>OY744542.1:52786759-52839259 GCA_963556195.1 Sepiola atlantica
CGTGAAGAATGGGAACAAAAGAATCTTTCTCTTTCGAATGAACAGAGAGAGAGAGAGAGAGAGAGAGAGAGAGAGAGAGAGAGAGAGAGAGAGAGAGAGAGAGGGGGGTGGGTTTGGATAGCCGTTGCCTCCCTCATAGAAGAGGGAGCTGTGTTTTATGTGTCTTCATGTAACTATACAATGAAGAAAGAATAAAATACAAAATAGATTGTAAAACCCTAATTCCATTTGTCGATGTATCTTTATTAATAACGTTTATGAAAGCTGTTATTGAGAACACGAAAACAACGACAGAGAGAAGAGAAGATGGAAACGTCGACTGCCACCTCACCACTGCGACTACATAAATTCGACCAGCTGATTCTGCCGATTAAGTGAAGGCATTGTGGAAATCGAGAAGGACTCATTGTGGGGATTGAAGAACACACCAGCCATGCTACAGTTCCACGGTCGGTAAAAACCTGAAGTTCGTGAAATTACCAACGACCGGTTTGTAATTAAAAATGGCGTCTATAGTCTTAAAACGAATTGGGAATTTTGATTTGTAATTTCTCACTGAGGGAAATAGTCGAATGAGCTGTGAACGCTGGCCCCATCGTTTATTGTAAAGTTCTCGTTCCAGCAACAGGGATAAAGCACCCACACCTCAGACCTGTCCCAGGATTGGCTGAAAGAACTTTGGAGGCCATGTGATCATGTTTCAAGATTGATTAAGAGCGAGCATCTCATAGCCAGATTTCTTTTTCTGGAGCTACCTTCATGGAACTGAGTGAAACCATCACGAAACTGGTCAAAACCATACATCAGTCGGTGTGTAAGTATGTCATGGACAAATTTGTGTTTTGCCTCAAGAAATGCACATAACATCTAAATTGAAGTCATCTCGAACATTTGCTGTAGAATGAAGAAAAGAGTCCAAAGACTCTCATGTTTTAATATGATGCTTAAAATACAAACCAGTTCACACCAAAGTTTTTCAAAAGTAACTTGTACATGCGTTTCAACAGTTTAACAGATTTTAAACTTGTTGACCGAGGAAAATGAGCTTTGTCTTAGCAGCATTAAATGTTAACATCCATTTATGACCCATATTCCCATCCATTTATTTCTTCCTTAAGCCATGGCTTTTCAAAAGAAAAATATATTATCGTCAGATGAGAGCAAACAGATAAGTTATTAAGGGGAAATGACCAAAAGTCAACTTTTGAAAAGATATAAAAATAAAGATAATATAAAATGTAAAAAGAAAACGTTTAAAATTGAAGCAAAAAAATCACCGTTGAAAACACCATGAGAGTTCGTGGAAATAGGTTCGAAGGTAAAATCCAGTCCTATTTAAAAATACTTCGAACCTATATATATATATATATATATATATATATATATATATATATATATATATATATATATATATATAGCAAATATTACAAATCCAAAACTATCTAAATAAAAATAATGTAGAATATGTAGAAACGTATATATGTAACACATATAATAGCAATAAAAATACATGTATATATATATATATATATATATATATATATATATATATATATAATTTTTAAATATTTTTGATATGAAACTAAATATAATAAAAGAATACAAATACATAAAACTATGAATCACCTAAAAAGTAGTGTAATGGATTCGTCTGAACACTATAAAATACAGTAATTTTTTGTAAATAACGGATACATTTTCTTAGACACAAAGGAGGACATTTTTTAATAACAAAATAAGTTAGCAAAACATTTATCTGGAACAAAACTTAGATCTAAATTACGGAACGTTTTTGTTTTTGTTTTCGTCTTTTAAGGGAAGTGGGGTCTGATCAACTCTGCTGGGCAGCCATCAAATAAAATACTGTTTCGTTTATAAATTCCCGAAACAGTTTTTCATGGTAAACAACTGATGACCCCTTAAATAATGTTAAGACTAGCGTAAATTCTTGGAAGCAAACTAATATAGTGACTGCAAAAAGTAAATTGACTTACAAAAAAGTGATTTTCCATTGAATGACTTGGGACTAAAATGTTTTTGTTTTCATATATTTTTAATGGTTGACAAACTTCCGAGACTATATATATATATATATATATATATATATATATATATATATATATATATATATATATGTATATATATATATATATATATAACAATAGAAAATTAGATTCCAGTGACCATGCCTATTCACTTTTAAAGAGATCCAATTCTTTACGGTCCGTTTCATCATCACCCAGACAAGCAAAATGCACACACACACACCAACATACACACACACACACACACACACACACACACACACACACACACACACACACACACACACACACACACACACATATATATATATATATATATATATGTGTGTGTGTGTGTGTGTGTGTGTGTGTGTATGTGTGTGTATATAGTAGTATGTTTTAAAAAGGCCGAGGGTAATGCAAAGTGCCGGGTAGGCTTTAAGCTGGAAAGAACAAAAATAATAAATCGAAATGGGACTTACTATTAATTATTTCTTAAAATCTTACATAACAGTTAGTGTGGTGTTGGCTGTTTGTGTGTTGTCCGGATGATTATTAAAAGTCATTTATTTAATATTTCGGGGAAATAAAGAAACTTCCCTTTATCAAAAATAATAGACACCAAAGGAAAATCCGTCTGTGTAAAGAATTCACTAATATATATATATATATATATATATATATATATATATATATATATATATATATATATATATATATATATATATGTATTGAAATTTTAATGAGCGTGACTAATCAGAAGGAAAGACCAAAATCGTGACTTAAACATTAGGAAAAGAAAAAACAAATAAAGAAAATAACTTAATGTTTAGTTTCATTCATAAATCGGCGCCACGTTTAATCCCGACAGAGCTAGTACAAATGCGCATATATTTTCCTAAAGATATAATTCTAAAGTAGACGAACGAATTTCTTTAAAAACAAAGCATTTGGAGAAAATCTCTTATCGACCGAAAATAACGAGATGTTAGTCTCAATTCAATTGCTGTTGTCGCATGTCGATTTCTAGGCTAAAAATAGGTTTCAATTATTTGATTTCGATAGTTGCGTCAACAGAATGTTTTATCTCCAATCTGATATTGAATTTTTAGGTTAACTTGAAAGTTCATTCACATTCTAGAAATGATTAATAGATTTAGTTTGACCTGCGAGATAAAAATGAATTTCGGTCACGTATTTAAAATATCAAATAAACAGAACTATAGAAGGTAATTTTCGCATAGACTGTAAGACAAACTTCTATGATATTCCATGATAAATGCCAGTATACTGAAATCATCTGCCCTTAATAGGGTTAAGATGAAAATTCATATACACTAAATGTACAAAAGAAAGGAAATTCCCAAATTTTTACACTTTTATTGTCATAAATTAAGGGTATGACTACATATCAACCAAACCATTTCATTATCACATCACTACAGTATAAATCTATATGCATGAGTGGATGAAGTGTGTGAGGTGTGCTGAAGACAAATTCCTACCAGTAAAATACATAGTCCTGTTGTGCTCGCATACCCTTAATGACAATAAAAGTAAAAATTTCGGAATTTCCTTGCTTTTGCACATTTAGTGTATATGAATTTTCATCTTAACCCTATTAAGGGCATATGATTTCAGTATACTGGCATTTATCATGGAATGTCACTACTTTTGTAAAGGCTATGCCTCAATATAATGATTATTTTTAAGGTTTATGGAATTTTCTGGAAAACTAAGGTATATAGTAAACTGAAATTAAAATGCCATCAACTAGTCCCTAGAACCTCTATCTCTGCCAAAAATCAGCTGAATCCATCAAATAGTTGATGAGATACAGGGTGGCACATACGTACGTACGTACACACGGATAACACAAAATCATGCCTGACCTTTCTGGATCTCTGGGTTGCCTTGACTAATGATGCTGAAATTCTACACACTTATAGTACCTATCAAATAAAAATTTTGTGCAAAGTTTTAACTAATTTGGTTTATTTGTTTTTGAGTTATGATTGATCAACGAAATGAGATTTCTAGCATAGGCCGTTTTTGAAGTCTATTAAGGGATAGAGCGCTCTCGCGCCTCCCTTGATTAATCTGTAAAAGAAAACGGTCGTCAAACAAAAAGAAAACAAAGCCTTTTTATAAACAACAACGATATATATTGATTTAAGCGACCTGCACAGTTGGGTGTAGGTTGCCGAAAGTCGAGAAGCCATTGGTACAGTGCAAGAAGTAATAAGAAAGTTCGATTGGCTGCCGAACATTTTCTTGGAGCAATATATCTTCAAGTGAAGAAAGCTTTGCTCAGCGACTTGGTGACAGAGGCACGATAGAGGACGTCTTTCTTTGTAGGGGCCAAGAAGCTTTCTTGTGTAATTCCCAAAACGGACTTGAGTTAGTCCTGCGATGGTTGGCGAAATTAATACGCCCTGGAGTCTGATTGGTCCTCGTGTGACCCAACCACCTCACGAGAGGAAAGAATTGTTAGCGTTTATGACTGCCAAAGAACAACAGTTTTTAGTGGTTATATGAGTGGATCAGTCGGCCGGTTGCATGGTGAGGCGGCAGGATAGAGTAGTTGTTGTAAAACCAATGTAGCTATTAGCTTTATTATTATTATGTGAGTTAAATAAAAAAAGTATAATCAAGCAGAAAAATTCTGTTGTTATTATTAACAATGTTTACTTATATATATATATATATATATAGTAAGTTATTAAAATATCTTTATGGCAATTAAGCTAAACAGAGGCTTCCACGTTTCATCCCCGTAGAGCATCGGCAGGCTGACGATTCCCGATGGAAATATTAAACACGGAAGCCTCTGTGTAGCTTAATTTTCATAAATATATTTTCATAACTTACCACCTTTCTCTACTCGCGTATTGAGCACTGTTGACGTAAATACTGAAAATCGATACATAAAATATTATATCTGTTTATAACATTTTATGTTTATACATATAATAATAATAATAATAATAATAATAATAATAATAATAATAATAATAATAATAATAATAATAATAATAATAATAATAATATGTTACGCACATTTTTTCACCTCGTCTATTTTCATATCTAGAACCCCAGGTAACACCAAATACCCGGGTAGCTCTGACACTTAAGATTAATGGTAAAATAACTCAGTGGGAGCCTCCCTTTAAAAGTGCTCGCAGTCAGGCCCATGGTGTTCTTTATGAAAGGCTTTCCGGTTGTGCAAAGAGGTTTCGTGACTGACTACCGACTTACAAAAGCTGATCTCCCCACTTCCGGTCTCTTTACTGTAATCGGCTTTAGACATTCAAAGAAATGTCTGCCTTTATTCTTGGAATTACTTTACCTATTTAATTGAAATAAGTATAAGATTTATTTATTCAATTTCCTTCAGACTTGCTGTATTATTTGATATTTATTGCAAAAGTAAAAGAAGAAAAAAAAGAATTCTGCGAGATTGGCTAAATATTATTTAGCAATATTTGTCATGACAAGTGTTAAGCTTTTACATTCAAAGTTAATTTAATATCCTTCTTCATGAAGTGTTTTATTCATAAAAATAAATGCAACACTAATGACAAATTTTATTTATTTACGAGCTATATTTTCTTTTTTATCTATATAATAAAGTAAAGTAAGTCGGATTTTCGATAATTGTCATCAATATGTTCCTTTCTAAAAAAATCAATACTTAATTCTGAATAGCTAGTTCTTATTGTGAAGCGTACCACTATGTTATTCAGAACATTACTATGCACTCCTATATAATGCCATTCCAGGAAATACTTTATCCGCCTATGAAGATTGTTAAAATGGATAGATATTTTAATAATGATCTAAACAGCAGCAGCAATTTACGACATTAATAAAAACAATCTACATGTATCTATTTCAGTTTTCAGATATACAATCTCTATTTATATCAAGTTAGATATGTGTATATGTTGATATATTCGTATGTACAGTATTCACTCTTAAACTAATTAACCGATCATTATGAATTTTGGAACACAGCTGCTAGGCGTAAGGGTGCGTAATGTGGGCGATATTTAGTTTAATTTATTTTTATGCACACGGAGAGATATCTTCATAAAAATTCAGATACCTCCGATTTTTGTGAAATTTTAACACTAGATATTAGACATCAATTAATAAATATTCCCTAATTTTAGTTTCATTATTGTATTTTAAAGTTTTCTAGTGGGCATTGTATGGAGATAACCTCCTATTCGAAAATTCAAAAATTTCAAATTTGCGTTGACTTTGATCGATAGTATTGAGACATCAATTAAGCAATACTCTCTGGATTTTTATTGATTCTTAAGACTTCTTCAGCTTAGGTTTAACATTTTAGACATTTTCTAGAATCAAAAGCATGTAATAGATTTTGATCAAATTAAAATAAGGATTATAGACATAACGTGAATATTAAACCTGCATATGATAGATATCGTCACTACCGTTGCTAGGCTGTTCCACAAAGCAGAAACCCGGACAGAGAATGCTGCCTTAACACACACACATACACACACACAAACACACACACACAAATATATATATATATATATATATATATATATATATATATATATATATATATCCCGTAAAAATTGAAACGTATTCGTATGTAGGTAAAAACACACACACACACACACACACACATATATATATATATATATATATATATATATATATATATATATATATATATATATATAGAGAGAGAGAGAGAGAGAGAGAGAGAGAGAGAGAGACATTATTGGTTACATATGTGCATACATGTTTCGGTTGTACTCTTCACAGAGAGTGAAACTCTTCAGACCAAAGAAGACAGAGAAGTGAGATGGATCCATCTCACTTCTCTGTATTCTTTGTTTATAAAGGGAAAATTACTTTTTTTCCCCGCAAAAAAAAATTGAGGGGGGGGGGTGAAATCCTAAGAAATCGAGCGCGGACGCAGACCCCAAAGTATAAAGAAGAACCGATTATTATACGATCATTCATTGATAAATGAGAGATCTGAAAAAAACGGATTTCTTCAATTAAGAGGATATTTTCAGACGATATTTTCAACTTTGTCAAGTGGCGAAATCGGTAGAGTGTCTGGCTGTTAGCGTCGAAATTATTTAGTACTTATTTAGTCGTTAATATGTGGCCTAACGTGTTTGTTTATGTTTCTGACTTTGAAATTAATTAAATAGTAATCATCTCACCCCCCCCCTCTCGTTTACAAAAATTATCCAGGACGGACAGACAGACAGACTGACAGAATGACAGAATGACAGAGAAAGTGCTCGTTATATTATTAGTGGATGTCGGCATAATCGTTCTTTGCTTTCAATTAAAATAAGCTTTTAGTCGAAGTTTAGATTTGATATAGTCGTCTATTTATTGTTTAATATATGCATTTAATGAAATTGGATTTATCGCGTTTTGCACACGAACTCTTCATATATACGTAAACCTGCGAATGTGCATATATATATATATATATATATATATATATATAATTTTTATGTTTTCATTTTCATTATGCAAGGATGATTTTTTTATGTGAAAATCTTTGAATTACGTTTCCTCATTGAATATTGACAAAGACTTTCTTCGATTTTTCGTTTTTGAAGAATTCATGGCGTTCTTTACCAAAATCCATATTCATGATTGCAGAATCCATATTCTCAGAGGATTTGGCTTCTCTTAGATTTTCTAAAAACACAGAATGTGTGAAAACATATTAAAATTAGTTCACTGATAAAACACATGTCATGTCTCTTCGACACATCGCTAGATAGACTTGAATAGATATGCAAAACGAGACGACAAAGTTATTGCAATTTGCACTGGTGCTACCAGATCAGGTTGTCTGAAGATACCGGCTTCCTGACTTAAAATGCACCACACATTGATGTTATTGTTTTTTCTTTTCCTTTTGCAAAACCCAATCATGATCTGCAAAGCTAAAAACAAAAACGACATTTTTCTCTACAAAACAACCAACCCAAACACCATGAATAAATATTTGAAGATATAAAGAACTTGAATCATAAAAATATTTACCAAAACTGACCTGATTCGACATTAAATAACCCCCAAAAGGGTTGATATGCCGTAAAACAAATCAACCGAACTAAACACCACGAATAAATATTTGAATATATAAAGAACTTGATGCATAAAAACTATTACCAAAATGACTTGATTCAGCATAAAATAACCCGAAAAGGGTTGATATGGCTTAAAAAAAAACAACCAAACCCAACACCATGAATAAATATTTGAATATATAAAAAACTTGAAGCATAAAAACTTTTACCAAAATGACTTGATTCGGCATTAAATAACCCGAAAAGGGTTGATATGCCGTAAAAAAACAACCAAACCAAACACCATGAATAAATATTTGAATATATAAAAAACTTGAAGCATAAAAACTTTTACCAAAATGACTTGATTCAGCCTTAAATAACCTGAACAGGGTTGATATGCTGTAAAACAAAACAACTAACTGATTGACTGACTGACTAACTAACTAACTACTAAACAACTAACTAAATAACTAACTAACTTACTATCTATTGCTATTTGTCTCATATCTTTGTTATTGTTACGTTTTGATTGGCTTATAGAGTCACGTGTCAGCTGTTTCTTAGGAGACTTAGATAGACAGAGACAGTATGAGCGAATGTATTGTCATGGTTTAACTAGATGAGTTGACATAGTTTAGGGATCAAGAATGAACCATGTTATTTGAATATCTGGCTAGGTAAATTAATGGAGGAGAATAACATACGGCTTAGGTTTAAATTGTGATCGCAATCCTTTTTATTCACCTTCAGTTTCCAGTCGCGGGGGGGGGGGCTGAGGGGGGGGGGGAGAGCAACATGGCGACTAACACAAACGCGTGCGGTCCTGGTGAATACAACACACGAAGATGATCATGCCCAAGAATATGTAACAATAGTGTACACCCTCCGTCAAAAATGACGGAAAAATTATGCTTCACCAGTGTTCACACAAATATTCCTATAAAAGCGAGGGAAGTGAAAACTGTTCTCATTGGCTGATGCCGACAGACGTGTCTCCATCAGAACGGTTGAAGAGTGTTACAAAAAATCTTTGCAATATCGACGTGCGTAGCTAAACGCTTTCAAGGAGGCGTCCTGACGCGTCCGGAGTCAGGTCAGGGTTGCTGTCTGAGCCGATATGATGTTAAACTCGAAATCAGCACTGAAGACAGTGCATCACTGAAGACCAACCTTGGTGGATCTAGGAAATGTATTTTACGATTAATATAAAATCATAGAATTACGTCGGCAATTTAATTTTTCATATATAAATTATTATCATTTCTGATGACATAAACAAAAAAAAAAAACACCTACCGTTGACTTTTTATTTAGAGTGAAGGATTTCTTTCCGAATTTATTTCAGACGACGGATATTGTCTGACTTGCTATCTGCTTTCCAATGTGAGTCTTTCTAATGGTTGTTTTGAATTTTAATGGGATAATTAGGGACTGAACTATCGCGAGTTGAAAAATAACGTGAGTCATTTCTGATGACCTACAGAAAAAACACAGACCGTTGAATTTACTTTTTTTTCTTTCTTCTGTGATTATTGGAGGTAAGCTAAACAAACAAAAAATGACGTCGGACCCTTTAACATCAATGACGCCAGCGGAAGTAAAAAGGGTTAAAAAAAAAGAAAGAAAGAAACAAGGTATAAATTGTTATAGAAAGCAGAAAGCAACATTTTTTAAATGGAAATTGCTCCAGACAATGCATGAAGCCACTTGATGTAAGGAGCAAACAAGAACAAATATGATTATCGCAAAGACAGGAGATGCATATTGACCTTAGTCTTGAAAAAAAAAAACAAGATTATAGGTAGGAGGAAAACAGTCAGCAGGAAGAGAGTTCCGCAAGCCTGCGGTTCTTGGAAAGAAGCTACTGGAATAGGAAGCTGTATTACAATGAGGTATCAAAACAACGAATTGATGGAGACAACTAGACCAACGAGTCAAACAAGCTGGAACAAAAGAATCGGGACTATGATCACATAATTCTGAAGACCATATATATATATATATATATATATATATATATGAAGTATATATAAAGTATAAATTGTTATATATATATATATATATATATATATATATATATATATATATATATAAAATACATATGTGCTAGAAATACATATACAAAAATGTACATAGATGTAATATAGCAAAAGGAAAGGAGAAAATAAAGAGCAAAAAGGGGCATCCAAAGGAAAGTAATTTACATTAGGGAAACATCCGGTGTCTAAATATATTTTATTTTCATTACGAATAGCTTTATATATGTTGTGGGAGACATAATAGAAGCCTATTCTTTGTTTTATTGCATTTGTGGAATGGGCTATGAGAGCTGATTCGATTAATCGGCGCATTGTTTTGTTATATATATATATATATATATATATATATATATATATATATATATATATATATATATATATATATATATATAAAGTATATTTCTATTACAACAAAATGATAAGATAAATTTCAGAAGAAACATTATTTATTACTAAAATTTTCCTTAAGGCCTTATCGTCTGACCCTCTAAGAGGAAACGTCAGAATGATAAAATAAAAACTAAGAAAATTAGATGAGAAATGAGAGGAAAATTCTTAAAGTTGGAGAAATCAATTGAAAGAGAAAAAAAGAAAAAAGGGGTAAATCTCTTAACGTTAGGGGGATTTGAATCGTAGAAGATCTCCAACTGATGTTTCAAAATCTTTTGTCTATACAGGCTAGGTCGATAATTGTTAATAACTAACGCCTCAATAATATTGAGATGGTAGTTTTACCTAGCACTGTGTAAAAC
Organism: Sepiola atlantica; assembly: GCA_963556195.1. Lineage (NCBI taxonomy): Eukaryota > Metazoa > Mollusca > Cephalopoda > Sepiida > Sepiolidae > Sepiola > Sepiola atlantica. The sequence goes on from OY744542.1 coordinate 52,797,664, forward strand.
AGAAAACCACCCATTGGAATACCGGTCAGAATAAATATTTGTACCAACCAGGTGATTACAGATGGCAGATTCATGTGATGAAAATTCCCGGATGTTCACGAAACGTTGTGTAAACGTATATCACGTAGTACATGTTGGGCTATTCTAATTTCTAACCTTTGGGGTGTCTTAATAATGTAGTCAGCTCAACACTGGCATAGGAATTTATAAAGAACAGAATTCTTTTAAATATATGTATAGTCAGCCTTTCTTGATATGCCACCCTTCGCATAAATACAACTTAAATTCCCTTCTGGAATGTGTTAATGTCCCGTGGCCTAATGGTTACAGCGCTTGCTTACGGAGATTAGGTTGATTCTGTGGCAGGGGTACGAACCGTGCGACTGTCCGAGATTATCATCCCTGCACTGATGAGAGCAGAAGCTTGAGACGCTAGCGTATGTAGGTAAAATAATTTAATATCATTTATTTAAAACTTAATATATATATATATATATATATATATATATATATATATATATATATAGATAGAGAGATTTGTTTTTTTGGCGCGGTTGTTTATACGTCTGAGGAGACCTAATTAAGGGGTCGAAATAAGGTATAATGTATACAACCTTAATGTGTGTATAGTTTCTTCTTTTTTATAATTCTCTCTCTCTCTCTCTCTCTCTCTCTCTCTCTCTCTCTATATATATATATATATATATATATATATTATATATATATATATAATTTTCTTAGTTTTTATTTTATCATTCTGACGTTTCCTCGTAGAGGGTCAGACGATAAGGCATTACGGAAAATTTTAGCAATTTTTCCCACCCGCCCGTTTCATTGATCAATAAATAATGTTTCTTCTGAAATTTATCTGACAATTTTGTTGTACTAGAAATATACTTTATATACAGGGTGGGCCAAAATAAGGGTCCTATCTTTAAATTTGAATAACTTGAATTTGAATAACTTCCACAAAATAAAAGTTAAACTCACCAAACTTTATGTGTGTGTGTAGACTGACCCTTCCGAGATTTTTTGAAATAAACAAAACAAATTTTAGCCGAAAAACACTTCTTAAAACTTACAAAAACTAAAGTATTGTTTTTTACACTGTTTTGAGTTTTTTAAGCAAAAATAATGTTTTCTAAATGAGGGTACGTTCCTTAGGGCTAATACGGCTCATGCTTGCTTCGGAAGGGGTCCTTTACTTATTCAAAAAAAACAAAAAAAAACAAACCAATAAATAAAAAAGTTATGAATTTTTAAAAATAGGACCCTTATTTTTGCCCACCCTGTATATATATATATATATCACAGTAGGTTAATTCATTTATCTATCTCATTGTACATTATACAATTATATATCCATCCAATCGCTCATGATCTATTTTTTCGAATTTTGATATGTAAGGCAATTATCGGAAATCAGGTGTGTCATATGTGCTTGTTATAATAACCCTTTTAAGATAAACACAACCTTACAGTCGCTCAGCTAAAGAATGTGACACAGGCACCCACCTAACATGGAGAAGTCGTGACGTTGCGACCGTGAAAAACATAACCCCCGCCGAAGACCACACCCAGAGCAGCATTGTTCAGTGATAAAAGTATGCAGACATCAGGGAGTGCCGAGGCAGAATACGTCATGATTAACGTTTTAGCGACGAGAAAAAAAAAAAATAATAACATGAACATTTAGATTTTTCTAAGAATTTCCGTCCAGGGAGTGAGGGTGGGGGTGGGGACGGGGGTGTTGTTGGGTGGGTGGGTGGGTGTGTGTGGGGGGGGTGACGGAGGGTTTTTTTTTTGGGGGGGGTGCGCCTATCTGCGTCATATGTGATCACTTTATCTATCTCTAGCCTACCTCCCTTTCACTCTGCCTATTTCTCTTGTTTCTCTTGCTCTCTCCCCCTCTCTCTCTCTCTCTCTCTCTCTCTCTATCTCCCTCTCCTTCTATCTATCTATCTATCTATCTATCTATCTATCTATCTATCTATCTATCTATCTATCTTCCCGTCCCTTTCTCCCCTATTTTCTTCTTTCTTTCTCTTACTTTCTCTTTCTCTTTCTCCATCGCTCTCATTCTATCTATCTATCTATCTATCTATCTATCTATCTATCTATCTATCTATCTATCTATCTATCTATCTATCTATCTTCCCGTCCCTTTCTCCCCTATTTTCTTCTTTCTTTCTCTTACTTTCTCTTTCTCTTTCTCCATCGCTCTCATTCTATCTATCTATCTATCTATCTATCTATCTATCTATCTATCTATCTATCTATCTATCTATCTATCTATCTATCTATCTTCCCGTCCCTTTCTCCCCTATTTTCTTCTTTCTTTCTCTTACTTTCTCTTTCTCTTTCTCCATCGCTCCCATTCTATCTATCTATCTATCTATCTATCTATCTATCTATCTATCTATCTATCTATCTATCTATCTATCTATCCGGCGTCTGTATGTAATAATAATTTAATATATTTTCATAAACATTGATATAAATACCCTTTTAAGAAATTAAAGTCGAGTATAGACTTTAGCTTTTAGCTAGGTTCCGAAAAACGTTCCTTAAATCGCCTCGATTGTATACTGTCTGCTGTCCGCTTTCTTAAAAAAAAACACAAATAAAACTTAATTTCCCATTAACGACGTTAATTCCCGATGGCGCTGGAGATAGAGCAATGGCTTGTAGAGTCTAGGCTGCTTCTGTGAACTGGGTTCGCGACCTTGGACCGTCTGAAATTATCACTTCCTACACTGATGATAGCAATAAGCTTGAAACAACGGCGTCTGGAGGTAATAATAATGTAATATATATATATATATCGCTCTTTTTTTCTCTCTCTCTTTCTCTCTCTCTCTCCCTCTTTCCTTAGTAATGTGTGCTATACCTATTCCCTTTCTGTCAACAAATCACATGTTCTAGTCTCATACGAACAGACAAACTCCCAAGACACCATAACTTTTTAATTGCATATAGAGTGCTTATCTTGATTCCCCCCTCTTCAAATTGGAACCATCCTGTCACGGCTGTGCCCGTCATGATATACTTGTTTATTTCACGAAGTTTCCATGCGATAGAACCAAAGATTTCGTTTCCATTTCGCCATTCGACGCCAACAAAATCTGATTTACGACTATCATCCATTAGAGGAAGTGATTACCCTATTTCAAAATGGCGGATTTGCACTTCCGTTTTTGCGAAAGTACACTTCCTTTAGAAAAAAAATAAAAAGAAAGAAAAGTAAGAAAAGCGCAGAAAAATATTTTCCGGAAATTTTCGGATAGGGTTAGGCTTAGAAAAAAAAAACAAAAGCGCAGAAAAATATTTCCGGAAATTTTCGGATAGGGTTAGGCTTAGAAAAAAAAACAAAAGGGCAGAAAATATTTTCCGGAAATTGTCGGATAATCCTTTTAGAGTTATGAGTTACATTACGCGTTTCTACCAGTCCAGAACGTACGGATCCATTGTGAGGCGGGATCGTATGTAACGTAATTCATACTGACACAGATTATGCGATCGGCAAGTCGATTAAAACTTCCGTTCGATCTAGTGCGTCCTCCCACGCATTTACATCTATATATACGTCATAATCACGTTGACCACCGAAGTTAAGCGACGTTGAGCCTGGTCAGTACCAGATGGGTGACCATTTAGGAATACCAGGCGCTGCATTTAGGAGGACGGTGACACTTCCATGCAAAAAAAAAAATGCAAAACACTAACGTCGTTAAAATCATCTCCATTAATCGGGATATACATACGACTAGGACTGCTTGTGAGTGTAATATTCCCTAGAAACTTCCTTTGTAGAAAGTCGGCATGCCGCACCAAAACAGAACAGGACCTACGCATTAACATCGTCTGGGAAACGTACGAACACACAATTCCGTCCAAGCCCGACTGTGAGATAAAAGCCAGCTCCCCTGAAGGAGGATCATTTTGGACTGTAAAAAAATTACCTGGGCATCCCTGGTATTGACCAGTCCGAAGTCTCTCAGCAACTGATGTTACTGAGAGACCGCACGGTCTGATGTGAGCCCAGGTATTTAATTCCTTTAATAGCATTTCCTTTAGTCTTTCACACTTAAGTTTGAAATAGCATTTTCTTTGGTCTTTCACACTTAAGTTTGAAATAGCACTTTCTTTAGTCTTTCACACTTAAGTTTGAAATAGCATTTTCTTTGGTCTTTCACACTTAAGTTTGAAATAGCACTTTCTTTAGTCTTTCACACTTAAGTTTGAAATAGCATTTTCTTTGGTCTTTCACACTTAAGTTTGAAATAGCATTTTCTTTGGCCTTTCACACTTAAGTATTAAATAGCATTTTCTTTAGTCTTTCACACTTAAGTTTGAAATAGCATTTTCTTTGGTCTTTCACACTTAAGTTTGAAATAGCATTTTCTTTGGTCTTTCACACTTAAGTTTGAAATAGCACTTTCTTTAGTCTTTCACACTTAAGTTTGAAATAGCATTTTCTTTGGTCTTTCACACTTAAGTTTGAAATAGCACTTTCTTTAGTCTTTCACACTTAAGTTTGAAATAGCATTTTCTTTGGCCTTTCACACTTAAGTATTAAATAGCATTTTCTTTAGTCTTTCACACTTAAGTTTGAAATAGCATTTTCTTTGGTCTTTCACACTTAAGTTTGAAATAGCATTTTCTTTGGTCTTTCACACTTAAGTTTGAAATAGCATTTTCTTTGGTCTTTTACACTTAAGTTTGAAATAGCATTTTCTTTGGTCTTTCACACTTAAGTTTGAAATAGCACTTTCTTTAGTCTTTCACACTTAAGTTTGAAATAGCATTTTCTTTGGTCTTTTACACTTAAGTTTGAAATAGCATTTTCTTTGGTCTTTTACACTTAAGTTTGAAATAGCATTTTCTTTGGTCTTTCACACTTAAGTTTGAAATAGCATTTTCTTTGGTCTTTCACACTTAAGTTTGAAATAGCATTTTCTTTGGTCTTTCACACTTAAGTTTGAAATAGCATTTTCTTTGGTCTTTCATGCTTAAGTTTTAAATAGCATTTCCTTTGGTCTTTCATGCTTACGTTTGAAATAGCATTTTCTTTGGGCGGCCAAAATACTATGTTAAACTTAAGTTTGAAATAGCAAATATCTTTGGTCTTTCATGCTTACGTTTAAAATAGCATTTTCTTTGGACGGCCAAAATACTATGTTAAACTTAAGTTTGAAATAGCAAATACCTTTGGTCTTTCATGCTTACGTTTGAAATAGCATTTTCTTTGGACGGCCAAAATACTATGTTAAACTTAAGTTTGAAATAGCAAATACCTTTGGTCTTTCATGCTTACGTTTGAAATAGCATTTTCTTTGGGCGGCCAAAATACTATTAAACTTAAGTTTGAAATAGCAAATACCTTTGGTCTTTCATGCTTACGTTTGAAATAGCATTTTCTTTGGGCGGCTAAAATACTGTTAAACTTAAGTTTGAAATAGCAAATACATTTGGTCTTTCATGCTTACGTTTGAAATAGCATTTTCTTTGGACGGCCAAAATACTATGTTAAACTTAAGTTTGAAATAGCAAATACCTTTGGTCTTTCATGCTTACGTTTGAAATAGCATTTTCTTTGGACGGCCAAAATACTATGTTAAACTTAAGTTTGAAATAGCAAATACATTTGGTCTTTCATGCTTACGTTTGAAATAGCATTTTCTTTGGACGGCCAAAATACTATGTTAAACTTAAGTTTGAAATAGCAAATACCTTTGGTCTTTCATGCTTACGTTTGAAATAGCATTTTCTTTGGGCGGCCAAAATACTATGTTAAACTTAAGTTTGAAATAGCAAATACCTTTGGTCTTTCATGCTTACGTTTGAAATAGCATTTTCTTTGGGCGGCCAAAATACTATGTTAAACTTAAGTTTGAAATAGCAAATACCTTTGGTCTTTCATGCTTACGTTTGAAATAGCATTTTCTTTGGACGGCCAAAATACTATGTTAAACTTAAGTTTGAAATAGCAAATACCTTTGGTCTTTCATGCTTACGTTTGAAATAGCATTTTCTTTGGGCGGCCAAAATACTATGTTAAACTTAAGTTTGAAATAGAAAATACCTTTGGTCTTTCATGCTTACGTTTGAAATAGCATTTCTTTGGGCGGCCAAAATACTATGTTAAACTTAAGTTTGAAATAGCAAATACCTTTGGTCTTTCACACTTAAGTTTGAAATAGCATTTTCTTTGGACGGCCAAAATACTATGTTAAACTTAAGTTTGAAATAGCAAATACCTTTGGTCTTTCACACTTAAGTTTGAAATAGTATTTTCTATCGCTAAACATACAGATTCAATGGACGCATCTTAGTTATAACCATTCACTAATTCAATGGTCGCATCTTAGCAATAACCATTCACTAATTCCCTTGTATTAAAACAATGTTCCGTCACTATTCTTAGAAGAAAATGCAGTTACTTTCTAGAATTAAAGCTAGATCGCTCTCAGACAAGACTGATTTCAATGTCTGGCGCCTGAGTTGACAATCCCAGATTAATTTTTTTTCTTTCTTTCTTCTATATATTTTTTTTTTTCCAAAAGGAAATAAATTCTGTCTCGATTTGACCAATGTCGAGGAAATAGTTTTTTTGCTTTTCAAAGACGACCTGATACCTTGAATTGATTAGATCAAAATCGATACTTTTTAAGGGACAGGTCAAAAAACGCATACTCTGATAAATCCCCCCCCTCTCTCTCTCTCTCTCTTCACACACACACACACACACACACTCACACACACACACATACACACACAGACAAACACACACACACACACATACATATATATATATATTATATATATATATATACATACATATATATATATATATATATGTATTTTATGTAATTGTTTTTATTGGTGATTGCAACGTTCGTTATTTTTGCTTACTACTATTGTTTCACTCCCTAAGTGATTAAGATGCAGAATATTACATTATTAGTCGCCCTTAACTTTATAGGACGCATTTTTCGTTAATATATATATATATATATATATATATATATATATATATATATATATATATATATATAGAGAGAGAGAGAGAGAGAGAGAGAGAGAGAGAGAGATAGAAGAAAAAAGAGTGATAAATATGCGACGATTGTCCAAATTTATTTCAAATTTCAATTGTTCAATGCAAGGTGTATACAGTAATAAACTAGTGTTTATTATTCTTTCCTTAAGCCAAGGCTTTTCAAAGATCGAGATCTTATCATCAGAGGAGAAATACAGATGGATAAGTTGGCTTCCGAAAAAAAATATAAATATATTTATTAATTTAATACGTACATAAAAGTAATCCATGGACACGTGTTTCTGGCTCACAGCCGTCATCAGCGTGGCTAACTTAGACAATGATCGATATTTATGTCTACAGTCAAGCGTCTTACTAATGGACTACGGCGCCCTGCCTAGAAATATGTACGATTTTATCATACTCTGATAAATCCCCCCCTCTCTCTCTCTCTTTAACTCCACACACACACACACACACACACACACACACACACACACACACACACACACACACACACACACACACACACACACATATATATATATATATATATATATATATATATATATATATATATATATATATATATACATATATATATACAGACCGACGAACAGATAGAGAGAGTCTGTTATAAAGATGCGTGGGCGTAAAAATATGATGCGTCCGTGAAATCCGCGCGTTTACAGATTAAAATTTTAAAATACTATTTAAAACTTACGTCTGACAGACCAGTGGACAGACCTACAGACCGACTGACAGTGTCTCTTATAGAGAGGATTATGTGTATCCAAAATAAGATGCGTCTGTGAAATTTGCGCGTTTAGGGATTAAAAAGCCATTTCGAACTTTCGCCCTACAGACTAGCGGACAGACCAATAGACCGACCATAGATGGACAGATCATTTTATAAAATCCTTGGGCGCATCTAAAATCAGATGCGTCTATTTAGGGATCAAATGCTAGTTAAAACTTCTACCTGATAGACCAATGAGCGGCCCTACAGACCAACCGAAGTACAGGCGGACCGAGCCTTTTAGAAAGATGCTTAGGCGCATCTAAACTGAAACACTTCACAGCCCAATCTTGATTGATACGATCCTTTCGCTAGTTCTTGTGGGTCCACCTGTGGACCCCCAATGTGGGAGGGGGCAACATGTAGGACGGCTTTCTAAAAACCAGGTGCGTTCAAGTGAGAAAGAAAGATGGACTTTTTACACGAATATAAACTGTCGAACATAAGTAGATAGATTTTTTTTGTGGGCATACAGGTAAGAGAATACGTTCCACCAACGAAATGACGACAGGAAATTAACTTAATAACCCCTCATCTCCACTCCAAACCCGGCAATTCAACACCCGACGCCGATAAACCCCCGTCACCATATACACACAAACTAACGACTGTATTGGCCAAACAAAGAGATCCTCAAATCTTTCACCAAATCGCCGGGTCACCGGGTGTCGTGGCTGTGGGCTGAACCGCAAAGCCTTTCCAACTAACCTGTAAGGCTTTTTAAGTGTCTATCACTTAATGTAAAGTTGGGTGAGCGGGTGGGCTCCCGGATGAAGTAGTGCGTCAAGGTTTCTTTTAATTACTTCTCCATTGCAATAATATGCACCCATCTATCGTCGTCATGGCCTATTTATAGCTGTGACATGTTGTAGTTGCCAGAGGTCACAGGATTTTAGAGCCCGTCTTCCCTTTCCCCTTTCTTCGAATCGATTCAAATATTTTCATGCAAATAAAATATTGCAACCGCGTGTTTTAATAAATAATTTGGTATTACTGCATCATTTGTAGCCGTCACATATTTTGATGCACTATTTCCTCTTGCTGTAAACAAACAAACAACCAGTAGAATTGTTTGGCGTATGAATACAGTTTGTTGAACTAGTTCTTCGAAGCGCGGACCGCGAGTATTTTCCCGCTAAACAATTGTAGAATTGGGAGAAAATGTCGGAACCGTCGTTTTGTAGATGAGGTTTAGAGCTTATTGCATCATCATCATCATCATCATCATCATCATCATCATCATCATCATCATCATCATCATCATCATCATCATCATCATCATCATCATCATCATCATCATCATCATCATCATCATCATCATCATCATCATCATCATCATCATCATCATCATCATCATCATCATCATCATCATCACCATCATCACCACCACCACCACCACCACCACCACCACCATCATCATCATCATCATCATCATCATCATCATCATCATCATCATCATCATCATCATCATCATCATCATCATCATCATCATCATCATCACCACCACCACCACCACCACCACCATCATCATCATCATCATCATCATCATCATCATCATCATCATCATCATCATCATCATCATCATCATCATCATTGTACACTCTTCCAGCGGAGGTCTGGTTAGTGCTATCACTCCTCGGTCTTTCCATCCTCCTTGACCCTTCACGACTGCTTTGTATGGTATCAGCCGGGGTTGGTGCCATCACTTTGCGGGGGGGGGGGCGTAGTTTATGAGATTTTTTGCAGTTTCTGTTTCTTGGGTCATTTTGGTGCTCCTTATGTGATTGTGTTTTTTTCCTATTGCACTTTGCATGTGATTGGTTAGTCTTCGTACCTTATGTGGGAAGGTTTCCGCATTCAAGGACTTTCCTTAAGATTTCACTATCATTATTATTTACTCACTAGGAGTTCTCACACAGGTCACCAGTGATTGCTACCGACAACCGGTGGTATTCCCTGGAGTCTGAGTGACAACAAGTCTCCCCAGATTTCCAGTATTCTTCACCTCTTTTCGATAGCCACCGCAAAAAAAACTTGCAGTATCACAACAGCCGTTTACCATTGATTTTTCGCTGGTAAGGATCATTGGTCTTCTCATCCTCCTTGACCCTATGTAAATATTTTGTGTGGACTCAGCCTAGGCTAATACCATTTAAAAAATTTTTAATTTTTAATTTTTTGGCAGGGCGGGGAGCTGATGGTGTTTCTTGCTATTTCTGTTCATTAGTTCATTTTTGTGTAGTATCAGTTGAGGTCGGTGTAATTTATTGGGGGGGAGGGGCTTATACAGTGATGTTTCTTGCATCTTCTGTTCTTTGTGATGTGTTCTTTCTCTGATTTTGTTTTCTTCCTATAGTAGATTCCGTATAGCCCTTCGTAGCTTATGCGGGTTGGTTTCCGCATTCAATGATTTTTCTTAAGATTGTAACTGTTTTGATCATTGCCGCCCTTTGTATAGTTCCAATGATCCCTTTGATTCCGATTTCTCCCAGTCTTTTTTTCCAGTTTTTTGAGGATTGTACCTAGTGCTCCTACGATTATTGGTATTATACTGACTTTCTTCATGCTCCATATTCCTTTCAGTTCTCTGGCTAGTTCCGTGTATTTGCTTCGTTTTTCCGTTTCTTTGGTTTTCACTCTGTGGTTTGCTGGAACGGCGAAGTCTACGATTTTACAAGATTTTTTCTTCTTGTTGATTATTATAACATCTGGTCTCCTTGCTTGTATGAGTTTGTCTGTTTGTATATCCATATCCCAGATGGGTTTGTGTTTTTCGTTTTCCAGTACTTTTTTTGGTTTATGTTTGTACCATTTGTCTGCGTATTTGAAATTCAATTGTTTGCACAGTTCCCGGTGTACTGCTTTCCCCACACAGTCATGCATGTTCTTGTATTCTTTTGGGTTAGTTTACTACATTCACTTATTATATGATTTACTGTTTCGTCTCTTTGTCCACACAGTCTGCATTTACTGTTTTCCTGGGTTTAATCTATTTTAGCTTTAATATAGTTTGTCCTAATTGCATTGTTCTGTGCAGCCATCAGTAAAGATTACGTTTCTCTGTTCAAGTGTCTTTTTCTTAGCCATGCCCAGGTATTTTCGTTGGTTTCTTCTCTTGTCAGTCTTCTGAAGTGTCCGTGTAGTTTTTTTTCTTCACACTTTTCTTTTCTTGTCGTTTTGTTTCTGGTTTCGGTGCTTCCCGAGTTGTTCGTTGGAACGGTGTCTCTTGCTGTAGTGATATGGATTTCCATGTGTTGAGTTATGTATTTCCCAGCTCTTTTTCTTTTTAGTCCTCCACACAATCTTCTATACTTACCAGTCCTCTTCCCCCTTCGTTTCTTTTCATGTAGAGTCTGTCCGTATCGTCTTTTGTATGTAGTGCGTGTTGCATATTATTATTATTATTATTATTATTATTATTATTATTATTATTATTATTATTATTATTATTATTATTATTATTATTATTATTATTATTATTATTATTATTATATAGTTGTATTACTATACTTATAATGGAGAGTGCTCAATACCGATAGAGCATATGCAGATCTTCTAAGTTTGGAGATGTAGTCAACAGCGCATTGTTAGCGCAGTATTTTTTCCTGTCCATCCGTCTATCTAAAATAAAAAAAAATGTTTCTCTTTCTTTGCTTCCCCTTCTTTCTTTCTTTCTTTCTTTTTTCTTTCTTTCTTTTTTTCTTTCTTTCTTTTTTCTTTGTTCTTTCTTTCTTTTTCTTTGTTCTTTCGTTCTTTTTTCTTTGTTCATACTTTCTTTCTTTCTTTCTTTCTATCTTTCTTTCTTTTTCTTTCTTTCTTTCTTTCTTTCTTTTTTCTTTTTTCTTTTTCTTCTTTTTTTCTTTCTTTCTTTTTTCTTTCTTTCTTTTTTCTTTCTTTCTTTCTTTCTTTCTTTCCTTCTCCTTCTGTCCCTCTTTATTTCTTTCTTTTCTCTCTTTCTTTCTTTCTTTCTTTCTTTCTTTCTTTCCTTCTTTCTTTCCTTCTTTCTTTCTTTCTTTCTTTCTGTCTTTCTTTCTTTCTTTCTCCTTCTGTCCCTCCTTCTTTCTTTCTTTCTTTTTTTCATATTCCCTGTGTATCTATTTGTTCATTTGTTAAGCTTTTTGCGTTTTTCTCACGGTAGTAAACTTACTTCGTCATCGTGTGTGTGCGCATGCGTTTGTATTTGTGTATGTGATTACGACTGTGTCTATTTTGCCTTTGCGAATATCTGTTTCTATGTTTAATTTTACTTCAGTCGAAGATCTCAGAAATCAAGGGGCCCCTTCCTGGGGCTAACACTTGTGTGTGTGTCTGTATATGTGTCTGTATGCATAGCTGTATGTGCTTACATGTATCTGCTTATGCGTATGCATCTGTGTGTGTAGTTGTGTTAGTATCTGTGCGAGCGTACGCGCGTGTATGTATGTATGTACGTACGTATGTATGTGTGTGTGTGTGTCTCCGTCTCTCTACGTGTGCGTTTTAGTGCACATTATGTATTTATGTGGTGACGCAATGTCATTCAATTGTCTTAATTCAATCCGTATATATCTAGCTTTCGCTTTTTTGTGTTTTTATTGCCGTGTTTGTGCGAGTGTGTGGGTGTATGTGTATGTTACTGTAAAAGCGTCTTGTCTAACACCCACCTGGTTTTTCGATTCTACCCGGTTTCCCCTACCCCGACTAAACCTCACCCCGGGGATCGTGGAGTTCGAAAGTCTTAACCCCAAACATCCTGTCGAGGCTTTTCGAAATGTCTTCGCTTTCTTCGCTGTCACGTTTCGTTTTACAGAAAGAACGCAAACTTCGCCTACAAGAAAGCTACGCCGGCCATGTTCTCATAGCTTCCGTTGCGAGATTAAATTAATAGCCAACCTTGACGCTTGGATCAAAGTGTAGTATCCAGTGGGGGTATTTTAAGTAGAATAGCCTATAGAGAAATGCATCAGGTGGCCGTCTAATATGTGATCTACCGAATGGTTTCTAATCCAATATGTGATCTACTCTAATGAGGGTTAAGGTTAATACCTTAACCCTAAGCCTAACTAACCCTTAGATTAGGGTTAGGGTTAGTTAGTTAAGGTTTGTTAATAAGGGTTAGGGATATGTTTAGTTAGGGTTAGAGTTAGGGTTAATAAGTTAAGGTTAAGGATATGGTTAGTTAGGGTTTGTGTTAGGGTTAGTTATGGTTTGGGTTAGTTAGTGTGAGGGTTAAGGTTAGGGTTAGTTACGGTTAGGCTTAGTTACGGTTAGAGTTAAGGTTAAGATATTATTTATATTTATTTTTTTTGACAAAGAGACATACGGACATAGCCTGTTATAGAGTTGCTTGGATGCATCCAAAATAAGATGCGTCCATTTAATCTGCGCGTTTAACGATGAAAATACATTACTCACAGGGCAAACGGACAGATTCTCTTATAGAGATTTGTGGACGCATCTAAAAATCTAAAAGAGTGGGAATGATTTTTTTAATTTTTTATTTTTATTCACGTCAAACGAGGCATATTATCATCGAAGCGTAAGGGGCTACTGTGATAGGGGCCAGATTTATAGAGGCAAACTGGGTGGGGAGTTGTGCAACAAGATGTTTGTTCACATTACTGTGAAAAGAAAATGTGGGAGTGGTCAGTTTCGATTGTTTAGGACAGGTGACTCAGACAAGAAACCGGATACGACATTTAAGAGTGACAACGTTATACGAAAGTTTGACGACAGTAAGGCTACTTAGTTTTACGACAGTTTGACGACTGTAAGGTTTATGGCAAACAGTTAACGAGTTTGAATTTCGGAGAGAAGCCGATCAGTTGGGATCAGAACCGCCCCAGAGAGCGTATCGGATCGGGAAAACGATGAGATGAGCTGACGACTTTAGCAACGACAATGGGGGTCTCGACAGTCCGCGACGGTGTCACACACACTCATAGTTCCAACTAAATTATACACAACGTATATGTGGTTGTGTTCTTTCTCGAGAGTTGTGTTTCTTTTATTTAACTTGTGGACCAGTGCTGTGCCCTCGACGATTCGTCAGTGGATAGACGACTCGGCTAGACGATGACGACAAGAAGAATGCCACGGACGCACAACGTTGGGGTTGACGGTCGTTGAGTGGCGCAACATGGTTCTACATTACATTAAAATTTCTGTATGGTGGTACGGTCGTGGAAACTGTGGATCGTTCATGCTTAAGTTTATTTTTCTTTAATCGTAATATTCTGAAAACTGTCCGATCAACTTTTATAAACATTTCTCTCTTTTCTTTTTTCTTTTTAAAAAATTTCTTATCTTTTTGTTTTTGCTGCTGATGAGCAGTCACATCGGTGTATAACATTCACCCGCTATTTCAGAGACTCCGACCGAGAGTTCTCTTTGGGATTCTAAGCGTCCGTTTAAGCTCAATTGTAAGTATCCCTCTTGCACTTGGTTCACAGGGTATATTCGCCAGGTTGTTGTTCACATTCTTTTTCATGAGCTCGGTTTCTCCTATGATTACTTGAATGATGGAGATCTTCCTAAGATTCCAATTTCTTTTCATGTCGTACATAAGACCTTGGTATTTAGTTATCTTCTCCCTCTCAGCTCTGTTTAAGCCAGCATGATTAGGAACACGGACTTCAACTAGGGTTGCTACTTTCTACCTCTTGTACCATATTACTATGTCAGGGTTAACCCACATTAATAAGAGATAGTGTTTCCAAATCCACAAAGGTGATAGTCGCACAACATTGCAGGGATATAGGTACTCCATTGAAAAGAATATAATCTAAAATAATATCGACTGACGTCACAATGTTTCGTGGCCTCTTCGTCGCGATCAAAGTGTAGTATCTGTTCCGATAGATACTGCACACCATAGACTGGTATTGTCTTGGCCTTCGGGGCTTGATTTACGCCGGTCTATGGATCTGTCCTGTGCAGTTCTAGGAGGTCCACCCTCCCAGGCTTTGCCTCCCCTCTTTGGGGAGAAGTAAGTTTATTGCTTACTGTCTGAGGCGCCCCTACCGGGGAGTACCGACGGGGCTGCCCAGGCAATTTTTTTAAAGTTCCCTAAGTACTCTTCCTCGAGAGTGCTGACTTCTCAACTCCTACTTTCCGACCTTGTGTCAAATTCTGGGAAATAGATAAATAGGGCGTATCACTTATTTCCAACAGTTCTTTCTGGTATATGTTCCCAGAACTTGCTGCTACACTGGATATCCAATTTGTTACAGATGGTCCAGTGGAGATATTTACACACTCCATTGTGTCGCATTGTATTAGTAGCCGAACCCTCCGCAAACAGAACTTTAAAACTGAATGTCAGATGGATGACGTTCTCTACTTCCGGCAATTTACTTAACTGAATAGTTTTGTAGTTATTTAAACAAATGCGATTTGGTGTGCCAACTAAACAAAAATGTCTAACTAATGAGTAATAACATTTTTATCGCTAAACGGGTTTGATTTACTAAATTACGCATGGAATTTACTAAATGTGTGACTAAATACATCGTCACACTATCAGGTTTTTGTACACGCATTGCCTTTGGGATGATAAAAGGGTAATTATTTAACAAAAGTTAGTATAACTTTACAAAAAAAGGTAAGGCGTTTCCATCAGGTTATTTTTAACCAAAAAAGCACACTTTATATATATATATATATATATATATATATATATATATATATATATATATATATGGGATATAAAAAAGGAAAAACCAAAAAGGATGTTTTTTTTGTGTATTCATCAACGTTTCGTCTTTATTTGTAAGACTTCTTCAGGATGATAATATTAAGAAAAAATGTCATGCAAGTACGTAAAAATATTGGGTTGACATGATGGGTTGATGAGAAGAAGAAGTAGCCACTACTAGAAGCAGTAGGACCGAGGTCCGGGCTTGGTGAGGTCAGTCGCACTTGCATGACATTTTTCTTAATATTATCATCCTGAAAAAGTCTTACAAATAAAAACGAAACGTTGATGAATACATAAAAAACATCCTTTTTGGTTTTTCCTTTTTCATTTCTCATTACGTCGAATTACCCCCATCCTTCCTTTCTCATATATATATATATATATATATATATATATATATATATATATATATATATATATGCAATAGTTTCGTCGATGTTAACAGTAATTAATTAAAGTGATTTAATAATAAAAAGGATACATCGTATTTAAAAGATAAATGAATTTGTATCAAAACTTCATAGATTGAAGGGTGCTTCTTCACTTCCTTTCCCCCCTTCTCTCTTACTCCTTATCCAGTCCATCTCAGTCCACCTCAGTCCATCTCAGTCCATCTCAGTCTATCTCCGCCCCTCTCTCTCTAGCGACGCCAAATTTTCTTTTTTTATTGCTTTTTAAAAGACCCCCCCCCCTCTTTAACACGCGCCATCGCTCAGGCGAATCGATTTCTTCTTTTTTTTTCATTTCTAAATGAATTTGTATAAAAATGGCTTAAGAGTTCATAGAGAGAGGAGTAGGGGCCTGCTTACTCTCTCTCTCTCTCTCACACACACACACACACACGCCCACACACACACACACATACACACACTCTTTCCCCCTCTCTCTCACTCCCTCTCCTTGCACCACCTCTATGTCTCTATGTCTGTCTGTCTGTCCTTGTCTCTGTCTCTCTCACACACACAGTAATGCACATCTCTCTCTCTCACACACAGTAATGCATATCTAAAAGTATATATCTCTCTGGTCCCTGTAATTGTCACCCTGCCTAACTAATAAATCTCCATTAAAATAAACCGCGGCGACCCTGTGAATTGACGCGGCAACGATGACGACGAGGAAGGGCGGGGGCCGGTGTGTATAACGAATTATACACGTCTCAGAGAAGCGACATCGTAACATCTCTCTCTCTACCGATGCGAAACTTTATTATTATTATTTTTTTCAAAAGAACCACTTTTCCCAACACACGCACAACCGCCCAGCGAATAGATTCCTTCTTTCGAAACGGTCTTATTTCACAGATAAATACATGCAAGAAATGGAAATATGTCGGTGTTAAGAAGGAAGAAAAAACGAAGTGATTTAAAATAAGATTATAGTAACTTTTCATCAGAAAAATATTACTGTGCGCAATACTTTTGTTGTTTTACTCGTACTGTCAACGAAGATAATTGCAAAAAACAGTTTCTATTCCAATTACCTCCCCTGGAAATAATTAAAAATATTGTAAGAAACGTTTTGGTAATTTATTATTTTTATTATTAAATCACTTCAATTAATTACTGTTAATAGCGACAAAACTATTACATATATATAGGGAAAATAGCAAACTAAAATTAGAAGTATATAACACAAAACAGTAATTTATTATAAACCGTTTAAAAATAATTATGCAAATTAGACAGAGAAACTTCTGTTTGGATCTTTAATCTCTAGTATATATATATATATAGAGAGAGAGATGACAACAGAAGCTGAAGAGAGCCGGATGGCTAAGTCCTTCTGTGCTTGAAACCGACGGTATGAATGCTGTACTAATTTTTCTGTACCAAAATAAATAAATAAATATATATATATATATATATATATATATACAGTATTTCCGCGTAAATTTTGTGTTATTTACTTAAATAAATTAGAGCCTTTTTTATATGTAATATAGGTATGATGAATGAAAAAAAAATTCGCACTTATTCATTTAGAAGACAGAAAAATAAAAAAATAAACTTAATGACGAGTTAAAAATATATTAATCTACGATTTTTGTAATTTGTAAAGCTCTTGTAAATTAAAAAGCTTAGAGGAGGGCGTTCTTTATTCTGAGAATATAATATCTTCATGAACGAACCACATACAGTGATCCTAGGGAGTAGGTAATGTCTGATGAGATGATATCACGACACCCTCCCCCCCTCTAAGAAAAACGTAGAAGGTAATGCCTGGGAGCATAATATAATGACACAAGAATATTAGGTACATTACCCCCCCTCACACACACACACACACACACATACACAAAAGAAAAAAAGTAATCATGGGAGGATATTATCGTGAGGAACGAACGTATACTATAGGATGGAACATAATTATATATATATATATACATATATATATATATATATATATATATATATATATATATATACATGGAAAATGAAAAAAGAAAAAAAAGAGATTTTTTCATATATTCATCAACGTTTCGTCTTTATTGTAAGACTTCCTCAGATGATAATTTTTTGAAGAAAAATGTCATGGAAGTACATATGTATATGTCATGCAAGTACACACACACACACACACACACACACACACACACACACACACACATATATATATATATATATATATATATAATTTATTTAGATACTGTATATTACATATTTCAGCAATGTCACGGCCCGATAGGGAATGGCGTCGGGCCGTGATTACAATCGTTTCAGCTTGCCGATGATTCCACTGGGCACAGAGATTTACTAAAGATGTCTAAATCTGCCCTTTTGGATGAAACCGCGGTACATTGCTGAAATATGTAATATACAGTACCTAAATAAATTATATTAGTTCTCTTATATGATCGAGCACTTTAGTTGATTTCTTTTCATATACAACCTGACACACTATATATATATTTAATTACTTTTCTGGTACCTAAGGTACTTAAGCTTTATTTTTTATTTATTTTTTAATGCA
The DNA here is from genome assembly GCA_963556195.1 of Sepiola atlantica. Taxonomy (NCBI): domain Eukaryota; kingdom Metazoa; phylum Mollusca; class Cephalopoda; order Sepiida; family Sepiolidae; genus Sepiola; species Sepiola atlantica. The sequence continues at coordinate 52,816,153 of OY744542.1, forward strand.
ACTTTGATTCCTATATAATTTTATGGCTAGCTACCATATTGCAGAATGGTTCTTGGATGTAGTGTTTAGATAGTATTATTATTATTATTTTTTATTTTTGTTATTATTGTTATAATTAATGTTATTTGATATGCAAATTACTATATTATACGGTAGTCTTAAGGGTAATATATTATTATTATTATTTTATCATTATTATTATTTTTTATGTATATATTAGTGGTATTTTAAGCTGAATTATTTCGACACTTGATTATTGGGGAAATGGTCGTATAATCAGTACCATTGGAGAGCCATGAATATTATAACTGTCCTGTTTTTAAATCTCCGAAACAGTTACATGGTAAACAGCTGATGATCCCCGTGTTAATATTAGACGCTTAAGGTCTCCTGTGTTTGTTTCACTCTTAGATAATTAACCCCCCCCCTTTTTTTTTTTTACTTATATTTTTTCAGTTATTAATTTTCCAACGAATGTTAAGTCTGCAATATCTTGCATTTAGTTAGTTTGTCTGGGAATTTAAACTGCATTTTACATTTTTTTTTTAATGACTCAAAGCTTCTTTAGACTATATATATATATATATATATATATATATATATATATATATATATATATATATATATATATATATATATATATATATATATATGTATGTGTGTGTGTGTGTGCATTTATGTAAGTATATATATTTACATATATATACACTTACATAGATGCACACACACACACTCCGCTCCATTTTGCTGCAGTCAAGGAGCAGAGGGCTAATTTCTTTTTTTTTATCCAGCAGTGGGGAGGCAATTTAAATGGGGACTTACTTGAAAATAATGTTGGAAATGTGTTGAATTTTTCAACAGGTTATTTTAAGGTGTAGATGGAGCGTGGAAAGGAGCGGTTCTTTTTATAAAGGTGCGGAAGCACTGAATGTAAGCAACATCTAAGTATATATATATATATATATATATATATATATATATATATATCTTTGTTGAGTGTTTGGCACGACCCCTATGCCATTAGTTGAGACTGCTTCTAACCCTAACCCTAACCATCACACTTTTATCTTTTCTTTGATCTTTTATGACTTATTTGTATAAACGCTGTCGGAAAGAATATACAATTGTGTAAGTACAAACACACACATTCACACACACACACACACACACATATATATATATATATATATATATATATATATATATATATATATATATATATATATATATATATATATATAGGTATATATATATATACTTACGTAATTATTTTTTATTGGTGATTGTATCGTTCGTTGTTATTTTGCTTACTATTATTTCGATTGTCTCACTTCCTAAGTGATTAAGATGCAGAAAATTGCATTATTAGTCGCCCTTAACTTCATAGGACGTATTTTTCGTTAATATATATATATATATATATATATATATATATATATATATATATATATATATATATATTTTTTTTTTTTTTTTGATTTTATTCCATTAATTGCGACAAAACAGGTTTTGTTTCATTGGTGCGAGTAGCTACCAAATCATCGGGCGAAAGGAATTCAAAAAATATATATTTTGCTCTGAATTTTCATTGAGCACTCTCATAAACCCGGTTTCAACTTCCTTCGGATTCATACCCCCTGGATATTTGTAACAAGTTAATTATATATATATATATATATATATATATATATACATATATGTATGTATGTATATATATATATATATATATATATATATATATATATATATATATGCATATATGTATATATATATATATATATATATATATATATATATATATATATATATATATATATATATATATGCATATATATATTGTATGTATTTAATTAGCATTCTTTCATTTAAGCAAACATTGTTAAACATAGCAGAATCTTTCTGTTTTATTATGCCTTTTTTTCTTCAATTTTTCTAATCGTCTTTTTTGTGTCAAAATAAAAAAAAATAATAATATATGCCCCATATGTATCACGAACGTTTTCGATTCTTCGTTGAATCATCTTCAGTTGGAAAAAAAAACAAGTGAACATAAAAGTTGAAAGGAAGAAGAGAATTTTCAAAAATAAGCCGCGAACACGCACGTCAGTTAGACATCAAAAGAACGAACGAGTGCACACACACACACACACACACACACACACACATATATATATATATATATATATATATATATGTGTGAAATTGTTACTTTCCTGCACTGATGAGAGCTATAAGCTTGAAACGCTAGTGTCTGTAGGTATAAATCATTTAATATTTATTTATAAATACTATAATAAGTCTTTTTAAGGAATTAAAGTCGAGCACTCCCGGGAATGTTTAAAACTAGACTGTCATCAGCCTAAAAGCAAAGTTTCGAATACGTTCGTCCAACACTATCGACAAGTTTTCTGTATTCTACCCGCTTCTAGGTACATATAGATCTTAATTTCCGTTAATCACGTGACAGTTTCCGTTGGTCGAGTGAATATGACGACGGCTTGCAGATTCCAGGCTGACGCTGTGAACCGGGTTCGCGCCTCCCGACCGTATTAAAGTGTAACTTTCCTGCACTGATAAGAGCAATTAACTTGAAACGCTATCGCCTGTAAGTATATATATATATATATATATATATATATATATATATATTAGTGTTAAAAGTCACACATTGATAACATTGCCGGAATAGCAATAATAAGGGAATATTCTTTTAGAACATTTTGAAAACCTGGACAACGCAAATTATTTGTTTCTTAAAATAAATTATTTATAACATCAAGACGAATTTCAACTTGACTGCGATAAGTATGCCTGAGTCGAATAGGATTGTACGAAAAAAGAAGAGAAGAAAAAATATGCTTATACTGCTGACAAAGGTGTTTATCATCGAAAGTACTCAAGTTTATAAAAAAGAGAAGTTTTTAAAGTAAATAAATTATTTATTTTTAAAAACAAATAATTTGCGTTGTCCAGGGTTTCAAAATATTCTAAAAAAAAAACATTTTCCTTATTATTGCTATTCCGGCAACGTTTTCAATGTGTGACTTTTCAAACTACCTTATTCACGTAACCTTATATATATATATATATATATATATATATATATATATATATATATATATATATATATATATATATATATATATATATATATCATTCATATATATATATATATATATATATATATATATATATATATATATATATATAATTCTATAATAAAGACCAATGCATATTAATTTATATATAAATAAATATTTTTAGGGAAAGGATAATGTAGTATCTATTCTGTGGTTATCATATCATCCTCCCAGGATCTACCTCCTCATTTTAGCTGAGGGAGTTTTGTAATGTCTGTGTTGTTGCCATGAAACCATCCTCCCAAGCGTTTCTCCTTCTTTTGGCGGAAGGGGTAGTGTAGAATCGGTTATCTTTGTCATGAGACCATCCTCTCATGAATTACATCCTCCTTAGGAAGAGTAGTGTAATATCTGTTCTGTGGTCATGATACAACCCACCCAGGCATTACCCCTTCCTTTAGGAGCAGTGTAATATATGTTCGTTCGTCATGATACTATCAAAACTATTTGTTAGTAATAATAATAATAGAATAATAATACTGATTCCATGTAAAAAAGAAAAGAAGGGGGAAATAATTGATAAGTATTAAAGATTGCGTTATCGGTGCAATTAAAACGCTACAGAACCCATAGCACAAAATACGGAGAAAATACTCTGCTTGTAATAAATGATGAGTGACGTCGGATCTACTTCCGGTTTCTTTTTTTCGCGGCGGCCATCTTAGAAATATAAGGTTCTTTTTTAGTAAGGAAATCCTAAATCACCAATTAACGTTTGCATTGACCAGTTTATGTGAATCGATTTGGGAAAAGAGTGAAGAAATAAAAATCGATAACATTACTGCTTAGAATTTGGTGTGTGAAGAGTAGAAAAATCTCGGTCTATTTTATATAAATCCTTATTTTATTTTTTTTATATTCTTTCCACATCAGACTAATGAGATATTCGGTGTGTCTTCATTAGTCAAAATGATTTTCGAGCCAGCCACCCTCCCTTTCTTTCCCCAGCTTCTCTATTTCTGTCTGGCTTTTTGTCTGTGAGCAATTGGTTTTAGTTAAAGGCTTCAAGTTTTTTTGTTTTTTTTTGCTCGTTTTTGTACAAAAAACACGAGATCAGTTTAGCAGGCGAGGATTTGTTATATCGGACGTGACAGTAGATTCACTTAAACAAACAAGATTCTTTGAAGTTCATATAAGAAAAGTAATTACATTACCAAAGAGAATATATATTATTATAATGTATGCATCTCTTTGTAATTGATACATTGAAATATTAGGAGAGTTTTAGCAAACGCATATATATATATATATATATATATATATATATATATATATATATATATATATATATATATATATATATATATATATATATATATATATATATATATATATATATATATATATATATATATATATATATATATATATATATATATATATATATATATATATATATAAATATTCCACTGTCAAATTATCCATCTATGTAGTTCATTTGATGATAAGATTTTAATCTTTGAAAAGCCTGGCATAAGGAAAGAAAAATAAACATGTTTTTATCGAGTAAACCTTGCATTGAACAATCGAAGATGAAATAGATTTGTCATCCGTACATCTATATCTCTCTTCCTTCATTTATCTTATATATATATATATATATATATATATATATATATATATAATTAAATGTGCTTATGTATATATATATATAAGATAACTGAACGAGGAGAGATAAAAATGTGCGGATGACAAATCTATTTCAATGCAAGGTGTACTCGATCAAAAAAAAACATTTTTTTTTCCTGAAGCCAGGCTTTTCAAACATTAAAATCTTATCATCAGAGGAATTACATAGATGGATAAGTTGGCACGGGGATATCCAAAATTCAAAATTTGAAAAATTTAAGAAACGATATCAAGTAATGGGAAGTAAGAGTGTGTGCATAAAAAGGTGAAATAGATTTGTCATGTTTATCTCTCTTCCTTCATTAATCTTTATAATTGCTCTATCTCGTATATTGAGCTTAAATCATTTCACTATAGGTTCAATTCTCTAAAAGTATACTTTTAGTCTCATATATATATATATATATATATATATATATATATATATATATATATATATATATTTTTTTTTTTCGAACCAGTATATGTATATATATATATATATATATATATATATATATATATAATTTAAATTTTTTTTAATGGATTCGTCTGCACACTTTAAAATGCAGCAACATTTTTGTAAGTAACGGATAAATTTTATTAGACAGACGAACAACACAGGTAAGGAAGACTTTTTTCTTTTTTTAATAACTAACATAAGTTAGCAAAACATTTTTACGGAACAAAACTTAGGTTTAGTATACGGAACGTTTATGTTTTTGTCTTTTAAGGGAAGTGGGGTCTGATCAACTCTGCTGGGAAGCCATGAAATTAAACACTGTCTTGTTTTTAAATTCCCGAAACAGTTTTTTTATGGTAAACAACTGATGATCCCTTAAATAATGTTAGAAGCAAACTAATATAATAACTGAAAAAGTTAAATTGACTTACATGAGTGATTTTCCACTGAACGACTTGGGACTTAAAGGTTTTTTTTGTGTTTTTTTTTAATATAGTTTTAATGGTTGAGAAACTTCCAAGACTATATATATATATATATATATATATATATATATATATATATATATATATATATATATATATAGAGAGAGAGAGAGAGAGAGAGAGAGAGAGTCAGGAATGCAGTGTCCAGAATATACCCCCAAGACAGGTGTGAGGATCTCAGCTAACCATTTGGCCAATACATACTGGGATAAGCCCACCATGAATAAAATAGGTCTCATAGGGGCATTGCCCTTATGGATTTTAGGCAACCAATACATTCTGGGACGTGTGGACCCCACAGAACGTATTCTGTCGTAAATCTTCTTAGTAAACCATCCCCCTTTACGTAGCTTAAGTATATATATATATATATATATATATATATATATATATATATATATATATATATATATATATATATATATATATATATTTTGGTACAGAAAAATTAGTACAACATTCGTACCGTCGGTTTCAAGCTCGGAAAGTCTTAGCCATCCGGCTCTCTTCAGTTTCTGTTGTCATATCTCTCTCTCTCTCTCTCTCTCTCTCTCTCTCTCTCTCTCTCTCTCTCTCTATATATATATATATATATATATATATATATATATATATATATATATAATACTAAAAGTCTATTGTTCTTGTATGTTTGCAATCAGCTTTCAGCTTTCCGGTTTTCAACATCCGGTTGCGCATGCGTAAATAGCATCGTCTTCAATCTGTTATTCCAATTCTGTTATTCTCTATTATGATTAACGAACGCATGAAATTTTTCATTCTGGAAATTTTTAAACAATTTCATTTAATTTCATCAAATAGTTTATTTGTTTTCTTCACGGCTAAAAACATTCAACGGGAGGACTTCGTAAAGTCTGTCGCAGTTTCAAAAAAACTCCTCCCTTTAAAAAACAAAAAACAAACAAACAAAAAAACAACACTCATTATTAATATCAGCCATACTAGCGGTCGGTGAACGAAACCACCTCCCACTTTCCCTCTCATAGATTTCACCACTCCTACTCCCTCTGTTTTCGTTACGTACGCGAGAAAGCCTGCTGTACCCCCTTCCTTTCTCAAATCGCCCTAACCAACCACTTATAATTCAGTAACTGTAATTAAAAAAAAAAACAATTATAATAAACAGAACGACTCGTAGAAATCTATCTATATTCTTTTTTCATTTTAATATACTTTCATAGAAATGCTTCTGTTATGTAAAAAAAACCTATTTTCTTTATGCCACAAGTGTCACGCTCATACATGAATTCCATAGCTAATATAACAAACTGACCCAACGGGTCACGGGTGGTCTAGTATATATATATAGTAACCCAGGTAATGTTTGTATCCACAGGGTAAAAAAAAACGCTTTACTTAGTTTGTATCCACAAGGTAAAAATCCAGAGAAGCTTTAATAGTGCTCACTGATAAATATGGGAGGTGACGGTGGTTAAGTGGATATCGACGCGGACTGAAGACCTGGGTGTTCCAAATTCGAATCCAGTCGGTTCCACAGTACCACTTTCACTTAGGGATGTTGGCAACCTTCTCGTGGTCCTTCCCGTAAGTATCCGATGTCTTTCCAACTAGAACAACATCGGGGAAACTAATGCCAACACCAGAATCATCTGATTCACACGAAAGAAGAAGAATTATAAATATGACAATTTATTTATGATAAAAAAAAAACTTTAGTATTTTTCAACTCAAATCCGACGCCTTAACCACACGGCCAATTTTAAATAGCGAATAAACTGTGATAATTTTAACACATCATCAGCGGCTTAACGTCTAGAGCGTTCTACTTTCTTAATGGAAGGAACGATGCATTTAAAGCTAGTGACGTCATGCTGTGTTAATACTACACTTACAGTGCTCTACTTTTTCGAGGAGCGACAGATAATAATAAATATTTGTTATTGTATATATATATATATATATATATATATATATATATATATATATATATACATTTGTTATTGTTTATTATCTATGTACGTATACGTTTCGTCCTTTTTTTTTAATAATCGGGACTCATCAGCATAGAGATATGACTATTCACTACCGGTCATGCGATTCGAAATCCCGGATTACAAGTATTTTTCAACTCAAATCCGACGCCTTAACCACACGGCCAATTTTAAATAGCGAATAAACTGTGATAATTTTAATACATTATCGGCGGCTTGAACGTCTAGAGCGTCCTACTTTCTTAATGGAAGGAACGATGCATTTAAAGCTAGTGTTGTGTTAATACTACACTTACAGTGCTCTACTTTTTCGAGGAGCGACAGATAAAATTAAATATTTGTTATTGTATATATATATATATATATATATATATATATATATATATATATATATATATATATATACACATTCATTATATTTATTATTCACAGACAAAATTTGTTTCATGTGCAAACACAACCATCAGTGTAACCTGTGGGAGGTGACGTGGTTAAGTGGATAACGACACGGACTGACGACCTGGATGCTCCAAGCTCGAATCCAGTCAGTTCCATAGTACCACATTCACTTAGGGATTTTGGCAACCTTCACGTTTTCCTACCCGATGTCTTTCTAGAAAAATATCGGGGAAACCAATGGCAACAATAGAATCATATGATTCATACGAAAATGAATGAGTGTAACTTGTAGCGTCGGTCGAATGCTGGAACGGAATAACTTCAATCCAACATTCTTACCTACTCGGCCACTGTGAAGGCATATTTTATTTACGAACAAAGTAGGTCTCAGAAAGGGGAAACGTTTGCAACATTGCATAATTAGATACTTTTCATATTTCTCTCTTTCAGCTTCCATTTGTTTCTCATCGTTTTAAGCAATTAAATCGGTTGGAAAGTCCAGTTTAATCACGCAATTCATGTAAACAATTCAATGGTCCAAGAACACCTTTTCAAACCAATAATTCTCTGATCGGCTGCTTCCCCGAATCTCGGTCAGCCCATAAAATCTACACGCCCAGTTTTTTTGAAAATATTTATTGGTGACGGAAAATTCTCGTGTAGACTTTAATAATTTTAATTCCCTACTTCGATGGCAATTAAAAAACAGCACTAGCGGAAACTGTGAAGTAAAAGTTTTTTATTTTTATTTTACGTGTTTTATGATTCAAATTTGGGTGTTTGTACAATTTAATGTGATATCTATCTATCTATCTATCTATCTATCTATCTATCTATCTATCTATCTATCTATCTATCTCTCTCTCTCTCTCTCTCTCTCCCTCTCTCTCTCTCTCCAAATATGATCTGAGGTTAAGATCTGATTCTAACTCTGCCTGATGAGATCTCAGTTTATAGTAACTGTTGATCGATAACATCGACATGCCAGTGTCGCAGATTTTGTACATGTCTGTGTAAATAAAATTATCATATATATATATATATATATATATATATATATATATATATATATATATATATATATATATATATATATATATGGCTCGTAATTCTAGGCTGAATCTACGTATGCGTTCGAGCCCATACAGTCGCGTGCAACACCACTCCTGCACTGATGAGGATAAACCCCCGAAACGACGTCATCTGGAGGTATAAAACACTTTAATATTTAATTAAAAATATTATATATATATATATATATATATATATATATATACATACATATATATAGGTACAAAAGTAAAAAAAAACTTCAATAATATTGCGAAGTAGCCACAATTGCTGATAACAGGGAGACCTGTGTAGCTTAATTGTCATAAATATATTTTCATAACTTACTACTATATATATATATATATTAATTTTATACGTTTTAAAGGCCGATCTCTGTGTAAGTTAGCCATGCTGATGACGGCTGTGAGCCGGAAACACGTGTCCATGCATTACTTTTATGTACATATAAAATTAATATATATATATATATTGATGAAAAATACGACATTTGAAGTTTCGGACGACTAATAATGCAGTTTTCTGCATCTTAATCACTTAGGAAGTGAAATAATTGAAATAATAGTAAGCTCAATAACAACGAGCTGAAAATCACCTATAAAAATAATTACATATATATATATAGGTACAACATTTTAAAAAACTTCAATAATATTGACGAAGAAGCCACGATTGCTGAGAACAGGAAGACCTTTATTACTAAAACAAAGAAAAAATACGAGTAGACGGGTCAGGAAACTGTTTATTCAGATTGAAAACAAAAAAGGTTTTCTTTTCCTCTATTTACTTTAGCAACATGATTAAAAGAAAAACAATTAATGAACCGAGGAGAACAAGGTTAGGGTTAGGGTTAGGTTATCTCTACCGAGACGTCTTCTTCCGGTCCACTCTTTTTTCAAGGTAATCGTCGACTAAATGATGGGTGTGAAAATACGAATGAGACCGTGGTCAAAAGAACCATAAAAGGAATTGCCGAATGACGCTTAAAAAAAAAACTTTATATGAGGTAGGTATTTCAACGTACACCCACCAGTTCTGTGGGTGTACCCCTTCTGTGGGTGTACCCCTTCTGTGGGTGTACCCCTTCTACTTGCAAATTAATGGCAACTGCTTCGAGAATCTTGAGATGATCTCTCGAACGAGCCCTGTGCAAGACAGCAAACGTCTCATCGGAATACCCTCTAGTTCACAATTGCCACTCTAATAAATGGTCTCCAATGGGTGACTCGTGGGCTTGTAGACGCCCGGATGTCTCCCACGTATCAAGAGGGGAGTGTTTTGAAATTCTGACATTTAAACGCTGAATGGTACTCCCCATGTAGTCAGCCTCGCACTGGTCACAAAAATGATAAACAGCTAGATTGTATTGAATGGTGGGCATAACCTCCTTACGAAAAGAGGGGAAAGCACTTAGAGTCGCAAAATAGCAGTGAGAAATGTCTGAAGCAATTTTATGTGATAATTCTTGACTTCTGGTGCCAATCCATGGTAATTTCACATGAACGAGACATTTGTTGGGGCCTAAAATATGTTCCCCTTTAACTGCGGTGATTTTTTTCTTTTAATAGATCTTTCAATAACCATTGGAAGAAGAGGATTTCTGTAATTCTTTTAAGTTCTGCATCTATATTCGAATTAGAGCAGATCAACCCTCACCCCGATGTACTAATGTTTTTATCAGATTGATTTTTCTGATTTTGAGTGAGAATGAATCCCAGCTTATTTACTGGCCTGTAAATGTGGGTTTTCTGTATACGCTGGTAACCTTGAGATGATTTCCCGAACTAGCCCTGTGCAAAACAGACACACTCTAATGCACACTTGACACTCTAATAAATGGTTGCTAATGGCCGACGTATTGGCCTGCAAACGACCGGATTTCGGCCATTGTATGTGCCTACGTATGGAACTGGGGATGTTTGGGGAAATTCTGACCTCTAATAGCTGAATGATACGCCCGACATAGTCAGCCTCGGACTGCTCACAACAAGATTGTATTGAATGGTGGGGATAACATCCTTACAGAATGAGGGGAGAGCACTTCGATCCTAAACACCCTTCGCACGTTGATCTAAAAAACACAGCGATACAAGGCTGAAGTGATTTTATGTGATAACTCTTGACCTGTGGTGCCGATCCATAGCAATTTCGCATAAACGAGGCATTTGTGAAGGCCAGAATATGTTTTCCCATTTAAATGCGGCGATTTTGTTTTTAATACATCTTTCAATGGTGTATAAATGATAACCATTGGAAGAGAAGATTTCTGTAATTTTTTAAAGTTCTTCATCTATATTCGAATTACTACGCCCGATGCACTAATGTTTTATCAGATTAATGTTTTAGATTTTTGGGAGGGGAATGAATCCCAGCTTATTTACTGGCCTGTAAATGTGGGTTTTCTGTATACGCTGGTAAAAAAAAAGCATTCGTCGCTTCTATTAATAATACGAATGCTAACGATTTATTAATAATACGAATGCTAACGATTTATTAATAATACGAATGCTAACGATTTATTAATAATACGAATGCTAACGATTTATTAATAATACGAATGCTAACGATTTATTAATAATACGAATGCTAACGATTTATTAATCTCCCCCTACATTGTAAATTTCAGTGCAGTGTGATTTTAACTGTCGAAGAAAATCATTAGCGTCTATGTGGTATTTAAATGTGACAAAAGTATCGACCACATAGCGGAAATAACAGATTTTTTAAAACATAGTTCACCCCAAACAAGGCAGTACGCCACTGTAGACGTAAGGGGCTACTGAGAAAAAGGGTCAGAGTTTTTTTTGTTTTTTAAGGGGGGGGGGGGGTAAACCGTACTTCGGCAACTGCTGGAACAAAAGCTGTTACTGAAATTCGCCAAAAATATTGGCCAATACTGGACCCAAAGAACTGCTCATTGCTACCCCATAAATTTGGCGCTACATGTTCCCGTTGAAACTAAACTCAACCGACCAAGTTCATAAGTTCAACAAATATATTCTCCGGAAATGGCGGCTTAGCTAGGGAACTACGATAAAGACTATCGGTACAAATCCTGATAGTTCGATCGAGAGGCACATTGCATATAGACTGGATATATTGTAAGAACAGAGGTGTTCAGTGTCTGAAGAACATCTGAGCTCACGAGTAAATCCTAAAAACCGAAAAGAGTCAGGAATGCAGTGTCCAGAATATACCCCCAAGACAGGTGTGAGGATCTCAACTAACCATTTGGCCAATACATACTGGAATGAGCCCACCATAAATAAAATAGGTTTCATAGGGGCATTGCCCTTATGGATTTTATGCAACCAATACATTCTGGGACGTGTGGACCCCACAGAACGTATTCTGTCGTAAATCTTCTTAGTAAACCATCCCCCTTTACGTAGCTTAAGGATATATATATATATATATATATATATATATATATATATATATATATATATATATATATATATATATATATATATATATATATATATATATATATATATATATATATATATATATATTGTAATCCAGGGTTTCGAATCGTGTGACCGGTGGTGAATAGTCGTACTTCTATGCTGATGAGTCTTGATTGAAAAGAGACGAAACGTATACGTCCATAGATAAAATAAACAATAACAAATATATATATATATATATTTATTTATTTTGGTACAGAAAAATTAGTACAACATTCGTACCGTCGGTTTCAAGCTCGGAAAGTCTTAGCCATCCGGCTCTCTTCAGCTGCTGTTGTCATCTCTCTCTCTCTCTCTCTCTCTCTCTCTCTCTCTCTCTCTCTATATATATATATATATATATATATATATATATATATATACAGAGAGAGAGAGAGAGAGAGAGAGAGAGAGAGAGAGAGAGAGAGAGAGAGAGAGAGAGAGAGAGAGAGAGAGAGATTGATAGATATAATAAACACTGACCAAACGGGTCACAGGTAGTTTAGTATAATACTAAAACTCTGATAATCTTCCTTGTTTTTTTTCTTGTTTGCACAGTGACTGTATCAGATGGTGGAAGGGAGAGCGAATGAAACAAGAATTGTTTTGAGGAGGCAGAAGTAGGGAGAAGTAGAGGGAGTAGCACCGTAATCGAAGAGTAAGCGAATGGTGTAAATAAATAATGTAAATCGTGGATGAACCCATAAACGGTCATCTGTCTTGTCAGTCACCGTGGCAACAAGAGTTTTAATTGGGTGATGTAAATATAGTTTTATTCGGCAACAGAAGCGTTTGAAACGGATAGACAGTGTGTTTATTTTTTGTCGTAACCGACATCACCGATGCTTATTCGTTCAATCTGGCTAATTTCTTTGAAATTGAAAGCAGACGGAAACTTTATTCACTCACTGCATGTACTTTGAAAACATCTATCTATTTAGCTTCAAAATCGCTTAGAAATATATACACTAATATACGATATACCGACGTTGACCCAACAGGTCACGGGTTATTTAGTGAAAGATTTGGTTGCTATGTTTTATTCTATATCAACCCTTTGGGGTTATTTTGTTAGTTCTTTTGCTAAAAGTCTTTCTGCTTAAACTTCCATTTTTATACGATTGATTTGTAGATTAATTTATTTTGTAACTGTATATATATTTATTTTTAACATGTAGTCTACTCTTGGCCTTTTGGCCAAGATCAAAGTGTAGTATCTGTTCCGATGGCTATTGCACCCCATAGACTGGTATTGTCTTGGCCTTCGGGCCTTGATTTACGCCGGTCTATGGGTCTGTCCTGTGCAGTTCTAGGAGGTCCACCCTCCCAGGCTTTGCCTCCCCTCTTTGGGGAGGAGTAAGTTTATTGCTTACTGCCTGAGGCGCCCCTACCGGGGAATGCCGACGGGGCTGCCCAGGAAATTTTTAAACCCCACTTTTCCGACCCGACCTTGGGTCACATCTTACTTGTGGGAGTAAGATAAAAACTGGCCTTGTGCCTAACTCCTGGAGAGGAGTAAATCAATACTCTATTTAACTTATATATCGAGCCCAGACAGACACTGTTAAATAGCGAAAGCCTGCAGCGTGAGTCGAGACAATTATTGATGGATCAGGGGTCAGAAAGAATAACCTCAACCGATGAACGGAAATAAGTGTATCGCGTAAGTTCCGGATAAGGGGAATTCGAACTCTTTGTCGGTGTACAGTCAAACGAGGTAGTCACGCAAAAACTGCTTGTTCATAGAAACCCCAGTGGGGATGGAGGCAGACACACGATATGGAAATAGAATAGTGTAGCGGCCCAAGCAATGTCTCTCCTCCCCCCTCTCTCTCTCTCACACACACACACACACACACACACACACACACACACACACACACACACACACACACACAGAGTAATTCACATCTAAAAGTATATCTCTCTCTGGTCCCTGCAATTGTCACCCTGCCTAACTAATAACTCCCCATTAAAATAAACAGCGGCGTGAATTGATGAGGCAACGATGACGACGAGGAAGGGCGGCGGCCGGTGTGTATAACGGAATTATACACGTCTGAGAGAAGCGACATCGTAATATCGCGTTAGAGTGGAGCTGTGAGAAATGACAATAGTGGAGTGACTCTACACTCCGCAAAGCTCCCAAATTAAGGCCCCCACCACCGGATGCAGATGTTATTCACTTGTTTACCACCGAAGTAAGATGTGGCACAATGCCGGAAGGCGGAGATGGCAAGCTCTCCCGTGGTGGCACTCTTGCTGAGTACAAAGATAGCCAAGAACGAACCTGTCTGCATTCATCGGTAGGGGCGCCTCAGGTGATCGCCAATAAACCAACCCCTCCTCAAAACGAGGAGGCGCTGCCTGGGAGGATGCACGTTCTAAGATCGAGCTGGACCTCGGCAAAGAAGGGTCTAGTATTGACAAGACAGGCCATACTCTGTCGGATTTATTGTCGAGAACGGATCCTCGGTGGGGATGAAAAGCTCAGGGAAGGGGGAGGGGAGACTTGTGTCACTATATACTTGCCTCGTCACGAGGGCAGAGTTAGACAAAGGATCGGTTTTTAATGTGGAGAAAATCCAGTCCCTCCCCCCTAAAAGATGCACTATGGATTGGGACAAAAATGAAAATTGCCTCAGTCTAGAAGGATTTCTCCTCCACTGACCGAGGACAGAAAAGATGAAGTGACGTATCAAAAGATACCACACTTTGCTCCTAGACAAAATGGCCATCCTACGGACGGTTGAGGTTAGGAAGGGCTTGAGTCGTTGATAAGATTGGTAAACAATGGAGGTAGCAAACAGGTAGAAACGCGATGATTGGGTGGGACAGGGGCAGAGGCAGGGGCAGAGGCAGAGGCGACCACCATTGGTTTTATTTACTCCTCCCCAGGAGTTAGGCACAAGGCCAGTTTTATCTTACTCCCACAAGTAAGATGTGACCCAAGATCGGGTCGAGAAAGTGGGGTTTGAAAAGCCAGCGCTCGAGAGGTGAGCACTCTGGCCAGTAGGGGCGCCTCAGGCAGTAAGCAACGAACTTACTCCTCCCCAAAGAGGGGAGGCAAAGCCTGGGAGGGTGGACCTCCTAGAACTGCACAGGACAAGCGTGCAGTATCCATCGGAACAGATACTACACTTTGATCTTAGCCAAAAGGCCAAGTATTATTTACTCCTCTCCAGGAGTTAGGCACAAGGCCAGTTTTATCCTACTCCCACAAGTAAGATGTGACCCAAGGGTCGGGTCGGAAAGTGGGGGTTGAAAAGCCAGCGCCCGAGAGGTGAGCACTCTGACCATCAAAAATTGCCTGGGCAGCCCCGTCGGCATTCCTCGGTAGGGGCGCCTCAAGCAGTAAGCAATTAACTTACTCCTCCCCAAAGAGGGGAGGCAAAGCCTGGGAGGGTGGACCTCCTAGAACTGCACAGGACAATCCCATAGACCGGCGTAAATCAAGCCCCGAAGGCCAAGACAATACCAGTCTATGGGGTGCAGTATCCATCGGAACAGATACTACACTTTGATCTTGACCAAAAGGCCAAAAGGCCAAGTGCAGCCGTAGATAGAACTATGACAGGTATTATCCGGCACGGAATAGACCTGGTAGGTATGGTAACTAAGAGATGACTCCATGCTCCCAAAAGCTCCCAAACTTAGGCCTCACGATCGGATGCCGTTTTAAGGTTATTCCCAAGAATAACAAGGAGTATCTATCTTCCTCCTGGTAAGATGTGGCACAAGGTCAGGAAAGTGAGATTTGAAAATCCAGCGCCCTCGAGAAAGAAGAGCGCTCTGGCCTACAAAAAATGCCTGGGCAACCCCGTCGGCATTCCCCGGTAGAAGCGCCTCAGGCGATTAGCAATAAACTAACCCTTTTCTCAAATGGTGAGAACCTTCATCTGTAAAACACGTTGCCACAAGGTTGCTTCCATGAGGGATACAACATAATCACCGTCCTGATAAGTAATCGAACTTTATTCATTCCATTTATTGTTTTCAATCCTCTCATAATATTCATCATCATTCAACTGTCAATCCATCCAGCTCATTAACCCTTCATCCTCGAGTGGCTTTTTTAGCTTTGAGAAGTGGTTTCTCATTAGTAAAAGAATATATATAGTTCAATTATTTCACTGAACGAAAGGAACACATGTTTTTTTTTCTTATGCGCACCTGTCGTATTAAACAGCCTAACTGTCATTAAGAAGAAATTATGAATGAGTCACGTTCGACTTTGTTTTCATTCAGAAAAAAACAAACGTAGATCAGAAAATAAGTTGGATTAGTAAAAAAAACAACAACAAAAAACACCAACAAAAAAAAAACAAAACTAAAAAAAACATGCGTTCAGACACGTTTTTTTTCTTTTTCTTTTATTTCTGAGTTGCTTTTTTGTTGTCTAGGAGCAAAACATGGTATCTCTTCCGATATTGCATCCTTTCTGTCCTCGGTCAGTGAAAAATCCTTCTAGACTGAGACAATTTTGATTTTTGCCCTAATCTACAGTGATCCTTTTGGGTGATCTGGATTTTACCCCATATTAAAAACCGACCGTGTGTGTAACTCTGCCCTCGTGGGAGAGGGGCGAAACAAATAGAGACTCACCTGAGGTCTTAACGCCGCCCCCCCCCCTCAGCCACTCGTATAAAAAACCCAACTTTCATTCAGAAAAAAACCAAAAAACAATTATGAATGAGTCCCGTTCGAGTATTATTTACTCCTCTCCAGGAGTTAGGCACAAGGCCAGTTTTATCCTACTCCCACAAGTAAGATGTGACCCAAGGTCGGGTCGGAAAGTGGGGGTTGAAAAGCCAGCGCCCGAGAAGGGAGCACTCTGACCATCAAAAATTGCCTGGGCAGCCCCGTCGGTATTCCCCGGTAGGGGCGCCTCAAGCAGTAAGCAATAAACTTACTCCTCCCCAAAGAGGGGAGGCAAAGCCTGGGAGGGTGGACCTCCTAGAACTGCACAAGACACTCCCATAGACCGACGTAAATCAAGTCCCGAAGGACAAGACAATACCAGTCTATGGGGTGAAGTATCCATCGGAACAGATACTACACTTTGATCTTCCCGTTCGAGTCAAACAGTGAACGCTACTTGATGACACCGTATATACCCGTCAAGTACCCGTTCTCGACAATCGGTCCTACAGAGACCGGGTCAACTCGGTGGCCTATTATCTGTCGGGATGTGGTATTAGTTCTTGGTAGTCCGAGGAGGTCCATCCTCCCAGGCCTTGCCGTCTTTCTTTGTGAAGGGGTTAGTTAGGTTGGTTTGGTTGTTTTTGTTTCACGGCATATCGACCCTTTTCAGGTAATTTAATACTGAATCCGGTCATTTTGGTGAAGGTTTTTATGCTTCAAGTTTTTTTTATATGTTTAAGTACTTATTCATGGTGTTTGGTTGAGAGAAGGGGGAGGGGAGAGGGGAAAGGGAAGAAGAGGGGAGGTAGTGAAATTGTTGTTTTTGTTTTGGATTTTGTAGAACATGATTGAGTTTTGCAAAGAAAAAAACAATAAAACATCAATGTTTGGTGCATTTTGAGTCAGGAAGTCAATAACTTCAGACAGCCTGATTTGGTAGCACCAGTAAGTTCTATTTGATCCATAGATGGGGCCCTTACAGGTACTACCACTCCTGGCCAGAGTGGACCTGGGCGCAATGGCAACTAAGGGGCAACTCCAGATTCCCCACAGCTCCCAAATGGGGGCCTCACCACTGGATGTCTTTTAAGGTCATAGCCAGGACCAGGGGTTAGTTAATTGCTAACTTCATGAGACACCCCACCGTGGGTGCCCAAGCATTTTCTTAAGAATCCCGAGTACCCAATTATAGGGCGCTGGCTTATTCTCCTCCCTTGTGCCACATCTTCCAGTGGTGGGAAATAAGTAGATACAGAGTCACGTTCGACTTTGTTTTCATTCAGAAAAAAAGGAAGGTAGATCAGAAGATAAGTGGGATTAGCAAAAAAAAAAAAACCCAACAATAATGAAAAAAAAAACAGCAAAAAAAATAAATAAATAAAATCCAAAAAACAAATTAAAAAAAAAAAAAAAAAAAAAAAACTAAAAAAAAAAAAGAAAAAACTAACAAAAAAAAAAAAAAAAAAAAAAAAAAAAAGAAAACGTTCGGACACTTTTTTTTATTTTTAATTTTTCTTAAATTTTATTTCCTAGTTTACTCACCTGGGGGTCCCCCCTCACCCCCCCCCCCAACATACCTAGCCGATTTGGCGCACCCTTTTGTTTTCACCGGATAACCTAATTAGTGTCACGTCCACCTCCAAATTAACTGCGTTTATCGTTTCTTTTTACTAAACAAGCGAACGCGTCATCTGTATTTAATATTTTGTGGCTGCCATTACATCGATTAGTTCGCTCATTTCTCTCGTTAATCGCTTCCTCATTAAATCTATAAACAAAGGTGCTGTTTGAGATGTATGGCAATCAAAGAAGGAAATGAAAATGACCGAATATCAAACAATTGGTTATCCGAACTGCTTTCAAATTTAATTATGTAAATTAGACACTCAGGAACACAAATCTTTTTTTTTTTTGTACAAACGAGCCACCGCTTATCGAGGCCTAAAAGGCCACTCGAGGATAAGGGTAAATGTGTTTGTCAGGTGGGCAGTGCGACAACACCGTGAGGATTGGTAGGGTTAGGGTTAGGGTTAAGGTTAGGGTTTGGGAGTTTGGGTTAGGGTTTGGGTTAGGGTTAGAGTTTGGGTTAGGGTTTTGGGTGACGATTAGAGTTTGGGTTTGGGTTTGGGTTTGGGTTAGGGTTAAGGTTAATTATGTAAATTAGACACACGGGAACTCAAATCTTATCGAGGCCTAAAAGGCCACTCGAGGATAAGGGTTAATGAGTACGTCAGGAGGACAGTGAAGCAACAAAGTGAGGGTTGGTAACACTGGTTGAGACTGGTCAAATTTGATTATTTAAGAGAACGGCTCAACAAGAATTTGTTAGCATTGGACATGAAAAACGTCCATGCTATAGTCAGCTGGGGAGCAGCCTCGTGATATTGCGTTCCATAGACGGAGAGTTCTTGGAAGTTTCGTTTAGTTTTAAGTACACAGAGGCAGAAATAAAAAAAAATTTATAGTGGTTGTAGTTAGACGAGTTTTTGTTGTGAATGTTTACAGGGGGGGGGGGGGCATAGATTAGATCTCGGTTGACCATCTTCCATAAAAATAACGACAGAGTAGAGAAAGACTAGCAATCTTCTTTTATGCGAGAAAGAGGCCGTAGAGAAGAAAAGAGGACATCTCCCAGTAGATTTCAAAGTCGGTTTTGTAGTCTGTCAAAGTAGAAAAGGGTGCCCTGAGCGGCACCTCCCCAGATGTGGCAACAGTATTCTATCTTATGACGTATTATCCCCTATCTTAATTTAACACTCGAAATGAATTACCGAAATAACGAACACTTTTCACAACAACACACGAAAGGGGTTTATTTGTATTTAAGGTTACCTATACCATTTGATATAGGTGGAAGAAACTTTGGACAGTGTCCGAAAGAAGAAGAAAATAAGTTCTGAGTTCAAATATCTTCAGGCGAAGATAGCAGGCACCATGAGCATCCAGTGGACAAGGAGGCAGAAGAAAGGCTGAGACGATCCTTCCTGGCTGGTGCCAGGGTACCGGCTGGTCATCATCTTCAATATCCTAGGGAACTAATAATATCAATGCGCCAGCTCACAGGGACACTGCTACGCAATACAAAGTAAATCTAATTTATGACTGCTACATCAACCCCTGCTTAGGCTGAAAGACGACAGGGAAAAAAGGAAGTGTAGCAGTAGGAAAGAACAAAAATACAAAATACAAAATTTGTCAATTCAGAATTCTTTTAAAAAGTTTTTTGCTTTGCAGGGAAAAGGTTTATGCCTGCTACAAGTCCATTTGAGGTCTGGAGTGAAGCTTATCAAAGGAGGGGGATTCTTTGAGGGGAGCTATTCACTTCAATTGGGGCAAAGTGAGGATCCGAGCGTCGGTGGTGAAAGGAGAGAAGCTTGGTTTTAGATGTAGAGAGAGACGTATATCGCCGTATATCGACGTATATCGTCGAAAAATTTAAGTTACAAAAGAAATAATAAAAATCGCAAAGGCATTGCTGGCTCCAAGGCACATTTTTAAAAAGTCGCCTGAAATAGTGAAAATACAGATATTTTGGACCTATCGACAAAAAGAAGAAAAGTAAAATTTAAAATAGAATATTTATTGTCAAAAATTTCATTACAACTTTGCAAGCTTTTACAACTGCAAATTTGTCAATTAGTTTTTTGAAGTTAACCTTCTTGAGCAAATCACTTTCAATGCCGAGAAGTGACAGTACACGAAGCCGCTGTTGACCAATTGTCGATGGTTTTACATCTTTAATTCTTTTCAATTGTGAAAATGAGCGTTCAGCTGAACAATTGGTTGCCATCAGACATAAGTAGATCCCCAGAGCTAGTTCAGTATTTGGAAATGCTTGATAGACACCAGAAATGTGCAGCATTTGATCCTTCATCATTGTGTCTGTTCTTTATACCAGCACATAAATTGTCGAAATTCTGCTGGAAAATCAGAACACAGCTCTTTTGAATACACAGTAACAAATCCTTTAACAGCAACATCAACAATATACCAAATTAAGAACATTTAGATCAAATTAAAGTTCGCGCAGAAATATAAGATATTATTAGGCAAGTGGAATTGGATTGTTAAAACAAATGTTGTAATTTCTTTCTTTCATTATAGATACAAACTTGTGCACTTTTTTCGCTCTCTTGTAACAGTGTACGGCCAAAAATACCCCCCTTATTTTTGTGTGACCTGCATTTTTGGCCTGGATTTTTGCCTGGCCCTAACGCGTGTGCCTTGTTTGCCTTATGGTCAATCCGGCGCTGATTATGTGGCTTTCTAACGATTATTATTTTTCAATAATTCAAATTTCTCTCTCTCTGGTTGAAAATATATAGTCATCCACAAACAGACTGCTTTGCTGTATCACAGCTCTTCAGTGTGGCTAGACTATCATCCGCCCTAATCTGCGCTGTTGGCAATTGATATCTCAATGTTTTATATAAACATTGTCAGCCATTAAGCCGGCATTTCTAAACTATTTTATCAATCGCTCTATATACCAGGGTCATGCTGTGACTCCGGACCCATCAATCAGTAATCGAATTTGTTTTGTCCATTCCGAAACCGATTTAATTAACCATTATTAACCTATTTATTTTATTATAGAATCACATACTTAAATTCTCATTGTATGACAATAATGCTAAGTGTAACAGCAAGCAAACTGGAGCAAAAAATCTCGAACACGAATTATACTGATGAATACGTATTTATTTGCGCGCACGTGGCCAACGCTGAACTATAACATCTTTTCACCGTAAAACTCTATTTTTGCCAAGCTATTTGCCCCAGAGCCAACGTCCATTACAAGCGGAACAAACGTCCGACTCCCATGTTGACTGATTCGAAAAGACCGCCTCTGGGCAAGCAGGCGGTGTAGAGGCACGACAGTTACCCCGTGAGCATGTCTTCCGGAAGAGGACGGTGATGAATACAAAATGTCCCCTTCCTGAATTATGACCGGCCAATATGTGAAACTCATACGTTTACAGTAAGGCTTACTTTATCAACGTTCGTTTTCGTTACGGCCTTTTGCCTGTATATTTTAATCCTATAAAAATACATGTTAAATACTCCTCATTTTGGGGATTGACTTATATTACAAAAAAACGTCTATTTTAAGTGTTCTAATTAACCGGGAATGTGGAGTTAACTCATCAAGTAATCCATCTCTTACTATCCATCACTTTCACCCTCTCTCAATGTATGTTGTGTGAGCCACCCCCTACTCTTATTCTATATGTCGTCTATCCCCCTCTCTTTTTACAGTTCTGTCAATCACTTCCTCACTGTGTTGTTTTACACTCTCGCTCATAATTTATAGTCTCTTCTTATTCTATATGTCGTCTATCCCCCTCTCTCTTTACAGTTCTGTCTATCACTTCCTTACTGTGTTGTTTTACACTCTCGCTCATAATTTATAGTCTCTTCTTATTCTATATGTCGTCTATCCCCCTCTCTCTTTACAGTTCTGTCTATCACTTCCTCACTGTGTTGTTTTACACTCTCGCTCATAATTTATAGTCTCTTCTTATTCTATATGTCGTCTATCCCCCTCTCTCTCTTTACAGTTCTGTCTATCACTTCCTCACTGTGTTGTTTTACACACTCGCTCATAATTTATAGTCTCTCATTCCACTCTCCCTTGCGTGCCCCTCCTCTCTCTCTTTCTCCCCCCCTCTCTCTGTTATTAACTGTTGTGAAGTTGTTCCACAGTAAATAATAAATAAAGGAAGTCAAGTCGAGGGTTGGTTTAACAAGTGTATTAACAAAGTAAGAAAGTGACTAGTTCTTGGCTAGACAGTTACAAGACTGTGCTTTGTCTTCTGGTGTCTCGCACTATTTATAGTGACAACCGGTGTTGTTTCTCCTGTGTAAGAACGGC
>OY744542.1:52851759-52856759 GCA_963556195.1 Sepiola atlantica
ATGACTTATTTGCTCCAACTTGTGTCTATCCGTCACACCTCTGCATTGTATTGCCTTCTAAGTATCACATTTCTGTCTCTCTCTCTCTCTCTCTCTCTCTCTCTCTATATATATATATATATATATATATATATATATATATATATATATATATATATATATATATATATATATATATATATATGGGTGGGCGAGGTATTACGTTTTGCTTTGTCAAATATGATCCTCATCAGTGTCTGATTTGGCGCAGTTATAAAGATTCCTTCCGTTAATGGTCGTTTCATGGTCATTCATAGAGCAACATGTTTTTTCTCCCTTTTTTTTTTTTTTTCTCTTTTTTTTCTTCTTTTTTTTCTTTTTCTTTTCTTTTTTCTTTTTCTTTTCTTTTTTTTTTCTTTTTCTTTTTTCGAACATTCTATCTAATATTACATAATACCCTTCTGTAAAGTTTCATAACATTGTATCCTTTTCTGGACGATAAAGAAAAGTTTTGTTTTTTTTACGAATTAAGCGTAATAATCCAACCCAACAATACGCGCGATTGTTGATGTTTCGTCACTGGGCGCCAACAACTCGCGACAAGAAAGACTTCCATTGACATTACGAAAACGACCTTCTTTTTTAAGTGCACGCATGTAATTATCTCTACGTAGGAAGTTATGTTTTACCCGACGACATGTGTCTGTCTATCCGTTTTTTATTTTCTAATCGGGCTGGCTATCCGTCTATTCTTAAGATACGTCCATTTATTTTACGCGTTTAGCGATGACAATTCTATTTCAAACTCAAGCATGACGGACAAACAAAATGCTATTTTAAACTTAAGCGTGACACTATGACAGAAAAATAACAAGCCGCGCATGCGTGGTCCCCCTCTGTATGTGACTCGATGTGGCATGTGTAAAATGCAATAAATTTGGGCAATTTGGGGCATTTTTTTAACCCCCATTGTAAAACCAGAAGTTTTCTGAGGTCAAGGATGCTCATTTTATATCCAGAACAATTGCCTCTACATTTTGGCGAAGTTTCAGAAAAATTCAATGGATGGATCAAACGTTATGGGAGAAAAGGGGCATTTTTTTGCCATTTTAGGGGCACTGTGACCCCCTGGGGGCGCGAACCAGATTTTTTCCAAGGTCAGCGATACTTAGTATCTATTAGGAACAATTGCCTCCATATTTTGGTCAAGTTTCAGAGAAATTGAATGGATGGATGAAAAGTTATGGGGCAAAAAATGTCATTTTTTGCCATTTTGGGGCCTTTTGACGCCCTGGGGGGGGGGCTAACCAGATTTTTTTTCAAAAATCGGAGAATGTCACTTTCTAACCTGACAAAAGTTACAACTTCATGCAAAATTTCAGAGACATACAATGGGTAGTTGCGGAGAAAAATCCGGACGGACGGACGGACAGACGGACGGACGGAAATGCCTCAAAACATAGGTCCCCCGATTTTATAAATCGGGGACCAACAATGCTATTTGAAAGCTTAAGCGCGGCAAACAAACGAAAATGATATTTTAAATATAATTTGGCGGTTACCTTGATACAACAGTGACAATCTAGGCTGAACATCCCGACAGCCTGACGCCATCGGCTTTTATCGGGTGTTGGTTTTAATGAAGATATCTATGCCTGACCTTTTGGCTAAGATGAACGTGTAGTATCTGTTCCGATGGATGCTCACTCTGTAGACCGGTATTGTCTTGGCCTTCGGGGCTTGATTCCGCCGGTCTGAGGTACTGTCCTGTGCAGTTCTAGGAGGTCCACCCTCCCAGGCTTTGCCTCCCCTCTTTGGGGAGGAGTAAGTTTATTGCTTACTGCCTGAGGCGCCCCTGCCGGGTAATGCCGACGGGGCTGCCCAGGCAATTTTAATGACCAGAGTGCTCACCTTCTCGGGCGCTGGCTTTTCAAGTCCCAGTTTCCCGACCCGACATTGGGTCACATCTTACCTTGTGGGAGTAAGATAAACCTGGCCTTGTGCCTAACCTCCTGGAGAGATAAATAAAAAGTGTAGTATCTGTTCCGATGGATTCTGCACCCCATAGACCGGTATTATCTTGGCCTTCGGGGCTTGATTAACGCCGGTGTATGGGTCTGTCCTGTGCAGTTCTAGGAGATCCACCCTCCCAGGCTTTGCTTTCTCACCCTTTGAGAAGGGGTTAGTCTATTGCTAATCGCCTGAGGCGCTCCTACCGGGGAATGCCGACGGGGCTGCCCAGGCAATTTTTAATGGCCAGAGTGCTCAAATTATCGAGCGCTGGTTTATCAAATCCCACTTTCCCGACCTTGTGTCACATCTTACCACTGTGGGAGGTAGATAAATAAATCTATGCTTTTCCCGGTTAATTCACACTAGCGCGATACTCTGATCGCCGACCTTCGTAGGCCCACTTCTAATTTATACTAGTGCGTATTTTGGCTTCATATCCTCCGTAGATCCGCTCAACATTGTCACAAGGGTAACACGCCAGGGAAAATCTATTTAAAACCTCAGCGTGACGGACCAACAACCATCTTACAGGCCCAACGAAAATTACTTCAAACGTAACCGTGACGGACCAACAACAATACTATTTCTAACTTAGGAATGACAGAGAAACGACGATGCTATTTATTTCAATATACAAGGCCTGTCTAAAAAGTATCCGACCTTGATTTTTTTTCCGTGCGAAATACAGACGATAAGGCGGCGCCACTCTACACAGATGATGGAAGACACCTTCATGCGCATGTGCGAATTTTATCACCTCCTTCATGCGCGTTAGTCGCTTTCTGTCGGTCGCTGAGTGAGATGCTACACAACGTGTTCGTCGGATTACTGATTCTCTCGAGATAACTGAACGTGTTGAGCAAAGGTACTGCATCAAATTTTGTCAAAAGCTTGGTGATTCTCAAAGCAAAACAATTCGTAAGATTCAGCAGGTGTTTGGGGAAGATGCGATGGGTGTAACACGAATTAAGGAGTGGTTCAACCGATTCAAAAATGGCCGCACATCAGCGGAGAGTGGCCAGCGTTCTGGCAGGCCCCAAACTGCCCTGAGTGCAGCTGTTGTTGAGAGGGTGCGGAATTTGGCGATGAAAGATCGCCGTTCAACCGTACGGGAGATCGCCCAAGAGGTCGGAGTGAGTAAAGATTCCGCACATGCAATTTTGCGTGATGATTTGAACATGCACGGAGTGGCTGCACAATTTGTTCTCAAGTTGTCGCAGGAACAATAGGACCTCCGTTTTCAAGTTGCACAGGACCTTCTAGAAATCGCTAACACTGATCCTGGGTTTCTGAACACCGTGATAGCTGGAGATGAGTCATAGGTGTACAAGTACGACATAGAAAGAAAAAGACAGTCGTCGCAATGGAAGCATCCCGAGTCTCCAAGGCCAAAAAAAAAAAAGCGCGACAGGTGCGAAGCAAAATCAAGGTGATGCTGACTGTCTTCTTTGATATCCGTGGAATTATGCATCACGAACACGCACCGCAAGGAGCAACAGTGACAAAGGAGTACTATCAAGATGTTCTCCGGTGTCTCTGTGATGCAGTTCGGCGCAAAAGACCATAAATGTAGACGGCGAAAAACTAGTAAGTGCATCACGACAACGTCCCCGCACATTCATCCCAATTGATCCAACATTTCTTTGCCAAACATGGAATTCCATTCGTTCGCCAATCTCCAGACATGACTCCTTGCGACTTCTGGTTGTTTCGAAAATTAAAGACGCCACTCAAAGGTTCCCGTTTTGAGACTAGAGAAGAGATAATGCGGAACGCGACGGCGAAAATAAACAGCATTAAAAAAGAAGACTTCCAGAGGTGGATCGGTGGGCTAAGTGCGTGCAAGCACAAAAGGCCTACTTCGAAAGGGATTAAGACCCCAACCCCGTCACATATTTGAAATATTTTTCTGGCCTTAGGTAGGATACTTTTTAAACAGGCCTCGTATATATATATATATATATATATATATATATATATATATATATATATATATATATATATATATATATATATATATAGTAAGTTATAAAAATATATTTATAGCAATTAAGCTACACAGAGGCTTCCGTGTTTTCATCCTCGCGGAAATCGTCAGGCTAAACTTGATGAAACGCGGAAGCCTCTGTGTAGCTTAATTTAGCCTGACGATTCCCCCAGGGATGAAACGCAGAAGCCTCTGTGTAGCTTAATTGCCATAAATATAATTTCATAACTTACTACCTAGCTCTACTCACGTATCGAGCACTGTTGAAATAAATACTGAAAATTGATACATAAAAAAAATTATATCTCCTTATAAAATTTTATGTGGATACACGAAATAATAATAATAATAATAATAATAATAATAATAATAATAATAATAATAATAATAACATATATATATATATATATATATATATATATATATATATATATACTAGCTGGCTTTGCCAGCTCGCTATCGCTTCGCAAAGTTCGCTACTTGAAATACTCGAAACGAAAATATTAAATAATAAACATTTCATTCATCAGTTTGTTGTAAACAAAAGACTAAAAATGTTAGCATTTATTCATATAAAAAGATAAACAGTGATTCTCCAAGTTAACTCCTATATGAAATATTGCTCTTAAAAAGAAAATAGCACAAACACTTTAGTATGTACTTACCTGTTAGGGTAAAAAGGACAGTACACCAAAATTTACGGAAATTCATCCAGTAATTTTGTTAAAAACAAAAATTCATGTTTTATCGGTAAACACTTTTTAGCCGGCATCACTACGATGTTTTAAGTCTGAATTATCTCCCGTGACCTTAAATAATACCGAAAATGGCGATTATAATGCGTTTATCGATACAACTTGAATTTATTTTTTAAACAAAAATACTTGATGAATTTCTGTAAATTTTGGTGTGCTGATAACAGCACACCAAAATTTACAGAAATTCATATTTTACCCTAACAAGTAAGTACATGATAAAGTTTTTATGCTAAGCTTTTAAGAGCAATATTCCATATATATAA
>OY744542.1:52861759-52871759 GCA_963556195.1 Sepiola atlantica
CTCTCTCTCTCCATCTCTCCATCTCTCCCTCCTCTCTCCATCTCCCCCCTCTCTCTCTTTGTCGGAATTCCACATTTTCCCCAGACGTGTCTTTATACTCATTTTCTAATTGACATATACAACGACAATTATTAATTATAACGTCCCGTCCCTTTCCCAATTTTGGCGGGATAATTTTTATCGCCAAATCGGAACATAAAACTAACAATTAATATCGACTAATATGTGTTTTCATGATGTTACAAAGTCAATTCTTATCCGTTTCTTTTTTTTCTTCTTTCTGGCAACCTATTCTAGATGCGTCCTTCGGCCGTCTGTCAGTCTTTCAGTCTGTCTGTCACGCGTAATTCAAAATAGCGTTTTTTTCTAGCTAATGTTGCGCGGGTCCTATCAAAATGGTTGAAGACACGACAAATATCCAGCACTTGTATGTCATCGATGTTGAGGAGAAGCGTTTTGACGTCCTAAATGAGCTATTCGGCACTGGATTCGGAAATTGGTTAATTTAGCAAAGACAACTTGTTAAGACAATGCAACATAAAGTGTTGGCAATGAAGGAGAGAGTTCAAAGAGTCCAATGAACGTTTCGAGTGAAAGGAGGTATAAAAAGAAACGACTGTCGCCATGTGCGTTTATCTGTGTGTAAATGGTCTAATCTTGGGTGTTATTCTCACAGCGTTTCGGCCGATGTATCCTCCGGCCTTCTTCAGGTGCGTCTTGTTTAACTCGGGAATCTTTATGTGGAACTTGAGAATGTATACGTAATTTCGAACTGAACCCTTTATTTAATCCACGAGGTAGATTGTTCTCGTTCCGTCGTTGGTTTGTTTGTTTGTTTGTTGGTTTGTTTGTATGTATTAATGTATGTATGTATGTATGTTTGTTTGTTTGTTTGTATGTTTGTTTGTATGTTTGTATGTTTGTTTGTATGTTTGTTTGTAGGTTTGTTTGTTTGTATGTTTGTTTGTTTGTTTGTTTGTTTGTTTGTTTGTATGTATGAATGTATGTTTGTATGTTTGTATGTTTGTTTGTTTGTTTGTATGTATGAATGTATGTTTGTTTGTTTGTTTGTATGTTTGTATGTTTGTTTGTATGTTTGTTTGTAGGTTTGTTTGTTTGTTTGTTTGTTTGTTTGTTTGTTTGTTTGTTTGTTTGTATGTATGAATGTATGAATGTATGTTTGTATGTTTGTATGTTTGTTTGTTTGTTTGTATGTATGAATGTATGTTTGTTTGTATGTTTGTATGTTTGTTTGTTTGTATGTATGAATGTATGTTTGTTTGTTTGTTTGTATGTTTGTTTGTATATTTGTATGTTTGTTTGTATATTTGTATGTTTGTTTGTATGTTTGTTTGTAGGTTTGTTTGTTTGTATGTTTGTATGTTTGTTTGTTTGGTTGTATTTTGTTTGTTTGTATGTTTGTTTGTTTGTTTGTTTGTATGTTTGTTTGTTTGTATTTTTTGTTTGTTGGTTTGTTTGTATGTTTGTTTGTATTTTGGTTGTATTTTTTTGTTTGGTTGGTTATTTGTATGTTTGTTTGTTTGTTTGTTTGTATGTTTGTTTGTTTGTATGTTTGTATGTTTGTTTGTTTGTTTGTTTGTATGTATGAATGTATGTTTGTATGTTTGTATGTTTGTTTGTTTGTTTGTTTGTATGTATGAATGTATGTTTGTTTGTTTGTTTGTATGTTTGTTTGTATATTTGTATGTTTGTTTGTATGTTTGTTTGTAGGTTTGTTTGTTTGTATGTTTGTATGTTTGTTTGTTTGTTTGTATTTTGTTTGTTTGTATGTTTGTTTGTTTGTTTGTTTGTATGTTTGTTTGTTTGTATTTTTTGTTTGTTGGTTTGTTTGTATGTTTGTTTGTATTTTGGTTGTATTTTTTTGTTTGGTTGGTTATTTGTATGTTTGTTTGTTTGTTTGTTTGTATGTTTGTTTGTTTGTTTGTTTGTTTGTTTGTTTGTATGTATGCTTGTTTGTTTGTTTGTTTGTATGTATGTATGTTTGTTTGCTTGTGTACAGCCTAGTGTCAATATCGTTTGACCAATCGTCACCAAACTTGTTCAAAATATCGCTTATAGTTTAAGAACTGATTTACTTTTGAGATATTTCGATCAAATGTCAAGGTCGAGTCACAGAAATAGTGAAAGTCACACTTTTAGCGATACCTTCGGTTCTGCTCATCGTAGAGCCTCGCCTATTCCTTGGCTCATATTGTAGTCCCGCATTTTATACAAACTTGACCTTGACCATGAAAAGTTCGATCACGGTCAAAGAAATGTCAACTTCCGATTTATCCAAATTTGATGTATTCATCACTATGCAAAATTTCAGCTTGATCAAATAAACAGTTTTTAGTTCTCATGCAAAAACTTCTGGTTTACTTCATACAATATTAAGAAGTAAGGCTCAGATACGACTTTGTCCCATCCTTACGTTGTCAGGCGGAAGTATGCAGTCTTGGACTGGCTTATCTTCTTGTTTTTTTAATTATATTCTTAGAACCTTTAACTTCCAGAATATCACTTAGCACTTTATTCGTTGTGCCACGGGTCCATTCCAGATTCCCGAGTTCGACATAAAGATTTCCGAGTTCGACAAAATACACCTGAAGAAGGTCGGAGGTTACGTCGGCCGAAACGTTGTCAGAATAAGATTCAAGATGAGAACAGTAGTCTGAATAATGCAAATAATCCAAATTATCAACCCTTATCTAAAAAATTCAGAAACATTAAAAATTTACCGCAATGAACAATATTTATTTTCGAGAAAAAAGTATTTGAAGCGTCGTGCTTGCAATTCGTGCGTATGTGTAAACTATCGTAGCCCAAGCGGTCACTAAGTTTCGTATTCTGTGTATGTGGTCTGGTACTAAACATCGTCTGGTTTCGAGTTGCGGCACCATTGTGAACAAGCCGTGCTAACAGTTCGAAATGTCATTTGCGTTAGTCTGTCACGTTTAAATTTGAAATTGAATGTTCGCCAGTCTGTCAAGCTTAAGTTTGAAATAGTATTATATTCTTAATCGTGTATTTTGTTTTTATTTCTTTTGCGCAGAATTGTTAACCTAATGTTGGCGGCAGAAGTGAATGCATGATCTCACTTGGAGATATATCAGAGTTATTTCCCTTGGACCTATTCTGGACAACGTTGGAGAGCGCACTCTTCTGTCCGGAAGTTAGGAAAACTCGTTCCAAGCATTTGCGGGAGTTAGGAGGAGATATTATCTTCTTTGTGGTTGGTCGTTCAAAGTCATCGGGCGTTGTTCGATCGACTGCCCAATTTTGGCGTCGCTTTTACAGACTCTGACGCTTCGCCAGTCGTCTTTTCTGTTAACAGCTTCATGGACTCACAGAACACTGCATCGAAGTAATCTATTGCACAAGTATTCTCTCTATCTACAACCTAGCAACATGTGTCTTTCTGCTTGTAATTGGAACTGCAATGTATTCTTTCTTTAATAATTATTTCAGTAGTTATACTTTTTTTGTACCAGTTAACATGTTCCGCATCCCTCTTTTACGTTTGTCTCCGACAAACTGTTTATGTGAGAATAAATGCATATATATATATATATATATATATATATATATATATATATATATATATATATATATATATATATATATATATATTATTTTGTTTTTATTTTTTATTTTTATTTCATTTCTTTATTACTATTTTTATTTTTATTTATTTATTAAATTAATTTATTTATTTTTATTATTTTCATTTCTATTTTATTTCTATTTTTATTGTTTTCACTACCCCTCTGACAAAAGAATTTTTAATTTTGATTAATTTTTTGCGGAAATTTGAAAGGGTGATTCTTTGGAAGGTTTTGTCTTATTTTCTATATGTACCGTTGATTTGTTCATAGGTATAATTGTGTTTTACCCCTCCTACGCTATAAACATATCCACCTGTGATTCTTTCTGCCAGTGAATGTTGCTAAAGGCGCTGATGAAGACGTTTGGGATTAGCTTTATCAAATTATAAAATACAATAAAATAAAGTATTTCTAAACTGTTTTGGAAACGATTGTACACCATAATGGACTTGATGTTCTAATTCGTGGAACAATAGTAATGTTTTAATTCATTATATATATATATATATATATATATATATATATATATATATATATATATATATATATATATATATATATATATTGTTCTTCGAAATCTGTCGCCAAGTATCTCAACCAAACACCATAATTGATCATTTCACCTGATCCATCATTGAAGAAATATTAATTTCTCAATCGACCGGCGCCCATTTCTCCCGAAAATGTAAGTATTTTCTATCGTTTTTCATTCTCAGATACTTTTTCATTATAAGCCCAAACATTATCTTTTTTTATGCCAACGTCTTTATAATTCGACTTTATTTTCTTCCCCAAACCTTTTTTTTTTTTTTTTTTTACTAAAGCCACACAATTATTCCACTTTCCAGCCATTATCTTGTTTATCCTCTCTGTCCTGTCGTGCATGTTTTATTAATATCCCTTTTAATAAATTACATACTTCAGACAATCTTCTGTGTCATTGTTGTTTTATCTGCGTGTTTTGTTTATCGATATCTTCTTTGAAACCTAAAAAATGGTGTTCGGGATCGGTTATATACTTTTTAATCTTTTTAAATTTCTATTTATATCCGGAAAATTATTTTTTTTGTGCCTGATGATAACGCGTCTCATTTTGCAACACGTTATAGCTTTCCCGCAACAATATGTAAATCCAATTGTTTCTTCACTATTGCCCTTTGCCTTTTTGCGCTTTGCCTTTTCTTCCGACCCTCGTGTGTTCCATCACAAGAACAGAACACAGAACATAGAAACCACCTATGCGGAAAATGTATACCTATATCGGAACACGTGGTCGCTAAAAACGTAAAAGCAAGGATATAAAATATTATTTACTTTAATACTAGTATTGTTAACTTACTTTAAGGAGTATTCTGTTTTAATTACATATTAGCAACTTCGTTGAAAAGGGTCATGTTCGGGCGAATGTTTTTAATAATAATTGTCATAATGGTTCATTGATATTTTGTTTAACGCATGTTCCCGCTTGTCATAATGGTTCATTGATATTTTGTTTAACGCATGTTCCCGCTTGTCATAATGGTTCATTGATATTTTGTTTAACGCATGTTCCCGCTTGTCATAATGGTTCATTGATATTTTGTTTAACGCATGTTCCCGCTTGTCATAATGGTTCATTGATATTTTGTTTAACGCATGTTCCCGCTTGTCATAATGGTTCATTGATATTTTGTTTAACGCATGTTCCCGCTTTCATTTATTCATTTTATTAGTTTTAAACGTTTTAAAATACAGTTCAAATAACGTGGCTGAGAATTATTTATGTCCTTCTGATCATCTTGTCTTGATTTTATTTTTTAAATTTATATCACTCCCACAGCGGTAAGATGTGACACAAGGTCGGAAAGTGGGATTGAAAAGCGGAAGAGCACGCTGGCCTCGTGGTTCTTCTTCTGGATTTCACTTCTTCGAACAAATTAGATCTTTTTTGGCCATTTTTTATTGGTTTCTCTTGCTTGATTCTTTTAATATTTTTCGGATCGTATTTCTTCGTTCTTCCCCTCCTTTTTCCTTTTGGATCCATGTTATCACACGTTGTAGTCTTTTCTCTGGTACACAGTTCACCTCTCTGTTGTTTGGACAATCCTGGTCACAGCACCAAATTAATACCTATGTTATAGAATAGTGATCGGGTAATGATATGCTTCAGGATCAAATAACTTCTGCGGGACTGTTATTTAGATGATGATGATGATGATGATGATGATGATGATGATGATGATGATGATGATGATGTCTATCTCACTTAAAACCTTTTGGCGCTGAAATGAAACGACCCTTTAATTTAATACTACATGAAACAACGGTCAAAAAGACATATCGGCTTATTACTTATTAAAAAAAAATGCAGCTGAATAAAGTCATCTGCCTTATATGATTACTACATTAAACATCAGCCTATTCAAGTCATCCACAGGGTTTAAATAATACATGAAAAACAATCAATTGCAGTTAGCCATCTTATATAATTATATCAAAGAGTCGTGGGTTAGAGTTATTCCCCTGAGATAATTAGTATAATAAACAAGTGTCGATTAGAATTATCAAACTTATATATTTAATGCATTAAACAGCAGTCGATTAGTCCTTCACTTTATTTAATTACTACATTAAACAGCAGTCGTTCAAGTGGGCCCTTAAAACTCCTTATTTAATTACTAAATTAAATAGCAGTCGTTAGAGTCATCCCCCTTTAATCCTCTTATTATTACATAAAACAACAGTCGTTATAGTTATTGCCTTTAATCTCTTTAGTAAACTACTCTATTAAAAATCAGTAATTAAAGTTATCCCTGTTAATCCGCATATTTAATTACTACATAAAAAGCAGTAATTAAAGTTATCCCTGTTAATCCGCATATTTAATTACTACATAAAAAGCAGTAATTTAAGTTATCCCTGTTAATCCCTATATTTAATTACTACATAAAAAGCAGTAATTAAAGTTATCCCTGTTAATCCCCATATTTAATTACTACATAAAAAGCAGTAATTTAAGTTATCCCTGTTAATCTCTATATTTAATTACTACATAAAACAGCAGTAATTAAATTTATCCCTGTTAATCCCTATATTTAATTACTGCATAAAAAGCAGAAATTAAAGTTATCCCTGTTAATCCCCATATTTAATTACTACATAAAAAACAGTAATTAAAGTTATCCCTGTTAATCCCTATATTTAATTACTACATAAAAAGCAGTAATTAAAGTTATCCCTGTTAATCCCCATATTTAATTACTACATAAAAAGCAGTAATTTAAGTTATCCCTGTTAATTCCCATATTTAATTACTACATAAAAAGCAGTAATTAAAGTTATCCCTGTTAATCTCTATATTTAATTACTACATAAAACAGCAGTAATTAAAGTTATCCCTGTTAATCCCTATATTTAATTACTGCATAAAAAGCAGAAATTACAGTTATCCCTGTTAATCCCCATATTTAATTACTACATAAAAAGCAGTAATTTAAGTTATCCCTGTTAATCCCCACATTAAATTAATACATAAAAAGCAGTAATTTAAGTTATCCCTTTTAATCACCATGTTTAATTACTACATAAAAAGCAGTAATTTAAGTTATCCCTGTTAATCACCATGTTTAATAAATGCATAAAAAGCAGTAATTAAAGTTATCCCCGTTTATCACCATGTTTAATTACTACATAAAAGCAGTAATTAAAGTTATCCCTGTTAATCACCATGTTTAATTACTACATAAAAAGCAGTAATCTAAGTTATCCCTGTTAATCCCCATATTTAATTAATGCATAAAAAGCAGTAATTAAAGTTATCCCTGTTAATCCCCATATTTAATTACTACATAAAAAGCAGTAATTAAAGTTATCCCTTTTAATCCCCATATTTAATTAATACATAAAAAAACAGTAATTAAAGTTATCCCTGTTAATCCCCATATTTAATTACTACATTAAAAAGCAGTAATTAAAGTTATCCCTGTTAATCCCATATTTAATTACTACATAAAAAGCAGTAATTAAAGTATCCCTGTTAATCCCATATTTAATTACTACATAAAAAGCAGTAATTAAAGTTATCCCTGCTAATCCCCATATTTAATTACTACATAAAAAAGCAGTAATTAAAGTTATCCCTGTTAATCCTATATTTAATTACTACATAAAAAGCAGTAATTAAAGTTATCCCTGTTAATCCTATATTTAATTACTACATAAAAAGCAGTAATTAAAGTTATCCCTGTTAAACCCCTATATTTAATTACTACATAAAAAGCAGTAATTAAAGTTATCCCTGTTAATCCCATATTTAATTACTACATAAAAAATCAGTAATTAAAGTTATCCCTGTTAATCCCATATTTAATTACTACATGAAAAGCAGTAATTAAAGTTATCCCTGTTAATCCCTATATTTAATTACTACATAAAAAACAGTAATTAAAGTTATCCCTGTTAATTCCCATATTTTATTACTACATAAAAAGCAGTAATTAAAGTTATCCCTGTTAATCCCTAGATTTAATTACTACATAAAAAGCAGTAATTAAAGTTATCCCTGTTAATCCCTATATTTAATTACTACATAAAAAGCAGTAATTAAAGTCATCCCTGTTAATCCCTATATTTAATTACTACATAAAAAAGCAGTAATTAAAGTTATCCCTGTTAATCCCCATATTTAATTACTACATTAAAAAGCAGTAATTAAAGTTATCCCTGTTAATCCCCATATTTTATTACTACATAAACAGCAGTAATTAAAGTTATCCCTGTTAATCCCCATATTTAATTACTACATAAAAATTAGTAATTTAAGTTATCCCTGTTAATCCCTATATTTAATTACTACATAAAAAGTAGTAATTTAAGTTATCCCTGTTAATCCCAATGTTTAATTAATACATAAAAAGCAGTAATTAAAGTTATCCCTGTTAATCCCTAGATTTAATTACTACATAACAAGCAGTAATTTAAGTTATCCCTGTTAATCCCCATATTTAATTACTACATAAAAAGCAGTAATTAAAGTTATCCCTGTTAATCCCCATATTTAATTACTACATAAAAAAGCAGTAATTAAAGTTATCCCCCTTAATCCCCATATTTAATTACTACATAAACAGCAGTAATTTAAGTTATTCCTGTTAATCCCGATATTTAATTACTACATAAAAAGCAGTAATTAAAGTTATCCCCGTTAATCACCATATTTAATTACTACATAAACAGCAGTACTTAAAAGTTTCCCTGTTAATCCCCATATTTAATTACTACATAAAAAGTAGTAATTTAAGTTATCCCTGTTAATCCCAATGTTTAATTAATACATAAAAAGCAGTAATTAAAGTTATCCCTGTTAATCCCCATATTTAATTACTACATGAATAGCAGTAATTAAAGTTATCCCTGTTAATCCCCATATTTAATTACTACATAAAAAGTAGTGATTTAAGTTATCCCTGTTAATCCCTATATTTAATTACTACATAACAAGCAGTAATTTAAGTTATCCCTGTTAATCCCCATATTTAATTACTACATAAAAAGCAGTAATTAAAGTTATCCCTGTTAATCCCCATATTTAATTACTACATAAAAAAGCAGTAATTAAAGTTATCCTCCTTAATCCCCATATTTAATTACTACATAAAAAAGCAGTAATTTAAGTTATTCCTGTTAATCCCGATATTTAATTACTACATAAAAAGCAGTAATTAAAGTTATCCCTGTTAATCCCCATATTTAATTACTACATAAACAGCAGTACTTAAAGTTATCCCTGTTAATCCCCATATTTAATTACTACATAAAAAGTAGTAATTTAAGTTATCCCTGTTAATCCCAATGTTTAATTAATACATAAAAAGCAGTAATTAAAGTTATCCCTGTTAATCCCCATATTTAATTACTACATGAATAGCAGTAATTAAAGTTATCCCTGTTAATCCCCATATTTAATTACTACATAAAAAGTAGTGATTTAAGTTATCCCTGTTAATTCCTATATTTAATTACTACATAACAAGCAGTAATTTAAGTTATCCCTGTTAATCCCCATATTTAATTACTACATAAAAAGCAGTAATTAAAGTTATCCCTGTTAATCCCCATATTTAATTACTACATAAAAAAGCAGTAATTAAAGTTATCCCCCTTAATCCCCATATTTAATTACTACATAAAAAAGCAGTAATGTAAGTTATCCTTGTTAATTCCCTTTTTAATTACTATATTTAATAGCAGTCGTTAGAGGTATCCCCTAAAATCCGTTTATTGAATTACTTCGTTAAACAGCAGTCGTTAATTACCCCTCTTACTCCCCATATATAATTACTACATAAAACGACAGTTGTTAGAGTTATCCCACCTAACCCCCTTATAACATTACTAAATTAGACAACAGTCGT
>OY744542.1:52876759-52906759 GCA_963556195.1 Sepiola atlantica
CATGAGTCGATAGAGTTATCCCATTTTATCCCCTTATTTAATTTATAAATAAAACATGAGTCGATAGAGTTATCCCATTTTATCCCCTTATTTAATTTATAAATAAAACATGAGTCGATAGAGTTATCCCATTTTATCCCCTTATTTAATTTATAAATAAAACATGAGTCGATAGAGTTATCCCATTTTATCCCCTTATTTAATTTATAAATAAAACATGAGTCGATAGAGTTATCCCATTTCATCCCCTTATTAAATTTATAAATAAAACATGAGTCGATAGAGTTATCCCATTTTATCCCCTTATTTAATTTATATATAAAACATGAGTCGATAGAGTTATCCCATTTGATCCCCTTATTTAATTTATAAATAAAACATGAGTCGATAGAGTTATGCCATTTAATCCCCTGATTTAATTTATAAATAAAACATGAGTCGATAGAGTTATCCCATTTTATCCCCTTATTAAATTTATAAATAAAACATGAGTCGATAGAGTTATCCCATTTTATCCCCTTATTTAATTTATAAATAAAACATGAGTCGATAGAGTTATCCCATTTTATCCCCTTATTTAATTTATAAATAAAACATGAGTCGATAGAGTTATCTTATTTTATCCCCTTATTTAATTTATACATAAAACATGAGTCGATAGAGTTATCCCATTTTAT
Source organism: Sepiola atlantica (assembly GCA_963556195.1). NCBI lineage: Eukaryota > Metazoa > Mollusca > Cephalopoda > Sepiida > Sepiolidae > Sepiola > Sepiola atlantica. Next base: position 52,877,437 of record OY744542.1, read on the forward strand.
CCCCTTATTAAATTTATAAATAAAACATGAGTCGATAGAGTTATGCCATTTTATCCCCTTATTAAATTTATAAATAAAACATGAGTCGATAGAGTTATCCCATTTTATCCCCTTATTTAATTTATAAATAAAACATGAGTCGATAGAGTTATCCCATTTTATCCCCTTATTAAATTTATAAATAAAACATGAGTCGATAGAGTTATCCCATTTGATCCCCTTATTTAATTTATAAATAAAACATGAGTCGATAGAGTTATCCCATTTTATCCCCTTATTTAATTTATAAATAAAACATGAGTCGATAGAGTTATCCCATTTTATCCCCTTATTAAATTTATAAATAAAACATGAGTCGATAGAGTTATCCCATTTTATCCCCTTATTTAATTTATAAATAAAACATGAGTCGATAGAGTTATCCCATTTTATCCCCTTATTTAATTTATAAATAAAACATGAGTCGATAGAGTTATCCCATTTTATCCCCTTATTTAATTTATACATAAAACATGAGTCGATAGAGTTATCCCATTTTATCCCCTTATTTAATTTATAAATAAAACATGAGTCGATAGAGTTATGCCATTTTATCCCCTTATTAAATTTATAAATAAAACATGAGTCGATAGAGTTATCCCATTTTATCCTCTTATTTAATTTATAAATAAAACATGAGTCGATAGAGTTATCCCATTTTATCCCCTTATTAAATTTATAAATAAAACATGAGTCGATAGAGTTATCCCATTTTATCCCCTTATTAAATTTATAAATAAAACATGAGTCGATAGAGTTATCCCATTTCATCCCCTTATTAAATTTATAAATAAAACATGAGTCGATAGAGTTATCCCATTTTATCCCCTTATTTAATTTATAAATAAAACATGAGTCGATAGAGTTATCCTATTTTATCCCCTTATTAAATTTATAAATAAAACATGAGTCGATAGAGTTATCCCATTTTATCCCCTTATTAAATTTATAAATAAAACATGAGTCGATAGAGTTATCCCATTTTATCCCCTTATTAAATTTATAAATAAAACATGAGTCGATAGAGTTATCCCATTTTATCCCCTTATTTAATTTATAAATAAAACATGAGTCGATAGAGTTATCCCATTTTATCCCCTTATTTAATTTATAAATAAAACATGAGTCGATAGAGTTATCCCATTTTATCCCCTTATTTAATTTATAAATAAAACATGAGTCGATAGAGTTATCCCATTTTATCCCCTTATTAAATTTATGAATAAAATATGAGTCGATAGAGTTATCCCATTTTATCCCCTTATTTAATTTATAAATAAAACATGAGTCGATAGAGTTATCCCATTTTATCCCCTTATTAAATTTATAAATAAAACATGAGTCGATAGAGTTATCCCATTTTATCCCCTTATTTAATTTATAAATAAAACATGAGTCGATAGAGTTATCCCATTTTATCCCCTTATTAAATTTATGAATAAAACATGAGTCGATAGAGTTATCCCATTTTATCCCCTTATTTAATTTATAAATAAAACATGAGTCGATAGAGTTATCCCATTTTATCCCCTTATTTAATTTATAAATAAAACATGAGTCGATAGAGTTATCCCATTTTATCCCCTTATTAAATTTATAAATAAAACATGAGTCGATAGAGTTATCCCATTTGATCCCCTTATTTAATTTATAAATAAAACATGAGTCGATAGAGTTATCCCATTTAATCCCCTTAATTAATTTATACATAAAACATGAGTCGATAGAGTTATCCCATTTTATCCCCTTATTTAATTTATAAATAAAACATGAGTCGATAGAGTTATGCCATTTTATCCCCTTATTAAATTTATAAATAAAACATGAGTCGATAGAGTTATCCCATTTTATCCCCTTATTTAATTTATAAATAAAACATGAGTCGATAGAGTTATCCCATTTTATCCCCTTATTAAATTTATAAATAAAACATGAGTCGATAGAGTTATCCCATTTTATCCCCTTATTTAATTTATAAATAAAACATGAGTCGATAGAGTTATCCCATTTTATCCCCTTATTAAATTTATAAATAAAACATGAGTCGATAGAGTTATCCCATTTCATCCCCTTTATTAAATTTATAAATAAAACATGAGTCGATAGAGTTATCCCATTTTATCCCCTTATTAAATTTATAAATAAAACATGAGTGGATAGAGTTATCCCATTTTCTCCCCTTATTTAATTTATGAATAAAACATGAGTCGATAGAGTTATCCCATTTTATCCCCTTATTAAATTTATAAATAAAACATGAGTCGATAGAGTTATCCCATTTTATCCCCTTATTTAATTTATAAATAAAACATGAGTCGATAGAGTTATCCCATTTTATCCCCTTATTTAATTTATAAATAAAACATGAGTCGATAGAGTTATCCCATTTTATCCCCTTATTTAATTTATACATAAAACATGAGTCGATAGAGTTATCCCATTTTATCCCCTTATTTAATTTATAAATAAAACATGAGTCGATAGAGTTATGCCATTTTATCCCCTTATTAAATTTATAAATAAAACATGAGTCGATAGAGTTATCCCATTTTATCCCCTTATTTAATTTATAAATAAAACATGAGTCGATAGAGTTATCCCATTTTATCCCCTTATTAAATTTATAAATAAAACATGAGTCGATAGAGTTATCCCATTTTATCCCCTTATTAAATTTATAAATAAAACATGAGTCGATAGAGTTATCCCATTTCATCCCCTTATTAAATTTATAAATAAAACATGAGTTGATAGAGTTATCCCATTTTATCCCCTTATTTAATTTATAAATAAAACATGAGTCGATAGAGTTATCCTATTTTATCCCCTTATTAAATTTATAAATAAAACATGAGTCGATAGAGTTATCCCATTTTATCCCCTTATTAAATTTATAAATAAAACATGAGTCGATAGAGTTATCCCATTTTATCCCCTTATTAAATTTATAAATAAAACATGAGTCGATAGAGTTATCCCATTTTATCCCCTTATTTAATTTATAAATAAAACATGAGTCGATAGAGTTATCCCATTTTATCCCCTTATTTAATTTATACATAAAACATGAGTCGATAGAGTTATCCCATTTTATCCCCTTATTTAATTTATAAATAAAACATGAGTCGATAGAGTTATGCCATTTTATCCCCTTATTAAATTTATAAATAAAACATGAGTCGATAGAGTTATCCCATTTTATCCCCTTATTTAATTTATAAATAAAACATGAGTCGATAGAGTTATCCCATTTTATCGCCTTATTAAATTTATAAATAAAACATGAGTCGATAGAGTTATCCCATTTTATCCCCTTATTAAATTTATAAATAAAACATGAGTCGATAGAGTTATCCCATTTCATCCCCTTATTAAATTTATAAATAAAACATGAGTCGATAGAGTTATCCCATTTTATCCCCTTATTTAATTTATAAATAAAACATGAGTCGATAGAGTTATCCTATTTTATCCCCTTATTAAATTTATAAATAAAACATGAGTCGATAGAGTTATCCCATTTTATCCCCTTATTTAATTTATAAATAAAACATGAGTCGATAGAGTTATCCCATTTTATCCCCTTATTTAATTCATAAATAAAACATGAGTCGATAGAGTTATCCCATTTCATCCCCTTATTAAATTTATAAATAAAACATGAGGCGATAGAGTTATCCCATTTTATCCCCTTATTTAATTTATATATAAAACATGAGTCGATAGAGTTATCCCATTTGATCCCCTTATTTAATTTATAAATAAAACATGAGTCGATAGAGTTATCCCATTTTATCCCCTTATTTAATTTATAAATAAAACATGAGTCGATAGAGTTATCCCATTTTATCCCCTTATTAAATTTATAAATAAAACATGAGTCGATAGAGTTATCCCATTTTATCCCCTTATTTAATTTATAAATAAAACATGAGTCGATAGAGTTATCCCATTTTATCCCCTTATTTAATTTATAAATAAAACATGAGTCGATAGAGTTATCCCATTTTATCCCCTTATTTAATTTATACATAAAACATGAGTCGATAGAGTTATCCCATTTTATCCCCTTATTTAATTTATAAATAATACATGAGTCGATAGAATTATGCCATTTTATCCCCTTATTAAATTTATAAATAAAACATGAGTCGATAGAGTTATCCCATTTTATCCCCTTATTTAATTTATAAATAAAACATGAGTCGATAGAGTTATCCCATTTTATCCCCTTATTAAATTTATAAATAAAACATGAGTCGATAGAGTTATCCCATTTTATCCCCTTATTAAATTTATAAATAAAACATGAGTCGATAGAGTTATCCCATTTCATCCCCTTATTAAATTTATAAATAAAACATGAGTCGATAGAGTTATCCCATTTTATCCCCTTATTTAATTTATAAATAAAACATGAGTCGATAGAGTTATCCCATTTTATCCCCTTATTAAATTTATGAATAATATATGAGTCGATAGAGTTATCCCATTTTATCACCTTATTTAATTTATAAATAAAACATGAGTCGATAGAGTTATCCCATTTTATCCCCTTATTAAATTTATAAATAAAACATGAGTCGATAGAGTTATCCCATTTTATCCCCTTATTTAATTTATAAATAAAACATGAGTCGATAGAGTTATCCCATTTTATCCCCTTATTAAATTTATGAATAAAACATGAGTCGATAGAGTTATCCCATTTTATCCCCTTATTTAATTTATAAATAAAACATGAGTCGATAGAGTTATCCCATTTTATCCCCTTATTTAATTTATAAATAAAACATGAGTCGATAGAGTTATCCCATTTTATCCCCTTATTTAATTTAGAAATAAAACATGAGTCGATAGAGTTATCCCATTTTATCCCCTTATTTAATTTATAAATAAAACATGAGTCGATAGAGTTATCCCATTTAATCCCCTTATTTAATTTATACATAAAACATGAGTCGATAGAGTTATCCCATTTTATCCCCTTATTTAATTTATAAATAAAACATGAGTCGATAGAGTTATGCCATTTTATCCCCTTATTAAATTTATAAATAAAACATGAGTCGATAGAGTTATCCCATTTTATCCCCTTATTTAATTTATAAATAAAACATGAGTCGATAGAGTTATCCCATTTTATCCCCTTATTAAATTTATAAATAAAACATGAGTCGATAGAGTTATCCCATTTCATCCCCTTATTAAATTTATAAATAAAACATGAGTCGATAGAGTTATCCCATTTTATCCCCTTATTAAATTTATAAATAAAACATGAGTCGATAGAGTTATCCTATTTTATCCCCTTATTTAATTTATAAATAAAACATGAGTCGATAGAGTTATCCCATTTTCTCCCCTTATTTAATTTATGAATAAAACATGAGTCGATAGAGTTATCCCAATTTATCCCCTTATTTAATTTATAAATAAAACATGAGTCGATAGAGTTATCCCATTTTATCCCCTTATTTAATTTATAAATAAAACATGAGTCGATAGAGTTATCCCATTTTATCCCCTTATTTAATTTATAAATAAAACATGAGTGGATAGAGTTATCCCATTTTATCCCCTTATTTAATTTATAAATAAAACATGAGTCGATAGAGTTATCCCATTTCATCCCCTTATTAAATTTATAAATAAAACATGAGTCGATAGAGTTATCCCATTTTATCCCCTTATTCAATTTATAAATAAAACATGAGTCGATAGAGTTATCCCATTTCATCCCCTTATTTAATTTATAAATAAAACATGAGTCGATAGAGTTATTCCATTTTATCCCCTTATTTAATTTATAAATAAAACATGAGTCGATAGAGTTATCCAATTTTTCCCCTTATTTAATTTATAAATAAAACATGAGTCGATAGAGTTATCCCATTTCATCCCCTTATTAAATTTATAAATAAAACATGAGTCGATAGAGTTATCCCATTTTATCCCCTTATTTAATTTATAAATAAAACATGAGTCGATAGAGTTATCCCATTTTATCCCCTTATTTAATTTATAAATAAAACATGAGTCGATAGAGTTACCCCTTTTTTTCCCCTTATTAAATTTATAAATAAAACATGAGTCGATAGAGTTATCCCATTTTATCCCCTTATTAAATCTATAAATAAAACATGAGTCGATAGAGTTATCCCATTTTATCCCCTTATTTAATTTATAAATAAAACATGAGTCGATAGAGTTATCCCATTTCATCCCCTTATTAAATTTATAAATACAACATGAGTCGATAGAGTTATCCCATTTTATCCCCTTATTTAATTTATAAATAAAACATGAGTCGATAGAGTTATCCCATTTTATCCCCTTATTTAATTTATAAATAAAACATGAGTCGATAGAGTTATCCCATTTTATCCCCTTATTAAATTTATGAATAAAACATGAGTCGATAGAGTTATCCCATTTTATCCCCTTATTTAATTTATAAATAAAACATGAGTCGATAGAGTTATCCCATTTTATCCCCTTATTTAATTTATAAATAAAACATGAGTCGATAGAGTTATCCCATTTTATCCTCTTATTAAATTTATAAATAAAACATGAGTCGATAGAGTTATCCCATTTTATCCCCTTATTTAATTTATAAATAAAACATGAGTCGATAGAGTTATCCCATTTAATCCCCTTATTTAATTTATACATAAAACATGAGTCGATAGAGTTATCCCATTTTATCCCCTTATTTAATTTATAAATAAAACATGAGTCGATATAGTTATGCCATTTTATCCCCTTATTAAATTTATAAATAAAACATGAGTCGATAGAGTTATCCCATTTTATCCCCTTATTTAATTTATAAATAAAACATGAGTCGATAGAGTTATCCCATTTTATACCCTTATTAAATTTATAAATAAAACATGAGTCGATAGAGTTATCCCATTTCATCCCCTTATTAAATTTATAAATAAAACATAAGTCGATAGAGTTATCCCATTTTATCCCCTTATTAAATTTATAAATAAAACATGAGTCGATAGAGTTATCCCATTTTATCTCCTTATTAAATTTATAAATAAAACATGAGTCGATAGAGTTATCCCATTTTATCCCCTTATTAAATTTATCAATAAAACATGAGTCGATAGAGTTATCCCATTTTATCCCCTTATTTAATTTATAAATAAAACATGAGTCGATAGAGTTATCCCATTTTATCCCCTTATTTAATTTATAAATAAAACATGAGTCGATAGAGTTATCCCATTTTATCCCCTTATTTAATTTATAAATAAAACATGAGTGGATAGAGTTATCCCATTTTATCCCCTTATTTAATTTATAAATAAAACATGAGTCGATAGAGTTATCCCATTTCATCCCCTTATTAAATTTATAAATAAAACATGAGTCGATAGAGTCATCCCATTTTATCCCCTTATTAAATTTATAAATAAAACATGAGTCGATAGAGTTATCCCATTTCATCCCCTTATTTAATTTATAAATAAAACATGAGTCGATAGAGTTATTCCATTTTATCCCCTTTATTTAATTTATAAATAAAACATGAGTCGATAGAGTTATCCAATTTTTCCCCTTATTTAATTTATAAATAAAACATGAGTCGATAGAGTTATCCCATTTTATCCCCTTATTTAATTTATAAATAAAACATGAGTCGATAGAGTTATCCCATTTTATCCCATTATTTAATTTATAAATAAAACATGAGTCGATAGAGTTATCCCATTTCATCCCCTTATTTAATTTATAAATAAAACATGAGTCGATTGAGTTATCCCATTTTATCCCCTTATTTAATTTATAAATAAAACAAGAGTCGATAGAGTTATCCCATTTTATCCCCTTATTTAATTTATAAATAAAACAAGAGTCGATAGAGTTATCCCATTTTATCCCCTAATTTAATTTATAAATAAAACAAGAGTCGATAGAGTTATCCCATTTTATCTCCTTATCTAATTTATAAATAAAACATGAGTCGATAGAGTTATCCCATTTCATCCCCTTGTTTAATTTATAAATAAAACATGAGTCGATAGAGTTATCCCATTTTATCACCTTATTTAATTTATAAATAAAACATGAGTCGATAGAGTTATCCCATTTTATCCCCTTATTAAATTTATAAATAAAACATGAGTCGATAGAGTTATCCCATTTTATCCCCTTATTTAATTTATAAATAAAACATGAGTCGATAGAGTTATCCCATTTTATCCCCTTATTAAATTTATAAATAAAACATGAGTCGATAGAGTTATCCCATTTCATCCCCTTATTAAATTTATAAATAAAACATGAGTCGATAGAGTTATCCCATTTTGTCCCCTTATTTAATTTATAAATAAAACATGAGTCGATAGAGTTATCCTATTTTATCCCCTTATTAAATTTATAAATAAAACATGAGTCGATAGAGTTATCCCATTTTATCCCCTTATTAAATTTATAAATAAAACATGAGTCGATAGAGTTATCCCATTTTATCCCCTTATTAAATTTATAAATAAAACATGAGTCGATAGAGTTATCCCATTTTATCCCCTTATTAAATTTATAAATAAAACATGAGTCGATAGAGTTATCCCATTTTATCCCCTTATTAAATTTATAAATAAAACATGAGTCGATAGAGTTATCCCATTTTATCCCCTTATTTAATTTATAAATAAAACATGAGTCGATAGAGTTATCCCATTTTATCCCCTTATTTAATTTATAAATAAAACATGAGTCGATAGAGTTATCCTATTTTATCCCCTTATTTAATTTATAAATAAAACATGAGTCGATAGAGTTATCCCATTTTACCCCTTATTAAATTTATAAATAAAATATGAGTCGATAGAGTTATCCCATTTTATCCCCTTATTTAATTTATAAATAAAACATGAGTCGATAGAGTTATCCCATTTTATCCCCTTATTAAATTTATAAATAAAACATGAGTCGATAGAGTCATCCCATTTTATCCCCTTATTAAATTTATAAATAAAACATGAGTCGATAGAGTTATCCCATTTCATCCCCTTATTAAATTTATAAATAAAACATGAGTCGATAGAGTTATCCCATTTCATCCCTTTATTTAATTTATAAATAAAACATGAGTCGATAGAGTTATCCCATTTTATCCCCTATTTAATTTATAAATAAAACAAGAGTCGATAGAGTTATCCCATTTTATCCCCTTATTTAATTTATAAATAAAACATAAGTCGATAGAGTTATCCCATTTTATCACCTTATTTAATTTATAAATAAAACATGAGTCGATAGAGTTATCCCATTTTATCCCCTTATTTAATTTATAAATAAAACATGAGTCGATAGAGTTATCCCATTTTATCCCCTTATTTAATTTATAAATAAAACATGAGTCGATAGAGTTATCCCATTTCATCCCGTTATTTAATTTATAAATAAAACATGAGTCGATAGAGTTATCCCATTTTATCCCCTTATTTAATTTATAAATAAAACATGAGTCGATAGAGTTATCCCATTTTATCCCCTTATTTGATTTATAAATAAAACATGAGTCGATAGAGTTATCCCATTTCATCCCCTTATTTAATTTATAAATAAAACATGAGTGGATAGAGTTATCCCATTTTATCCCCTTATTTAATTTATAAATAAAACATGAGTCGATAGAGTTATCCCATTTCATCCCCTTATTAAATTTATAAATAAAACATGTGTCGATAGAGTCATCCCATTTCATCCCTTTATTTAATTTATAAATAAAACATGAGTCGATAGAGTTATCCCATTTTATCCCCTATTTAATTTATAAATAAAACAAGAGTCGATAGAGTTATCCCATTTTATCCCCTTATTTAATTTATAAATAAAACATAAGTCGATAGAGTTATCCCATTTTATCACCTTATTTAATTTATAAATAAAACATGAGTCGATAGAGTTATCCCATTTTATCCCCTTATTTAATTTATAAATAAAACATGAGTCGATAGAGTTATCCCATTTTATCCCCTTATTTAATTTATAAATAAAACATGAGTCGATAGAGTTATCCCATTTCATCCCCTTATTTAATTTATAAATAAAACATGAGTCGATAGAGTTATCCCATTTTATCCCCTTATTTAATTTATAAATAAAACATGAGTCGATAGAGTTATCCCATTTTATCCCCTTATTAAATTTATAAATAAAACATGAGTCGATAGAGTTATCCCATTTTATCCCCTTATTTAATTTATAAATAAAACATGAGTCGATAGAGTTATCCTATTTTATCCCCTTATTTAATTTATAAATAAAACATGAGTCGATAGAGTTATCCCATTTTATCCCCTTATTTAATTTATGAATAAAACATGAGTCGATAGAGTTATCCCAATTTATCCCCTTATTTAATTTATAAATAAAACATGAGTCGATAGAGTTATCCCATTTTATCCCCTTATTTAATTTATAAATAAAACATGAGTCGATAGAGTTATCCCATTTCATCCCCTTATTTAATTTATAAATAAAACATGAGTCGATAGAGTTATCCCATTTTATCCCCTTATTTAATTTATAAATAAAACATGAGTCGATAGAGTTATCCCATTTTATCCCCTTATTCAATTTATAAATAAAACATGAGTCGATAGAGTTATCCCATTTCATCCCCTTATTAAATTTATAAATAAAACATGAGTCGATAGAGTTATCCCATTTTATCCCCTTATTTAATTTATAAATAAAACATGAGTCGATAGAGTTATCCCATTTTATCCCCTTATTTAATTTATAAATAAAACAAGAGTCGATAGAGTTATCCCATTTTATCCCCTTATTAAATTTATAAATAAAACATGAGTCGATAGAGTTATCCCATTTTATCCCCTTATTAAATTTATAAATAAAACATGAGTCGATAGAGTTATCCAATTTTATCCCCTTATTTAATTTATAAATAAAACATGAGTCGATAGAGTTATCCCATTTCATCCCCTTATTAAATTTATAAATACAACATGAGTCGATAGAGTTATCCCATTTTATCCCCTTATTTAATTTATAAATAAAACATGAGTCGATAGAGTTATCCCATTTTATCCCCTTATTTAATTTATAAATAAAACATGAGTCGATAGAGTTATCCCATTTTATCCCCTTATTAAATTTATAAATAAAACATGAGTCGATAGAGTTATCCCATTTTATCCCCTTATTAAATTTATAAATAAAACATGAGTCGATAGAGTTATCCCATTTTATCCCCTTATTTAATTTATAAATAAAACATGAGTCGATAGAGTTATCCCATTTTATCCCCTTATTTAATTTATACATAAAACATGAGTCGATAGAGTTATCCCATTTTATCCCCTTATTTAATTTATAAATAAAACATGAGTCGATAGAGTTATGCCATTTTATCCCCTTATTTAATTTATAAATAAAACATGAGTCGATAGAGTTATCCCATTTTATCCCCTTATTTAATTTATAAATAAAACATGAGTCGATAGAGTTATCCCATTTCATCCCCTTATTAAATTTATAAATAAAACATGTGTCGATAGAGTCATCCCATTTCATCCCTTTATTTAATTTATAAATAAAACATGAGTCGATAGAGTTATCCCATTTTATCCCCTATTTAATTTATAAATAAAACAAGAGTCGATAGAGTTATCCCATTTTATCCCCTTATTTAATTTATAAATAAAACATAAGTCGATAGAGTTATCCCATTTTATCACCTTATTTAATTTATAAATAAAACATGAGTCGATAGAGTTATCCCATTTTATCCCCTTATTTAATTTATAAATAAAACATGAGTCGATAGAGTTATCCCATTTTATCCCCTTATTTAATTTATAAATAAAACATGAGTCGATAGAGTTATCCCATTTCATCCCCTTATTTAATTTATAAATAAAACATGAGTCGATAGAGTTATCCCATTTTATCCCCTTATTTAATTTATAAATAAAACATGAGTCGATAGAGTTATCCCATTTTATCCCCTTATTAAATTTATAAATAAAACATGAGTCGATAGAGTTATCCCATTTTATCCCCTTATTTAATTTATAAATAAAACATGAGTCGATAGAGTTATCCTATTTTATCCCCTTATTTAATTTATAAATAAAACATGAGTCGATAGAGTTATCCCATTTTATCCCCTTATTTAATTTATGAATAAAACATGAGTCGATAGAGTTATCCCAATTTATCCCCTTATTTAATTTATAAATAAAACATGAGTCGATAGAGTTATCCCATTTTATCCCCTTATTTAATTTATAAATAAAACATGAGTCGATAGAGTTATCCCATTTCATCCCCTTATTTAATTTATAAATAAAACATGAGTCGATAGAGTTATCCCATTTTATCCCCTTATTTAATTTATAAATAAAACATGAGTCGATAGAGTTATCCCATTTTATCCCCTTATTCAATTTATAAATAAAACATGAGTCGATAGAGTTATCCCATTTCATCCCCTTATTAAATTTATAAATAAAACATGAGTCGATAGAGTTATCCCATTTTATCCCCTTATTTAATTTATAAATAAAACATGAGTCGATAGAGTTATCCCATTTTATCCCCTTATTTAATTTATAAATAAAACAAGAGTCGATAGAGTTATCCCATTTTATCCCCTTATTAAATTTATAAATAAAACATGAGTCGATAGAGTTATCCCATTTTATCCCCTTATTAAATTTATAAATAAAAGATGAGTCGATAGAGTTATCCCATTTTATCCCCTTATTTAATTTATAAATAAAACATGAGTCGATAGAGTTATCCCATTTCATCCCCTTATTACATTTATAAATACAACATGAGTCGATAGAGTTATCCCATTTTATCCCCTTATTTAATTTATAAATAAAACATGAGTCGATAGAGTTATCCCATTTTATCCCCTTATTTAATTTATAAATAAAACATGAGTCGATAGAGTTATCCCATTTTATCCCCTTATTAAATTTATAAATAAAACATGAGTCGATAGAGTTATCCCATTTTATCCCCTTATTAAATTTATAAATAAAACATGAGTCGATAGAGTTATCCCATTTTATCCCCTTATTTAATTTATAAATAAAACATGAGTCGATAGAGTTATCCCATTTTATCCCCTTATTTAATTTATACATAAAACATGAGTCGATAGAGTTATCCCATTTTATCCCCTTATTTAATTTATAAATAAAACATGAGTCGATAGAGTTATGCCATTTTATCCCCTTATTTAATTTATAAATAAAACATGAGTCGATAGAGTTATCCCATTTTATCCCCTTATTTAATTTATAAATAAAACATGAGTCGATAGAGTTATCCCATTTTATCCCCTTATTTAATTTATAAATAAAACATGAGTCGATAGAGTTATCCCATTTTATCCCCTTATTTAATTTATAAATAAAACATGAGTGGATAGAGTTATCCCATTTTATCCCCTTATTTAATTTATAAATAAAACATGAGTCGATAGAGTTATCCCATTTCATCCCCTTATTTAATTTATAAATAAAACATGAGTGGATAGAGTTATCCCATTTTATCCCCTTATTTAATTTATAAATAAAACATGAGTCGATAGAGTTATCCTATTTTATCCCCTTATTTAATTTATAAATAAAACATGAGTCGATAGAGTTATCCCATTTTATCCCCTTATTTAATTTATGAATAAAACATGAGTCGATAGAGTTATCCCAATTTATCCCCTTATTTAATTTATAAATAAAACATGAGTCGATAGAGTTATCCCATTTTATCCCCTTATTTAATTTATAAATAAAACATGAGTCGATAGAGTTATCCCATTTCATCCCCTTATTTAATTTATAAATAAAACATGAGTCGATAGAGTTATCCCATTTTATCCCCTTATTTAATTTATAAATAAAACATGAGTCGATAGAGTTATCCCATTTTATCCCCTTATTCAATTTATAAATAAAACATGAGTCGATAGAGTTATCCCATTTCATCCCCTTATTAAATTTATAAATAAAACATGAGTCGATAGAGTTATCCCATTTTATCCCCTTATTTAATTTATAAATAAAACATGAGTCGATAGAGTTATCCCATTTTATCCCCTTATTTAATTTATAAATAAAACAAGAGTCGATAGAGTTATCCCATTTTATCCCCTTATTAAATTTATAAATAAAACATGAGTCGATAGAGTTATCCCATTTTATCCCCTTATTAAATTTATAAATAAAAGATGAGTCGATAGAGTTATCCCATTTTATCCCCTTATTTAATTTATAAATAAAACATGAGTCGATAGAGTTATCCCATTTCATCCCCTTATTACATTTATAAATACAACATGAGTCGATAGAGTTATCCCATTTTATCCCCTTATTTAATTTATAAATAAAACATGAGTCGATAGAGTTATCCCATTTTATCCCCTTATTTAATTTATAAATAAAACATGAGTCGATAGAGTTATCCCATTTTATCCCCTTATTAAATTTATAAATAAAACATGAGTCGATAGAGTTATCCCATTTTATCCCCTTATTAAATTTATAAATAAAACATGAGTCGATAGAGTTATCCCATTTTATCCCCTTATTTAATTTATAAATAAAACATGAGTCGATAGAGTTATCCCATTTTATCCCCTTATTTAATTTATACATAAAACATGAGTCGATAGAGTTATCCCATTTTATCCCCTTATTTAATTTATAAATAAAACATGAGTCGATAGAGTTATGCCATTTTATCCCCTTATTTAATTTATAAATAAAACATGAGTCGATAGAGTTATCCCATTTTATCCCCTTATTTAATTTATAAATAAAACATGAGTCGATAGAGTTATCCCATTTTATCCCCTTATTTAATTTATAAATAAAACATGAGTCGATAGAGTTATCCCATTTTATCCCCTTATTTAATTTATAAATAAAACATGAGTGGATAGAGTTATCCCATTTTATCCCCTTATTTAATTTATAAATAAAACATGAGTCGATAGAGTTATCCCATTTCATCCCCTTATTTAATTTATAAATAAAACATGAGTGGATAGAGTTATCCCATTTTATCCCCTTATTTAATTTATAAATAAAACATGAGTCGATAGAGTTATCCCATTTCATCCCCTTATTAAATTTATAAATAAAACATGTGTCGATAGAGTCATCCCATTTTATCCCCTTATTAAATTTATAAATAAAACATGAGTCGATAGAGTTATCCCATTTTATCCCCTTATTTAATTTATAAATAAAACATGAGTCGATAGAGTTATCCCATTTTATCCCCTTGTTTAATTTATAAATAAAACATGAGTCGATAGAGTTATCCCATTTCATCCCCTTATTTTATTTATAAATAAAACATGAGTCGATAGAGTTATCCCATTTTAGCCCCTTATTTAATTTATAAATAAAACATGAGTCGATAGAGTTATCCCATTTTATCCCCTTATTTAATTTATAAATAAAACATGAGTCGATAGAGTTATTCCATTTTATCCCCTTATTTAATTTATAAATAAAACATGAGTCGATAGAGTTATCCAATTTTATCCCCTTATTTAATTTATAAATAAAACATGAGTCGATAGAGTTATCCCATTTTATCCCCTTATTTAATTTATAAATAAAACATGAGTCGATAGAGTTATCCCATTTTATCCCATTATTTAATTTATAAATAAAACATGAGTCGATAGAGTTATCCCATTTCATCCCCTTATTTAATTTATAAATAAAACATGAGTCGATAGAGTTATCCCATTTTATCCCCTTATTTAATTTATAAATAAAACAAGAGTCGATAGAGTTATCCCATTTTATCCCCTTATTTAATTTATAAATAAAACATGAGTCGATAGAGTTATCCCATTTTATCCCCTAATTTAATTTATAAATAAAACAAGAGTCGATAGAGTTATCCCATTTTATCTCCTTATCTAATTTATAAATAAAACATGAGTCGATAGAGTTATCCCATTTCATCCCCTTATTTAATTTATAAATAAAACATGAGTCGATAGAGTTATCCCATTTTATCCCCTTATTTAATTTATAAATAAAACATGAGTCGATAGAGTTATCCCATTTTATCCCCTTATTTAATTTATAAATAAAACAAGAGTCGATAGAGTTATCCCATTTTATCCCCTTATTCAATTTATAAATAAAACAAGAGTGAATAGAGTTATCCCATTTTATCCCCTAATTTAATTTATAAATAAAACAAGAGTCGATAGAGTTATCCTATTTTATCCCCTTATTTAATTTATAAATAAACAGGAGTCGATAGAGTTATCCCATTTTATCCCCTTATTTAATTTATAAATAAAACATGAGTCGATAGAGTTATCCCATTTTATCCCCTTATTAAATTTATAAATAAAACATGAGTCGATAGAGTTATCCCATTTTTTCCCCTTATTTAATTTATAAATAAAACATGAGTCGATAGAGTTATCCCATTTCATCCCCTTATTAAATTTATAAATACAACATGAGTCGATAGAGTTATCCCATTTTATCCCCTTATTTAATTTATAAATAAAACATGAGTCGATAGAGTTATCCCATTTTATCCCCTTATTTAATTTATAAATAAAACATGAGTCGATAGAGTTATCCCATTTTATCCCCTTATTAAATTTATAAATAAAACATGAGTCGATAGAGTTATCCCATTTTATCCCCTTATTAAATTTATAAATAAAACATGAGTCGATAGAGTTATCCCATTTTATCCCCTTATTTAATTTATAAATAAAACATGAGTCGATAGAGTTATCCCATTTTATCCCCTTATTTAATTTATACATAAAACATGAGTCGATAGAGTTATCCCATTTTATCCCCTTATTTAATTTATAAATAAAACATGAGTCGATAGAGTTATGCCATTTTATCCCCTTATTAAATTTATAAATAAAACATGAGTCGATAGAGTTATCCCATTTTATCCCCTTATTTAATTTATAAATAAAACATGAGTCGATAGAGTTATCCCATTTTATCCCCTTATTTAATTTATAAATAAAACATGAGTCGATAGAGTTATCCCATTTTATCCCCTTATTAAATTTATAAATAAAACATGAGTCGATAGAGTTATCCCATTTTATCCCCTTATTAAATTTATAAATAAAACATGAGTCGATAGAGTTATCCCATTTTATCCCCTTATTTAATTTATAAATAAAACATGAGTCGATAGAGTTATCCCATTTTATCCCCTTATTTAATTTATAAATAAAACATGAGTCGATAGAGTTATCCCATTTTATCCCCTTATTTAATTTATAAATAAAACATGAGTGGATAGAGTTATCCCATTTTATCCCCTTATTTAATTTATAAATAAAACATGAGTCGATAGAGTTATCCCATTTCATCCCCTTATTAAATTTATAAATAAAACATGAGTCGATAGAGTCATCCCATTTTATCCCCTTATTAAATTTATAAATAAAACATGAGTCGATAGAGTTATCCCATTTCATCCCCTTATTTAATTTATAAATAAAACATGAGTCGATAGAGTTATCCCATTTCATCCCCTTATTTAATTTATAAATAAAACATGAGTCGATAGAGTTATCCCATTTTATCCCCTTATTTAATTTATAAATAAAACAAGAGTCGATAGAGTTATCCTATTTTATCCCCTTATTTAATTTTTAAATAAAACATGAGTCGATAGAGTTATCCCATTTTATCCCCTTATTTAATTTATAAATAAAACATGAGTCGATAGAGTTATCCCATTTTATCCCCTTGTTTAATTTATAAATAAAACATGAGTCGATAGAGTTATCCCATTTCATCCCCTTATTTTATTTATAAATAAAACATGAGTCGATAGAGTTATCCCATTTTAGCCCCTTATTTAATTTATAAATAAAACATGAGTCGATAGAGTTATCCCATTTTATCCCCTTATTTAATTTATAAATAAAACATGAGTCGATAGAGTTATCCCATTTCATCCCCTTATTTAATTTATAAATAAAACATGAGTCGATAGAGTTATTCCATTTTATCCCCTTATTTAATTTATAAATAAAACATGAGTCGATAGAGTTATCCAATTTTATCCCCTTATTTAATTTATAAATAAAACATGAGTCGATAGAGTTATCCCATTTTATCCCCTTATTTAATTTATAAATAAAACAAGAGTCGATAGAGTTATCCCATTTTATCCCATTATTTAATTTATAAATAAAACATGAGTCGATAGAGTTATCCCATTTCATCCCCTTATTTAATTTATAAATAAAACATGAGTCGATAGAGTTATCCCATTTTATCCCCTTATTTAATTTATAAATAAAACAAGAGTCGATAGAGTTATCCCATTTTATCCCCTTATTTAATTTATAAATAAAACATGAGTCGATAGAGTTATCCCATTTTATCCCCTAATTTAATTTATAAATAAAACAAGAGTCGATAGAGTTATCCCATTTTATCTCCTTATCTAATTTATAAATAAAACATGAGTCGATAGAGTTATCCCATTTCATCCCCTTATTTAATTTATAAATAAAACATGAGTCGATAGAGTTATCCCATTTTATCCCCTTATTTAATTTATAAATAAAACATGAGTCGATAGAGTTATCCCATTTTATCCCCTTATTTAATTTATAAATAAAACAAGAGTCGATAGAGTTATCCCATTTTATCCCCTTATTCAATTTATAAATAAAACAAGAGTGAATAGAGTTATCCCATTTTATCCCCTAATTTAATTTATAAATAAAACAAGAGTCGATAGAGTTATCCTATTTTATCCCCTTATTTAATTTATAAATAAAACAAGAGTCGATAGAGTTATCCCATTTTATCCCCTTATTTAATTTATAAATAAAACAAGAGTCGATAGAGTTATCCCATTTTATCCCCTTATTTAATTTATAAATAAAACAAGAGTCGATAGAGTTATCCTATTTTATCCCCTTATTTAATTTATAAATAAAACATGAGTCGATAGAGTTATCCCATTTTATCACCTTATTTAATTTATAAATAAAACATGAGTCGATAGAGTTATCCCATTTTATCCCCTTATTTAATTTATAAATAAAACATGAGTCGATAGAGTTATCCCATTTTATCCCCTTATTTAATTTATAAATAAAACATGAGTCGATAGAGTTATCCCATTTCATCCCCTTATTTAATTTATAAATAAAACATGAGTCGATAGAGTTATCCCATTTTATCCCCTTATTTAATTTATAAATAAAACATGAGTCGATAGAGTTATCCCATTTCATCCCCTTATTTAATTTATAAATAAAACATGAGTCGATAGAGTTATCCCATTTTATCCCCTTGTTTAATTTATAAATAAAACATGAGTCGATAGAGTTATCCCATTTCATCCCCTTATTTTATTTATAAATAAAACATGAGTCGATAGAGTTATCCCATTTTAGCCCCTTATTTAATTTATAAATAAAACATGAGTCGATAGAGTTATCCCATTTTATCCCTTTATTTAATTTATAAATAAAACATGAGTCGATAGAGTTATCCCATTTCATCCCCTTATTTAATTTATAAATAAAACATGAGTCGATAGAGTTATTCCATTTTATCCCCTTATTTAATTTATAAATAAAACATGAGTCGATAGAGTTATCCAATTTTATCCCCTTATTTAATTTATAAATAAAACATGAGTCGATAGAGTTATCCCATTTTATCCCCTTATTTAATTTATAAATAAAACATGAGTCGATAGAGTTATCCCATTTTATCCCATTATTTAATTTATAAATAAAACATGAGTCGATAGAGTTATCCCATTTCATCCCCTTATTTAATTTATAAATAAAACATGAGTCGATAGAGTTATCCCATTTTATCCCCTTATTTAATTTATAAATAAAACAAGAGTCGATAGAGTTATCCCATTTTATCCCCTTATTTAATTTATAAATAAAACAAGAGTCGATAGAGTTATCCCATTTTATCCCCTAATTTAATTTATAAATAAAACAAGAGTCGATAGAGTTATCCCATTTTATCTCCTTATCTAATTTATAAATAAAACATGAGTCGATAGAGTTATCCCATTGCATCCCCTTATTTAATTTATAAATAAAACATGAGTCGATAGAGTTATCCCATTTTATCCCCTTATTTAATTTATAAATAAAACATGAGTCGATAGAGTTATCCCATTTTATCCCCTTATTTAATTTATAAATAAAACAAGAGTCGATAGAGTTATCCCATTTTATCCCCTTATTCAATTTATAAATAAAACAAGAGTCGATAGAGTTATCCCATTTGATCCCCTTATTTAATTTATAAATAAAACAAGAGTCGATAGAGTTATCCTATTTTATCCCCTTATTTAATTTATAAATAAAACAAGAGTCGATAGAGTTATCCCATTTTATCCCCTTATTTAATTTATAAATAAAACAAGAGTCGATAGAGTTATCTAATTTTATCCCCTTATTTAATTTATAAATAAAACAAGAGTCGATAGAGTTATCCCATTTTATCCCCTTATTTAATTTATAAATAAAACAAGAGTCGATAGAGTTATCCCATTTTATCCCCTTATTTAATTTATAAATAAAACAAGAGTCGATAGAGTTATCCCATTTTATCCCCTTATTTAATTTATAAATAAAACAAGAGTCGATAGAGTTATCCCATTTTATCCCCTTATTTAATTTATAAATAAAACAAGAGTCGATAGGGTTATCCCATTTTATCCCTTATTAAATTTATAAATAAAACAAAAGTCGATAGAGTTATCCCATTTTATCCCCTTATTTAATTTATAAATAAAACATGAGTCGTTATAGTTTTGATTTACTCCTCTCCAGGAGTTAGGCACAAGGCCAGTTTTTATCTTACTCCCACAAGTAAGATGTGACCCAAGGTCGGGTCGGGAAAGTGGGGTTTAAAAATTGCCTGGGCAGCCCCGTCGGCATTCCCCAGTAGAGGCGCCTCAGACAATAAGCAATAAACTTACTCCTTCCCAAAGAGGGGAGGCAAAGCCTGGGAAGGTGGACCTCTCAGAACTGCACAGGACAGACCTATTGACTGGCGTAAATCAAGACCCGAAGGCCAAGACAACACCAGTATGTGGTTCAGTATCCATCGGAACAGATACTACACTTTGATCTCAGCCAAAAGGCCAACTTCACATTAGACATTTTTATTTACTCCGCTACAGGAGTTAGGTACAAGGCCAGTTTTATCTTACTCCCACAAGTAAGATGTGACCCAAGGTCGGGTCGGGAAAGTGGGGCTTGAAAAGCCAGCGCCCTAGAAGGTGAGCACTCTGGCCATTAAAAATTGTCTGGGCAGCCCGGTCGGAATTCCGCGGTAGGGGCGCCTCAGGCAGTAAGCAATAAACTTACTCCACCCCAAAGAGGGGAGGCAAAGCCTGGGAGGGTGAACCTCCTAAAACTGCACAGGACAGACCCATAGACCTGCGGAATCAAGCCCCGAAGGCCAAGACAATACCAGTCTATAGGGTGCAGTATCCATCGGAACAGATACTACACTTTGATCTTAGCCAAAAGGCCAAGTTTTATTTATCTACCTCCCACAGCGGTAAGATGTGACACAAGGTCGGGATAGTGGGATAAGAAAAACCAGCACTCGAGAAGTTGAGCACTCTGGTCATTAAAAATTGCCTGGGCAGCCCGGTCGGCATTCTCTGGTAGGGGCGCCTCAGGCAGTAAGCAATAAACTTACTACTCCCCAAAAAGGGGAGGCAAAGCCTGGGAGGGTGGACATCCTAGAACTGCACAGGACAACCCCATAGACCGGCAGAATCAAGCCCCGAAGGCCAAGACAATACCGGTCTATAGGATGCAGTATCCACCGGAACAGATACTACACTTTGATCTTAGCCAAAAGAGAGTTATTTCTTTATTTAATTACTCATTAAACAATAGTCCTTCGAATTATCTGCGTTAATCCTCTTATTTATAAACACATTAAACAAGGGTCTCAAGGATGATCACCTTAATTCTTTTTTATGAAATTACTACGTCCCCTTATTTAATTAATACAATTTAAAACTTCAATAGTTAGAGTTATCAGAGTTAATCCCCCTTTCATAATTACTATATTAAACAGAAGTCGTAAGAGTTACCCCCCTTACAATACTTACTTTATGAAATCGTTTAATTTTCTGTTTCTTTTCTCTTTACATTTAAATAAAAATTAATTTCTTTTTTTAAAATCGATTTCAAAATGAGGTTTAGGGATCATATAACAATACAGACCGTACATAGAAAAAGTAAAAAAAAAGAAAGAAAAGAAAAAGAAAACGTGGCAAAACAGGTTTAACTTTAAAAGTTCATGCAAATAGCAGTCTATTAAGAGTTATCTCCCTTGTTTATGCCTTGGTCTTTAACTAATCAAGAGTCGATTAGAGTTATTCCCCTTTAAAACATTACTACATTAAAAAAAAAAAACAGTCAACAGGAGGCATCGCTCTTAGATAATTACAATTACACATTTATTTCGGCCAAGATCAAAGTGTAGTATCTGTTCCGATTGATACTACACCCTATAAACCGGTGTTGTCTTATCCTTCGAGTATTGATTCCGCCGGTTTGTGGGTTTGTCCTGTGCAGTTCTAGGAGGTCCATCCTCCCAGGCTTTGCCTCCCTTCTTCGGGGAGGAGTAACTCTATTGCTTACTGCCGGGGAATGCCGACGGGGTTGCCCAGGCATTTTTTGTAGGCCATTTATACGAAACAATTGTCCTATTATATATAAAGGAAATTTCATTGTGATTACAAAAGCGTCGGTGGAAATAGAGAATAACACACGAGAGGTTCGCATGTTTAGCTTACTTTTACAACTGAAACATGGCAATCAGTTTATTAACGCTAAAATTTGCGACGTAAATAAATGCCTATTTATACGAAAATATGTTTTTGAAGTTAAGCTACGTTGAGTCTGGTCAGTGTGAAAATGGATTACCATTCTTGAATACCAGGTGCTGTATGTGTACTCCGTTTATCTAAGCATTGTTTCCAGTCGTCTCGCACTTCTTCTTGCCACTGGTATCAAGCAGTGCCGACTCAGGAGAGGTGTTGTTGGGGATTTCGCAACCCTTTCTTCACAATTACACGCACAGCCACCATTACATAGGGTACCTATTGTCTCCCAGAATTGAATGGAGGACACGATGTATACATATATATATATACATATATATACACACACACACAGAAACATACCCCCCCCCCACACACAAAGAAGGTGGGCTCCCTCTACTCGGCTAGAAAACTCCTCACGCCACCCAGTATCCTGCACCTCTACAAAGCCGCCCATGTATGGAATATTGTTGTCACATCTTCTCTATTACACCAACTAATAGGCTCTCCTTCTTAGACAGGGTAAACAAACACTGTCTACTAAGCTCAAGCCCCTGTCCCATCGCCGCAATGTTGCATCCTTGTGCTTGTCTTACAAGTACTTAAACAGAATGTTCCCCGAGAAACTTACTGCACTTGTGCCCCTCCCCCCAACGTAAATACCTCCGACCAACCTAACTAGAAGCAAAATCCCACCCCTTCACTGTAAATATCCCCAGATGTTGGACAGCTTTCTACTCTTATATCTTTTTTCTTTGAATCGCTTGCCTTTGAAGTTACCTTCTTGCTTCCCGTTCCATTGAAGAAATTTAAATATAATGTGAACAAACATCTCGCTTTACAACTAAGGATACCCCTATAATTTACCGTAGCCCTTACGCCTCAGTGCCAATGTAACTTGTTTGGGGGTGAATAAAGGTAAAGAAAAATATTTTTTATATACCAATTTGTACTGAAATATAGTTGTATATCACTTTGAAAGAACTTTTCTGGCGATAATCATCTAAGTAAAAAAACTAATGGGAATAAATCTTATTTTTTAGTAAGAGTTATCGTTCTTGCTCTTTATTCATATTTATTTATCTACCTCCCACAGCGGTAAGATGTGACACAAGGTCGAGAAAGTGGGATTTGATAAACCAGCGCTGGAGAAGTTGAGCACTCTGGTCATAAAAAATTGCCTGGGCAGCCCCATCGGCATTCCCCGGTAGGTGCACCTCAGGCGATTAGCAATAAACTTACTCCTCCCCAAAGAGAGGAGGCTAAGCCTGAGAGGGTGGACCTCCTAGAACTGCACAGGACAGATCCATAGACCGGTGTAAATCAAGCCCCGAAGGCCAAGACAATACCAGTTTATGGGGTGTAGTATCCATCGGAACAGATACTACACTTTGATCTTGGCCATTCATTAGGTACGTGCAAAAATGGCGCCTTCTTGTACGGACTATGCTTATTAAAAAGCGCTTATCATTAATTATTTAATTAGTTTCCGTGTAAACTTTGATTGTGTTTGAAAGATAAAAGCCTAAACTTAATCTCTAAACGAAAAAAAAAACTGCATATTTACGTGTGAAAAATAAATTATAATAAAATATGTAATTACGACGGTCAAAAACCCCAAAAATTCAATGAATTTTCAACTTTGAAAAAATTACTTGTAAAAATCCCTTAAAAGATAAATATAAGTTTTTGGGAACTATTTCAAAGATAATTATTAAATTAAAGTCATAAGACACTGAATTAAAAAAAAATCCCAAGTTTGACTAAAAATTATCAAAATTATCCCTTCAAATGTGATAAATGAGTAAAATCCGCCATAACTTCATCGGAAAAGGACTTTGTTTACAAATTGACTATCGCTATGCAAAATATATGGAAGACAAAAATGTCATAATTTATCATTTTTAACTTTATATATAAAAATGTAATAATAGTTTATAGAAGTTGAAAAATTATTATCCATTCATTTCTTTATTCTTTTTAAGGTTATAAACAAATTTAAGTACCCTTATTTTGTTATAATAAAAAAGGAAATGCTTATTTAATTATTTGTGAGTGTACGCAATTATTTTTAACTGAAAAGGTTCAGTTTTTAATTTCGTAATACTCTGAAATTATTGATGACGTCTGTTTACCAATGTTTTTCCTTAGAATTTGAAATAAAACTATTTTTTAAATGTTAAAAATATTTTTACGTTACGAACTGCGTCAATTTTATCATTTTTTTTTACATGATTTAAAACTTTAGTTACTCGATTTATTCTTAACGTGTCGTAACGATAAATTACATTGATTCTTTTAAAAAAAAAGTGTTTTTATTATTTTCTTTTAAGTGTGAAAAAGTAAATTAAAGTCAATGACTACACTGACAATCTATTCATTGAAAAAAAGTTAAAACAGTTATTTATTGATAAACAGAATTCAATTTTGAAAGAAAATGTCATGTTTGAATTCTCTTTATTTATTAATAAATAATTGTTTTTAACTTAAATATTTATTAATGAAAAAAAGACAAAACAAATACAAATCTTTCCAAATAATTGACGATGAATTGTGAAATGAACGAAATTGTTGAATCTCTAAAAAAAAAAAAAAATTTGAGTGCGCTGTAAAAGTGAGTGATTGTTGGAAGGCTAATCCCACCTGGTTATTACAGAACGGGGCTACCATACTAATGAAAGTTCATCGTTAGTAGAAATTATTAAATTTTTTAAATTCTTTTTTTCGTTAAGTTCCTGGATCTCAAATTTGTCAATTTTTGGTTTATTTTCAAGATTATAAAAAAAATTTCTTGCGCTGATGATGCCACGTTCATCTATGAAAGAGAAATATAATTATGTCGCAT
The DNA here is from genome assembly GCA_963556195.1 of Sepiola atlantica. NCBI lineage: Eukaryota > Metazoa > Mollusca > Cephalopoda > Sepiida > Sepiolidae > Sepiola > Sepiola atlantica. The sequence continues at coordinate 52,903,199 of OY744542.1, forward strand.
TTTTTATTTTTCCAAAAACTCTAATCATTAAAATCACATGAAATATTTTTTGCAATTATATTATTTTTTTGGTGAAAATATTGATTAAACAATGCTTTATTCAATAATAATATCGCTAATTCAAAAAATTATGTTTTCTTCGAGTTATAATGATTTTATTAACACGGTATTTACTGGCCTTTTTCGTAATATATACGAAATATTTTGAATTTTTTTTTAATTGTTAACATCTACGATGCTTTATTTACATAATCAACATTTAAAAACATCATGCATTTTTTTTATTAATATATAAAAATATAACTTTAGTAAAGGTGTATTTTCTTTTTAAAAAATAATACATTTTCACTAAGATTTAAAAAAAAAATAATGGTTTCATTATATTCCGTGATTGTTGATTAATAAATATTGAAAATTTCAGTAAAATTGGTTGATTTCCTGAATTTTAGTGTATTTTTAAGTGGAGGGGGGGGGGTCAAAATGTGTTTTCATTTTGGGAATCGGCCATTGATTTTGCACGTACCTACCATTCATCGTTTCATATCCACTTACAATTACAATCTCATTGTTTTCTTTATAAACAAAATAAAGCGTTCACTTTTAATTTAGAAACTGCCCTACTGATTAACCGTTATGCCACAGGGTCATGCTATCAGGAATGAGAACAATCCACTTCCGTTGATTAAATAAAGAGTTCATTGTTCGGTTAGAGATTCCGTACAGGTCCCCAAGTTATAAAAGATGTACCTGAAGAAGGTTACATATGTTGAAACGTTGTAAATATAAAAATCAAGATGAGAATAGTAGTCCGAATAAAAGCAAATGTAAACATTTTTTTCCACAAATATAATATTTCGACAGTGCTTTGAGCTTTTTTACCCTGAACTTGGCCAAGAAGTGGGTGGTCAATTTACGTAAGATTTACATAGGAAAGTGACCCCCCTCTAAAAGCTAAAATAATAATAAAAAATAATTTTTTAAAATGTTAAATTAAAATTCTACTCGATAATTTTCCCTAATTTTTGGTGTAGAAATCTTCTACAGCCGAGCATCAATTTAATAAACCTTTTATGACGATCCCAATAGCTTTCTATTATCCATGTATGAATGCGATTTTTTTGATTCACGAAATAACGTTGTGTAAGAAAAACTTTTTACTGTTAAAAATGTGTGCCTAACAAAACTTTTTTTAGGTTATTGCGAAATTAAAATTCTAACTGTACGTATTTTTTTTATCATTCAACCGGAAATAAAAGTTTTTAAAGCAAAATGTGTTCTTCGTTCGTTGCGTATTCTTGGTTGCCTCAACTATAATTTACCCGAATAACTTAGCAAACGGTTGTGTCTAATTATATAAAGTTAGGTATGTGTATATATTTATACATCTGTATGTACAGAATTCATTCCCAAACTAATTAACCGATCATTATAAATTTTGAAACACAGCTGCTAGACGTAAGGGGTCGTAATGTAGGCTTTATTTAATTTAATTTAGTTTTATGTAAAGAGGGAAACAGGAGCTGGAACCCTAGGTTTATATTTTTTTGCGTTTGTTTCTCTAAGTTTTGGGTATTATTTCAGTTAGTCTTTTAACAAAAAGTCTTCCATATTGTTTTGGTAACCTTTTGAACGGATTTGATTAAGGGACAGCTTCCCTGAAGACTACATCATAGTCGTCTTCAAATTCAATGACAACAAATACTTTTCAGAAACCGACACATAAGTAATAAAACCTCGTTCATGCAATTGATTGTTCCTTATATTTCGGTTAACAATATTTTCATGTAATTAATTCTTTATCCTCGAGTGGCTCTTGGTCTTCATAAGTGCTGCCCCAACATAAAAAAAAACAGTTTATGAGGCTTAGCTGACATTTTGTGCAAGTCAGTGGTTTTTCATTTTAAATAAATATAACAACTTTCTTGGCTCGAAAAGACCAGACGATCGATCGTTGATGGACCGTAAAATAAAAAAAATAAAAAAATAAAAAACATTGTTACCGTTAAAAGCGACTGTATATAATTTTCGTGCTATATAGCCCCGAATGTGTCCGATTGCGTTTTACGGCACAAACTGGAAATGGTCGAAGCAGTTCACGATTTGAAACCGTGAAAAACAAAACCGTACAACTGCAGACGACACTAAAGCATATTGCAACAAATGCAAACAGAAATGCACTCTTTTTGTTGTTAGGGTTAAGATTAGATTAGGGTTAGGGTTACGGTTAAGGTTAGGGTTTAGATTAGATTAGGGTTAGGGTTAGGGGTAGGGTTAGGGTTAGGGTTGGGGTTAAGATTAGATTAGGGTTAGGGTTAGGGTTAGGGTTAGGGTTAGGGTAAAGATTAGCTTAGGGTTAGGGTTAGGGTTACGGTTAAGATTAGGTTAGGGTTAGAGTTAGGGTTAGGGTTATATTAGGGTTAGGGTTACGGGTTAAGATTAGATTAGGGTTAGGGTTAGATTACGGTTAGGGTTAGGGTATGGGTTAGGGTTAAGATTAGATTAGGGTTAGGGCTAGGGTTAGGGTTAGAGTTAGGGTTAGGGTTTAGATTAGATTAGGGTTAGGGTTAGGGGTAGGGTTAGGGTTAGGGTTAGGGGTAGGGTTAAGATTAGATTAGGGTTAGGGTTAGGGTTAGGGTTAGGGTTAGGGTTAGGGTTAAGATTAGCTTAGGGTTAGGGTTAGGGTTACGGTTAAGATTAGGTTAGGGTAAGGGTTAGGGTTAGGGTTAGGGTTATATTAGGGTTAGGGTTAGGGTTAGATTACGGTTAGGGTTAAGGTTAAGATTAGATTAGGGTTAGGGTTAGGGTTAGGGTTAGGGTTAAGATCAGATTAGGGTTAGGGTTAGGGTTAGGGTTAGGGTTAGGGTTAGAGTTATGGGTTAGGGTTAGGGTTAGGGTTAAGATTAGATTAGGGTTAGGGTTAGGGTTAGGGTTAGGGTTAGAGTTAGGGTTAGGGTTAGGGTTAAGATTAGATTAGGGTTAGGGTTAGGGTTAGGGTTAATATTAGATTAGGGTTAGGGTTAGAATTAGGGTTAGGGTTTGGGTTAGATTAGGGTTAGGGTTAGGGTTAGGGTTTAGATTAGATTAGAGTTAGGGTTAGGGTTAAGATTAGATTAGGGTTAGGGTTAGGGTTAGGATTAGGGTTAGGGTTAAGATTAGCTTAGGGTTAGGGTTAGGGTTACGGTTAAGATTAGGTTAGGGTTAGAGTTAGGGTTAGGGTTAGGGTTATATTAGGGTTAGGGTTAGGGTTAGGGTTAAGATTAGATTAGGGTTAGGGTTAGGGTATGGGTTAGATTACGGTTAGGGTTAGGGTTAGAGTAAGGGTTAGGGTTAAGATTAGATTAGGGTTAGGGTTAGGGTTAGGGTTAGAGTTAGGGTTAGGGTTAGGGTTAGGGTTAGGGTTAGGGTTAAGATTAGATTAGGGTTAGGGCTATGGTTAGGGTTAGAGTTAAGATCAGATTAAGGTTAGGGTTAGGGTTAGGGTTAAGGTTAGATTAGGGTTAGGATTAGGTTTAGGCTTAGAGTTAGGGTTAAGATTCGATTAGGGTTAGGTTTAGTGTTAGG
>OY744542.1:52911759-52994259 GCA_963556195.1 Sepiola atlantica
TAGGGTTAGGGTTTAGGGTTAGGGTTAGGGTTAGGGTTAGGGTTTAGGGTTAGAGTTAGGGTTAGAGTTAGGGTTTAGGGTTAGGGTTAGGGTTAGGGTTAGAGTTAGGGTTTAGGGTTAGAGTTAGGGTTAGAGTTAGGGTTTGGGTTAGGGTTTAGGGTTAGGGTTAGGGTTTAGGGTTAGAGTTAGTGTTTAGGGTTAGATTTAGGGTTAGGGTTAGAGTTAGGGTTTAGGGTTAGATTTAGGGTTAGGGTTAGAGTTAGGGTTAAGGTTAGGGTTAGGGTTAGGGTTAGGGTTTTGGGTTAGGGTTAGGGTTAGGGTTAGGGTTAGGGTTTGGGTAGAGGGTTAGGGTTAGAGTTAGTGTTTAGGGTTAGATTTAGGGTTAGGGTTAATGTTAGGGTTAAGGTTAGGGTTAGGGTTAGGGTTAGGGTTTTGGGTTAGGGTTAGGGTTAGGGTTAGGGTTTGGGTAGAGGGTTAGGGTTAGAGTTAGGGTTAGTGTTTAGGGTTAGAGTTAGGGTTTAGGGTTAGAGTTAGGGTTAGGGTTTAGGGTTAGAGTTAGGGTTAGGGTTAGAGTTAGAGTTAGGGTTAGGGTTTGGGTTTAGGGATAGAGTTCTAGTTAGGGTTAGGGTTAGGGTTTAGGGTTAGAGTAAGGGTTAGGGTTAGGGTTAGGGTAGGGTTAGAGTTAGGGTTAGAGTTTAGGGTTAGAGTTAGGGTTTGGGTTAGGGTTAGGGTTAGGGTTAGAGTTAGAGTTAGGGTTAGGGTTAGGGTTTAGGGTTAGAGTTAGGGTTTAGGTTTAGAGTTAGGGTTAGGGTTAGGGTTTAGGGTTAGAGTTAGGGTTAGGGTTAGGGTTAGGGTTTAGGTGTAGAGTTAGGGTTAGGGTTAGGGTTTAGGGTTAGAGTTAGGGTTAGAGTTAGGGTTAGGGTTAGAGTTAGGGTTAGGGTTTTCTCTTCAATTAAATTAAATCAAGTTGAAAAAACTTCCTTGGAAATAAATTAAATAAAGATTTGAATAAAATTATTAAACCCATTCTTTTTTTTTTAGTAAAAAGTTCACCCCAAAAAGGCACAACGACACTGAGACATAGGAGCCTACTTTGAATTAGGGGAATGCTATATGGGGAGTTTTGCAGCGAGATCCTTGTTCACATTACATTTAAATGTCTGCATGTAAGTACTGTCAGTGAAACAGGAAGCGGGAAGGGAATTCCAAAGGCTAGCAGTACTAAGAAAGAAGCTATTAGAGTAGAAAGCTCTCTGGCATCTGGGGGCCTCAACAGTGAAGGGGTGGGATCTTGCTGACTGACAGATTGAGCGGGGTTATATACGTAGAGAGGGCACCAGTACAGCACGTTCGTTGGAGCACATTCCAAATAACACAGGGATGCAACATTGCAGTGATGGGACAGAGGCTGGAGTTGGTGGATAGTGATACATTTCAATTAATTTTGCAAAAAAAAATTAAAAAAATAAAACCAACCTGTTTCAGTTGCCACACAGGGAAAGGACCTATTAGATTAAAGCCTTTTTTTTATCCTGTCCAAGAGGGAGAGGTTAGCGTTTGGTGCACTAGCCCAGATGTGGCAAACAAAACTCCATGCATTGGCGAATGGTGGTTTTATAAAGATATAGGATACTGACAGGTGTGAGAAGTTTTCTAGCTCGGTAGAGGGAGTTTACCTTCTTTGCAGCAGACTTTGCATGTCTTCTATGTATTTGTTCCAAGACATGTAATCTGTGAATATTATTTTGAATGACAAACTCTAAGGTAGGCTGCGATTAGGCAGGGCAATCGGTGGTTGAAAAGGTTTCTTATAATTGTTCAAAGACAGGGAGCTTTTTCTTAGCATCATTAAACCCCATTCTTAACACGGAGAGGAAGAGGTAATTGACTCTTCCTTAAATCAGGGGGAACAAAAATTGAAAAGTTGTTTCACTTAATGTCGGTACTACTTGACTGTTCAGCGAAGGCTCGGCCATTTCCGGTCTGTCACCTGGTGATACCAGATCAGGCTGCCCTGTGGCTCCCTGAGACGAAATTCACCTACATTGACGTTTTTTTTTTTTTTTTTTTTTTTTGTAAAACTTAATTATGTTCTACAAAACCAAAAACAAAAACAACAGCCCCTCTCCCTTTCTCCCTCCCCTTTTTTATTTTTATTTTTCCTACCCTACTCCCGGTCCTGGATATGACCTTAAACTACATCCGATGGTGAGATCCGGCTTACGGACTTTGGGGAATGTGGAGCCTCCTCTTAATTACCATTGCTCCCAGGTCCACCCTGACCCGGAGTGGTAGTACCTGTTAGGGTCCCAACTATGGGTTAAATAGAAACAGATATTAAAAGGGGAAAGAAACAAGAAAGAGAAGAAAACAAGACCAGATTCGGCATTAAATAACCCAAAAAGGGTTGATATGCCGTAAAACAAAACTACCAAACCAAACTACCGGTCTGTCACGTAACTCGCAATCAGGAATATTCGGGCCGATATGGGTCCTTCCTATAGAAGTAGCATGCTTTCTAACAACGTTTTAAGTATGGCGTCATAAAATAAAACTAAGGAGTCCTCCACAGCACTGCTGAACCTACATAGCAGCCCCCACCCCTCCGGCATATGGTGCAGAGGTGAGGGGATAACGCCGACCCTGATTCCGAAAATCTTAACTGCGGAAACGAGCAGTAATACTTTGTAAATTTGGCAGACACTGTATATTTTAGAACGAAGGGAAGTAACTGTTAGTTTTCCATGAGTAGCTTCCCTTGAAAAACTGACATAATGTTCGGTTTGGTTTCTGTATTGACTGCAATACTTTTCAAAAAAGTACACACACGAAGAGGAGTATTTTTACCCCGCCTAATAAACCGGTATTGTCTGGGTCTGGATTTACGCCGGTCTATTGGGGGTTGCCGGTCCTGTGCAGTTCTAGGAGGTCCACCCTCCCAGGCTTCGCCTCCCCTCTTTGGGGAGGAGTAAGTTTATTGCTTACTGTCTGAGGCGCCTCTACCGGGGAATGCCGACGGGGCTGCCCAGGCAATTTTTAAATGGCCAGAGTGCTCACCTCTCGAGCGCTGGCTTTTCAAACCCCACTTTCCCGACCCGATCTTGGGTCACATCTTACTTGTGGGAGTAAGATAAAACTGGCCTTGTGCCTAACTCCTGGGGAGGAGTAAATAGAACACACGAAGAGGAGTGTAATATCTTTTCCGATTGATACTACACCCTATAGACCGGTACCGCCTTGGCCTTCGGGCCTTGATTTCGCCGGTCTGTGGGGTTGTCCTGTGCAGTTCTAGGAGGTCCACCTTCCCAGGCTTTGGCTTCTCACCCTTTGAGAAGGGGTTAGTTTATTGCTAATCACCTGAGGCGCTACTACCGGGGAATGCCGACGGGGCTGCCCAGACATTTTTTTGTAGGCCAGAGTGCTCTCCCTTCTCGAGGGTGCTGGCTTTTAAAATCCCACTTTTCCAACCTTGTGTCACATCTTACCGCTATGGGAGGTAGATAAATATAACACACAAAGAGGAGGGAGTAAGGATACCGTTAATACGACATCATATTATACAGGGTGTTTCAACAGTCTTGGGAACATAACGATTTTTAATAACTCAAAAACTATTAGGAGTTTAAAAATGAAATTGGTACCGTTGGAAAGGTTAAAGTTTCAAGTTTTGTGGGGAATCTTCAAAGTTGCTCAATATGAGCACCATTCGTCACACGGCAGACATCTAGTCGATAGTCCATTTCCTGCCAAACGCGTTCCAGCATCTTGACGTCAATGGTTCCCGCAACTGCCGTTACTCGAGCCTTTAGTTCGTCAATATCTCTTGGAAGGGGCGGCACATAGACTTGTTGCTTGACAAAGCCCCAAAGGAAAAAGTCACACGGGGTAAGATCTGGAGACCTAGGAGGTCAGGGCATGAGAACGTCATCACCTCGCCCAGATCTCCCAATCCATCTACCAGGCAGCCTTGTGTTAAGAAACTGCCTTACTCTAAGACTCCAGTGTGGTGGTGCACCATCTTGTTGAAAAATGAAGTCATCAGATTCTGCTTGTTCCAACTGAGCCATTAACCAGTCTTCCAGCATGTTGAGATAGGATTCACCAGTGATAGTTGCCTCTTCAAAGAAGAACGGTCCATAGACACCTTTCTTGGAAATTGCACGAAACACGTTCACTTTTGGTGAATCTCGCTCGTGCTCAAGAAGTTCATGAGGATTCTCAGTACCCAATATGCGAGTGTACAAGGACAAGTGTCATATAATGAGTTGACTTCGCATAAAGGGAGGTAATTCTAAAAAAATGGTTTGCTTCTATCAATACCATAAAAAATATTATTTTATACTTACGCAGCAGATTTAAATAAGTATCCTCACCAAAAAGTAGGGAAAATTATCGAGTAGAATTTTAATTAAAAATACACATCAGTTTCATCGTATTTTGATGACCGTCATTGATTTATTACTTGTTGATATGACAGACTGAGTTATGTCCCCCTTAATTTCGTGTTTTTTTTCGCTCGAATCAATGGCGGAGTCAGAAAAATCGATATAGCAGATTTTTATTTTTGATTAAAATTCTACTCGATAGTTTTTGCTAATTTAGGTATATCAAATAGTTTTCCGGTTAATTTAATTGGAACTGCGGTTTTCACCGGTGTAACTGCGTTTTCTCATATGTACCCTAATCTGTAGAAGCACCAAAAATGTGTCTTAACACGAAAGGAGGTACTTCTAAAACACGACTAGGGAAATAGTTTTAAAGGAAAGAATAAACTAGAATTACTTCCCTTAGATCGCTTTTTCTGCCGACACTCGTGTATATTATCCATAATAACACACCATACAAAATGGCCACCACCTGTTCGAGAAAAAATATACCCGAACACGTGGTCACTAAAAAACGTAAAAGCTTGGATATAGAATATTCGTTAGCTAAACATCTGTTTTGCGGCATATCAACCCCTTTTCTTTATTATCTAATATTTAATATTTCATTCGAATATAAATCAACGTATTTTCGTCTGCACACAATAAAAATCGTAAATGAATTTGTATTTTTTGTTTCCCAACGACAAAATGTCTTAGTTCTGTACCGAAAAAAATCAAATGTGTATTTGGAAACCAACAACTCGATGGAACTTGAACTCGGCTTACCGATCCATTAGTGAAATATAGAATAACCTTATGCCACACTAGGCTGATCGGACTGTTTCGATGTTTTAGAGAAAAGCAAGTGCGTTGTGGAATCGCCATCTGATTTTAAGGACGGCGGCGTCACTTCCGTTCTGGTCGTCATCCGTTGACTCTCTCGTTCTTTCTCTCCCCTTCTCTATCTACCTATGTCTGTATCTGTCTCTTTGCTTCTCTTTCTTTCTCTCCCCTTCTCTATCTACCTATGTCTGTATCTGTCTCTTTGCTTCTCTTTCTTTCTCTCCCTTTCTCTATCTACCTATGTCTGTATCTGTCTCTTTGCTTCTCTTTCTTTCTCTCCCCCTCTCTATCTACCTATGTCTGTATCTGTCTCTTTGCTTCTCTTTCTTTCTCTCCCCTTCTCTATCTACCTATGCCTGTATCTGTCTCTTTGCTTCTCTTTCTTTCTCTCCCCCTCTCTATCTACCTATGTCTGTATCTGTCTCTTTGCTTCTCTTTCTTTCTCTCCCCCTCTCTATCTACCTATGTCTGTATCTGTCTCTTTGCTTCTCTTTCTGTTATGGTGCCGTACCTACCTACAAAGAACTAATGGACTCGTCCACCTTATAAATACGGGAAGCACGTGACACTTGTTCTCTTCTTCCCAGGCAAACCAGCAATGGCGGTTGAGAGCAACATCTCCTTGTAATCTCTTTCTTTCTATTATATAATATATACCTTTGTTCATTTAAACCATGTGTTCCTGTGTCATTCATTCAGCTTACCAAGGTCCACAACAAATGGCGACGAGGCAATTCGAACTCTTGGGTCAAAAAACTGAAAATACCACGTGAAAATGCACTCACAAAGTTAATGCAGGAAACCGCACGCAAAAAAAACAAAACAAAACAAAAAAAAAACAAACAAAGGTTTTTGCCGTACGGTCGAGAGAAGAAAAGAGAACTCAACTGAAAAAAACAAAAAAACACGTTGAATTCTTAAGTGCGAGAAAATTGTTTTCTTTTAAGAAAAAGAAAAATGAAATAGACCTGTTGTGTTCTAAGTTTTAAAACTGCTTATCGAAAAAAAAAAAACAGCTTGAAATTGGGTGCGCATTCCTCTAGTTTCGGAAAACTAGTTAAAAAAAAAAAAAAAAAAAAAAAACAACTGAAATTGAATGCGCGTTTTTTTCTCTGGGTTGGAAAACTAAAAAAACAAAACAAAAGAAATACTGAACACCAAGCTTAAGCGAGTATTGTTTTTTTTAGACAAACGTCACAGCGAGTTTTTTTGACGAACACACACAAAAAAAAAAAAATGAAACCGACACCACGTGCTTCATTTTAAGAACAGATATGAAACAAAAACATGAAATGAACACACGTGCGTTACTCTATAAAAAAAAAAAAGACGCACGATAAAACAAAAAGGTCAGTTTTATTTTCTCTCTCTTTTCTGACTTGTACTGAAATATTTTAAAATGCAGAAAGAATTAATTGTGAAACAGATTTTTTTTTCTCTTCGTTAAAATTAAAAACGTGTATAAGAAAAAAACATTACATAATCTTTTCATAACTAAAACTCAGCGTCTTGCAAACGCTAATTTAAAGAAAAGAACTTCTTATAAATTCATTAAATAACGAGAAAATATTAATTTTCAAAATAAAAAAATAAAAAAAATAAGTGAATATACGCGTATATAGAGAAAAGGAAAAGTTTCATAATCTTTTCATAATTAAAAACGGCGCCTAGCAAACGCTAATTTAAAGAAAAGAACTCTTATAAAATCATAAGATAATAAGAAAATATTAATTTTCTAAATAAAATCAGAAACTAAATGGTTGAATATGGAAGATATTAAGTCTATAATCGCCGAACTAACGAAATTCCAAATCTCCCAGCAACAACAAACTGAGGAAAGATTTCAAAAGCTTTTATTACAACAGAACCAAAATATTTTATTACACAAAAAAGAGTATGATGAAAGATTGGAATTTCTGATACAAACAATATCGCGCAGTGATCAAAAAAATGAAAAAGACGACACGTTTTCGCAGAACGAAATTTGGAACAGTATTGATAATTACTCATACACGGAAAATAATACATTTGAAGAATATTTCCGAAGATATGAAGACCTATATAAAATTGACTGCGGTGGTTGGAGTGATGCGAAGAAGCTACGCCTCCTTCTTAGAAAACTAAATACCACAGAACATACCAAATTCGTGGATTTCATTTTGCCTCGGAAAACCAGCGAGCTAACTTTCATAGAAGCGGTTGGTTTATTGACAGAACTGTTTAGTCCAAGAACTACACTATTCCACAAACGATGGAAGTGCATGAACCTGGTAAAGAAAGATGAGGAAGATTACGCTACTTTTGCATCGATAGTGAACAAGCATTGTGACGATTTTGGACTAGCTGAATTAAGTGCAGATAATTTCAAGTGTCTAATTTTTGTACAAGGTTTAATCTCAGGAAATGACACGGAGATAAGGCGTAGAGTTCTAAATAAATTAGAGAATGAACCAAGCCTTACGCTGCAAAAGTTGGCTGAGGACTGTCAAAGATTTGTAAATGTAAAACAGGACTCAAAAGACATTGAATTGTCCGGCATTGCGCACATAAAAAGGTACATCAAAAAACAAAAGCTCAACCTTATAGAAAAATAAGAAATAATAATTTTGATGTAACAAAGACAAACCAAACCAGTAAAAAAATAAATAAATTGCCACCAAGCCCTTGTTCACGCTGTGGTAATCCACATTGGTACAATGAGTGCCCATTCCGTTTTAAAACCTGTATGAAATGCAAAAAAGTTGGACATAAAAGTTCGCACTGCAGAACGGGCAGAGGAAATAAAATGCGGATTCAAGCCACTAGGACAAAGAAGGAAACTGGCATGAACATAAGAAAATATGTACAGGTGAAAATCCTGGATAAAAATATAAAATTGCAATTGGATTCTGGTTCAGACGTTTCCATTATAAATTTACATACATGGAGGAGATTAAATAAACCTACTCTATCAAGAACAAACAGGCTGGCAAGCACAGTTACTGGTGAAAGAATTACATTTGAAGGAGAATTAATCACAAATGTGTCCCTAATGGGAAATACTAAAAAACTCAAACTACTGGTACTGAAGGATTCGAATAATCTTTTTGGTTCAGATTTTATGCAGGCATTTGATTTATGGAAGTTGCCGATAAATACATTTTGTAAAAAAATAAATAGTCGCGCAACAGAATCGGAAAAACTACAACGAGAATTAAAAAACTCGTTTCCAGAGGTTTTTTCTGGCGGTCTCGGATGCTGCACTAAAACGACTGCAAAATTCCGTCTAAAAGAAAATGTACTGCCGGTATTTAGGAAAGAAAGGAAAGTACCCTTCGCCTCGATTGAAAAAATAAACGCTGAATTAGACCGACTGGTAAAGATGGGTATTTTATCAAAAGTACAACACAGCCAGTGGGCAGCACCCACGGTTTATGTAAAGAAAAAATCTAATGAGATTCGTGTATGTGCAGATTTTTCAACAGGACTGAATACTGCCCTCGCGGACTATCACTACCCACTCCATACCCCGGAAGAAGTGTTTGCAAGCTTAAATGGAGGAAGATTTTTTTCAAAAATAGACCTAAGTGAGGCATACCTACAAATACCGGTGGATAAAGATTGTTCTAAGCTGTTATGTATAAACACACATCGTGGTTTATATAAATTCGAAAGATTAGCGTTCGGAGTTAAGGTCGCGCCAGCCATTTTCCAACAAGTAATAGACACAATGCTGGGCGGACTCGATTTCGCAATAGCGTATCTCGATGACATCTTGATCAACAGCAAAGATATCGAACAACACCAAAAACATGTAAATCAAGTGTTTGCGAGAATCCAAGATTATGGGTTCAAAGTAAAAGAAGAAAAATGTGATTTTTTCCTGGAGGAAATAAAATATCTGGGTCATGTGATCGACAAGGACGGCAGAAGACCAGACCCAGAAAGGGCTACCGCAATAAAAAACATGCCGGCGCCAGAAAACGTCATGACATTACAGAGTTTTCTGGGCCTAGCAAATTACTACCAGGCTTTTATCCCAGAAATGCATAATTTGCGGGCTCCATTAAATGAGCTATTAAAAAAAGGTAAAGCCTGGGTATGGACACCTGAATGTCAGGATGCATTTAATAAAATCATAGAAAGACTTACGTCAGAGTTATTTCTAACACATTACAATCCAGAATTGGACATAATCGTAGCTAGCGACGCTAGTTCATATGGTTTAGGAGCATGTATCCTACACAAAATGCCTGATGGAACCCATAAACCCATTGCACATGCATCAAGGACTTTGCTCCCAGCGGAAAAACAGTATTCTCAAATCGAGAAAGAAGCCCTAGCAATAATATTTGCAGTAACAAAGTTTCACCGATACATACATGGTAGACAATTTACCTTACAGACAGACCATAAGCCGCTAATTACAATTTATGGATCTAAAAAAGGCCTACCTGTATATACAGCTAATAGACTACAAAGATGGGGAACTATCTTATTAAACTACAACTTTAAAATGCAACATTTGCATTCAAATAAAATCTATCATGCAGATGGATTGTCGAGATTAGTGCCAAAACAGAGAGAGACTCTAGAAGACACAGTGATTGCGTCTCTTCAAACAGAAGGAGATTTTAAAGAGATTTTGTGCAACGCAGTGAGAGAGCTCCCGGTGACACTATACGAGATAAAAAAAGAAGCTCAAGAGGATGAATTTATCACCAGAACAAAAATGAAATTGGTAGATAAGGATTTACATGCGGCAAAGAGTTTCTTACTCTGTGATGACGTACTCATGCATAACGAAAGGGTGGTCATCCCAGAAAAACTACGAAAGCAAATTCTGAAAGAATTTCATGTTGGCCATCCAGGGATAACCAGGATGAAGGGGTTAATGAGGAGTTTTGTGTACTGGCCAGGTATGGACAACGACATTGAAAAAGCAGTAAAACTGTGTAAAGGCTGTGCCTTAGCGGCAAAAGCACCGCATATAAAGCATAACCCATGGCCAAAGACCGACCGTCCGTGGGAAAGAATTCACGTGGATTTTGCGGGACCATTGGAAGGATTTTACTACCTAATCGTAGTCGACAGTTTTTCAAAGTGGCCCGAGGTACTACGTTGCAAGAGTCCCACGTCAGAGGTTACGATAAGATTCCTACATGAACTATTTGCCCGTTTTGGGGTAGTGGATTGTTTGGTGAGTGATAATGGGACGCAGTTCACGTCATCAGATTTTGAGGAGTTCTGCGCGACGTTTCAAATCAGACATATAACGACGCCCCCGTATCATCCTAGGTCAAACGGCCAGGCGGAACGCTTCGTAGACACATTAAAAAGAGCATTAAAAAAGGCCGGTGATACTCCTAAGGAGAAGGCTTTACAACAATTCTTACAGGTATATAGAATTACAAAAAACATGAACATAGCATCATCATTATCCCCCGCAGAGATGATGTTTGCGCGGAATGTGAAGTCCGTGTTTGATAAATTATTACCTAAACATAATAATTATGACCGAATCTCTACGGTACCGAAGAAAAAATACAACCCAGGAGATAGGGTATATTTTAAGATGTTCAAAAACAATGCATCGTTCTGGGAACCCGGTACAATTGAAAAGAGGATCGGATCGATGGTCTATATCATAAAAGGACCACGGTTCTCGCATAAGAGACATCTAAATCAGATCAGAAAAAGACTGTCAGATGACACTGACAGCGCCCCACAAGGAGAAGACGTGATGGACGTGATATATGACACCTTCAACTTACCAGCACCCCAGGTAGTCACACGTAAACGACAACCAAAAAGAAAACGAATGGCTCCGGACTATCTAGAGATAGATCCGAAAAGGAAACGTTATTAAGACTCCTGAGGAGGTAAGGCTTGGAAGGGGGGGTGTTATGGTGCCGTACCTACCTACAAAGAACTAATGGACTCGTCCACCTTATAAATACGGGAAGCACGTGACACTTGTTCTCTTCTTCCCAGGCAAACCAGCAATGGCGGTTGAGAGCAACATCTCCTTGTAATCTCTTTCTTTCTATTATATAATATATACCTTTGTTCATTTAAACCATGTGTTCCTGTGTCATTCATTCAGCTTACCAAGGTCCACAACACTTTCTTTCTCTCCCCTTCTCTATCTACCTATGTCTGTATCTGTCTCTTTGCTTCTCTTTCTTTCTCTCCCCTTCTCTATCTACCTATGTCTGTATCTGTCTCTTTGCTTCTCTTTCTTTCTCTCCCTTTCTCTATCTACCTATGTCTGTATCTGTCTCTTTGCTTCTCTTTCTTTCTCTCCCCTTCTCTATCTACCTATGTCTGTATCTGTCTCTTTGCTTCTCTTTCTTTGTCTCCCCCTCTCTATCTACCTATGTCTGTATCTGTCTCTTTGCTTCTCTTTCTTTCTCTCCCTCTCTCTATCTACCTATGTCTGTATCTGTCTCTTTGCTTCTCTTTCTTTCTCTCCCCTTCTCTATCTATCTATGTAATTATCTGTCTCTTTGCTTCTCTTTCTTTCTCTCCCCTTCTCTATCTACCTATGTCTGTATCTGTCTCTTTGCTTCTCTTTCTTTTCTCTCCCCCTCTCTATCTATCTATGTAATTATCTGTCTCTTTACTTCTCTTTCTTTCTCTCCCCCTCTCTATCTACCTATGTCTGTATCTGTCTCTTTGCTTCTCTTTCTTTCTCCCTCCTCTCTATCTACCTATGTCTATATCTGTCTCTTTGTTTCTCTTTCTTTCTCTCCCCCTCTCTATCTACCTATGTCTGTATCTGTCTCTTTGCTTCTCGTTCTTTCTCTCCCCCTCTCTATCTACCTATGTCTGTATCTGTCTCTTTGCTTCTCGTTCTTTCTCCCCCTCTCTATCTATCTATGTCTGTATCTGTCTCTTTGCTTCTCTTTCTCTCTCTCCCCCTCTCTATCTACCTATGTCTGTATCTGTCTCTTTGCTTCTCTTTCTTTCTCTCCCCCTCTCTATCTACCTATGTCTGTATCTGTCTCTTTGCTTATCTTTCTTTCTCTCCCCCTCTCTATCTACCTATGTCTGTATCTGTCTCTTTGCTTCTCGTTCTTTCTCCCCCCCTCTCTATCTACCTATGTCTGTATCTGTCTCTTTGCTTCTCTTTCTTTCTCTCCCCCTCTCTATCTATCTATGTAATTATCTGTCTATTTGCTTCTCTTTCTCTCACATTATTGTTTAAAAAATAATATGTGTTGTGTATCTATTATTAAAAAACGAAAAGAAAGGGCACAACAGACAAGTGATTGTAAAAAAACAATTAATTTATTAAAGAAAATAAACGATGTTTTTTACAGGACGAATATTATGTGAGGAAATGTATAATGAGCAAATTCGTATGAGTAACACGTCAGGAGATAGTCAAAATTACGCTAGACCTGAGTGTGTATTGTTTACAGGAAATAGGTCATAAAATGCCAGGACGCGAATAGTAACTGGACAGATCCAGTCTGCCCAGACTGTGGAAATAATTTCATCCTCACACTCTTAATCGGGCATTTAAACTGAAAATATCCAGCCCAGAATTTTTACAAAGGTACATGGACATTTTTACTTGGTAAACGTGCAAAAACAGCAAATAAAGAAATACTCATATGTTTTTCTATAAAGATGTGCGTTGTGTTTGTTCACTTGTGACCTACAGGATATGTAAAGCATTCACACGATCTCCCTTTGAAGGCATCAGTAAACAATACTTACATTGCACAGAGGTTAGGACAAATGTAGCCCGGGTTGAAATGCTCATCGCAAAACACATTGCATTCTTTGGGAGTTCTACGCAATTCTTTACACAAAATGCCCAACGCTTGAAGCACTGAAAGAAAATTGTTTAAAATGTAATTATTACTTGTCTGATATTTGTTCAGTTAATCGTTGAGTATAATTAAAGTTAACTTTAATTATACTCAACGATTAACTGAACAAATATCATTATTTTCTCACCAACCACCAACTTCAACAATGTGATTTAATCATATTGTTGAAGTTGATGGTTGGTGAGAAAATATCCATAGCATATTTGTGGCTTGAGTGAAGATGCGAAATATGAGTTTTATGACAGGCTTATTACAGTAACTAGTAAAGTTGAGGAGAATGATCATGTTGGAAAGACCCCTGGTGATTTTGAAGGTATGCATGGAGGAAATAAGAATCTAGAAGGGGAAAGAATTGTAAAATTTGGCCTCGTTATGAACATGTTGGTTGCAAATACTGTTTTCAAGAAAAGTGAAAGCCATTTTGTTACGTATGAATCGGGACCAGCAAATATATCATAGAACAATTTGTTACACCAACGCATCCACTTGCAAACGCCTATTCTGGGGTTTCACCTTCGCTGCCAATGCAGTCACGTCCTTAGGACGTTAATTTAGTGACGGGCATTTTCCTCTGCAGCTAATCTTTGTAGGTGATTAAAATCGACTTTTTTCTTCTGTCAATCCTCCGTGTTTGTTTCTTCTAGCCAGGTGGCTTCGATTCAATCAACGATTATTTATTTTCGACAATCAATCATATGTGTTTTTTTTCAGCCAGGTGCGTGTTTGTGTCAAGTATGTTTATTCCTGCCAGATAACTTTTCGGTACACCCAGCCTGGATATTTAACAGATGCAAAAGCTATACTACAAACTACTAATGTCTACAGTTCTTCGTTTTGTTATACACAATAACCATCCTTCATGCGTTGTGGAGAGCTGGTAAAAACTCAAAATGGCTAGAATGCTGGTCTGGTTATTTCTTTTTAACTTTTATTCTTGCTTTGTTTTATATTAGGCTATCCGGCTCAAGACGATTTCCTACAGAAATGTCTCTATCCTTCGCGAATCCAACACACACACATACACACACACTAAATACATATATATATATATATATATATATATATATATATATATATATATATATATATATATATATATAGATTTAGATTTTTCACTTATAAAATAGATCATTCAGTGAAGACCGGGGTTGTTCCAATAAAAAACAAGCTCGATGATACTCGATTACAGAGTACAGAGCATTTATATGTGATTTTATGAAGGTTTACCAAAGCATTTCTTTCAAGACACCAATGATCACCATTAAAGATATTTTTTCTTACAAATACTATTTATTCAAATTAAATGTTTTTTCCTACACGTGTTTCACTACCAAGCAGTTACTTGCTTGGCAGATCATCAGGGAAATTAAATGTCTGGAATACTGGTTTCAACTGCCGACAAAACACAATGTGGCGTTGTAATAGTTGAGGTCACTTAAGAAGAGAAGAGGAAAAAAATAAAAATAAAAATAAAAGTCAAACTTAAAAAGCAAGGAAGAACAACGATAAAAAAAGAAAGTCCTAGAAAAGTCTTAGAAAAGTAGCTCGTGCATTATTTCTTCCACCAAGCCAACAAGCAAATAATCGGTCCCAAATACATTCAATAAAACCACAAAACCGGAACAATGTGCGATAATACACTTTCACGTCGGCCGGTACAATGATGAATAAATCCCCCCCCCCCCACAAGAAAACAAAAGAACTAAATCATTCAAGTTACCGCTCACAAGTTACCATTCCAATCCAATGATGGTGTGGGAATTCTAAATCCAACTTCTCACAAAGAAAAGTCAACACAAATGTTCGTCCGAGTTCAAAGAGTCTTATTTCAATTGTTGATTTATTACCCTTCGAAACAAACACACGACGAGTTAAATGTCAATCCCGCAGAAAACTCCCTTCCATTAAGAAAAAATCTTAATATAGAAACTATTTATTCAAAATACTGTTTCTAAAAATATTTATTATTAAACCTATTCCTTATAGAAATTAATTATCTAGTGTCTGGGACGTCATTTTACATTTTGGGAAAATATCCTTCATTTAATTAACTGCCGAATTATCGTTTTGTTGTTTAACGAAGCGAAAAAAGCCTATCCCGCAGAATTTGTTTTTAAAAGATTATTCATATATCAAAAATAAACTGTTATTATAAAAAGGCCTTCTACAAAAATCTAGTTATTATTTTAAATCATTTAAAATATTTCCTTAACGGCTGTGTCTGTTTGCAACTCTCTGTGGAGAATATTATTCTATATTCCATAAATAAATGTTACTACGGAATATCGTTATCAGAAATCTATTTTCTATTTTGAAAAAAAACTTTTTTTAATGGACCGGTTTATTTTTTTGTCAACTTTACGGAAAAATATCACTCTTACTCGTTAAATGACAGGAGACTTTATTATTACTAATTTAAAATCCCGTACAAAATACTTTTTATAAAAATCCAATTGTTTTTATTTTTAGAAATTAAGTTCGTGTCGGCATGCATGTTTTTAAAATTATTTTTTCCTTAATTACTTTTCCCCATTCCTGCCACCAAATTGTTTTATTTATTTTAATCTAATTAAAAACTAATTTAATTTAACCTAATTTAATTAAATAGTGATAGCATCCAGGTTGCTATTTCTTATTTTTCACTTAAAATTACTTGAAATCCCCAATGCATTTCGTATAATATATCTATTTCTGAGAATAAATTGTGATTTATTATTTATTATTCCACTATCTTTTTATATGTAACACAATTTCCCCCCTCTATTCCGCTGAGTAAGTATTTACTATAGTTGACTATCACTGGGCCTTATTCCGATAGAATATTCCTACCTTATCACCCCCAACCTAAGTCTCGAGTATCCGCTAATAATTGAATCAAGACATATCTTAGCATAAGTACGTGTTACTAATTCTCATCCTCCATATTATACACTAATTATTGCCCCAGATTGCCTCAGGAAGTGTCCATCCTGCCTATCTCTGCTGTAAGTTTATACTTCCCCCAATTCCCCTCCTATCCAGGTTTTAGGCTTGATAACAGGTAACGGTTTCTATGCAGACAGCATTGTAGTATTTCCTGCCTAGCGTTCAGTAAATTATCTCTAGATGTCATGATGTGGTACGACTCCAATGCACATAGGTTGCATCTCTTCTTTTTGTTCGGTTTATATTTGTTAGCCCTCCCTAAAATTGACCATTTCAGTTCGAAAGGGTCTTGCCTAGCAATGAGGTTTCTCACAAAACGGCCAACAGAAGTGTTAGGCCTATCTATGTCTTCCCTTTGGCCTCCCCTGAAGGAACTCATGTGGTTTCTGAATCTATCTTTGAACTCACCCCCGGTTGAACCGATATATGATTTCCTACTACTCTCTGTTATCACATCGCATTTGTAGACAATGCTTGAAACTCTACAGTTCCCCCCCCCCCCCAGTGGGCAGATGTTAGAAGCTCTGCAGTTACAGTTGTGTGCTGGGCCGTTGCTGGATGTTCTACTACTATGGTTATTTATAATGGAGGTTCTCACTGAACTGGTGTTACTGGGATCAACACCAGAAGAGAACATGGCTTCCCTTGTTTTAGTTATCTTAGAATTATTATATCCTATGATGGATGTGGCTATATTTCTACAGGTTGAATAAGACAGTTTTACAGTATTTTTGTTAATGATTCCCCCCAATCTGCTATCCCTTGGAAAGTTTTTTTCCACTATGCTATAAAAAATCTTTGGGATATTAGTCTTAATATGCTGGCTATAGGGGGGGTTGAACCATGTAGTGGTCTTTCTCCTATTTTTCTTCCTACCTCCCCCCCCGGTTTGGGTAGCATGTGAGTTCAATTCGTTACTTCCAACTTCACGAATATTATCATCAACCGGTTCCCACCCTACCTGGTTTACATTACCGTGGGATACACCAGGTCTCCTATATCTAGCCTTGCCCATTGCCCTATTATATGAAACCATTGATCGAGAGGCAATCGGTCTCCCGTTTAGTCCCCCATTCCCAACCGAAGGAGGCACAAGGTAATTAATTTTTTCCTTGTATCCTGATCTGTTTAAAGCTTCATTGTAGAATTGCTTACTGCTGTCGAATATTTGTTGATTCTTGGACAGCTTAGATATCCTACTCGATATTGCAGGAATAATGGCTCTTTTCACCATCGGTGGGTGATTCGATTTAGCGCCGATATAGTAGAGTGTGTGGTTGGGCTTGTGATAAGGTTCATATGTGTTGTTGCATAGATCAAGCGTAATATCAACAAAAAATTGACCCTCCGGTAGTTTATATCTATAGTTACGCTAAGTTGTATTGAGCTGAAGAATATATTGAGTTTTTTCTTCTTAGTTTCAAGATTCCTTATACTTGTGTTGACAAAGAATAAAGCGTCGTCCCTATATAGACCGCCCGCCAGTTCAGGTATTTTCATACAAATGTCTCTGAGGATATATATCCCTACCAGGTCAGTAACCTGCGCTGAGTCCGGGGCCCCCATAGTAATATCGAAATTGTTTTCCTTATCCTTTCTAGTCCATAACTTATCATTGTAGGATATTAGCGTCCTTCTGGCTAGTCTAATTATATCCATCTCTAAGTTTGTAATGTTGGATTCGTTTCTAGCCATGGTAAGCGCCTTTTCAAGTAAAGTAGAGGATATGGAGGGATAGTATGAATCTATATCAAACATTATAAATTTACTTTGATTAGTAATGTGTAATTCTTTATACCAACTTAGCACTTCTTCTGATGAGGTCCACAGATTCAATTGAGTTCTGCGTTTAATTCCTGGCAATATTCTGTCTAGTATTTTTTTGCTGATTACACCCATGTCTGAAATACACGGCGAGATCAGTCTAATGGATGGGTTATTACTAAAATTTGGCTTATGATACTTAAGAGTGAAACGAGGGCATTTAGGGGTATAGATCTCAACATTACCTTCCATACCAATCTCAGAGCAGATCTTAAGAGCGGCCGAGTTAATATCCTGTAACACCCCGTTCCCTACGGTCTTGTAGTTTTTATTCAGTTCCTTCAGGATTAGGTTGTTGTATGTTTCCATATTCATGGAGTATGTGTTTAAAGTTTTATCCGCCGGAACTGTGATGTTAGAGTTATTCCTAATCCGTGTCTGTGTCCTATGGATATGTTCAATGGTAGGATTCCAATGTTGTGATCTGTTTTTGGTTTTGATGTTTTTAACCATATTATGCATATCCGCTTCGAAGCTTTCTAATGCAGGGATGTGAGGTGGGTTCTTGTGAGTTCCTATTTTATAGAATTTTCTATATGAGGCTGTTGGTAAATTATCCTCAGTGTCAGATGCATACTCAGGGGGTTCAGAGACGCCAGAAGGTGGATTCACGTTGCTCAACTCCCTAGTCGATCCCAGGTTGTGGTGAATTACCCGCCATCGGACTCTCTTCAAGAATGCATGGACCGCCTGGACCATGTCCATTATGTATGCTTTGTGGTTTGGTATGGAAATGTTTTTGGGTGAGAAAGTTATCTCCTCTTTGGCAAACATCCTGGTCACTCCGGTAGTAGGAAATCATATATCGGTTCAACCGGGGGTGAGTTCAAAGATAGATTCAGAAACCACATGAGTTCCTTCAGGGGAGGCCAAAGGGAAGACATAGATAGGCCTAACACTTCTGTTGGCCGTTTTGTGAGAAACCTCATTGCTAGGCAAGACCCTTCCGAACTGAAATGGTCAATTTTAGGGAGGGCTAACAAATATAAACCGAACAAAAAGAAGAGATGCAACCTATGTGCATTGGAGTCGTACCACATCATGACATCTAGAGATAATTTACTGAACGCTAGGCAGGAAATACTACAATGCTGTCTGCATAGAAACCGTTACCTGTTATCAAGCCTAAAACCTGGATAGGAGGGGAATTGGGGGAAGTATACACTTACAGCAGAGATAGGCAGGATGGACACTTCCTGAGGCAATCTGGAACAATAATTAGTGTATAATATGGAGGATGAGAATTAGTAACACGTACTTATGCTAAGATATGTCTTGATTCAATTATTAGCGGATACTCGAGACTTAGGTTGGGGGTGATAAGGTAGGAATATTCTATCGGAATAAGGCCCAGTGATAGTCAACTATAGTAAATAATTATTCAGCGGAATAGAGGGGGGAAATTGTGTTACATATAAAAAGATAGTGGAATAATAAATAATAAATCACAATTTATTCTCAGAAATGGATATATTATACGAAATGCATTGGGGATTTCAAGTAATTTTAAGTGAAAAATAAGAAATAGCAACCTGGATGCTATCACTATTTAATTAAATTAGGTTAAATTAAATTAGTTTTTAATTAGATTAAAATAAATAAAACAATTTGGTGGCAGGAATGGGGAAAAGTAATTAAGGAAAAAATAATTTTAAAAACATGCATGCCGACACGGACTTAATTTCTAAAAATAAAAACAATTGGATTTTTATAAAAAGTATTTTGTACGGGATTTTAAATTAGTAATAATAAAGTCTCCTGTCATTTAACGAGTAAGAGTGATATTTTTCCGTAAAGTTGACAAAAAAATAAACCGGTCCATTAAAAAAAGTTTTTTTTCAAAATAGAAAATAGATTTCTGATAACGATATTCCGTAGTAACATTTATTTATGGAATATAGAATAATATTCTCCACAGAGAGTTGCAAACAGACACAGCCGTTAAGGAAATATTTTAAATGATTTAAAATAATAACTAGATTTTTGTAGAAGGCCTTTTTATAATAACAGTTTATTTTTGATATATGAATAATCTTTTAAAAACAAATTCTGCGGGATAGGCTTTTTTTCGCTTCGTTAAACAACAAAACGATAATTCGGCAGTTAATTAAATGAAGGATATTTTCCCAAAATGTAAAATGACGTCCCAGACACTAGATAATTAATTTCTATAAGGAATAGGTTTAATAATAAATATTTTTAGAAACAGTATTTTGAATAAATAGTTTCTATATTAAGATTTTTTCTTAATGGAAGGGAGTTTTCTGCGGGATTGACATTTAACTCGTCGTGTGTTTGTTTCGAAGGGTAATAAATCAACAATTGAAATAAGACTCTTTGAACTCGGACGAACATTTATATTTATATATATATATATATATATATATATATATATATATATATATATATATATATATATATATATATATATATATATGTTTGAGGTACAAAACTTATAAATACATTTTAAAATGATACGCGGAAATCTCTCTAAGGCCCTTTCGACTATCATCTCGTCAGGAGAAAATCGATAGTTTTAATTAATAATATTGTCGAAAGAAAGAGCAAATGGGGATTTGAAAGTGCCTAAATTAACAATAGAGCGATTAAAAGTCAATTTAATGATTTACTTAAAAAACCGATTAATAGGCACTGCGTTAGGGGAGAAAAAAAAGAGGGAGGGAAGTTTCCCAAAGAGATTAAGCGATCAAACAAATTCCTTCTGTCGGCACAAGGAAGGTTTTCGCATAGCGATAGAGACAGACTCAAATATTTTCAAATGGTTCTTGGAATCTGCTCTATGCAAGACCTCAAAACGGTCTACTTTATAGCTACTGGCGGAGCTAGGGTTTTCAAACAAATGCTGGCAAATAGCAGAGTCCAAAGTATTAGAGGAGGGGTAATCGTTTTTTAAGTAAATCATTAAATTGACTTTTAATCGCTCTATTGTTAATTTAGGCACTTTCAAATCCCCATTTGCTCTTTCTTTTGACAATATTATTAATCCGCGCTGATTTCTAGTTGTCAACCGGTAGCTCTCCTGACTTGCGAATCAGTGGCGATTTGTGGTCGGAGTTCGCGCCCGTCGACCGTCGGGACTTAGCTTCCTGCACTGAAGATCGCGTAAGCATGAAACATCGATGTCCGTAGGTAATAAATAATTAATATATATATATATATATATATATATATATATATATATATATATATATATATATATATATATTTGGCATAGTTTACCGATTCACAGAGTCAGCCTAGAATCTGCAAGCAGTCGCCTTATCCTCTCGGCCACCGGAAACTGTCATGTGATTAAGGGGAATTAAGATCTATATGTACCTAGAAGCGGGCACAGACAGAAGACTAATCGCGAGGGTTCGACGAACGTATTCGGAACTTTGCATGATAGTCAATTTTTAAAATCCCCGAGAGTGCTCCACTTTAACATCCCCGAAAGGGGCTTATCATAATATTTTAAAATAAATATTCAATTATTTATAACCTACAGACGCTAGCGTTTCAAAATTGATGTTCTCATGGTTATTCACAAATAGCGGTTTCGTTTTTTGTTTTTTTTCTTCAAAACTCATCAGTGTGGCTAGACGTAAAGGGGGGGGAGATTGACAACAAAACTGAAGAGGGCGATGCTATTTCTTTTCTATTGCTATTATGACTCACTCCAATTAGGAAACAGAAGAAGATAACATTGGCGAGTGGACGTGTAACAAGGATGAGACGCTGCACGCGTTTCCGGTTGTCTTGATAAGATTATTGCGACGCCTCTTATTGCAGTCCATCATTTACAAGTAGAGATTAAAAAAATTCGCTAACTCTTATAATTTGATTCTTTTATAAACGACTATGAGTTACGTGAATGTTCCACCTGTTAGTAACACTAAAACGCCCCACATTATCGCAGTGCGGGTTGCTACATTGGAGAATTTCAACTTAGGAATATATTAATTTCACTTTCAGGATATATTAGTGGAAGTTACTTTCTTTCAAAGTTATCGCTTTTGGAGAGAATTGAGTTTTAGATTTAGAGTTGATGGAAAGACATCTTGTAAAACACAACTTCAGAGCCCTGGACCACCCACAGAACCTCACAGTGCCAGTCGGCTAAAGAATAGGTACAAAGGAGCGGTCTAAACTGGATGTAAAGCATCCTACCTGACTACAGACTCTACTCTACTCTACTCTTGTTTTCGTTAAGATCAAAGTGTAGTATCTGTTCCGATGGATACTGCACCCCATAGACTGGTATTGTCTTGACCTTCGGGCTTGATTTACGCCGGTCTATGGGTCGCCTCCCCTCTTTAGGGAGGAGTAAGTTTATTGCTTACTGCCTGAGGCGCCCCTACCGGGAATGCCGACGGGGCTGCCCAGGCAATTTTTAAACCCCACTTTCCCGACCCGACCTTGGGTCACATCTTACTTGTGGGAGTAAGATAACAACTGGCCTTGTGCCTAACTCCTGGAGAGGAGTAAATCAATACTCTACTCTTGTGTCCTTTGGAAAGAGGGTCAAGTCCCCAAATTTCGAGAGAACACGTGACCTCGTCCCTGCTCTCGTGAGATTGCAACATCAGAGAATTAAATCTTCTTGCTTCCTCTATTTGCTCGCTGGTCACCGACTTAAACAGACCTACCGGGGTTCGGCCTGGTCCATACATACGAACACCCCTATTACAACTATGTGCATTCAATTGTATTTAGGACTGATGTATTTACTGGATGTATAATCTACCTTGTTTGTTTACTTTGTGCTGTGGTATAATTTGTGGAGATGAACCGTTAATAAATGTATATTCATTTAACCCTCACCCCCTTTGTCGTCTTTTGGTACTGACGTATGCGTACTGCCCCCCACCACGTGTTTAAGAGATTCGTTTATTATTCTCTAAC
This sequence comes from Sepiola atlantica, assembly GCA_963556195.1. NCBI lineage: Eukaryota > Metazoa > Mollusca > Cephalopoda > Sepiida > Sepiolidae > Sepiola > Sepiola atlantica. Next base: position 52,934,447 of record OY744542.1, read on the forward strand.
CACACGTGGCCTATCTTGATAAAATAAGAATAATCAAAATTCTCCTTCCTCATTAGGATGTTCGAACAAAAAAAAGTTGTGCTTATGCAGTTTACGAACCGGGCTATATTTTAAGTAGGATTTTCAAGTTAACTTCAATTTTTACGGTATCTTTTGTTTATTAAATTATTAGGTGAAAGTACAGAATAGTTAATAAATCCCCCCATGTTAAGAATGGCTTTCTAAATAATAACCTTATTATTTCAGCTCGGTCCGTAAACTGAATAAGTACTAAAAAATTATTGTTTTTAGAAACATTTATTCATTGAATTCACGTGGAACCCATTTATCGAGCCTTTTTCACCCCGGCAATTTGTTTCGGATGACCGGTCATTGTTGACATATTGACATCATGTGTCGTGGATATTTCTCTGACATTTTGACATGTTTTCTCAACATTTGCTTTCAAAGATTAATCGTCAAGAGTTCATTGCCGTCCATCCTCATCTTCAAGTATTGACAATTTTATTATAGGAAAATAATTAGTTTTATTTTATTTTTATTTGGGGTCAATGGGAAGTATGTTTTTATTAATTCTATTTTTAGTAACTGTTCCGATACAAAATAGCGATTATCAGAAACCTATTATCTCGAGCTAAGCTAATCTTCTCCTCCCCAACGTGAACTTAACAATATTAAACAGACTCTAATAAAAACTACTCACACCCGCCAGTATCCTATATCTCTACAAAGCCACTATTTGCCCAAGCATGAAGTATTGTTGACACATCTGGGCTGGTGCACCAACCACTAGTCTCTCTCTCTTTCTCTTTTTCTCTCTCTTTTTCTCTCTTTCTCTCTCTTTCTTTCTCTCTCTCTCTCTCTTTCTCTTTCTCTCTCTTTCTCTTTCTTTCTCTCTCTTTCTCTTTCTCTCTCTCTCTCTTTCTCTCTCTTTCTCTTTTTCTTTCTCTCTCTTTCTCTTTTTCTCTTTCTTTCTCTCTCTCTTTCTCTCTCTTTCTCTTTCTCTTTCTCTCTCTTTCTCTTTTTCTTTCTCTCTTTCTCTCTTTCTCTCTCTTTCTCTCTTTCTCTCTCTTTCTCTCTCTTTCTCTCTCTTTCTCTTTCTCTTTCTCTCTCTTTCTCTCTTTCTCTCTCTTTCTCTTTTTCTCTCTCTTTCTCTGTCTTTCTCTCTCTTTCTCTCTCTCTCTCTTTCTCTCTCTTTCTCTTTTTCTCTCTCTTTCTCTCTCTCTCTTTTTCTTTCTCTCTTTCTCTCCCTTTCTCTTTTTCTCTCTCTTTCCCTCTCTTTCTTTTTTTCTCTCTCTTTCCCTCTCTTTCTTTTTTTCTCTCTCTTTCTCTCTCTTTTTCTCTCTCTTTCTCTCTCTTTCTCTCTCTTTCACTTTCTCTCTCTTTCTCTCTCTTTCTCTTTCCTTCTCTTTCTCTTTCTCGCTTTCTCTCTTTCCTTTTCTCTCTTTATCTATTAGACAGGGTCCCAAAAACAGTCTCCAATCTAATAGGTCCCGTACTGTCAACCGAGCTCCAGCCCCTGTCCCATCACCGCAATAATGCATCCCTGTGCTTTTTTTTTACAAGTACTTTAACGGAATTCACTCTGACGAACTTATGGCATTTGTACCCCCTTGACGTAAATGCTCCCGACTAACCAGACAAGTAGCAAAATCCCACCTCTTCACTGTAGAGGTCCCTAGATGCCGGAAAGCTTTCTACTCTAATAGTTTCTTCCCTCGAACTGCTAGACTTTGGAATTCCCTCCCTGTTTCCTGCTTCCTTGACTGTACTAACATGCAGAAATTTAAATGTAATGCGAACAGACATCTTGCCGCTCAACTCCCTACTTAGAGTGTCCCTGTAGCAGACTGAAATATGATCTATTTCATCTCGTCCTCTGTGAGCAAATTGGTCATACGCTGACCAATCGGCTTGCAGGGCGTATTGATATCAACTGTCCCCTCATGGACTATTTTCTACCACCTCGTCAGTTGAAGAATTCAGCAGAGAGAAATCGGCCAGCAACGAAGAAACATCTCTCTCCTGCCTTTCCCCTGCATCGTTCCAGCAGCAGCCATCTCCACTGGGAATATATTTGCTGACGACCCGGCAGCCTCTTTTCTTCACTGGGACACAGTTCCAACCCTCTGTTAAATAAACCCTTTTTTGTTGCCTGTTACTCGGTTGTTGTTCGTTCAACCCCCCTTTCTATTACATCTCTGTAGGCAATGTTCCCTAATAGTAGCCCCTTACACCCAAGATGCAATGTGCCTTGTTTGGGGTGAATGAGAGTAAAAAATAAATAATAAAATAAATAAATAAATAATTGCTTCCCTAACTACATCATAAACGAACAAATTCGACAATTTAAAAATAATCCTTATCAAAATATATGAAAAAAATCCAAATCTTCCACTAAATACATATATAGAATTATTCTACCGAAACCAGATACACAATAACTCTGGTGGCCCCTCGACGTAACTTCACTAGACTAACTCGACAATCAGCTAAATCCCATCCATTCATTGCAGAGGTCGCCAGATGCCGCAGAGCCTTCTACTCCAATAGCTTCTTTCCTCGTGCTACCGGCATCTGGAACTCCCTCCTTGCCCCCTGTTTCCTCGACAGTACCAACATGCAGAGGTTTAAAACTAATGTAAAAAGACATCTCGTTGCACAGCTCCCAACTTGGAATGTTTTATAACCTCGTAATTTAGGTTAATTATAAATAATAACTTGTAAATAAATGGATGAACTATCAAGAGACACGTTTAACAGATTTATTAAAACTGAACACAGAATGAATTAATGAGTTAATTGGTCGCTCGACGCGATTAATGTATTAACAGTCTGACGCCGTTATCTTTGTTTTCTTTCTCTCTGGGCAGACGACCTTTTTCAAGGGCGATAACTCTTAACTCCCGAAATGGTTCAAGGGAGGTAATTCCGTTTTCGTTAGGTGTCCTAACAGAATGACACCCTAAACCTACTCCCTAATTCTCAGTAGCCCCTTACGTCTACAGTGGCGTCCTGCCTTGTTTGGGGTGAAATATCATAACAAAAGAATGGACTAAGTGCATGGGGCTAAAAATGGACGGTCATATTATTTAATGTTACGTAAATACCCTCGACAAACCCGACTGGCAGCAAAATCTCACCTCTTCACTGTAGATGTCCCCAGATGCCGGAAAACTTTCATTGGACCACTTGCTTTTGTAATTCCCTTCCTGCTCCCTCTTTCCCCGACTGTAGGAATGTGCAGATATTTAAATGTAATGTAAACAAACATCTTGCTGCACAACTCCCCACTTAGGATGCAACAAAAAAAAACTGTAAAATAAATGAACATGTCCATCTTCATCTTTACGCATGCACTATTTTATACGCGCATTGACTCAAGAGTTCGCACTAAGATGAAGCACAGCTGCCTCATCTGAGAAGCTGCCTCTCCTGCCTTGACAGAGTACAGAATCGACTTCGCAATCTAGTGGGAGATAATCTCTTCTCTTCCTTACAGCCCCTTTCTCGCAAAAGGGACGTTGCTAATCTCCCTCTCTCTTTGTCTACTCCATTTTCATTTCCATGTAAAGTGCTCGACTGAGCTCCAATCTCTGGTTCATCCTCATAAGACATTCATAACAAGAACTCGTCTTCTACCACAGCAATTTTTCCATATTTTTTCCCTCCATGTGCCTAGTGTTAGGGAAAATTCCCATGGACAGAGCTTCTCTTCAAGCGCTTCCCGTTTGTGGAACACATTACTTCGGGACTGCTTCCCAGTTGATTACAAAACCCAATGATTCTTCAAATCCAATGACAGCAAATACGTATACCTAAAATAAACCGCCCCATTAATAGTCAATCATAGTTCTTACCGGGAGGTGACGGTGGTTAAGTGGATATCGACACGGACTGAAGACCTGGATGTTCCAAGTTCGAATCGGTTCCACAGTACCACTTTCACTTAGGGATGTTGGCAACCTTCTCGTGGCCCTTCCCGTACGTACCCGATGTCTTTCCAGAAAGATTTCTAACTAGAAAAACATCGGGGAAATTAATGCCAACACCAGAATCATCTGATTCGCACGAAAGAAGAAGAAGAAGAATAGTTCATACCATTGATTCTTCCCCATCTCTCGGCTGACAACCGTTCCATCTTATTAACCCTTATCCTCAAGTGGCTCCTGGCCTTGATACGTACTGACCCAACAGTAAAGACAAACCAAAAAATCCCTCAGCGTATCTCTTCATATATTCTGTCTGCAACTCTCTAAATTTAATCATAGGAATCCAAATTCTGAAATATTTTTTAAGCTTCCAAACAACCCCGTAAGAGGCGCTGTCGGGCAGTCTATTACGTCCAACTTTAAAATAGCATTTTCTTTGCTCTGCCGCGGTTCAGTATGAAATAACGGTAAAATTGCAGACTAGTTAACAGTTGAGAAATCGTAAACAAAAAAAACAAAACAAATCACTTATATCAAACGCAGTCGAATTTAATTATCTACCGACCTGTATACTTTTAATGTGCTGAAACTGTTTTTAATTTTTTTTTTTTCAAAACTGTATTTCGTTCGAAGCGGTTTTTACGACGCACGAGTAAAAATAGCCGCTTCTGACTTAACTATTGGGGAGGGGTTTCATTCCTGAAAAGATAGCAACAAAGTTGACTTACCCTACCACTAACCCTAAGTTCGAGTGGCACCTATCCCGGACTTAAGGTTAGTAGTAGGGTAGATTTTTTTTCTTACTATCGTTTTAGGAATCAAGCCCACGAAGCGACAAGCGATCATTTTTTTCGTATGTGTAAAGACAACTAAAAAAAACTTTGAAAAAAAAAAAAAAAAAAAAACTTTAAAAATGATTTCAGCATAAAGTATACCGGTTTGTAGATAATTAAATTCTACTGCGTTTGGTATAAGTTTTTTTTTTTTCGTTTTCTTTGTTTAGTTTCCGATTTCTCGACTGTTAACTATTCTGCACTTTTACCGTATTAACATTTGCATCACTAGACACGCAGATTGAATGGACGTATCTTACAAACGCCGCCACGTGCGTCCGCCGCGATAACCAATGTCCAACCAAAGCCACTGAAGTAGGCGACGCGCTTCTACTCTCTTAACGAAGGACCGCGAATACCGCATCACCTGACCTAAAAGAAGGCAAGCACGTGTTGTGGCATGTTCATTTCCGCCTTGAGATTACAGCACACGTGTTGCTAGCTTTCGTTGGCTCGAGCCCACCTGCCACGTGTTACACGACAGAACTTGTCGCTCATTTCATTTTAAATTATTGCGTTTCTTCTGGAATGTTATTTTATTTTTTGTGTTTTATTTTATTTTACCTATTTTTTTCTTCTTCTGTTATATTCGTCACTATTTTCTTCTTCTTCTTCTTCTTCTTCTTCTTCTTCTTCTTCTTCTTCTTTTTTAATTATTCTTATTGTTGTTTCGTTAATTCCGTCTTCCGTTGGCATTTACGAACAGACATTGCGTGTGTTGCAATCAGGCGCCAAAAAAAAAAAATGGAGATTAAAAAAGCACGAATATCGAATGGAATTAGAAAATAAGAAAGACATGCAAAAAGTAAATAGACAAAAAAAAAAAAAATTAATACATGTTTAAAGCCTCTACTTCCTTCGTCGACGGCATCAACTCGGGGCCGTACAAAGCAGCAGTAAAAGTTTGAAATAACAATATTTTATACTAATCAACATTTCTTGTGTTTCAAATATAAATAGATTTACCATATATGACCGGTTAACTATGACACCGGTTAACTATGACACCGGTTAACTATGACACCGGTCCAAAAAGCAGGCACTCCTGAAAAAACATTCGACTCTGAGTCAGCGTGCCGCTATTCCGAATTCACAACAGCAAGCCGCAACCAATAGACTTCCTCTCCGGTCATAATTTTTTAGAAGTCAAAGTCTCCCACAAACAGTTTATTTCTAAGAGCTTCCCACCTGTTTTTTTTTTTTTTAAGAGAAAGAAGTTTGTTTCATATTATTATTATTAATTATTAGTTTTATTCGCATCAGTAAAATTATATAAATAATAAAAAACAAATAATAATAATAATAATAATAATAATAATAATAATTGAAAGGAATATGGAACATGAAGAAAGTCAGTATAACACCAATAATCATAGGAGCACTAGGAACAGTCCCCAAAAACATGGAGAAAAGACTAGGAGAAATAGGAATCAAAGGGATAACTGAGACCATACAAAGGACAGTAATGATCAAAACAGCTACAATCCTGAGAAATGTCCTCGAATGCGGAAACCAACCCACATAAGCAACGAATGGAGAACAAACACATGGAAGCACAAAACAACAGAACCGGGGAAAATACAACCGCACGAGAGAGGCGCAAGCATAGGGTCGAGGAGGGAAAGCGCAAACCAGACCTCCACTGGAAGAGCGCGGACAGCTCTGGGACCTTAGGAAGGCTTGTTGCCACTCGGGGCCCCAGAGGGGACCAATGGCCCTTATCAGCGGGAAATCGTTGGTAGGTGGCTGTTGCGATTACCGCAAGGTCATCAGCGGTGATGAACGAAAAGAGGTGGAGCATACTGGAGGCCTGAGGAGACTTGTTGTCACTCGGACTCCAGGGAATACCACAGGTTGTCGGCAGTGGGCGATCACTGACGATGACCAGTGTGATAACTCCTAGTGAGTAAATAATAATAATAATAATAATAATAATAATGATAATAATAATTATAATGATGATGATGATGATGATGATAATGATGCGGCGTATCAGAAGAAGAAACGACCCGTAGGTATTTAATTGCTTCCCACCGCAGTCATGTGTGACACAAGGTCGGACGGTGGAGTAAGAGTCAAACCAGCGCCCCTAAAGGAGGAGCACTCTGGCCTAGCAAAAATAGCATGGGCAGTCCCCGGTAGGGCACCTCAGGCAGTAAGCAATGAACTTACTCTACCCCAAAGAAGGGAGGCAAGTCCTGGGAGGGTGCACATCCTAGGACAACACAGGACAGTATAAAAGGCCACCGAAATGGCCCAGTTCTTGCTGGACTGATTGTCGAGAACGAATCCTCGACCGGTATTACCCCATCCCGAAGTCGTCAATCAACAGGAGTTGCCGAGAGACTGAATGGGCTGGGGTGCTATTCCGAATTCACAACAGCAAGCCGTAGTCAATAGACTGTCTCTCCGGTCATACTTTTTAAAAAGTCAAAATCTTTTTCATGTAAAAAAAACTTGCTGGTAAATATTTTAAATGAAAATTAAATATAAAGTAAAAATGGATTTTTTTGTAATATATACGATCTAACAGTATTATGATTGGTAGAGAAATTCATATTTTAATGTTTCTAAAAAAAACCCACTTATTTGATTACTTATTTTTCTAAAATAAATTATTTAAAATAAAAACATAAAAGTTTTCCTTTCAGCAAGTTTTAATTATAAAGTGATAGAACATCGGAATACAGAAGAAGATATTTTCAGATTGTTAGATGAGAAGCTAAAGGCTAAGAGCTGGCAATTTAGAACAGTATTAGAACCTGCGATTTGTCAATAGGAAAATAACTGTCACCACCAAAGTGAATGAAGTCTTGTCCTTTTTAATAGTAAATAATCTCCATCAGTGCAATAAAGTTATTAAAGCTGCTGCCAATATTGTGACAAAGCTACTCGGATAAGAAAAACGGAAAAAAGAAGTAAAGAAAGAGCTATTGTTGTGGAAATGTTTAAATGTCCAGAAAAAACAACCCAGAAAGAATTTAAGTAAAGTATAGGCTATCAGAAATGGCAAACTCAAAAGCCAGAGTGCTTGCGAAAGACTAATCTGTAAGTTTAGAATACACCAACAAAAGGTTTCAAATGTGTAATTTAGGAACTGAAATAGCGTGTCGTAGCTAAAACTGCCAAAGTTAAACGTTACAGCGACATAATTTAGCAGTATCGGCATAACAGACTGTTCGAGAACAACCAGAAACTTGTTTTTGAAAAACTAGAAGGTATTGAAGGAGGGAATGACGTTATACTTGATGCTGACCAATCTCGTGAATTCTGAAAAGACATTTGGAAAAAGGAAGTAAAACATCAAGATGATGTAGAATTAATCCAAGATATTGACCTCTAGTGTACAACGACAAACAAATATAACAGAGATATTGAAGGAGAAAGTTAAAAAGCTTTCAAATTGGAAAGCACCCGGACCTGATGGAGTCACGGGATACTGGTTTAATAACCTTCCGGCTCTTCACCTGCAACAATGCTAAATGACTGTTTGACGACACGTAGCTTCCCTGAGTGGCTGACAAAGGCCACTACAATCTTGATCATGAACGATAAGACAAAAGGAGGTGAAGTGACAAACTGTAGACCAATCACTTGCTTCGTTTGCTGTCCGAGGAACAGAACGGCTACTTAAAAAGATCACGTGGCACCAAAGTTCACCTTATAATAGATAAAATGATCCTGAGAAACTACAAAAGAAGAACTACTAACCTTGTCATGGAGTTGGTCGATTATACGAAGGTATTTGACATGGTGCCTCATTCATGGATACACAAATGCTTGGACATTTTCGGAATAAGCCCCAACATTCAAACAATAAAGAATAGCATGAAGAATTGGTAAACCAATTTAATTTTCAGAGTCGTTGCATTAGGTAAAGTGAAAATCAAGAGAGGGGTTTTCCAGGGCGATAGTCTTTCCCCTTTGCTTTTTGTCATCAGTTTCATCCCGATGACACTTTTCTTACGAAATGTGAAGGCGGGATATGAACATGGGAAACGACTTCCTACAGTTAATCACTTACTATTTATGTGTATAGCCACAGGCCGGTTCCCGACGTTTGTGCCGTGGTTTTCGTCTTTACCTTCTTGTTCTCGTTCTAGCTGTGTCGCGTCGGTAAATCAAACTAAAACATCCAAGTTGAGACTACTATGAAATAATAATAATAATAATAATAATAATAATGATGATGATAATAATAATAATGATAATAAAATAATAATGATAATAATAATAACAATTATAATAATAATAATAATACTAATTATGATAATGATAATGATGATGATGATAATGATAATGATAATAGTAATGATAATGATAATAATAATAATGATAATGATAATAGTAATAATTATAATAATAATAATAATAATAATAATAATAAAAAGAATAATAATGATAATAATAATAATAATAATAATGATAATAATAATAATGATAATAATAATAATCATAATAAAAAAAATAATAATAATAATTAAAATAATAATAATAATAATAATGATAATAATAATAATGATAATGATGATAATAATAATAATGATAATGATGATAATAATAATAATTATAATAATAATAAAAGTAATAATAATAATAATAATAATAATAATAATAATAATAATAATAATTATAATAATAATAATGATGATAAGAAAAGTAATAATAATAATAATGATAATAAAAGTAATAATAATAATAATAATAATAATAATAAAAGTAATAATAATAATAATGATAATAAAAGTAATAATAATAACGGCGAATCTTTTTTGCCTTACACCCCCCCCCCATTTTAAAAAAAATAAATAAATAACGCATATATCAGCCGAAGTTACGGTCTGTGCAACCGATAAGTTTCTTTTGTGAATGGCGCGTGACGGGGAAGAAGAAACGAAGAAAAAACTATCTATGACAGAAGAGAGAAAAGTGACGCCGAAAACACATTTAAGTCGCAGACGAAATTAAAGATGCCTCCCCAAATGCCTTCATATTCTTCAGCATGACAACGTGTTAAAGGTACGTGGAAATACCAAATTAGGCAATGGGGTTGTATAGTTTACAGCGCAAAAATGAGGGAGGGGATACAACAAATAATTGCTACGAAATGAAAGAAAATTTACTTTTCTTTCTATCTATCCGTACAATTTTAAAGTTTCCAAACTGATTGTAAGATGTATTATCTCTGAATTTGTTATTCTCACTTTTACCTAGCCAAACACGAGTAAAAAAAAATGGTCGTCAATGTTTTTCGAATGTCGTTGCTAATTTCAGAGAGTAAAACCTTAGGTTTACGGTACGAATAACTCTTTTTACTATATTTTAAGCCAGAAATTAGCGACCATCTGAAAAAATCGACGGCCATTTTTTTACTCGTATTTGGCTAAGTAAAAGTGAGGATAACAAATTCAGAGATAATAAATCAGTTTCTACATTTTTTAAATTACACTTAAATGCCCCAATTGCTGTGAATCATTCCATACCCCCAATCATCATTATAATAACACATTTAAAATCAAACCCCATCGGCTGGCAATCATTAACCCTTATCCTCGAGTGGCTCTTAGGCTTGATAAGTGATGACCCCTAATAGTAAAAATAAGGTTGTGCCAGGAAAAGTTCGGTTGGGGGTTTGCGCGACCCTTTCTTTTCGTAAACTCGCCAACACGCAAGCAACCTTTCAGGTGGTGTCCATTGTCTTTCAAGATAGGAGAAAGTTCGTCATTTTTTGTTTGACTATTGGGTGAAGGCCAAGAATCACTCGAAGATAAGAGTTAATGAGACGAAATGATTGTCAGCAGAGAGATGAGGAACATTATGAGAGTACTCATATTAATCAAAGATATGAATTGCGTTTAATTTAAAAAAATTTTTTTTTTTACTCAAGTTCACCCCAAACAAAGCAGAATGACACTGAGACGTAAGGGGCTACTGTGACTTAGGGGTCAGATTTATAGGGGCATCCTAAGTGGGGAGTTGTGCAGCGAGATGCTTGTTCATATTACATTTAAATATCTGCATGTTGGCTCAGTTAGGGAAACAGGAAGCAGGAAGAGAATTCCAAAGGTTAGCAGTTTAATGGTACGGTTTGTGACAATAATTTGTTGGTATAAGATTTGAAGGCAATCAAGTTGCAATACAACAGGGAAGCAGTCCCGCGGTAATGTGTTCAATCGGCGAGAAACCCTTTGAAAAGAAGCTTTGTCTATGGAAATTCATCCTGGGGTTAGGCGAATGAATGAAGTTGTGGTAGGAAGACGAGTTCTTGTGAATGACTTACATGGGAATAACGATAGAGCAGAGAGAGACTAGCAACACCTCTTCTGTGATAAAGTAGCCGTAGGAAGAAGAAGAGATTATCCCCCACTAGATTGCCGAGTCGATTTTGTAATCTGCCAAGGCAGGAAAGTGTGCTCGGTACGGCACCTCTCAAGATGTGGCAGCTGCAACGTCACTTCTGTGAGAAAAGGGGGCATAATGAAGAGAAGAGACCCCTCCACTTGTCTGACACAAGGTCACTCGATGTTTCACAAGTCTGACACGTCGGTAACGAATAGACCCCCCCTCACCCGTCGCCAACCGATGGATTTGATAACAAACAAGCCGCGCATACGTGGTCCCCCTCTGTATGTGACTCGATGTGGCGAGTGTAAAATGCAATAAATTTGGGCAATTTGGGGCATTTTTGACCACCCATTGTAGCCCCTGGGGGCGCGAACCAGAATTTTTCTGAGGTCAAGGATGCTCATTTTATATCCAGAATAATTGCCTCTACATTTTGGCCAAGTTTCAGAAAAATTGAATGGATGGATCAAACGTTATGGGAGAAAAGGGTAATTTTTGCCATTTTGGGGGCTTTTGACCCCCTGGGGAGCGCGAATCAGATTTTTTCCAAGGTCAACGATACTTATTTTCTATTAGGAACAATTGCCTCCACATTTTGGCCAAGTTTCAGAGAAATTGAATAGATGGATGAAAAGTTATCGGGCAAAACATTAAATTTTTTGCCATTTCGGGGCCTTTTGTCCCCCCTGGGGGGCTAACCAGATTTTTTTTTCAAAAATCGGAGAATATCACTTTCTAACCTGACAAAAGTTACAACTTCATGCAAAATTTCAGAGAAATTCAATGGATGGTTGCGGAGAAAAATCCGGACGGACGGACGGACGGACGGACGGACAGACGGACAGACGGACGGACGCAAATGTCTCAAAACATAGGTCTCCCGATTTTATAAATCGGGGGACCAATTAAAACAGTGTTCCGATTTGAGGGTTAGAATAACATGTCTGGGCTGTAACATGAAAATAGTCAGGTAGCAACCACCGCGCCTTGAACGTGCGCCCAAGAACTCGGCCTTATCAGAAACAGATTTCGATTAAATATCTTGGCGCGAGAGGCTAGGGGGAAGGGAAGGGTATTTTCTTTCTCTCCGTTTAAGTCCCGACCCTCTTCTTTTTTTTCTTTTTAATCTTGTCTCCCCTATCTGATTCTAATTAGTCGATTCGGTTTCGATTTCCACGGTTTGTTCCAAATTGTTCCTTCCCGGCATGCCCAGCACCAGCCTCGGTTACAGATATACGTGCTTCCGGCTTCCATGGCTAACATGGGTTAGTCATCCCAACTACATTCAACACCTTCACCTTAAAAAAAAAATCAGTTGCAAATTACTGATAGAGTCAGACATTTTTTGTTTGTTTTCATGTTTTTTAAACGTTTTTTTATGTGTGATTTACTTTTATGTTTTTTTTGTTTTTGTTTTTTTTTGCGTTGTCTGTGTCTGGTGACGTCGTTGGAGACATTCTGTTGATACATTTACGAACTGAAAAAAAAAAGAAGTGTTTTTCTTATTTATTTTATCTCTTTCAAATTTTCTCTTTTTTTTCTTTCATTAACTTTAATCTGATTTTGTCTGCGATTCTTTCTTTCTTCTTTCTTTCTTTCTATGTCTTTTTGGGGGTAAATCTCCAGGTTTAACGGCGTACAAACAATGCGGTCTCTATTCCGAACCACAACTAAAACTTTAGTAAAACTACATTGAGTAGATTAATTACAAGACAAGGTAGATTACCTTCATTAATTACCAGAAAAATTGCATTAAGTAGATTAATTGCAAGAAATATTATATGAAAAAGATTAAATACCAGAAAAAAAGGTATATTTATTACTAGAAAAATAACATAAAGTATATTAATTACTAGAAAAATATATATTAATTATATTAATTACTAGAAAATGTACATCAAGTAGATTAATTACTAGAAAACATAACAAAGTATATTAATTACTAAAATAAATTATCAAGTATATTAATTACCAGAAACATTACATCAAGTAGATTAATTACCAGAAAAAAATTAAATAAAGTATATTAATTACCAGAAAAAAAAACATAAAGTATATTAATTACTAGAAAAAATATATCAAGTAAATTAATTACTTGAAAAAAGTTATAATCTGAAAATAATTCTGGACTAAATCTATAGTAATTGTCGTTCTGCTATTTAATGTCTTATTCCGCTAAAACATGTTTTTTCACATGTGTTGTTCATGGATTTATAAAGACAGAGGAGAGAGAGAAATAAAGAGAGAGAGAAAGAAAGAGAGAGAGAGAGAGAGAGAGAAAGAGAGAAAAAGAAAGAGAGAGAAAGAGAGAGAAAGAGAGTAAGAGAGAGATGGAGAGAGAGAGAGAGAAAGAGAGAGAGAGAGAGAAAAAGAGAGAGAAAGAGAGAAAGAGAACATGAAAGAGAGAGAGAGAGAAAGAGATAGATAGAAAGAGAGAGAGAGAGAGAGAAAGAGAGAGAAAGGATAAAAGAGTGTGTGAGAGAGAGAGAGAGAGTTAGTTGGAACCACCTAAATCCGATTATCTACTTAATATAATTTATTTATTTTTAAAATAACATTTCAGCAAAGGTTCGGAATAGAGGCCGCTTCGCTTGTAGAAGAGCGATTAAGCCCCAAATCTTCAAATTATCATTGTTTTTTCTTTCGTTTCTTATAATGAATCTACTTAATGTAATACTTATATATATATATATATATATATATATATATATATATATATATACAATATTAAATTATATTTTTAAAATATTTCCCTGCGCTAATGACGTACGACGTCATTCGCGCAGAGAAATGACAATCTCAGACGGTCACGGCGCGAACTCAGTTCACAGAGACACCGTGAATCTGTAAGCATTAACTTAGTCCTTGAGGCCACGAGAGTTTGTCACGTGATTACGGAGAAATTAAGTGATATTTACACTGAACGCGGCGAGTATAAATATCTAGACATTCGATAGAACTCAACGACAGAGTCGGAGTATTACACTGGGGCTTCAGGCGAATGTCTACTTCTAATCTCCCCGATAGTGCTCTACTTTTAATTTTATCTGAAAGGGCCTTAGTCACCACTTATCAAGGTCCAAAGGGTTAATGAGTTTATATATCTTTCACGCATTGTCGCTCCCCCGCTCTCTCCCTCTCTCTCTCTCTCTCTCTCATTCTCTCTCTTTCTCTCTCATTCTCTCTCTCTCTCTCTCTCTCTCTCTCTCTCTCTCTCTCTATATATATATATATATATATATATATATATATATATATATATATATACAGGGTGATTCATAAGGCGCTTAGCTATTTATTTTTGAAATTCTAACGTTAAAAAATACGGTAATACAAAACAAAAAGTTTATTCAACAAATTCATTTATGGGAGTTTAAAATTACCGCAAATTTTCAAAATTTCCACCTTCGTTCTGCATGCATAGATCCATTCTTTTTTTGCAAGGAATTTACGACTCTTTGTAGCATATTTGATCGATTAATTTTAACAAACTCGGCAGTGATTTTTGATTTGAGGTCGTCATTGCCTTTCAACAAGTGTGGGAGATTCATCAAATTTGGCCACATGAATAACAATAAAAATTCGCTCTTCAATTGTAAATGACATACTGCCTGAAAAAAAAGCACATATGATGATTTACACAAATTTAAATAAATAAAAATAAATATATATAGAAACAAATATATAAACGAACAAATTTAAAATAACAAATAGCAGTAATTAGAGAGTAAGATAACAATTATCAAAAGTTCATAGTATGTTTGTGCTTCATATGGTAATCATTTTAAATAGCTAAGTGACTTATGAATCACCCTGTATATTAAAGTTTATTTCGCACAATTTTTTATGACTAGTCACGACGGCCTCGTCGATTAAGCGTCGGGATTGGAGTTGTCTGGGGTTCGAATCGTGCGACCGGCTTGAATGGTTATTTTCACACTAACGATTCTGTAATGATGAAACGTATGCATACGTAGATAAAAATAAATATTTGTTATTAAAATAAATCCAATTTCTCTATCTGCTAGTTAATGTTACACTAATTAATATTATTAATCAACTGCTACTATTACTAATCAACTGCTACTATTACTAACATGCTACAGATAGTATTCAATTGTTTTCTGTGAATTTTTCTTTTATATACTACTGCAAGAAATTTCCCATCTCTTCTTTTATTTTGTATAATTGAATTTAATCTTGTTTTTTATTTTTTATTGTATTTGTTCTTATTTTTTATTGTTTCTAAACGAATCCCTTTGTAAAAGATAATAAAAATTTACCGAACGGACTTCGTTTTCTTCTTGGTAATGAAGACGAAACGAAATAAATTCAGTCGGGATAATCATGGCGGCTGGCTGGAGTGTTTTCGTGTTCAGATTGTTCGATGGAATCGTGGAATGGAAATAAAACGTGATTTCCTTTCGCTTTTTTTTTCATTTTCGTCGTCGCCATTTTCTATGTATTTAATCATCAGTAATTACTTCTGAAGAGAAGAAGAAGAAGAAGAAGAAGAAGAAGAAGAAGAAGAAGAAGAAAAAAGAAGAAGAGGAATGAGAAGAAGAAGAATAATAAAAGAAGAAGAAGAAGAAGAATAAAAGAAGAAGAAGAAGAATAAAAGAAGAAGAAGAAGAATAAAAGAAGAAGAATGAGAAGAAGAAGAAGAAGAAGAAGAAAAGAAGAAGAAGAATGAGAAGAAGAAGAAGAAGAAGAAGAAGAAAAAAGAAGAAGAGGAAGAGGAATGAGAAGAAGAAGAAGAAGAAGAAGAATAAAAGAAGAAGAAGAAGAAGAATAAAAGAAGAAGAAGAAGAAGAATAAAAGAAGAAGAATGAGAAGAAGAAGAAGAAGAATAAAAGAAGAAGAAGAATGAGAAGAAGAAGAAGAAGAAGAATAAAAGAAGAAGAAGAAGAATGAGAAGAAGAAGAAGAAGAAGAGGAAGACGAAGAAGAAGAAAGATAAGAAGACGAATAAGAAAGAGCTTGAGTGGAAAGAGGAGAAAGAAGAATATGTAGATGAAAGCGGAGGAAAAATTATGAAGTAGAAGAAAACATCAGTAAGATGAAGGAAAACATGTCTAAGAAGAATAAAGAGGAGCTGGAAGAGGAAGAAAAAGAAAAAGAAGAAGAATTAATAGCTGGGGTAGAAGGAGGTGGAGGAGGAAAAGGAGGAGGAAGGGGAGGAGGAAAGTGGATGAGAAACAAAGAAATGAGAAATATAAAAGGAATGGAGAGTGAAGAAGAAAAGGAAGTTGAAGCAAACGAAAAGGCGAAGTTGATTTGTATGAATGTTGACGAAGAAGAAGAAAAGAAGAAGAATTAATAGCTGAGGTAGGAGAAGGGGGGGGGGGGAATATGTAGAAGTAGAGACATTAAGAAGAAGAAGAAGAAGAAGAAGAAGAAGAAAAAAAAGAAGAAGAAGAACAACAACAACAACCACAACAACAAAGAAATGAGAAATAAGAAGGGATAGCGGCTGAAGAATAAGAAAATGTATTGGAAGAGGAAGGAAATGAGAAAAGTTGGGGGATGTTGAGAAAGAAGAAGAAGGATGTGGAGAAGAAGAAGAAGAAGAAGAAGAAGAAGAAATGTTTAAAATTGAATGGGAAGAATTTGAGAATGGGGAGGACAGCAGAAAATGCTGAAAAATAAAAAAAGATCATTAAAAAAAGACGGAAATAAAAAACGGATAAATATGAAACGTAGAAAAAAGAAGAGAAAAAAAAAACACTAAAAAGAGAAAAAGTAATCAACCAATCAATCAATCGTTATTTTGTTCTGTGGAATTGATTGAAAACGTGCCAATCATTTCGAATCTGACAAAGAAGCAGTCTGTGTGTTTCGGTTTGGAGTTAAGCTGCCTTAATCTAACACAAAGAATCTTTCTTTTATTCTTCTCAACCTTATCCTTTTTTTTTCAATAGAATTCTAGTCACATATTCGCACCCTTATCAACCAGACACACATACGAACCCTGGCCCCCAAATATGAACTTACCACACCTACAAAACTTTTCTCCAAGCACAAATCTGGAAGAAAACCTATTTTATTTTGATAACCAAACGTTCTGGCCTCCTGGAACATATCTCAAATGAAATAGAATCATTTATGTTAATGAATAATCAAAACTGTTTGAAAATAATGTCCATTTTGAAGTAAAATTGATGGTTTAAAAAAATTAACACCAGTAATAAATTATTTGAATTAATTTAAAGTGTGTTCTATGAAGCCAGAAAGTGCGTCTATTGGCAAAGGTACAGAATAGTTAACACCTGAGAACTCGTAAACCAAAAACAACAACACATATTTTATATCAAAGAATATCATAAGAATCGAATTATCTACCGATCCCGCCTAGTTTTTTTACGCGGGGAAACGATTTGTAAGACTTTTTAAACGGTAAAAGTACAGAATAGTTAACACCTGAGAACTCGTAAACCAAAAACAAAAACACATATTTTATATCAAAGAATATCATAAGAATTGAATTATCTACCGATCCCGCCTAGTTTTTTTACGCGTTGAAACGATTTGTAAGACTTTTTAAACGGTAAAAGTACAGAATAGTTAACACCTGAGAACTCGTAAACCAAAAACAACATCACATATTTTATATCAAAGAATATCATAAGAATGGAATTATCTACCGATCCCGCCTAGCTTTTTTTACGCGTGGAAACGATTTGTAAGACTTTTTAAACGGTAAAAGTACAGAATAGTTAACACCTGAGAACTCGTAAACCCAAAACAACAACACATATTTTATATCAAAGAATATCATAAGAATGGAATTATCTACCGATCCCGCCTAGTTTTTTTACGCGTGAAAACGATTTGTAAGACTTTTTAAACGGTAAAAGTACAGAATAGTTAACACGCGAGAACTCGTAACCAAAACAAAATGGCGAAACTCGTCTAGTTTTAACTGCCGGCGGGGGTAGAAGTATCCTTAGGGGCTAGGTGGGGACAGGGTTTGCTGTTGAGTAAATCCTTAATTGGTTTAAAAGTTGAAATTACAATTTTTATGTCAGATTTGTATTGCTTTTCTAAGGAATTGGGGAGATTTGTGTAAGATTTATTTTTCTCAATCATGTCGGTGTTATTTGTGCTAGTTGCGTTGTTATGAGGAAACATTTTTTGTAGTGCTCGTCTGTTTTTTTGGTCCCCCGATTTATAAAATGGGGGGACTTATGTTTTGAGGCATGTCCGTCCGTCCGAATTTTTCTCCGCAACCATCTATTGAATTTCTCTGAAATTTTGCATGAAGTTGTAACTTTGGTCAGGTTAGAAAGTGACATTCTCCGATTAAAAAAAAAAAATCTGGTTAGCCCCCCCCCCCCAAGGGGTCAAAAGGCCCCGAAATGGCAAAAAATGACATTTTTTGCCCCATAACTTTTCCTCCATCCATTCAATGTCTCTGAAATTTAGCCAAAATGTGGAGGCAATTGTTCCTAATAGAAAATAAGTATCGCTGACCTTGGAATAAATCTGGTTCGCGCCCCTAGGGGGTCAAAAGCCCCGAAAATGGCAAAAAATGACTCTCCCATAACGTTTGATCCATCCATTCAATTTTCCTGAAACTTGGCCAAAATGTAGAGGCAATTGTTCTGGATATAAAATAAGCATCCTTGACCTCAGAAAAATTCTGGTTCAAAGGGGGGTCAAAAATGCCCCAAATTGCCCAAATTTATTGCATTTTACACTCGCCACATCGAGTCACATACAGAGGGGGACCACGCACGCGCGGCTTGTTTTTTGTTGTTGTGGATATTAAAGGATTTGCGTTTAACGTTGTGGAATAAAAATGTTAAAACTTTGTAAGTGTTCTCGGTATAGGTTTCTTCATTGCGGACGTAATGTTAAGCAGGGTTGCAAATTCTCAGAGATCTGGAAAACGAGCCTAAGATAATTGCGGATTTTATTCTGTTGTTGTGATCAGAGTAGAAATGTATGAGAGCAATTTTATTCGTTGGTTTTCTATAGACTGAGTAGTTTAGGCCGTTTGGAGGATTGTATAGAGTAATGTCAAGGAAGTTGTGAATGGGATTATTTTCTAATTCGGAGGTGAAGGAAATTGTGTGTTTAATTTTATTGAGTTTATAGACTATGTCAGGGAGACTAATGTATTTGTTCCTCATATATATATATATATATATATATATATATATATATATATATTATTTTTTATTTATAAATACAGGTTTTAATCAGACATATGGACCGGCGGTTTCTGACAGGAAAAAGGTTGGATCCCCAAATCCCGTCTTCGTCAGCACAGCCTGAAATGGTAAATAATGAAAATTCTTCAAGGAGCATCTGTGTTCAGTTTCAACCGTTATGAAACACTATATGCAGAAAATTTTAAATGAAAAAGCGTGAAGACGCTTAATCAAGAGAAATGAAGAGAAAAGCCGTTATGTTGGTATTTGTATATTTAGAAGGAAAGAATGAGAAAAATGAAAAGGAAAAAGAAAAAGAAAAAGAAAGAGAAAAAGGGGAAGAGAAAAGAAAATAAAAATATAAAAAAATATTATTAAAAAATATATAATTAAAAAAATATATTATTAAAAAATGTTATAAAGGGAAATAAACCCGATGGTTAAGGGTACTTAACTTTGATTAAATTATCTTATACGGGGAGGTAACTATTTAGAGATGTATATTATTTTTATATATATTTTCAATATTACCAGAAGTTCTATTAATAACTCAAAAAAGTAATCTCGATACTTATTTATTACAACAAAACAGCTCATACCCACATGCATACTAAACATACGTATGCATGTCCTTGTGATTGTATATATACACACATGCATATACATTTTAATATATATATATTTTTATACATATATATTTTTATATATGCACGCGCGCGCACGCGCATTTGTATATGTACGTGTATTCGACACAAGTGTGGCGGTAATAACCCGAATGCTACAACTAGATAAAGCTATTTATATATACACGTATGTTATTTAAGTGAGGAATCCATTTATAATTCTGCGGATAGTACCGTGTTAAATCTATACAATATGATAATATTACTGAAAAATATCCTAAAAATATATATTTTTCAAAAATTTTAAAAAATTACAATTTTATAATATTTATCCCTTATTATAATAAAGGGGGGGAAAAGGGTATCAGATGGCAATCAAGGATACATTAAGATACAATAAACATTTTGAGTGAAATAAGAATATTTTATATTATACATTAAATATTATATCGTCGAGAGAGAGAGAGAGAGAGAGAGAGAGAGAGAGAGAGAGAGAGAGAGAGAGCAAATCACTACTTTATCGTAGTTACTTATCAAATAAGTCTAACCATTCATGGAGGGGGGAACGATACCTCTCGCCTGTATTTTCTCAGGGAAATATTCCCCTTATCTGTTGTAGTTTACATGGTAACACTCACGTCTCATCGGTTCGCCTCCAAAACCCAGACTGGCTAAAACTCGCTTCTCACGAAGAACGAGTGACGTCACGGATCCCTCTGTTTCCACGCAAAAGCCTGTGACGTCACAGAGCCTCTTGCAGGTGCACACTGACCCTTGATCTGGGGTCTCGTCATGTGGTGAAGTTGTCACGTCTGTGGTTTCCGACTGTGAGAATAGGCCCTATTTTGCACTCGACTGCTGTGTTCACCCCGCGTTAATTCGCGCAAGTCAGACCAACGATTTCCAACAGATACGCTCATTCCCATAGGGCCATTATCCAACAAATGCAATAATGAAGAGTTTTTCTTTTCGTTAAGTTCGACATTGTCCGTAATTTTAATGCACATTTCTGTTTGTATATATTTTAAACCGACAGGACATCATATCTTTCCTCTGTAATCATGTTTTTTTCTTAACTATCTTTTTTCTTTTTCAATCATATTTTTTTCTTCGATCTAGTCTAAAGTTCTAAACTCAACTGTTCAAAATATTTGACAAAACAAATCAAATGTCGTCTGCTTCTCTTCATTTTCATTTATTTCTTTGGTTTCCTTTCTCTTCCTCCTCACATCATCACTCGCTCGCTTTCTCCTCCTCTTACTCCAGTTAAGCCCCGGCGAGCGGGAAATAACAAGAAAGAAAAGCAAACCGGCAGCCAATATAATCATCCACAGCAATCACCTCCTCGTCAACATTTCCCCGTCTCTCTCTCACTGCCCGGTGACGTTAAGAAAGACAGGGAGAAAGAAACAGGCAGTGTGATGCTCTATGCGTGTTTTACTCTCCACTTTTCTCACATTTATGCGTTTGATAACACGCGAGTGCGCGCGTTTTGGTTTATATTCAAAGTCTTCTTCGTTTTAATTTTCTGTCCTGACTCCGTTTCAAATTCGATCGCTCAATATTCATTTTTTTAAATCATTATTTTCGTGGTGAATTTCCCCAACACGCCACAAATTTCACAATTAAATTTAAAAGCGTAAGTAATAACATTTTACCAAAATAAAATTCGTTTACTTAAAAAAAAAAACGAAAATAAAACCTAACCAAGTAAACAGTGTTTTTTTTTATTTAGCATAACATTGCATTTATTACTTTATTATTTCCTAATTCAAGCTTTCATTGCATTGTTCATTTTCATTATCTATATAATAAAGTAAAGTCAGTCGGATTTTCGATTCTAGTCAGTGATACGTTCCTTCCTACAAATCAATATTTAATTCTTTTCGTGAATCGTGCCCCCATGTTCTTCAAAACAATAAAATGTAATTTGATTCAATCTCTTTCAGATAATTCTTTATTTAAAAAGATAGTTAAAATGGAGACATATTTTGATTATGACCTAAACAACAGCATTACATTACAACAATTTCCCTGCTCTGAAAGCCAAAATAGATAGAGCAATGGCTCTATCTATTTTGGCTTTCAGATGCGACCGAATCAGCCAGAAAGGACAGTTCTCCACATTAGGAAATAGTTCCTTAGTTATGACTGCTACGTACTAATCAAGCATCCATCTCTTACTAAATATATTTTATTTACCTCCTCTCCAAGGTCAGATATGGGGTTTGATGAAAGTGTTTCTGTGGAACGAACTGGATTCGAACCCAGCACACACAGGTCCTGAGTACGCGTCGTTAATCTCTTACTAAATGTATGTCTATTACCTCTCATCCTTCAAATTGACCTCTAAATTTTGTTCTATACATAATCTATCCCTGTCGCTTCCATCACTCTCTCCCCCTTTCTATTTCACTCTCTCTCTCTTTCCCCCCTCTATCGCTTCCCTCTCCCTCTCCCTCTCTCTTTCTCTCTCTCTCTCGCTCTGTCTATTAACAGTCAACGTTAAAAAACAACAACTATAAAACAGAAGATGTGAATAGTCCATTATAAAGCTGAAGTAATCAACTTTTTTTTCCTATATATTTTAATCACACAAAATACACGTTAACATATTCCTTGGTTTTGGGATTGAGTTATGTTCGGAAAAAAATATTCATTTTAATTGTTCTAATTAACCGTGATTTGCAATTAACTCCCCAAGTAACCCATTTCTTACTAAGTTTCTGTTTATCACTCTCGCCCTCTCTCACTTTATGTAATTTGACAGTCAGCTGTTACTTTATATAGTATCTATTTTCTCAGTCCCCTCTCTCTCTTTCTTTCTCTCTCTTTCTCTCTATTTCCTTTTCTCTCTTTCTCTCTCCCTTTCTCTCTTTCTCTCTCTCTTTCGCTCTCTTCCCCCCTCTCTCTTCCTCTTTGTGTGTGTTTATTAACAGTCAACGTTGATATAACTCTATATATAAAACGGAAGTTTGGAATAGTCCATTATAAACAATAGGGAATATCATCACAAGTATTAACACTAATTAACCCATAGCTGGAGAGAAAAAAAGAAAAAGAAAGAGAGAGAGGGGATATAGCGAACAGAACGCCTAATCTTCGATTTGTCTTTCTTTTTTTTTAAATTTAATTGGCTTTGTAAACTCACATTTCCTTGATTCAAACAATTTATCAAACAATCAATGGATGACCCGACGGGTCACATTAATACAGCATTCTATATATTTCGGAGATAGATTAAACACGAAGCCCTATACTAGATCAAACACTGTTCGGGATATGTTACGAGGCGTTAAACTGTGTGTGTGTGTGCGTCCGTGTGTGTGTGTGCGTGTGGGTGGGTGTGCGTGTGCGTGCGTGTCTACGTGTGTGTGCGTGTGTGTATGTGTGTGCGCGTACGTGCGTGTGTGTGCGCGTGCGTGTGCGTGTGCGCGTTCGTGTGTGTGTGCGTGCTTGCATGTGTGTGTGCATGTGTGTGTGTGCGTGCGTGCGTGTGTGTGTGTATGTGCGTGCATGTGTGTGTGCATGTGGGTGCGTGTGTGCGTGCGTGCGTGCGTGCGTGCGTGCGTGTGTGTATGTGCGTGCGCGTACGTGCGTGTGTATGTGCGTGCGTGTGTGCGTTCGTGTGTGTGTGTGTGTGCCTGCGTGCGTGCATGTGTGTGTGCATGTGTGTGTGTGCATGCGTGCGTGTGTGTATGTGCGTGCGTGTGTGTGTGTGTACGTGCGTGTGTGCGTGCGTGCGTGTGTACGTTCGTGTGTGTGCGTGCGTGTGTGTATGTGTATGCGTGCGTGCGTGCGTGCGTGCGTGTGTGTGTATGTGTAAAAAGGACAACTGCTAAGGGAGGGTGTTTTCGCAATATGATGAATTGACCGCGTTTTTTTTCGCTCCCCCGTTTCATACCGACTTTCTCCCTTCCCCGACATATCATGCACCACCCTTTAATTATTTTCTTTTTTTCCTTTGTGGATTAAGGGGGGGGGGGACGGGTGGATGTGAAGACGGGCGGATTATATAATAAGGGTAGTCAAAATAATCCGTTAGTCTCGGCGACAGATGACTTATGAATTGCTATCATGGGACAAGACACTTTTTAGACAGCACAACGACGCTTCGCAATGCTCACCCCCTGAGATAGTGATCGACAAAAACTGGTCCGCCCAATGTCCCTATTTACTTGTCTCCCCACGAGGACGGAGATGTGGGAAAATCCAGACCACAAAAAAGGGGCACTCTGGAGAAGGTAATACAACTTACTATACAGGCGAAACAACTGTCTCTGGTAGCACCTCGAAGAGCATTGGTAATCAAGATCTCGCTGATTCTCGCTCTTCAGATCTCGAAGTATGTGGTGCACTGGAGAAAAATGGCTTTTTAGTTTTAACACTTCTAAAATTAAACTGCCTCTCTTTTCACCACCAAAGCTTGGATCCCTGTTTTGCCCCAATCGAAATGAATTGCTCTCAGCTTGTAGACGCTCTTTGTTTTGATAAACTCTAAGGACTGACTTTCATTCCAGAACTAAAATGGAAGACGTATACCCAGTCCGCTGGAAAAATGGTTGGATCATTCCATCGCTCCAGAAAATACCCGACTCCAGATGCAATCCTCTACCTGTATAAGAGCCGGATGCGTCATAAGATGGAATAGTTCTGCCACATCTGGGGAGGTGCCGCACAGCACACTCTTTCCTATCTTGAGAAATCTAGTGGGGGGTGATCTTTTCTCTTCCGTACGACCCGTATCTTAGAGAAGAGAGATGTTGCTAGTCTCTCTCTACTCTATCGTTATTTTCATTGAAACTGCACGACCGAGCTCCAATCTTAGGTTCCCTCTCTGTAAGAGATTCACAGCAAGAATTCATTTCGACTGGGGCAAAACAGGGATCCGAGCGTTGGTGGTGAAAGAAGAGAAGCTTAATTTTAGAAGTGTTAAAATTAAAAAAAAAAACATTTTTCTCCAGTGCACAACATACTCCAGATCCGAAGAGCGAGAATCAGCGAGATCTTGATTATCAGTGCTCTTCGAAGTGTTGCCATAGACAGTTGTGTCGTCTGTATAGATGTCACCAAGAACTCGTCTTATTACTGAACTTTCCTTTCTCCTTTCACAAGTCTAGCGTCGGGCGGAATTTCCATAAACAAAGCTTCTTTGAAAGGGCTTCCCGCCTGTGGAGCACAATATCGCACGACTGCTTCCCTACTGATTACAACTTGCTTTTCTTCAAATCCAATGTCAACGAATTATTGTCATACACCACCATATAAAAAATCAAACGCATTTCATACCATTGATTAGTGTCAGTACTCTCATAGTTTTTCATCATCTTTCGGCTGGCAATCATTCCGTCTCATTAATCATTATCCTCGAGTGGCTCTTGGCTTGATAAGCAGTCACTCGATGGGGAAATAAAAATACAAACATAATACCACCATTAGATCCCTTCGAAAATTTTACGCGGAGAAAGTTGCGTTTCATCTTATTATAGGGCTTTGTTTTCAAGTAGATACCCGGACAGACAAACAGAGAGAGAGAGAGAGAGAGAGAGAGAGAGAGAGAGAGAGAGAGAGAGATAGAGAGAGAGAGAGAGATAGAGAGATAGAGAGAGAGAGATAGAGATATATATATAGAGAGAGAGAGATAGAGAGAGAGAGAGAGAGATAGAGAGATAGAGAGAGAGATAGAGAGAGAGAGAGATAGAGAGAGAGAGATAGAGATAGAGAGATAGAGATAGAGAGATAGATAGATAGAGAGAGAGATATATATATATATATATATATATATATATATATATATATATATATAGAGAGAGAGAGAGAGAGATAGAGAGAGAGAGAGAGAGAGAGAGATAAAGAGAGAGAGAGAGAGAGAGAGAGATGCCATATTGCCGAATAGAAATATTATGCTAACAACCTGAAAGAAGAAATTCAATTCGACATGGCCTTTTGGTTAGGAGTGAGGTGTGGTATCTGTTCTCATGCTGCACTTCACCTTTTCTGCCATCGGTCAATGATAGGAGGTCCTTCTGGACTAAAGCAATTTAAAATAAATTTTTGTGCTGATCCAGAGTGGTACCCCTTTTTGGGGGGCAGCGTTTTTCCCATATTAAAAGCCGGCCTCGTGTGTACTCTGCTGTACATAAGAAATTTACTTACTTTGTCGAAATGCTCAGGTTTTGATCTCAACTTGAAGTATTTGCTTGTCTAGCCACACTGAAGATCTGTGATGCTGCGACGCAGCCTGTCTGTGGTTGACTGCATATAATCCCAAATACTCAAATCCAGAGTGCCTTTTGGCTACGATCAAAGTGTAGTATCTGTTCCGACGGATACTGCACCCCATAGACTGGTATTGTCTTGGCCTTCGGGGCTTGATTTACGCCGGTCTATGGGTCTGTCCTGTGCAGTTCTAGGAGGTCCATCCTCCCAGGCTTCGCCTCCCCTCTTTGGGGAGGAGTAAGTTTATTGCTTACTGTCTGAGGCGCCCCTACCGGGGAATGCCGACAGGGCTGCCCAGGCAATTTTTAAACCCCACTTTCCCGACCCGACTTTGGGGCACATCTTACTTGTGGGAGTAAGATAAAAACTGGCCTTGTGCCTAACTCCCGGAGAGGAGTAAATCAATACTCAAATCCAGAGTGTCCCTATTTATGGAGCTGTTCCCCCCCCCACACACACACATTAAAAACCGACCCTGCGTGTAACTTTTCCTTCGTGAGAAGGCAACTAAATAAAGTAGTGAAAAAAATATAGAAACATCTGTTATCCGCCATTTTTTTTTTTTTTTTTAGATTTGGATGATGTTCAACTGGTCAGATTTGCATAAACGTTAATTGTTGGCCAGCATGATATCGGCCGTCGCCATTATTTAAAACTAGCCATGTTGGAAGCTTAATACTTTCATTAGATCTTTTGCCTTTGATAACCGAGTAGAAAAAAAAACGAGAAAATGGAAGTTAGGCGCACGCAATGTGTCTGTCGAAAAAAAAATTGAATACGCGTTAAATACAGCAACGTTACTGTAAAAGAAAGACGATATAAACTTCAAATGAATTATTCATGAAGATATATTATTATCATTTATTGAGCAAGGCTGTCGGACCAACAGTTAACGGAGACTGTATTTAATTGCTTCCGACAATGTTGGGTACAAGGGTGTACCCAACCAGCCCCGCTCCCATCTGAGGGTGCGGGGCTCTGGTCGGGTGCAAAACTAGCCGTCGGAATTTCTACGATAGAATCGCACCGGACGATTAGCAATAAGTTAGCCTTCGTCTTGAAGTAGGAGGAAATGCCCGGGAGGGTGAACACTCGCGAAGTACCGAGCTGAGCCGAGCCGTACCTTATTCCGATAAAGAAGGTTCTGATAGATCAAGCCGAACCCCAGATGCCGGAATGATGCCAAGACAAAGCTCAGCTGGTATGAACACGTAAACAAGGGTGATGCGATTAATGGTGGAGATAAACTTGCACCACTCTGCGAAGTGGTGGTGGTAATTGTGAAAGAAGAAGAAGAAGAAGAAGAGAAAGATAAAGAGGAAAAAGAGGAGAAAGAAGAAGAGGAAGAAGAAGAAGAATAGAAAGAAGAAAACAGAAGAAGAAGAAGAAAGAGAAGAATGAAAAGAAGAAGAAGAATAAGAATAAGAAGAAGAAGACAGAAGAAGAAGAAGAAGAGAGAAGAAGAAGAGGAAGAAGAAAAAGAAGAAAAGAAGAGGAAGAAAAAGAAGAGGAAAAAGAAGAAGAATGAGAAGAAAAAGAAGAAGAAGAAAAAGAATGAGAAAAAGAAGAAGAAGAAGAAGAAGAAGAAAAGAAAGAAGAAGAGGAAGAAGAAGAAAAAGAAGAGGAAGAAGAAGAAAGAAGATGAAGAGGAAGAAGAAGAAGAAGAAGAATAAAGAGGAGGAGAATAATAATAATAATAAGAAGAAGAAGATGACGAAAGAGAAGAAAAAGAAGAACAAAGAAGAAGTAGAGGAAGAAGAAGAAGAAGAGAAAGAAGAAGAGGAAGAAGAAGAGGAAGAAGAGAAAGAAGAAGAAGAAGAAGAAGAAGAGAAAGAAAAAGAAGAAGAAGTCTAAATAGGATAAGATAAAAAGAAATAAAGAAAGAAACGATAACAAATATTCACATTTTGGCTGGTGCACCAACCCCGAGCCTTCCTCACTTGGACAAGGTACAAAAATTAATTTCTGACCCAATAGGTCCCACACTGTCTGCCAAGCTCAATCCCCTGTCACATCGCTGCTGTGTTGCATCTCTCTTCTTGTTTTATAAGTGCATTCACAGAATGTGCTCAGATGAACTTATTGTACTTGAACGTCATAAAGAAACGTCCCTCCCGATACACCGAATAACAGCAAAATCCCACCCCTTCATTGTAAATGTCTCTCGATTCGGGATGATTTTCTACTCTGATAGCTTCTTTCCTCTAACTGCTTACCTTTTGAATCTCCTTCCCGCTCCCTGTTTCCTCAACCGTGCTAACAGTTTGAAGCGTAACAGATCGCGACGAACGGACCGAAAAACCTCATATAGAAACGCGTGAACATACATGTTAACTTGCACAGGCCGTGATCGCCCGCTCGTTCTCATCGTCCGAATTCGGTGCTTCATATCGATACTTATCAAGGCCCAAAGTCACTCGAGGATAAGGATTAATGAGACGAGATGATCGCCAGCCGAAAGTTGATGAAAACTATGGAAGTACTAACACTAATCAATGGCATGAAATGTGTTTGAAATTTTATATGGTGGTTTTTGACAAGAATTCGTTGACATTCGATTTGAAGAAGAGCAAGTTGTAACCAGTAGGGAAGCAGTCCCGCGGTGATGTTTTCCACAGTATTCTGTGCTTCATATCGATACTGGTCGTAGTGTCAATCATGTGGTATTGGTCACCGCTGCAACAAATGGATTTTCCTTCCAGACCAAATCACAACTCAAGTTGAAAACAAGTAGCAATGCTTTTGAGGGGTTACAATGATATATTTGATTTCTCGACCGAACGACAGACTTCCAATCAGGGGAAACATTTCTTTCAAACGGAACACAAAATGTCCCAAACGCCACTCTGTCTCCCAGTCCCAGATCAAGCAGAGACCAAACTGATAGATGGACGAAGAGGTATAAACATGCACGAATGTCCAAATTTATATCAAACTTCGATTGTTCAATGCAAGGTATATTCTGTAATAAAATTATGTTTATTATTTTTTCCTTAAGCCAAGGCTTTTCAAAGATCGAGATCTTATCATCAGAGGTATTATACAGATAGATAAGTTGGCAAAATTCAACATTTGAAAAAATATTTAAAAAAATGATGGGTGAAAAAAGTTCGTGTAAAAAGATATTGGGTTTGTCCAGGTGGTAATTGTCCGCCGATAAGGTGTCCAATGGAAAAAAGTTTCAATGGAGAAGAAAAAGTTTCGTGGAGGCGTTACAGAAAGGCGTTCAAAATGAAGTAAATCCAATGGTGAAAATTGAGTTCAAGTCGTAGATATATATTCCGACAATGTTCGTTGAATACTCTCCAGACAGTTTTTCTATATGTGCCTCCCTTCGCCTAAATAGAACTTAAATTCCCTTTCTTGACGTGGTAATGTCTCATGGTCATTTGCTTATAACGCTTGCTTACTGAGTCTAGGGTGATTCTGTAACCGGGTTCGAACCTTACGACCGTCTGAGATTATCATACCCTACACTGATGATAGCGAAAGCTTGAAACGCGGGCGCATGTAGGTAAAAATAATTTAATATAATTTACTTAAAATGAATATTGTTTATATATATATTTTTATGCATACATGTTTCGGTTGTACTCTTCACAGAGAGTAAACCTCTTCAGACCAAAGAAGACAGAGAAGTGAGATGGATTTGAAAAACTTTCCCTTTAAATACATCTTGAGCCTGTCACCCAAAAAATTTATTTAAAAGGGAAATTTTTCCAAATCCATCTAACTTCTCTGTCTTCTTTGGTCTGAAGAGGACGATCTCTCTCTCTCTCTCTCTCTCTCTCTCTCTCTCTCTCTCTATATATATATATATATATATATATATATATATATATATATATATATTGGTGTCATTTGAGGTAAGCCACACAGTCAATCTACTTTAAAATGATGGGTTGTTTTATCACTGGACATAAAAACTTACTGGCCAGTGGGTATATTAACTGGATTACTTCTAAAGAATCTCAATGGGTTTGATTCATCAGCATGAATTTCCGGTTTCACGAAACTATTAATATTTCAAAAAGCCCAACCGATTTTTTCGGTGGTAGCTTCTGTTAGCTAAATATTTCTCCTATTGCAGGTCTGTCGTTTGTAGAATGCACCTAAGCAATCCACTAAACATGAAGCATTGTGTATGTTTACACATCTAAAACATCTAAAAAGAAACAAAAACACGCGTTTAGTGAAGCATAAAGATTCTGTTTGAAACTTAAGTGTGACAGATTGACCGACTGAGCCTCTTGCAGAGATGCGTGGACTCATCTAAAATGAAACAAGAGCAAGATCTAGAACAAGGTAAAAATATGTATCTACGATAGGAGAATGAGAAAATTAGACGTTTATATAGGCGAGGAGCCATATCGGGCTGAATGTTTCCGATTGCGATTAACGAGACGAACAGGAAATGACTGAAGCAGTTTACGATTTGAAAGCTGCGAAAAAGTGTAAAAAGGCAGACGACACTAAGGTATATTTTGCAGCAAATGCAAAAAGAAATGCATCGTTATTGTTAGGGTTAGGGTTAGAGTTGTTGTTTTTTTTTAATTTAGACCCTCAAAAACAAATAAATAGAGTTGAAAAAGCTTCTTTAAAATGTTAATTCACGTCATGATTTGAAGAAAATTATTGAACACATTCTTAACAAAGGGGGTGATGGTTGGATGGGAGTAATCAGGAACAAATGAAAAAGTGTTTTTCATTTAATGTCGATACTAATTGACTGTTCGACAACATTTCCGGTCTGTTCCGTAAATCGCAATCAAAAACATTCCGGTCGATATGGGCATCCCTCCTATAGAAATACCGAAAATAAATAAAGAAAGGAAGAAAAAAGAAAGAAAGAAAAAGAAGAAGATGAAGAAGAAGAAGAAGAAGAAGAAGAAGAAGAAGAAGAAGAAGAAGCTATATGTTATAGGTAATGTGTATGGTTGTCTCTCCGGTGTTTCAAATAGGAAGTAATTAGCTGAATAGGTACTATATCCAATCGGGTTCATTTTATTCAAATACGCACTAATACCGTTGGGAAAAGTATTAACCCCTAATCCCTCTCCTACTATCAGAAAAAAAGTGACTTTTATTCAACTAATGGGTATTGCATTTCAGCCGCCCCAGGCGATTAGCAATGAACTAACCCCTTCTAAAAGAAAGAAGGTAACGCCTGACAAGGTAAACTTCTAGACTGAAACATACCTTTTTTATTTCGTTTCAGTTTTTACCTTTGTCGATGTGCAATAAACCTGTGTCTAAAATAATACTATGCCTCAAAGTCTTGCTTGTCGATAAGAGTTTATGCTAGCTGTTCGATGGTTGCACGTTTTCTATAAAACAAACGTATCTCGGAGACAGCATAACTTCTGATTCTATTTTCATCTATACCATAGCGGAGTATTAGTTTCGCCCCCAACATTGGGAGATGCATTGTGGTAATTAATGTCTCTCAGTAAGCGCTCGTAGTATTATTTACCTGCTTTGCAGGAGGTTAGACACAAGATCAGGTGAGGTTTTGAAAAACAACGGCGCTCTCGGCGAAGTGCACTCTGGCTTACAATAAATATCTTAGAAGCCTCGTCAGTATTCCCCGGTGGCCCTACCCTTGAATACTGGCGAGGCTGATTTAAAATGCACCAAACATTGATGTTATTGATTTTTCCTTTCCATTTGCACAACTCAATCAGGTTCTGCAAAGCTAAAAACGAAAGAAGGTAACGCCTGAGGGGGTAAATTTCTAGACTGAAACATACCTTTTTTATTTCTTTTCAGTTTTTACCTTTGTCGATGTGCAATAAACCTGTGTCTAAAAGAATATTATGCCTCAAAACAACATTTTGCCTCTACAAAACAACCAAAAGTGTTGATATGCCGTAAAACAAAACAACCAAACCAAACAACATGAATAAGCATTTGAACATATAAAGAACTTGAAGCATAAACAACTTTTACCAAAATTACCTGATTCAGCATTAAATAACCCGAAAAGTGTTGATATGCCGTAAAACAAAACAACCAAACCAAACAACATGAATAAACATTTGAAGATATAAAGAACTTGAAGCATAAACAACTTTTACCAAAATGACCGGATTCGGCATTAAATTACCCGAAAAGTGTTGATATGCCGTAAAACAAAACAGCCAAACCAAACAACATGAATAAACATTTGAACATATAATGAACTTGAAGCATAAACAACTTTTACCAAAATTACCTGATTCAGCATTAAATAACCCGAAAAGTGTTGATATGCCGTAAAACAAAACAACCAAACCAAACAACATGAATAAACATTTGAACATATAATGAACTTGAAGCATAAACAACTTTTACCAAAATTACCTGATTCAGCATTAAATAACCCGAAAAGTGTTGATATACCGTAAAAAAAAAACAACCAAACCAAACAACATGAATAAACATTTGAAGATATAATGAACTTGAAGCATAAACAACTTTTACCAAAATTACCTGATTCAGCATTAAATAACCCGAAAAGTGTTGATATGCCGTAAAACAAAACAACCAAACCAAACAACATGAATAAACATTTGAACATATAATGAACTTGAAGCATAAACAACTTTTACCAAAATTACCTGATTCAGCATTAAATAACCCGAAAAGTGTTGATATACCGTAAAAAAAAACAACCAAACCAAACAACATGAATAAGCATTTGAAATATCGGGGAATACTGATGAGGCTGACCACTCAGGTCATTAGCAATAAACTGACCCCTTCTAAATGAAAGAAAGTAAATCCTGGGAGCTTGGACTTCCTATGACTGAACAGAACCGTACCTCAGCCCGACAGAAACAAAGCCACTGTGGAACTGATTGTCGATGACGAGCAACACCTACTCAAGCTGTGCTAGTGTTTCTAGTTCAACAGACCCGTTCTTTTGTGTGTGTGTGTGTGTGTGTGTGTGTGTGTGAGTTTATGCGTGCGTGTGTGAGTGAGTTTGCAACTGCATAAATTCTTGCGTCGATCGTTCAGCAAATGTACTTTGCACTCTTAAACAACGGCGCGCACGTGAGCTGGCCTACGAGCAAGCACAGAGTACATGGAAATGCTTTCAAGTCGCCCACTTATCTTGAAACAATCAGGTATCTGCGCACCGGTCGCTTTTAAAACCACTAATTAAAAGACGACAAAGAAAAGAAAAGACCAACACAAAAAAAAAAAAAAAAAAAATGGCAGGTAACAAACGACACGGCTTGAATCAATAGTGTTTCACTATTGATTCAAGCTGTGTCGTTCGTTACTTGACTCGTTACGGTGGCTCAAATCGTAAACAATGCATTATTCATAGAAACCTTTTACCAAATACCGACCCCCCCCCCCGTTCTCCTCTTTTTTTTCTGGACAATTGACAATTCAAATTATTAAGAAGTCCACAATATTTACACTGGAAGCTTTTAGGCTCAGTGGCAATGGCCGAAGACCCGGCATTAACACTGAACCTTTGCTTTTGAGATGGGTCATCGCATATTTATGAGAGGCTTCGGCGCTTGTTCGTAATACTCAACCAACTGTTTTTCTAAACTTTTTTTACTGACCATTTTTGTTGTTCTTCTTTTTATGGTGTACAGTTACTTATCATGTCGCTAGAGAATCTCGTGTTTTGGGGAATTTTTTTCAAAATATTTGAGATTTTAGGAGGGGG
Organism: Sepiola atlantica; assembly: GCA_963556195.1. Classification (NCBI taxonomy): domain Eukaryota; kingdom Metazoa; phylum Mollusca; class Cephalopoda; order Sepiida; family Sepiolidae; genus Sepiola; species Sepiola atlantica. The sequence continues at coordinate 52,968,223 of OY744542.1, forward strand.
GATCAGTTTCCTATATACATTTAACGAAAACTGATCATCCACTTTTTAACCATGTTGGATGTTGTCATTTGTTTACCCATTTTTTTTTTCACCTTTTTTTACGGACAAATCTGTGATAGTCAAAAAGTGGGGGATCAGTTTACGTTAAATTTATATAGGAAACTGATCCCTCTTCCTAAAATCTAAAATATTTGAAAAAATAAAACCCCAAAAAGAAACGGAATAATTTAGCAACATGGTAGGTAATTGTACTCAGAAAAAATATTTTTTTTAAATTTGTGATGGTCAAAAAGTGGGGGATCAGTTTACGTAAAATTTATATAGGAAACTGATCCCTCTTCCTAAAATCTAAAATATACGGATAACATTTCCAAGAAACAAAAAAAAATTGTCCTGTAAAAAAAGTTTAAAAAAACGGATGGTTGAGTATTACGAACAAGTGCCGAGGCTTGGTTCGTCTCTTTGTCCTTTAGCCACTCTCTCTTTTCACCTTTTTTTTTTTTTTTGCTAATGTTTCACCACTTATCAAGGCAAAAAGCGACTCGAGAATTAAGGTTAATGCGATGAAATAATTGTCAGTTGAGACAGTGGGAACCTTATTTTAATTATTCTTTCATTTAAAAAAAAAAATTGTTTTTACTTTTATTCGTCCAAAACAAATCGCATCGCCACGCAGACTTAGGGACTATATCTACAAGGACATCCTAGATGGGAAGTTGTGCAGCGAAATGTTTGTTCACATTGCATTTAAATTTCTGAATGTTGGTACAGTAAGGGAAACAGGGAGCAGGAAGGGAATTCCAAATGATAGCATTTCGAGGATAGAAGCTCAATCGGCAGGTGGGGACTTCCACAGTGAAGTTGGTATTTTGCTGATTGTTGGGGATATTTTGCTGATTGTTGTGGATATTTTGCTGATTGTTGTGGATATTTACGTCGAGGGGGCACCAGTGCGACAAGTTTGTTGGAGCACATTCCATTGAAGTACTTGTAAAACAAGCACAGGGATGCAACATTGCGGCAATGGGCCAGGGGTTGAAGATTGGTTGACAATGTGGGATCTATTAGATTAAACTCTCTTTTTTGGACCTTGTCTAAAGGGGTAAGACCAGTGGTTGATGCACTAGTATAGATGTGAAAACAATACTTCAATACACCTTCAACCCCTCATTGCCACCTCACCTCCCCTCAAAGCTCCATATACCAACATCTTATAAAGCATGGCATCCCAAAGAACGAATTTAGGAACATTTTAACAAATAACACATCCATTCTGGCGGTTTCGGGTTGCAGTGTTCGCCTCCCCATAATGGAAGCATTGTTTATACGCATTAATAAACCAAACATCAACCATTCCCGGTATGAGGGGGGGGATGAAGGTGTATTGAAGTGCTGTTGAAATAATTTTAAAAGAGCGCCCTCTTAATAGATTCGCCAATTTATTTCATTTTGCAACCGCCTGACGACGACCGATGTCGGTCGAAAACATTCGCACAAAATACGGAAATTGTTTACATTCCTTGGATTATAACATCAACACCGTCGTACGAAGACTAGAAAAAACGGATCAAAAGCTGAATAAGCGGAAGTTGGCACTCCTGTTTGATCAAACATACATAACAGAAGGAATGCTGCCCAATTATACAAATATATATATATATATATATATATATATATATATATATATTTGTATTTCATCAATTGTTGACGCATCTCGCGACTGGATAACTTTGTCAGCTCTTTCAATTTCTCGTATCTGGACTTATCACCTATTATTAATCTTCAGTCAACCCTCTTGATATCTTTCCTGACTATGTTTTTTAAATTGTATGACTTGGATGGATTATATAGATTAAACAAAAAAGTATGCTTTTGGGTTGATATATTTGATGTTATGTATTTTTATGTATTTTTGTATATATTTTTATATTTTTTAAAAGTTTAATTTTATTACCTGTAGTGGTATAACTGCGGTAATTGGCCTCTGAAGAGAAAAATTATCTTTGAAAACTCATGAGCTAAGGACTTTAAGATACTTTGCTTGAACTTTGAATTCTAATAACATTTGATTGACACCTTATTTTATTACTTCATTTTTTATTATAATATATATATATATATATATATATATATATATATATATATATATATATATATATATATATATATCTAATCACTGTCGTTTGGGGTAGACCACTGTCTCCAAAAAGCTCCCACGTGTTTGTCGTCACGTGATTTCCCTATTTCCCTTTTCGCCCTCCGATCACACTTTTCTCGTAGATGTCAGATATAACCCTTTGAACCCTTGACGGTTACTTCCCATCACAGATCTACCCACAGACACCCAATATATGACCCGAGTATCCTTTTATTCCGTGATATTTAGAGACGTTTGATATGTTACTCCATGCTATATGATGGTACTCTTCTGGGAAAAGCATCAGCTTGGTAGCATCTAGTTCCGGGCTTTTATACCTATACTGTGAAACCTCTATTGGCTTACTATAATGGTCCTCCGTTCTTGTTCGGTTTGCTACCAGGTTTCTGCCGGTGTTTTTGGTGACTAATGGCAATGACTGACATAACTGCTTAGTAACATGACTTCCGATTTGACATAAAATAAGACGAAGAAAATAGACAAATTGGAGAAAGGGAGACATTGACCTATTTTAGTTTGTTTTTGTATTTTGGACCATTTTCGTTTGTTTTCTGAGTTTTGTGGGAGGGGGAGTGTGTTGTAGTTTTTTTAATGCTCTTTTTTATTGTGTGTTTTTCCATTTTTCTTGCTTTCTTGTTTCTGATGATGTTTTGTTGTTGATTGTTTTGGTTAAACATTCATTTGTTCTATATCTATTTCCTTTTTCTTTTTTCTTTCTTCTTCTTCTTCTTCTTCTTCTTCTTCTTCTTCTTCTTCTTCTTCTTCCCCTCTGTCTGCTGCTCCTCCTCCATCTTTTTTCTTCTTTTTTTCTTCGTTTATTTTGACTCCCTCTTCTTCTTTTTTTTTCTCATCTCCCATCCTCCTCTTCCTCTTCCTCCGCCTTCTTCGTCGTCCTCCTCCCTATTCTCTTTTTCCTCATCCCCTTTTCTTCTTCTTCTTCTTCTTCTTCTTCTTCTTCTTCTTCTTCTTCTTCTTCTTCTTCTTCTTCCCCCTCTGTCTGCTGCTCCTCCTCCATCTTTTTTCTTCTTTTTGTCTTCGTTTACTTTTTCTCCCTCTTCTTCTTTTATCTTTTTTCTCATCTCCCATCCTCCTCTTCCTCTTCCTCTTCCACCTCCTTCTTCGTCGTCCTTCTCCCTATTCTCTTTTTCCTCGTCCCTTTTTTAAAAAATTTCTTTTTAAAAACTTAAAAAAAAGAGTTAAGTAGCATAAATGGAAAGTCAGTTTTCAGGATGAAATTGATTTGAACGACGATCGTTCTTTTTTCAATTTCAGTTTTAGCCATTTCGCTTCCGCTAACGTCTTTGATGTTAAAAAGTACGGCGTCATTGTTGTAATGTATAGTCGCTCTCCTCACCAATAATCAAAAGAAAAACATTAAAGGAAGAACATTAAATAAAAGGGAAAGTTAGCAATCGCTTTTTTATTAGGTCATCAGAAAGGACACGCGTTTTTTTTTAACCCGCGATATTTCAGTCCCTAATATATAACGAACATCAATCCCGTCACGTAAATATTAGCGATTAAAAACATGCCGGGCGAAACCATTTAAAGTGTTGAGTGAAAAGCGAAAGAGAAAGCAAATAGCAATATAGACAACCGCCGTCGTCTAGAAATCAATTCAGAAAAATAAAAATCCTTCACTCTAATTAAAAACAATCAACAATTGGTCTGCAATTATTTTTGATACATTCCTTAATCGGCATACTTCAAAATAAAAAACAGTACAATGTTTACACTTTCCATTTTAGTCTCGAAATTATCAAAACAATCGCAGTCGCATTCCAAACCCGACGTCTACCCTCACACTTGACCTAAATCTAATTTTTCTTTAGGTCATCAGAAATGATAATGATTTACATATAAAAAATTGAAGTTCAGACGTAATTTTAGTATTTTATATGAATGTAAATGTAAACACTGGCGAAGCATTTTTTTTTTATCATGTCGGAGCGTGTACAATAGCTGAGAATAAATTAATACTAGTTATCCTTACAAACAGACACCGTATCTATTTTATAATAAAAAAAATGATTGTCGTCCCTATTTCTTATTACCCGATTCACTGTGTGCCCTACCTTTTATTGTAATAGGGGAAACGTAGACAGGCTCGTAATGTGGAAGAACAAAGGGACTATGACGTCACCCACCCCTAATATATTTCTCGCTTTTTATTGTCCGCGGTTTGATTAAAAAGTGAAAAACAAAAGTAAAAACAAACAAAGGACAGAGACATTGCTCTCAAAGCAGACCCAATGTCAAAGACCGACTTCTACAGACTGGACTTTTTGATTGACAAGCGAGACGGACAGAAAGCCCTTCAGGTTAGGAACTTCCTTCTTTCTTGCTTTCACACCGTCTAAACAACGATATTTGGGTCAGCATTTAAATAAAAATATAATTTTTATGATTGTAAAAAAACACACACAACCCGATATATTCTTTCAAATAGGATAATAATAATAATAATAATAATAATAATAATAATAATAATGATAATAATAATAATAATAATAATAATAATAATAATAATAATAATAATAATAATAATAATAATAATAAATCAGGTACTCTTCGATGTGGAGAGTACTGAAAATCTGGGGAAGCTTGTTGTCACTCAGACTCCAGGGAACACCGCCAGTTGTTGTCGGTGAGCAATCACTGACGATGACTTGTGTGATAACTCCTAGTGAGTACACATAACAACAACAACAACAACATCAACAACAACAACAACAACAATAATAATAATACAGGTCTAATATGATTATGTATATATATATATATATATATATATGAGAGAGAGAGAGAGAGAGAGAGAGAGAGAGAGAGAGAGAGAGAATGGTAGTTTGCTTGAAGCATTGCTGGGTATAGTAGTAGTATGTTTTTAAAAGGATGTGGGCAATGCAAATTCCGGGTAAGATGTAAGTTGGAAGAAACAAAAACAATAAATCGAATACGAAATATGACTTACTATTTATTTTTTCTTAAAATCTTACATAACAGCAAGAGGTGTGTTAGCTGTATATATATATATATATATATATATATATATATATATATATATATATATATATATATATATATATATATATATATATGATTTTTTGGAAGTAAATAATTTTATTACTGCAAGTATGAAAGTATGAAGGAAAGACATATTGTTATTCATGATTAAAAGCAAAAAAATAAAAAGTCAGCCGACCGGTTTCGCCCTCACTTAACAGGAGCTGTATTGGGTGATTTTTTAACAGGATGAAGAGAAAAAACTGTATACATTCAAAATAAAAACAGCGGTATAGTATATTTACAATGGGAGAGAGGGGTCTTAGAGACTGATCACGTCTAATCCTAATAGACACTCCATTTGTTTACAAAGAGAGGGGCGTTTTAAACGAACGTAGATCGTCTCCAAGACTTTCATGTGATATAGCGAGTGAGCATGACTCAGGATGGTAAACGAGTCAATGCTGAAATTCCTTGCGCACGTCGGGTTTTTAATTGAAATGGTCCGTGATGGAGGACCCGTATGTATTATTTAGAACGTCCGTTGAACGGAAGGTTTCAATTCTTAAGTTTACTAAGTATGTGTTGTTGGACTCTATTGTTCAATCTCAACGCCGTCCTATCCACGTAGTCGGCACTGTAACCATATTTAAAATGATAAATCACATTATTATAATGGGGGGGGGGTTAGAGGTGAAATTTATTTTCGAGAGGACGCCAATAGAGTTTTTGTAGAGAATACAACACCCATATTCGAAGCAAAATAACAATAAAACCAACTCTGTTTCTTTTTTCTGTAAAACGTTTGTCGAACCTCCATTGTCCTAAATATTTCATGTTTACCGGCTTGTCAGCCATTTAAATCTTCTCTTTTGTGTTGAAAGTCTAAACCACAAGTTTTGTTTTTTCGTCATGGATAAGCCAATAACCCCAACACTACAACAAATTAATTCTTAAATAGGGGTATTGTTTCCTTTATTTTCCCAGGATTCCCTTTTCATTCCCCATTCACCCTCACCTGATATAATTGTTAAAAAAAAAACTTTTTAAAAGGAATTCGTCTACACTTAAAAAAAAAAGAAGTTTATATATACCTTTTATTTATCTATTGAATTCAACCTTAATCCTTTTATTTTTTTCACTTTTATTTTGACCTCCCTTATTTATATCTAATTAAGTTTTCATCACTCATCCTTCAACTCAATTGGCTTCTCTTCTTTTTTTCTATATTCACCCCCCACACCCACCAACCCATAACTTCAGTAATTTATGTCAATAATTTTCTTCAATCACTTTAAATTTCGAAATTCCCAAATTTGTGTCTTCTTCAATCATTTTTGTTTCTTTTTCTTGTGAAAACACTTTACATGCAAACCAGTTCTATGTAAGTATCCTAAATATCTTTAGCAAAAGTTGTGTTTTATTTATTTATTTTATTATACCAGATCAGGCTGCCCTGTGGCTCCCTGAGACGAAATTCACCTACATTGACGTTTTTTTTTTTTTTTTTGTTTTGTTTGTAAAACTTAATTATGTTCTACAAAACCAAAACCAAAAACAACAGCCCCTCTCCCTTTCTCCCTCCCCTTTTTTATTTTTATTTTTCCTACCCTACTCTCGGTCCTGGATATGACCTTAAACTACATCCGATGGTGAGATCCGGCTTACGGACTTTGGGGAATGTGAAGCCTCCTCTTAATTACCATTGCTCCCAGGTCCACCCTGACCCGGAGTGGTAGTACCTGTTAGGGTCCCAACTATGGGTTAAATAGAAACAGATATTAAAAGGGGAAAGAAACAAAAAAGAGAAGAAAACAAGACCAGATTCGGCATTAAATAATCCAAAAAGGGTTGATATGCCGTAAAACAAAACTACCAAACCAAACTACCTATTTATTTTTTTATGACAATCGCGCTAGACAAGGCATGAAACCACTTGATATAAGGAGCTAACAAGAACGAACTATAATTATCGTAAAGACAGGAGATATCTATTGGCTTTAGTATTGAAAAGACCAAGGCTATAGGTAGTAGGAAAACAGTCAGCAGGAAGAGAGTTCCACAAGCCTTCAGTTCTTGGAAAGAAGTTACTGGAATAGGAAGCTGTGTTACAATGAGGTATCAAAACAGCGAATTGATGAAGACCACTAGGTCAACGAGTCAAACGAGCTGGAACAAAAGAAGCAGGGAATAGATCACACAATTTCGAATAACACATGCCATAACAGTATTTATAGAAAAGACTGAGACTAGCAACATCACGTCTGTGAGAGAGAGGGGACCGAGAAGAAGAAAGGGTGGGCAAATCAAATTACAGATACGTTTCTGAATCTTATCAAGAATGGGACAGAAATTTACCAGCTCAAATATGACAACACTACTCCATACAGGGTCTGATTGTGGATTTGTAGAGATAGAGAATAGCCTCAGGTGTGAGAAAAAAATAATAACTGTATGATTTTTCTGCATTTTTCTTCATCTTGAGGAAGTCTACAATAAAGACGAACCGTTGATGAATACATAAATAATATAGTTGTGGCTTTCCTTTTTTCATTTTACACACACACACACACACACACACACACACACACATACACACACACACACACACACACACACACACACACACACACACACACACACACACACACACACACACACACACATACACACACACACACACATGGGAAGCCGTGAAACAAAATACTGTTTTGTTTTTAAATTCCCGGAACAGTTTTTCATGGTAAACAACTGATGATCCCTTAAATAATGTTAAGACTAGCGTAAATTCTTGGAAGCAAACTGATATAGTGACTGCAAAAAGTAAATTTACTTACAAAAAAGTGATTTTCCATTGAACGACTTGGGACTAAAATGATTTTTTTAATTTTCTTTTTTCTTTTTATTTATATAGTTTTAATTGGTTGAGAAACTTCCGAGACTATATATATATATATATATATATATATATATATATATATATATATATATATATAATGAATGAATTTTGTCGTCAATGTCCTTGAATGACTGTAAACAGAGCCTTGTATTGTTAAATTCAAGTCAGGGTTCGTGGGATATTTTGTTTCCGCCGACCTTAAAAGTCCCTTTTTCTATGCTTATTTTTCTTTTTGTTGATGACTATTTTTGCTTTAAACCATGCCACCCCCATATATATATATATATATATATATATATATATATATATATATATATATATATATATATATATAGAGAGAGAGAGAGAGAGAGAGAGAGAGAGAGATTATTTTTATTTATTTATTTATTATTTTTAATTTTTATTGTGTGAAGTAGTCCCGAATTTATGCCATGGGAATATTGATAACTTAAAAACTATTTTACTGATCAGGATGAAATTTTGTATGGTGATTACTGTTATCAAAGAGCGTCAGACTCGTACATAAAATCCGGAAAATCAGAAATTAAAACTCTGACTGTGACAGAACGTTTCAAAGTCACGGATCAAAAGCAGGGTTTTATAAGGAGCAGGACTTCATTGACTACAATATGGGTCAAATAGCGAGTCTCTTTGAAGTTTTCGCTAAAAGTGCGACCTTATCCGTAATCATGACCTTGATATTTGTCCTGGATATCCAAAAATAAAATCAGTTCTGTGACCATGACCGATATTTTTATCAAGTTATGTGACCATTGGTCAGGTGATGTGGACCTTAGGCTATACAGAACAAATATACTGACACCCCCCCCCCCAAAAAAAAACACCAACCGAAATCATAATTAGTTTAAAGAAAATAGTATTTGATGATGTCATTTTTTACAACTTAAAACATTAATAAGCATCTGAATTGTAGATATACTTACCCAGGAGGTGGAGATAAGCGTCATGATGCCAATAGTGTTCTACGCGCGAGCGGAACTTTCCTTTATTAAGTAAATATATGTATTTCCATCCCGTCACGTAAAAGTTAGCTAGTAAAACACGTTGCTATTTCTAGCCCCGGACGGAACCCTTTCAAGTGAGAAAGGAGAAGCGAGAAAGCAAATAGCAATCAGAGAACGACCCCAGACTTACGCTGCCGGCAATCGGTGGTTGAAGAAATTTCTTGCAGTTGTTGAAAGAAATGAGCTTTGTGTTAGCAGCATTAAATGCTACCATCCATTTATGACCCCATTTCACTACAGACTGGAGGTCACTTTTTAAGGATTCATCCATTGCCTCGGATATGTGCGCATCCGTTTTACTCACATAACAAGAGTAGAGCATAGGTTCGTCGGCAAATATACCCATCTCAGACACAATGTCATCAGAGAGATCTTTTATGAAAATCAGGAACAATAAAGGACCAAGGATAGATCCCTGGGCGTACACCTGCATTTATGCCATCGGGGACAACCTGTATCTTTTTTTTTGGATAGGAAGGATCTAATTATATTAAATATTCATCCAGTAATACCATATGAATTAATTTTTATGAGAAGACCTTTATGCCAGACATTGTCAAAGGTTTTGGATATATCAAGCGCTACAGCCCTAGCTTCACCTGCCTTGTCCAGTGTATGGTAAATGCATTCAGCGATGACCGTTAGGATATCCGCAGTAGGTCGTGCTTGTCTAAATCCATACTGATGGTCAGAAAGAAGTTTAACATTAACGAGGTGACGGACTATCGCTAGTTTGATTAATGATTCAAAGATTTTAGCGAAGAGCGGAAGTAGATTGGTGGGGCAATCATTCTGATGGGTCAGTTCTATCTCCAGAATTCTTGAAGACTGGTACCACAGAAGCAATTTTCCAGCTATCAGGGAAGCAAGATTCGGCGAGGCATTTGTTGTAGAGTTTGGAGAGGACAGGGGCCAGTTCAGCAGAGCATTTCTTTATTACTATTACTGGTATAAGATCAGGCCCACATGCTTTGGAGGTGTCATGCGTTTTATCATGTTCCAGATATGAGACAGTGTGATGGCTAGGTAATCAAGTATGGCTTCAGTCCGCAATGGGAATTTGGGAGGGAGTGGTTTACGGAGTCTAAAGTGGAGTTTAAGGCGAAACGCTGGGTACGTAGTTCAGCCTTGTCAGTTGCCATGTAAACGAGGGGAGAATTGTTAATTGCCCATTGTTCACCACACTATTGAAGATTTTCCAGAAATCATAAGTACCTAGTTTCTGTGACTAAATACGTTTTCTGGTCATCTCTGTATACTTTTTCTTTGCTACATCTATCACAGTCTTACAATGATTTCTTGGCGCTATAGGTTTCTGTCTATTTTTAGTTGATTTATAGCGGTTGAATAGTCGAAATGCTTGCTGCCTCTGAGCAATAGCAGCTGAACAGCTTGAGGTGAACCATTGTGGAGAGTGGGGCTTGCTGTAGAATTTTCGTATGGGGACATGTGTTTCAATGCCTGCTTTGACCCACTCGGTTACCTCATCTGCTGTGATGTGATCTCTGATGGATTCCCAATCAGCTCGTTTGTAGTATCTCGTTGTTTTGAGCAACGGCTCATCAGATTTGGGACGAGATTTTAGGGTGATATCAATCATTACCACAACTTTCAATCTTTCTTCTAGGCCGTTCATTGGCTCTGCCATTATGAGTTTTCCAACATTTCAGCTTATTCCGACCATATTAGGAAGTGATACCAGGGGAGGAGGCAGTAAAAAGAAAGAAAGTGATATGGTGTTATGATCATAGTAGTGATCCTCATTCAATCCCGAGCAACGTCGGGTCTCTCTGCTCGTATTTTAACAATTGTAAATGGATGAATAAAACTTCAACAGACAAATAGAGATTAGAAATATATTCATTTATATCTGATAATATTTAGTAGAATTTAGTATATTCGGACTACTGTTCTCATCTTGGGTGTTTTTATCACAACGTTTCGGTCGATGTAACCTCCGATCTTCTTCAGGCGTACCTTGTCGAACTCGGGAATCTTTCTGTCGAACTCGGGAATCTGGACGGAATTTCGAACGGAACCCTTTATTAAATACAAACACCCAAGATGAGAACAGTAGTCCGAATATACCAAACTCTAAAAATTATCAATGACATTTTACCTATATATGATGTCGGCTGCATCCGTAAACATTGAATATCCAGAAATCCACACTACTTGCGCACCTTATCTTGCCGGACGCGGATGTTTGATCCAATATCGTTGCGCGAAAAAAAAAAAAAAAAGAGTTAAATGACCGAGTGTCCCAACAGATGGGGGTTTGTTAAGAAACCAGTGTTCGCGATTATCGAGAAATATACTAATCGGATTATTTGCAGTTTCCTGTTTTCAGCTTTAGTCACTTCTAACGGATAATCCCCCAAGAAATATATAACAGAAAAAGAATTAAACGAAACGGAATTAATCCCTGAAAATTCTGAGAATCTCTCTCTCTTTATCTATCTATCTATCTATCTATCTATCTATCTATCTATCTATCTATCTATCTATCTATCTATCTATCTATCTATCTATCTATCTATCTCTCTCTCTCTCTCTCCCTCTCTCTTTATCTATCTATCTATCTATCTATCTATCTATCTATCTATCTATCTATCTATCTATCTATCTATCTATCTATCTCTATCTTTCTCTCTCTCTCCCTCCCTCCCTCTCTCTCTCTTTATCTATCTATCTATCTATCTATCTCTCTTTATCTATCTATCTATCTATCTATCTATCTATCTATCTATCTATCTATCTATCTATCTATCTATCTATCTATCTATGTATCTATCTATCTATCTATCTATCTATCTATCTATATCTTTCTCTCTCTCTCTCTCTATATATATATATATATATATATATATATATGTGTGTGTGTGTGTTTAATCCAGGTAAGTTTATATTTACAGGGTAAAAAATCCAGGGAATCCTTACTGTGTTTATATAAAAGTGCTTGATAATTAATAGACCATTTTAGTATATATAAAAAATCGTTAATACACACACACACACACACACACACACACACACACACACACACACACACACACACACACACACACATATATATATATATATATATATATATATATATATATATATATATATATATATATATATATATATATATCAATAAATGTGTGTGTGTTTAGTTACATTTTAATGACCAATGAAAAATCCGTCCACAATTATCATTTCTATTTATTTTTTATTTTGGTCGCATGCCTGTACTTTTTTTTTCATTTTTTCTTTCGCGCATTTCACAACCCGTAAAGAAAATATAGTCTTTAGTTCAACAGGCTGCCATTAAAGAATTGTTTATGTAATAATAATAAACAATAACACTATTCCAAAAAAATTGCAGAGAATATGCACGCTGTGTAAGAACAATTTGCAAAACACAGCTCACAAACAAAAGCAAAGTAACTGCCGTTAACCAACTTGCCATGCCAGTGATAACATACAACTTTGGCATTATTGACCGGTCACAAAAGGACATTAACAGGCTAGACACTAAAACGGGAAAATGTTGACACTGTACAGAGTAATGTACGGAAACCAGTGTCTACCAAGGATGTATCTTCCCAGATGAGCAGGAGGTATTGGTCTCTCAGAAAATGACCATCAGCATCGAACCACTATTGTGACTACCGGCCAATATCTGATGAGCTCCCAGAACCCTCACTTTATGATGGCACATCAACATCAAGAAACAAGAGTCAGTAGAGCAACTCCCATCGCAAAACTGGCCAAACATTTTGGACCAAACTGTCTTACAACTGAGACAGAAACACAAAGCACGGAAATAGCCCAAAAGAGCCGCCAGAAATAGACCAAGACCTTCCATTGCAGAAAACTGGAAAAATAGGCCGACCAGCAATGTGCCAAATATTTTCTGGATGAACTATCCCAGGAATATATAGATAAGAAAGACTCTGTAGACTGGCTCAAAAGAGGATCGCTCCATTATGATCTGAAGAGGATGATAATGGCTATTCAAGATCAAGGCTTGATGACCAATGGTTTTTAGAAGATGAGTGGTCCCAGCAACGACAACTGATGTAGCTTCTGTTACACAGAAGTAGAGGGCGTGAACCACCTTAATTCAGTTGTAAGGTTCTACTGGAGGGCAGTTAGTATAGAATGCCACACAATGGAGTGTGTAAATATCTCCACTGGACCATCTGTAAAAAGTTGAATATTCAGTGTAGCAGCAAGCGATGACAGCATATACCAGAAAGGACAGTTAGAAATAAGTTATACACCATCCACTATGACTATGCAATTCCTACAGCTACATATCTAGAAGAACGGAGCTGTTAAGCCTGACATAATGATATAGGATAATAAGGAAGAAGCAGCAACCCTAGTTGAAGTCAGTGTCCCTAATGATGCTGGCTTAAACAGAGCTGAAAGGGAAAAGATAACGAAGTACCAAGGTCTTATGTATGACATGAAAAGAAACTGGAATCTTAGGAAGATCTCCATCATCCCAGTAATTATAAGAGAAACCGGACTAATGAAAATAAATTTCAAAAACTACCTGGCGGATATACTCGCTTAAACAAGTGTAAGAGAGATACAAACAATTGCGCTTAAAGGGACGGTCAGAATCTTAAAAAGATCTCTCGGTTGGAGTCTCTGAAATAGTAAGTGAATGTCTGGTATCCGCTAGGATGACCCATCCCCAGCAAAAACAAAAAGATAAGAAAATTGAAAAAATAAAAACAAAAGCATAACTATTTATAATTATCTAGTGAGTTATCAAAAGGGAGATAATCCCCAACAAGGGAGATAATCCCCAACAAGGGAGGTAACTACAGGTGAGTTGTTAGAGTTCACGAAGATCGTGCATCAGGATTGTCTGGTCTGCATCTTTATGCCTTCTCTATTTTCTTCTTTATTCTTTCTTTCTTTCCTTCTCCTTCTGTCCCTCTTTCTTTCTTCTTTCTTTCTTCTTCTTTTCATTCTTTCTTCATTCATTCTTTCTTTCTTTCTTTCTTTCTTCATTCGTTCTTTCTTTCTTTCTTCATTCATTCATTCTTTCTTTCTTTCTTTCTTTATTTATTTATTTATTTATTCTACTCCAGTTACGCATCTTCATCTTTTGTCTACTGTCGTCCATCTTTTTCTATTTTCTTTCGCTCTTTCTCGCATGCTATTTAAGTATATTGCTCCTGTTCGTGTTTTCTCCTCCTCTTCTTCTTTTTCTGTCCCTTCTCGTTCTTTTTCGTCTACTTTGTCTCTTTCTTTTGTTTTCTTTTTATTCTTCTTTTCTCTCCTTCTTCTCCCGTTTCCTCTCGATTTTTTCTTCTTCTTCTTCTTCTTCTTCTTGTTTTATCTTCATCTTTTTTTACTTCTTCTTCTTCCTTTCGTTTTTATTCTACTTCTATTTTTACCTCCTCTCGTTCTTCTTCTTTTTCTTTCTTCTTCCTTTTCTTCTCGTTTTGTTGTTGTTGTTGTTGTTCTTCTTCTTCTTTTTCTACCTCTTCTCGTTCTTCTAATTCTTCTTTCTTTTTTATTATTTTTTATTCTTCTACCTCCTCTCGTTTTTTTACTTCTCGTTCTTCTTTTTCTTCTTTTTCTTTTTCTTTCTACAACAACAACAACAACAACAACAACAACAACAACTACTACTACTACTACTACTACTACTACTACTACTACACTTGATAATGGCGCTTCTTCTTCCAACCTCTAATATTTTCGGTTTTATTTTCTTAATTCCATTTCCCATCTTTGATCTGGCAAGCAACGCCGCGAGCTTGAACGAAGCAATTCATCTTTCTCTTCCTCCGAAGATTTCAGCTAATCACTTTGAGACGAACAATTTCCAACGTTTTGAATTCAATCTCAGACATGTGTTGCACCTGCCCTCCTCAAGATCCTCTTACCAAGACCGGACCCCCACCGCCGCCGCCCCGAACCTCCACCACTAAATCCTGCTGACACAAATCCTCATCGTTCCTGCGAAATTATTGAATTACACATATACATTCCGAGAAAACATTTTCCCAGCATATTGTCGGAGCAGGTTTTCTTTGTGTGTGTGGATATTTTTAGTCCACGCCAAAACGAAGGGAAGAGGAGGACAACAATTCGGAGGTGCCGTGCCGTCGCATTCCTTGAAAATCAGCGTTCGATTGGAGTAATTACTCATCAGCTGGATCTGTGCAGTCGAACTTCTGGCGCCGGATTGAAATATGAATCCAGGTAAACAAAGGAAGGGGAGATTAGATAGAAAAGCAACCCAAACAAAACCATAAAACGAATAGAGAACTCTCGGCTGCTGAAAAACAATCTTAATATAAACTTGTGTCGTGGCCTTTTGGCCAAGATCAAAATGTAGTATCTGTTCCGATGGATACTGCACCCCATAGACTGGTATTGTCTTGGCCTTCGGGGCTTGATTTACGCCGATCACTGGGTCTGTCCTGTGCAGTTCTAGGAGGTCCACCCTCCCAGGCGTTGCCTCCCCTCTTTGGGGAGGAGTAAGTTTATTGCTTACTGCCTGAGACGCCCCTACCGGGGAATGCCGACGAGGCTACCCAGGCAATTTTTAAATGGTCATAATGCTCACCTCTCGATCGCTGGCTTGTCTAATCCCACTTTCCCAACCTTGTGTCACATCTTACCTTATGGGAGGTAGATAAATAACTTGTGTATCTGGAGAGTTTGAATTACCTACTAGACACCATCCTCGAGTGTCTTCGGTCTCTCTGTACAAGGGTTTGTCAGGACAACCTGATATGAGGATTCTTTACCTTACAAGTAAACCCTGACCAAATATTCAAAATACCATAGTATTCGCAGCATAAATAAGATCCCCTCAGCACGGCTATACATTTGCTTATACGAAGAATAGTGCACCTTCTCTTAGTGATGTTACCTCAAGTAACACCACGTAGCTGGATACTCCACCAGACTAGATGAATTCTTGTCCTGTAATCTGGTAAGACCAAGAGACCGCAAGAAAGATATACTATAACATAGTTAATTGGCCAATTGGAGAGAAGAAAATTAATGTTCTGAACTTCTTCACTAACTCAATGTTTGAGAAATAAAGGAGAACTTTAATAGAATATTCGAATGTCTATGTATTTCATATAGAGATCAAGTGTTTGCCTCAGGAATGGAGCCCTTTTATTTCTGAGAACTTCGACTGAAGTAAAATGAAACAAAAAAAAAGAGATCGTTTTTTTCAATGGAAGGTGCTCGACTGAGCTCCAATATTTTTTTCAATGGAAGGTGCTCGACTGAGCTCCAATATTTGTTTCAATGGAAGGTGCTCGACTGAGCTCCAATATTTGTTTCAATGGAAGGTGCTCAACTGAGCTCCAATATTTTTTTCAATGGAAGGTGCTCGACTGAGCTCCAATATTTGTTTCAATGGAAGGTGCTCAACTGAGCTCCAATATTTTTTTCAATGGAAGGTGCTCGACTGAGCTCCAATATTTGTTTCAATGGAAGGTGCTCAACTGAGCTCCAATATTTTTTTCAATGGAAGGTGCTCAACTGAGCTCCAATATTTGTTTCCTCCTCGTAAGACATACTACTTGCTACCACAGCAAAATAACTTTCTTTTTTCTCTCCATGTGCCTAAACAGAGCTTCTTTGCCAGGGCTTTCCACCTTTAGAACACATTATCGGGGGACTGCTTCCATGTTGATTACAACTCGGTCGTCTTCTAATCAAATGCCAACAAATTTCTCCCATTCGTAAAAATCAGTTCATACCACTGATCAATGATAGTACTCCCATAGTGTTCCTCATGTTTCGGCTGACAATTATTTCCGATTCGTTAACCCTTAAAACCCGTTTACAAAAAAAAAAAAACTTCACTTGTTCTAATACTACACTTCATCTTTTCTGTCCTCGGTAAGTTAACGAGAACTCCATTGTTAACTGAAGCAATTTTTTTTTTTTTGTCTCAATCTCGAGTGCTTCATTTTTGGGGAGCTGGATTCTCTCCCACATTAAAAACCGACCTTGAGCACTCTAGTAAGGAGAATAGCCGTTGGTCGTTAGCGATAATACACATCTTTTCATAATTGAATAGAAGACACTAGGCAGCCAAACAAAATGCTTAATATTTGCACTTAGATTTAACTTAGGTCGTAGCTTGAACTGATAGCATAATTAGAATGAAGCTTGCAGTACCTGCTTGTATAGTCACACCGAAGAGCTGTAATACAGCAGAACGGTATGTCTGTGGATGCTTATATATATATATATATATATATATATATATATATATATATATATATATATATATATATATATATATATATATATGTATATATATGTATATATATATATGTATATATATATATATGTATATATATGTATATATATATATGTATATATATGTATATATATATATATATATATATATGTATATATATGTATATATATATATATATATATATATATATATGTATATATATATATGTATATATATATATATATATATATATATATATATGTATATATATGTATATACATATATATATATATATATATATATATATATATATAGAGAGAGAGAGAGAGAGATTACATAAACACTATGACAGTCTACGCCAATCAACCAGCGTTTCAATGTTATCACATCTCTTCACAGACTATGTGAAGTGATGTGATAACGTTGAAACGCTAGTTGATTGGCGTAGACTATACTAGTGTTTATGTAATTTTATAAATTCTCTACTTGTTATTGAGCACATTTGAAAATATTGGTTTATGTTCATTTTATTAATATATTTGAACTTGATTAATTAATATATGTGTGTGTGTTCTTATGTGTGTGTAGTATTAGTTGTAGTAGTAATAGCCGTAGTAGTAGTAGTAGTAGTAGTAGTAGTAGTACACTGATGAAAAGGATATACATTTTTGTAAAGCTAAAATACAATGTCTTTACCCTTGGAATTGTGAACTATTAGAAGTTTCTAATAGTGTAACATAATGATATATTCCTTTCAATTCAATCCAATTAATTCAGCAAAAAATAAAACAAGCATGATTCAGTTTCCATGTAAGGAAAGGGTGGTAGAAATTTACACAGAAGGCGATACAGTAGCCCAGCACCTGTTCAAATTCACCTAGAAATTGATGCGCTGTTGGAGCATTTATTACCTCTTTTGGAAGTCTATTCCAAGATCCAGTCACCCTCCTCCGGTTCAATCAAAATGAGCAACGAAATAGTTTCTTGTGGTTTCCGCGTAGACCTCTTTCTGGTGCAGAAGTGAACAATATTGATTTACCCCTCTCCAGGAGATGGCACAAGGCCAGTTTTTATCCTACTCCCACAAGTAAGATGTGACCCAAGGTCAGGAATGAACAATAGGTCCTGAGGTTTATCGTAATTACCATTAAGAGATTGTAGACCAAAATGAGATAATCGCGTAATCGCCGGCGCTCAATGAAGAAATGGTTAAGTTTTTTGAATCGGCTTTCATACACCATTCATCATTCGAGTATTGATTTACTCCTCTCCAGGAGTTAGGCACAAGGCCAGTTTTTATCTTACTCCCACAAGTAAGATGTGACCCAAGGTCGGGTCGGGAAAGTGGGGGTTGAAAAGCCAGCGTCCGAGAGGTGAGCACTCTGGCCATTCAAAATTGCCTGGGTAGCCCTGTCGGCATTCCCCGGTAGGGGCGCCTCAGGCAGTAAGCAATAAACTTACTCCTCAGCAAAGAGGGGAGGCAAAGCCTGGGAGGGTGTACCTCCTAGAACTGCACAGGACAGACCCATTGACCGGCATAAATCAAGACCCGAAGGCCAAGACACACCAGTATGGGGTGCAGTATCCATCGGAACAGATACTACACTTTGATCTTAGTCAAAAGGCCAATATCCAGTCTTGATTTACTCCTCTCCAAGAGTTAGGCACAAGGCCAGTTTTTATCTTACTCCCACAAGTAAGATGTGACCCAAGGTTGGGTCGGGAAAGTGGGGTTTAAAAATTGCCTGGGCAGCCCCGTCGGCATTCCCCGGTAGGGGTGCCTCAGACAGTAAGCAATAAACTTACTCCTCCCCAAAGAGGGGAGGCGAAGCCTGGGAGGGTGGACCTCCTAGAACTGCACAGGACAGACCCATAGACCGGCGGAAATCAAGCCCCGAAGGCCAAGACAACACCAGTATGGAGTGCAGTATCCATCGGAACAGATACTACACTTTGAAAAATTTATTTGCAGAAAATATAAAATATTTACATTCAAAACAAATTAGGCACAAGGCCATCAAAAGTGTGGGGAGGGTGTCGTTGGTCATCCTTTTTCTAAGGTAATAAAAATGTCTATCCTACTCTTAACTAGAATCATCTCAGTCCCACAATACCACATTTGCTCTAGGGGCCGTCCTACTTAGGCTATTATAAAATAAGTTGGAAATCTTAAAATTTTCCTTAGGGTTTTTTTTAAATTTATTTTTTATTTTATTTTATAAATAAATAAATAAATAAATATGGTTATATTTACAGAAATTCATTGGAGTATAATAGGGTAGGGGAGAAAAGCAAAACCCAGTTAGTAAGACCCTCCTAACCCTTTCTAAATATTAGACTGCCCACTGTTTTCCGGTTTGTTCCGCGCCAAAAACAAGCAGGTTCGTCTCTAAATGGGAGTGGGATCTAAGTGGGAGAAAAAGAAAGTGGGGAATGGAGTTTGGAGAGTGGGTGGTGTCTTTCCAAGATAAGTGCAAGTTGAGGTGGGGCTGAGGACAAAGAATTGAAAGTGGGGGGTTGGCATCTTGGATGGTTTTTATTGCCAGGAGGGTGGGGTTGATCTTAGCCAAAAGGCCAATAGCCAGTCTCTCCAGATGCTGGATATCACGCATTAGATATGGAGCAGAGGCCTGGACACAACACTCTAACAGTGGTCTTACAAAGAAGACGTGAAGTGGGAGAGATATTTCAGGAGTGAGTTTTTTTTTTAAGTGTCGAATGAGAAATAGAGTGCTAGTTGCTTTGTTTGCAGCCTAAATGCAATGTTTAGATGGCTTGAATGACAAGTCGACCAGAAAGCCAATATATTTTGTCTCGTTTGCCTTCTTGAGCAGAGCCATGTCACTGTCGAAAGTAGAAGTCGGGTCAGAAGGAGAACCCATTACAATATGGCAGCATTTATCGACATTAAGGTATGAGTCTCATTTAATGGACCATTTGGACCGTTGCAAGCTAGACTCGAGATTTTCTTGGCCTTTTGACTAAGATCAAAGTGTAGTATCTGTTCCGATGGATACTGCACCCCATAGACTGGTATTGTCTTGGCTTTCGGGGCTTGATTTACGCCGGTCTATGGGGTTGTCCTGTGCAGTTCTAGGTGGTCCACCCTCCCAGGCTTCGCCTCCCCTCTTTGGGGAGGAGTAAGTTTATTGCTTACTGCCTGAGGCGCACCTACCGGGGAATGCCGACGGGGCTGCCCAGGCAATTTATAAACCCCACTTTCCCGACCCGACCTTGGGTCACATCTTACTTGTGGGAGTAAGATAAAAAAAACTGGCCTTGTGCCTAACTCCTGGAGAGGAGTAAATCAATACTAATTTGATGTCATCTGCAAATAGGAGCACATATCTACCAATTTCTTCCGGCATGTCGTTTATATAAAGTAGAAAGAGAAGTGGTGTTACAGCTACCGTTGACTTGACATGGGAGGGGCATCAAACTCTATCGATGGCAGAAAGTCACTTTCTCAACTTAGAATGAATTTCTCCGTTTTGTGTGGACGAAGGATAACTGGATATTCGGTTAGTTGAAATAGGGTGTAACAAAAGAGCTGCAAGACATACACTATTGGCTGATTTAGTTCCAAAATGAAATAATGTAGTTCCGCCCAAACTAATATACTATTTCTTAATGTTTTGACTACGATTTTGTGATTTTTTCTTCTGGTGGGTTACGCCCATAAAAAACAGCATGTGGTTTAGCTGTCTAAACGTTAACGAAATGGCCCGTCAAGAAATTGGGTACTAATACCAAACCTTCTATTATATATATATATATATATATATATATATATATATATATATATATATACATATATATATAATATACATACACATATATATGTGTATATATGTATATGTATATATATGTATATATATATATGTACATGCTTCAGATTTTAGATTTTAGATTTTTTGTTTTTTGTTTTTAGATTTTTTAGATTTTTAATTTTTAATTTTTAATTTTAATTTTTTAACAGCCTCAATTTTTGAAATGTTAAATTTCTTTTCTACTTCTTCTCTTCTTCTCTTTCTCTATCCCTCCATTTCATTCTCTCCAAATATGATCTGAGGTTAAGATCGGATTCTAACTCTGCCTGATGAGATCTATGAGTTTATAGTAACTGTTGATCGATAACATCGACATGCCAGTGTCGCAGATTTTGTACATGTCTGTGTAAATAAAATTATCATATATATATATATATATATATATATATATATATATATATATATATATATATATATATATATATATATATATCGGGAATTAACTTCCTGCACTGAAGATTGCGTTAGCATGAAACATCGATGTCTGTAGGTAATAAATAATTAATTTTTATTTATAAATATTATTATAAGCCCCCTTTACTAAAGAGTGAGTTTAATAACATGCAGTACTAATAGCTTCATTGCGAGATCCAACACAGTTTGTAGTTGTAGATCACTTTCGCTGCTCGTTGTAAAATACCCGCCGACTCGGTATTTACAAAGTTAAATTCCTCCTTAATTATTAGCTAATTTGCGGTGTCCAACGGGGGAACGCTATTGACTACGAATTAGTGGCGAGTTGTGATCGGAGTTCGAGCCCGCCGACCGTCGGGAATTAACTTCCTGCACTGAAGATTGCGTTAGCATGAAACATCGATGTATGTAGGTAATAAATAATTTATATATATATATATATATATATATATATATATATATATATATATATATGATAATTCATTCTGGCAAGGTAAACATACAAGGTTGTTCTCAAATATGATCTGAGGTAAAGATCGGATTCTAACTCTGCAAACGAAGTTTTTATACAATATAGTAAACAGATTCAATAAATTAAAACAGTCATGTTTTTGGGTGTGGGGTGTGAAACTTATTAATTAGTTTAAAATTGTATTTTTTTTAATCTCGAAATAAAATTCTAATTTCTTTATTTAAACTTGAAAATCGAACTTTAATCACGGGCGTCGTAATATAATGCAATGTCTTGTCTTTGAACGCGATATTGGATTTAAAAAAATGTATTTCGCTTAAAAAAGGAAATACGTTTGGAAAAATGAAATACGTTTGGAAAAATGAAATACGTTTGGAAAAATGAAATACGTTTGGAAAAATGAAATACGTTTGGAAAAATGAAATACGTTTGGAAAAATGAACAAGTTAACAATGGTTTCCAAGTGAATGACTAATCCTTATGAGGGTAGCCGTGTTCTTGGCAGGGGAATAAAGTAACAAATAGGACGAACAATTTAAAGATGATTTCCAAGTAAATGAATAATCCATGCTCTATATGAACTGATTATAGACGAACGCATGCGCATTAATTCACAGCTAACTTCCGGTTCTGATTGATCGTGGGTCTAAAAACCACGACCAATGACACTACCATAAAATTTCGAGTCAGTTACAAAGCCTGCTACTATTACGACGGATACGGCTGAGGCCGGTGTAATTTATGGGGTCGCTTATCAAGTGATGTTTCTTGCATTTTCTGCAATTTGGTGTGTGATGTGGTGTTATTTCTGTGGTTTTGTTTTCTTTCTGATATAGATTCCATGTGACTGGTTACCTTTCGTAGCATATACTGGTTGGTTTCCGCATTCGAGGATTTTTCTTAAGATTGCAACTATTTTGGTCATTGCCGCCATTTGTATAGTTTCAATGATTCCTTTGATTCCAATTTATCCCAGTCTTTTTTCCAGATTTATTTGGATTGTTCCTAGTGCTCCTACGATTATTGGTATTATATTGACTTTCTTCATGCTCCATATTCCTTTCAGTTTTCTGGCTACTTCCGTGCATTTGCTTCGTTTTTCCGTCTCTTTGATCTTCACGCTGTTGTCTGCTGGAACGGCGAAGCCTACGATTTTTCAAGATTTTTCCTTCTTGTTGATTATTATAACGTCCGGTCTCCTTGCTTAATCCCAGATGATTTTGTGTTTTTCGATTTCCAGTTCTGTTTCTAGTTTATTTTTGTACTATTTGTCTGCGTATTCGAAATTCAATTGTTTGCACAGTTCCCAGTGTATTACTTTCCCAACACAGTCATGTCTGTTCTTGTATTCTTTTTGAGCAAGTTTGCTACATTCATTTATTATATGATTTACTGTTTCGTCTCTTTGTCCACACAGTCTGCATTTACTGTTTTCTTGGGTTTTATCTATTTTAGCTTTAATGTAGTTTGACTTAATCGCATTGTTCTGTGCAGCTATCAGTAAAGATTCCGTTTCTCTTTTCAAGTGAACTTTTCTTAGCCATGCCCAGCGCCCATGTAGT
This sequence comes from Sepiola atlantica, assembly GCA_963556195.1. Taxonomy (NCBI): domain Eukaryota; kingdom Metazoa; phylum Mollusca; class Cephalopoda; order Sepiida; family Sepiolidae; genus Sepiola; species Sepiola atlantica. The sequence continues at coordinate 52,991,816 of OY744542.1, forward strand.
TGTTTTTCTTCCCACTTTTCTTTTCTTTTCTTTTTGTTTCTGGTATCGGTGCTTCCCGAGTAGTTCGTTAGGACGGTGTCTCTTGCTGTGGTGATTAGCATTTTTGTGTTCTGTGTTATGTATTTATCCAGCTCTTTTTTGATGTCTTCCACGCAGTCTTCTATACTTACCAGTCCTCTTCCTCCTTCGTTTTTTGTCATGTAGAGTCTGTCCGTATCGTCTTTTGGGTGTAGTGCGTTATGCATGGGCATTAATGTTTTAGCCATCTGGTCAAGGTGCCTGAGTACTTCTTTAGTCCAGCCTATGAATGGTCCAGAGTATCTTATTAGTGATACTGCCCAGGTGTTTATTCCTATTACTAGATAAAAACTAAAAAAATTATTATTATTAGTAGTAGTAGTACTAGTAGTAGTAGTAGTAGTAGTAGTAGTAGTAGTACTACTACTACTACTACTACTACTACTATTTATTTATTCATTTACTTTTTTATTAATTTAAGATAAATTATGGTGATTTTTCTCCGTTCTTCAACTTTTATGCGGGTTAGATTTCGTTCGATCACCTAAGTGCACACATTCTCCCATGTAGATCCAACGAATTATAAAAAAAGGGTGTCAAGTGTGTGTAAAGGCTGAAAAGGGCGAACTGAAAGGAAAAAAAAGGAGAAAAGCGAAGACAAAAACGGAAATGGGACTTTGAAATTTGTTTGTTGGCCGACAAAGGCTTGGGGGGACGGGGGGGACGGGGACACAAAAAAAACGTCAAACCTGATTTTTTAAGTTTTTTTTTACTCAACGTAGACACTTCCTGGATTTTAGGCGTCTCTCTCTCTCTCCCCCTCTCTCTCTCTCTCTCTCTCTCTCTCTCCTTTTTTTACAGATGTATATGCATATATAAAACAACAACAATAAACATTACAACATTCTTATATATATAAATATATATATATATAATATATATATTTATATAATATATATATAATATATATATATATATATACAACAAAAATAACCAAATTTATACGTGCATAAACATACGCACACATATATATATATATGTAAAGAGAGAGAGAGAGAGGGGGGCTTGGAGAGAGAGAGAGTGGTTACTGGGTGGGGTAGAAATAGGAACGCCGCTGGGGGAGAACGCGTTGCGGGTAGAAGACAAAAACATATACCCTTATTACCGACTCAGTTATGACTCACAAATTACACACAGGCACAAGCACACACGCACGCGCGCACACACATAATACGCGCTTTCATGCGTGTGTGGCTGTGTGTGTGTATGTGTGAGAGAGAGAGAGAGTAAGAGAGAGAGAGAGAGAGAGAGAAAGAAAGAAAGAAAGAAAGAGTCTATCATTATCTTAGTGGTAGAGCTTCAGGCATCAAAGTCTGGGGTCCTGGGATCGAATTTCGCTAGGTTCAGCACCGCTGATGAGTCGTAAACGACGAAACACGTGTCTATGGATAAAGAAATAATATATATATATATATATATATATATATATATATATATATATATATATATATATATATTTTAATGATTTAGAAACCAGTAGAAATGGAAATTTTATTTTTTCAGATAAATAAATATATCCATTTATATTTCATAAATAAATATATTCACTTATTTAAATTCGAGTTTTCCACCCATAAAAAGTCCTTGTCAAGTGAAAATACCCTTTACTTATTTCAAACTTGTGCACACGAAACCCTAACCCTAACCCTAACCCTAACCCTAACCCTTTACTTATTTCAAACTTGTGCACACGAAAGCCTAACCCTAACCCTAACCCTAACCCTAACCCTAACCCTAACCCTAACCCTTTACTTATTTCAAACTTGTGCACACGAAAGCCTAACCCATACCCTAACCCTAACCCTAACCCTAACCCTAGCCCTAACCCTAACCCTAACCCTAAACCCTAACCCTAACCCTAACCCTAACCCTAGCCCTAACCCTAACCCTAACCCTAACCCTAACCCTAACCCTAGTCCTAACCCTAACCCTAACCCTAACCCTAACCCTAACCCTTTACTTATTTCAAACTTGTGCACACGAAAGCCTAACCCTAACCCTAACCCTAACCCTAACCCTAACCTTTTACTTATTTCAAACTTGTGCACACGAAAGCCTAACCCTAACCCTAACCCTAACCCTAACCCTAGCCCTAACCCTAACCCTAACCCTAACCCTAACCCTAACCCTAGCCCTAACCCTAACCCTAACCCTAACCCTTTACTTATTTCAAACTTGTGCACACGAAAGCCTAACCCTAACCCTAACCCTAACCCTAACCCTAACCCTAACCCTTTACTTATTTCAAACTTGTGCACACGAAAGCCTAACCCTAACCCTAACCCTAACCCTAGCCCTAACCCTAACCCTAACCCTAACCCTAACCCTAGCCCTAACCCTAACCCTAACCCTAACCCTTTACTTAT
>OY744542.1:53004259-53006759 GCA_963556195.1 Sepiola atlantica
TGGATAAGGACACATTGATGTATAAGGAAATTGTGGATGAAAATAGACAGAGAATTATGAAAAAAACTAAGGGACCAGAACACCATTTAACTTTTACAAAAGAAACACCATGTGAAAGTAAATATCTGACACATAGAGTTCTTCCTAATAGTGGTGCAACAGGTGCTGTTCATGCAGATCAAGTGGTGGATGTTTTGCATGAATTCCACAGTGAGAACAGTATCAAGGCTATACTTGTTGACAACACTAATACCAACACAGGTTGCGAAGGTGGAATGGTTGCAATTTTAGAAAAAAATTTTTTTTTTAATCTTCACACAATTGGTTGCTCTTTGCATCATAATGAACTACCTTTCAGAGCCCTTTTTAAAAACATAGATGGTTGCGCAAAGGGCCCTACAACATTCAGTGGCCCTCTGGCGAAATTATGCTCAAATGATTGCCATGATTTACCCCAAATATCATTTTCCACTATTAGCAATCCTCTAGAGTCAATTTTTAAAATTGATGAAATACATGATCTTAGTTCTGACCAAAGACTCCTTTATGAATACACAGTAGGTATTTCTAGAGGTAAGGTTTACTCTAGATATGCCTCCTGGAAAATTGGTCCTTTAAACCAAGCAAGATGGTTAACTTTGGCCATCAGGCTCATGTGTTTATGGACTCGTGGTGCATACCCACAAAGGCACACAACAAAACTACACTATGTAGTAAATTTTATTGTAAATGTGTATGCCACTTCTTGGTTTGAAATTAAAAGGAATAGTAAATTCCACAATCAGCAAGTGCACATTTTTAATATGATCCAGAGGATTAAGAAGCAGCCTCAGGAAATCCAAGATATCACATTTAGAAATATACAAGGTAATACATTTTGTTTATTGCCTGAAAACTTTCTATATTCCATGGTTAAATCTGAGGAGATTGAAGTAAGAGAAGAAGCTTTAAAAAGAATTTTGGCCATTAGGTAAGTAATATTTATTCATATATCTCTGACTCAATTATTGATTCCAATTTATAGAATGATTTTTAAAGATTTGATCTAATTTCACCATAATTATTAAAGCAGTACAGATTGGAATTTTTTAATTATTCAATTAATTAATTTGTTCTTTCAGGAGTGAGGAGTCAACCAGAAAAAGATTAAAAAGAATACCACCTATTAATTTTAATGCCACACATTGGACACAATTAATAGATTTAAAATTATGCGGCATTTTTGAACCACCAATGACGGAAGATTTTACTGAATCTGAACTTTAAGAATCGTTGATGAATGGAACCAAGCTTGACTTGCCAGATTTGCCCTCACATTCTCAGGGCGTGGAACGGGCAGTTAAGTTAATAACAGAAGCTTCACAAACTGTATATGGTTTTGAAGCAAGGCATCAACACATTACAGCCAAAGTTTTGAGTCAGAAATTGAGACCAGCATTTTTGTCTAAGGGGTCTTATATGGAGCAATTTGACTCTCTATATTAAGCTCCATTAAAATAGTGTTAGGTTTTTCCTTATTTCTTTGCTTGTTATATTTTCACTTATAACAGAAAAAAATCATTTTTTTAGGTATTCAAATATTACTGTTTAATTCATAACGTTAAAAGGTAGTTTACAAAAGCAGATACTGAAAATGAGGGGGGGGGCAAATTTTCAATTTGAAGATTTCTTTAATTAGTATCATTTTTATAAAATAAAAGGACATTCGCTGATTTTAAATGCACAAATTATTTGGTTTTAACACCAGTATTCAAGCAAATCTTGCAAAAACGAGGAATTTTCAGTATATTCTTGTCTACGATCTTTGATACCAAACGCTCAAAAAACCGCTGAAGTTTTTGATCTAATTTTTTGCATGAGTATTTAATAGGTCTATATACAACTTTCGGTACGTGCCTTTTTTTAATATTTAAAAAAAAGTGTAAAATCGACCTACCCTAATATATATATATATATATATATATATATATATATATATATATATATATATATAATTACACGGGCTATTAAAAAGGGCGACTTTATTCAATATTTTTTACCTCTTATGAAGTGGAAAAATACTAAAATAATAGCTATACTTCTATCGCCAGTAAAAAATAACCTACGTGTAGGTAATAAATAAATAAATAATTAATATTTATTTATAAATATTATATATATATATATACATATACATTTTATTTATATATATATATATACACAATAATATTTTTATAAATAAATATTAAATATCTAGAGACATCGATGTTTCATGCTAACGCAATCTTCAGTCTAGGAACTAATTCTCAACGGTCGGTGGGCGCGAACCCCGAACACAAATCGCCACTGATTCGTAGTCGGGGATCTTACCCATAGGCCATAGACAACTAGTTAGTAAATAGAGAGGAACTTTAACTGTAAATAGCTGAAAATCGGCGGCTATGTACCAGGCAGCTAGAGTGATCTACGAAGCGTCGCTCGGATCATGCATAACGCTATTTGTACTGCTTGTTATTAAAGC
>OY744542.1:53014259-53016759 GCA_963556195.1 Sepiola atlantica
TATACTTACCAGTCCTCTTCCCCCTTCGTTTCTCTTCACGTAGAGTCTGTCTCTATCGTCTTTTGGGTGTAGTGCATTGTGCATAGTCATTAATTTTCTAGCCCTCTGGTCAAGGTGCCTGAGTTCTTCTTTTGTCCATCTTCTCAGGTATTCTTTTCCAATCTTATCTTTCATTTTTGTTGATTTGATTGTGTCTGCTTCCAAAACTCCCAAATATTTATAGCTGTCTTGTTCATCTAGCGCCCTCATCTGCTCTTGGTTGGGTAGTTCCATACCCTCAGTCGTCTCCAGCTTTCATTTTTTAATCTCTAGCAATGCACACTTTTCCATTCCGAAATCCATTTGAATGTCCTGACTGAAGATTCTGGTCGTATTTATCAGCTTTTCCAGTTCCTTTTTGCTTTTTGCAAATAGCTTCAGGTCGTCCATGTACATGAGATGGTTTATTCGTTGTTCTCTGCCTGTGAACTTGTATCCGGCATCACATTTCCTGATTATTATTATTATTATTATTATTATTATTATTATTATTATTATTATTATTATTATTATTATTATTATTATTATTATTATTATTATTATTTTTATTATTATTATTATTATTATTATTATTATTATTATTATTATTATTATTAATTATACTACTACTACTACTACTACTACTACTATTATAATTATTATTATTATTATTATTATTATTATTATTATTATTATTATTTAGTCTAGCCTATGAATGGTCGAGAGTATCTTATTAGTGATACTGCCCAGGTGTTTATTCTATTTACTAGATAAAAACTAAAAAATTATTATTATTATTATGATGGTTATTATTATTATTATTATTATTATTATTAATTATATTACTACTACTATTATTATTATTATTATTATTATTATTATTATTATTATTAGTAGTAGTAGTAGTAGTAGTAGTAGTAGTAGTTTCCGAATAAAAAATAAAATGGGTGCAGGAATAACGGTTTTTTTCCTGATTTTCTTGGTTAGTGTGTCGCTGATTTGCTTGCTAAGGTTTTGAATTTCAAAAAAAAAAAAGAAGATCAGTGAACATCTTGCTAAGGATTGGCACCGGGAAAGGAATAATTCCTTCTTTTTTTTTTCAAAGTTCTAGTCTTAAAGAATTTAAGAGATCAGATTTAATAGATGTTTATTTGCGTTTTTCTTCGTTACTCATGAAGCTTTCAAAAATCTACCATCAGACCGTACAACTTTAGAGCCAGCAGAGGGGACTCTTATTTACTTATCTGTATAATAAAAGTGAACTACGTGCGTCCGGATCGCTTCAATAATCACGCATGTAACTGTTTTTATGGGCCAAATAGGAAAGGCTTAATCTTAATAATATCTGATAATAGTAAAAAAGGAAATAAGTTATTTCAATCTTAATATAGACACAAAAAATAATTCCTGATTATTAAAACAGAACGATGAGTGATATATATATATATATATATATATATATATATATATATATATATATATAGAGAGAGAGAGAGAGAGAGAGAGAGAGGGGGTGGATGGAGGGGGAGAGAGAGTTTTGTCTTCTTTTTCTTATCGATTAGTTTTCTCTTCTGATCGATTAGTTTTGTCTTTTCTCATCGATAGAGAGAGAGGGAGTCTTGTCTTCTTTTTCTTATCGATTAGTTTTGTTTCAATTATTTCAAATAATGAATATGAATTCAATTGCGAAGTGATAGCGAACGAGCGATTTTTGCTCGTTATTAATACGTCATAAAGTTGTTATTTTTTAACTAATGGATCACAACTTATGAAGGCCAAAAGCTATTCGAGGATAAAGGTTAATGAGAATGAATGGTTTTCAGTTGGAAGATGAAGAATATTACGAGAGGATTGAGAATGATTGATGAGATGAACCAAGTTCGAATACTGGCGAGGGCGGTTTATAACAGGGATCTGTTGACATTGGATTTTAAGAAGACGAAGCTGTAATCTGCCGGGAAGCAGTCCTGTGGTGATGTGTTCCACAGACGGGAAGCATTTGTGAAGAAACTATGTTTGAAGAAATTTCGACCGACACGGAAGAAGACAGGAAAGTCTTGTGTTTTTCGTTGTTGTAGAAACGAGTTCTTGCTGTGAATGTCTTACAAGGAGGCACCTGAGATTGGAGCAGCTTCCAATGAAGTTAATTCTGTTAATATTAAAAACATTTACTATGAAATCCTGCAGGTTCACGAATAACTACGACGAACGAGGAGAACTTCGTGCAGACCAGACAATTCTGAGGCACGTTCTTCGCGAGCTCTGTGCAAAAGTCCAACTCGCTGAACAACAACGAAAACAAAAACAAAAAAACAAAAACAAAAAAATAACAAAAAAAACCCAAACAACAAATATAAATACAAACACAGCAGCAGCAGCACATTAGTTTTCGTCACATCACAGGAAGATGTGGCCCAGGCCAGCGCTCCAGAATGGGATCACTCTGGCCTCTTGAAAAATGTCTAGACTCTTCATGCAGTAT
>OY744542.1:53021759-53036759 GCA_963556195.1 Sepiola atlantica
GTCGGTTTCAAGCACGGAAGGTCTTACCCATCCGGCTCTCTTCAGCTTCTGTTGTCATCTGTTTTGGAAATGTGAGGTCACATGACACTCTTGTTGGGACGCGTTATTTGCTCAGTGTGTTGTGTGTGTTTGTTTAAATTTGAATTTAGTGTAATAAGACCGTTGAGATTTAAAACACGAGGGAATTCAAGATTAAAGGGAATAAAAAAGGGGGGGGGGGTAAAAAATTAAAAAATATATATATGAAAAAATATATATATATAAATAAATGTAAAAAAATATAAAAAAACCTATATATATAAAAAAACATTTCAATACTAAGAATAAAAGAATAAAAAAAGAGAAAGAGTATAAAAAGGTATAAAAAAGAATAAAAAAAGAATAAAAAAGGGATTAAAAAATAATAAGAAAATATAGAGAATAAAAATGTAGAGAATAAAGAGTGAGAGAGAAAGAAAGAATAAAAATAGAAAGAATAAAAATATAATAAATAAAAATAAAAATAAATTAAAAATGAATTTAAAGATTAAAAAATATTAAAAAATATTAATAATAATAAAAAATAAAATTAAAAATTAAAGATTAAAAACAAAAATAAAGAAAGGGTTTCTCTGAAATTCCCGTGAGCCAAATTATGAATTTGTATCATTAGCCGTTATATTTTTGAAGGTATGCGTTCTAAAAACGGTTAGTGTGTAAAAATCTTTATCCCAGATTGGAGTGATTTTAATGAAGAAATTCGGATCTAAGGGAGGTAACTTAGTTGGAAATATGAAATATTTGAGTTTGTTAAAATGGGTTTGTAGATTAATAAATTAAATGATAAATAAATTAAATATTTTTGCATTATTGTATTTTGGTGAAAGTCGAAGTTTTTGCTCTTGGAATTTATGTGGATATAGTTTGTTTAAATGGATTTGTAGAGTAATCTATTAAATATTTTTGTATTTTTGTGAAGGTCGGAGTTTTTGCTCTTGAAGTTTAAGTGGATATAGGTTGATGAGGTATTTGTTCGTTTTTATCGTGTTTATATTAGTAGAGGGGGGTAGTTAGACATTATGTGAATCGGTCAGACCAGTTTATAAGCAATGCTTGTCTCTTGTGGACACCCCCCCCTGAATATTTCATCGCGGACATTTAAACAGTCTGTATTCGGATCGATGATGGCCTTTGAAATGTGGTATTTTTCAGCGTCACATAGAGGACATCTGTTTATGGCTGGAGAGAAGGGTGGTTTTCTCTCAATTATTTTCCATTTGATGGTGAAGGGTGTATTTTCTTCTTTAAGCTGCCATATTCGGGTCGCGAGTGCCGTATTAGCCTTGTTTTTGTATCTGAAGGAGTTTCTGTGTGCGTATAGCCTTTGTTTGAAGTTTCCCTTCGTCATCCCAATATATTTTTCTGCATTACTGGTATTCTGGTCTGTGACGGTTGCTTCATATATGATTGAATTGATTTTGCAATTTCCCTCCAGGGGGCAGTTGTTTTTGTCTTGGCATGAGCAGCCTGCGTTTGTAATTGTTTTGGGTTCTGCAGAGATAATTTTTCTTATTGAAGGGGCAGTGGAATAGCTGACCTTAACAGAATTTCTGTTAAAAAGTTTGTGTAATTCATTTGTGGGTGGGAAGTGTTTGTCGAGTAACTTGAGGAAAAGTTGGCCTACCTTTGTTTTGGTATTGGTCGAATAGGGTGGGGAAAACCAGATCACCGATCTCCTTCTATTGCGGGTCCCCCGTGGTTGGTCTCGGTTGGGGGTGTATGAGATTTTTTCTCTGAACCCGCTGTCGCGGAGTGCTTTGTTGTAATATGGTGCTGCTTGGTTGAAAATTTCGGGACTGGATGAGAGGTTTGAAATTCTTTGGCTAATATTATTGATTAAATTTTTAAAGATGGTGGGGGGGTGGCAGGATCCCTTGTGTATGTATTGGAGTGTTTCATTGGGTTTGTGGAAAGGTTTATATATATATGTGTGTGTGTGTGTGTGTGTGTGTGTGTGACTTTATGTGTGTGTGTAATAATGTAATAATTAATTAAAAGTATTTGTGTTTATCTACATACGTTTCATCCTTTCGGGAATCGTCAATGTAGAGATAATTATTCATACCGTACGCAAGATTCGAAACCCAGGAACCCAAGTCATTTGTTAACCCAAATTCCGACGCCTTAATCCACTGGGCCACTTTGAACACTGATAAATCGGCAAGAGTTTAAACCTGTTATAGGCAGCCGTCGTCAAGAGTGTTCAACTACTGAAGGAGCATGAATATATATATATATATATATATATATATATATATATATATATATATATATATATATATATATAGTGGGAAGTTGATTTTAATATTTAATGCTGTTCGATATTAAGTTTTTGATTCTTCATATTTTGAGATATGCTCTCACTGCCACTCATAAACACTACGAAAAAATAATTAGAATCATTCGTCGAGATTTATTAAAGGTAGGGGTAAAGTTAGGAGTAAATCATATTTCAAGCGCTTTCATTGACTAATAATCTCTTTTTCATAAGCGAGTTAATGCCGGATGAGAGAGGGATGAATAGGCGACTTTTTACTTTTTTTTAAATTGATTTTTTTTTCGACAGATCGGTAACAGGACCGGCGGGACAGTTATAAAAGTGTGTGTGTGGGGGGGGGTCTCCTAAAAAGTGGGTGGGGGGAGGCTCACCCCCCCTGCCCCCCGGTGCCGCCGTCCATGGGTAAGTTTTTGGTTTCATTGAATCGTAATGTTTGCTTAGTTTTAAACGATTATATTTTAACATCTTTTGATTACCATTATTCAGAAAGAAAGATATTATTTATAAGAAAAAAAACAACATTATTAATATTAAAATTATTACTAAAAGAAAGTACCAGGTCTTTAACTTAATTTTTTAGGGTGTTTTTTGTGCCCGTATACGAGTTAAATAATAGAATTGTCGTCGCCAAATGTCTATTAACAGGTGGTTAATCTTTTAAACTAAATATTTCTTCTTATTCTTTAATATTTAAATTTGAATGTTATGGTATAGTTAGGTCACCACCAAGCTCCAGCCTCTGTCCCATCGCCGCAATGTTGACTCCTTGTGCTTGTTTTACAAGTACTTCACTGGAATGTGCTCCGATGAACTTGCTGCTCTGGTGCCACCTCGAAGAAAATACACTCGACCAACCCGACAATCAGCTAAATCCTATCCATTCACTGCGGAGGTCCCCAGACGCCGTAGAGCTTTCTACTCCAATAGCGTCTTTCCTCGTGCTGCCGGTCTTTGGAACTCCCGCCCTGTTCCCTGTTTCCCCGACTGCAGAAATTTGAAACCTCGCTGCACAGCTCCCAATTTAGGATGATCCCCAAAACTTTCACCCTAATTCCCAGTAGTCCCTTATGTCTACAGTAGCAACTTGCCTTATTTGGGGTGAACTATGTTTCAAAAAAATGTGAAAAGAAAACTGTTTCGGCTTGCTTCATTCGGTCCAGAAAGTAACACTTCTTCACTCTTTGTAAGAAACATCGCTCATGGAATGTGAGGACTAAAAGAAAATTAAAGGAAACCGAAAGTGACGTAGGCTGCTGACAATAAAACTAAGGTCCACTTTCTACTCTTCATGTTTTATTCAGAAGTCAGGCTTTCTTTTCTATTGAATTACATTTTTCGTTCAGACATGAAACGTTTTTATTATTATTTTATCGGCAGCAATTCCCTAAAATTGCTAATAAATTTGATCGATTCCTTTTTTTGTGTCTGAACATTTGCTATTATGTAGAGTTCGACAAAGTACACCTGAAGAAGGTCGGAGGTTACATCGGCCGAAACGTTGTGATAAAAACACCCAAGATGAGAACAGTAGTCCAAATATACCAAATTCTACGTATGCAGAGGAGTAGTACTTTCCCTAGGAGGGCCTATTCGTGGCATCCTTTACTCGTGCCCATCCATTCCATACGATGCGCAAAAATACCGCCTCTCCATACTCTCTCAGACCTTCACGATGTGTGACAGTGTCAATGAAAGTGAATAAACTGAATCTAAGACACGTGTTTTGTATTGCTATATTACTTGTTCCTCTATTAGTCATACAGACCTTCTCGATGTGTAACAATGTCAATGAAAGTGAATAAACTGAATTCATGAAATGTTTTTTTTTAATGTACTTCGCCCGCTAGCTCTTGCTTCACATTTATTATAAATATATATATATATATATATATATATATATATATATATATATATATATATATATATATATATACATACATATACATACATATATATATATATATATATATATATATATATATATATATATATATATATATATAAATCATCCTTATTTAATATGTATTACATAAGATAGACATTTCATTGAAATTGGACCTATTTGAATTTTCGGTGGAGCAATTGTTTACATTTCAGTGTATTTAGTGTGTGTGTGTGTGTGTGTGTGTTTGTGTGCGTGTGTGTGGGGGGGGGGTGTGTGTGCCCGGAGACTCTCTTAATATTATCAAAATTTGCTGAAATTTTGGGGATAGACATCATTTTTGGTCATTTACCTATGGTTTAAATTTCATTTGAATCGAAAGAAAAACAGTTTTCAGTGTGGGGGGCAGCGTTGAAGTGATATATTACTTATATAGCATATGACCTTCCATGAGAGGTCAGTAGTCCACATGCCAATTTTCAAGCAATTCTGTCGAGTTGTTTGGGTGAACATAAGCCACAAAGATCAGGCGGATACACACACACATAGTTACTATTTTATATATATAGATTACTTGGCCTTCTATTGTTCTAATTTTATTATTTTTATTTTATATTTTTTACTTTTCTTAAAGTAAATAAAGGGAATCAAAAGCGTGTGTTTTCTTTATGGAAATCGCTCCAGACAAGGCACGAAGCCACTTGATGTAAGGAGCTAACAAAAACGACAGATGATTATTGCAAAGATAGGAGATGCCTATTGGCCTTAGTCTTGAAAAGACCGAGGCTATACGTAGAAAGAAAACAGTCAGCAGGAAAAGAGCTCCACAAAAGAAGCTACTAGAATAGGAAGCTGTTTTACAATGAGGTATCAAAACAGCGAATTGATGGAGACCACTAGACCAACGAGTCAAACGAGCTGGAACAAAGGAAGCAGGTATAGATCATGGTTCCTAATGTCTGGGATATCCAGGCGTGTTATGGAGATAATGCGAGGGGGTGGCACACTGTACATGGCCAAACCACTTGAAACGTATTTACATTCTAAAAATGGCTGTCACCGTTATTAATTTGTGACCGTGCAAATTTGAAAAGACCAAGGCTATAAGTAGGAGGAAAACAGTCAGCAGGAAGAGAGTTCCACAAGATTGCAGTTCTTGGGGAAGAAGCTACTGAAATGTTTTGTATTGTTGTCTTACTTGTTTTTGTATTGTTATATATATATGCTTGCTCAATGTATGTCAGTGTCAATGAAAGTGAATAAACTGAATCCAGTTTTGTATTGTTTTCTGCTTATGTTTAAGTAAGAGTACAAAACGTTGGGACCAGCCCGTTGTACATCTCTGTCGTCTTTGTCAATCTATAAACCAGTCATGGCTTTATGGGCTTCTTGGCCTTTTGGCTAAGATCAAAGTGTAGTATCTGTTCCGATGGATACTGCACGCCTGTCCTGTGCAGTTCTAGGAGGTCCACCCTCCCAGGCTTTGCCTCCCCTCTTTGGGGAGGAGTAAGTTTATTGCTTACTGTCTGAGGCGCCCCTACCGGGGAATGCCGACGGGGCTGCCCAGGCAATTTTTAAATGGCCAGAGTGCTCACCTCTTGAGCGCTGGCTTTTCAACCCCCACTTTCTCGACCCTATCTTGGGTCACATCTTACTTGTGGGAGTAAGATAAAACTGGCCTTGTGCCTAACTCCTGGGGAGGAGTAAATAAAACCTTTAAAGTCACAAGTACAAAAAGTGCAGATAGAACCGTTTTAATTTCATACGAGGAATGGGGATATTTACGTTATTGTAACTGGGTTGGAGTGTATAAATCCCTCGTTGGTTACATCCAATATTTGTTCAGGTTTTCATGAGAGAGTTTATTCTTAATTGTTTACACAGTTCATTCGGACAATTGTGGGGATCGTCTTTTTGTCCGAATGAGATTGAAATGCAAACCCCGTGTTTCTTTCCATACAATTGTTTGTGTGTTTCGTTTTCTGACGTCACTATTTTCCTTGTGGTGGGTCTATGTTCCCCTACCTTAACAAATAGTATTTTCTATATGTACCTACCCGGTTTTCGATTCTTGTAAAGAATTGACAACCATGTGGATGTCAGTTCTTATCGAGTCAGTTCCGAGTATATACGGAGAATCCCGAGTCAGTTCTCGAAATTACCGAAACAGTTTACGATTTGAAAGCCATATTTTCGTCTTTTTTAGGGGGGGGGGGGGATTTTTTTCAACTTTTTTTTCTTTGAGAGGCTAAAAGTCTTTTAAAACCCCAACCCTAACCCTAACCCTAATGTTACCCTTTGCATGCTTAGTGTCGTCTGCCTTATTACATCGCTTTCGTGGTTTCAAATCGTAAACTGATTCAGACATTTCCAGAACTGACTCAGGATTCTCCGTTAATACTCAGAACTGACCGCACAAGACCTGACATCATTTGGGTATCCATTCCATACAAGCTCCCCCTTAAAAATAACTATGCCCTTTTTTCACTAACTTTTATATATTTTGGTTCCAAACAAACGGAAGTAAGTCTGTATAGACGAATACAGAGTTAGCTCCTAATAATTTATCTGGGTCGATCTCTCTCTCTCTCTCTCTCTCTCTCTCTCTCTCTCTCTCTCTCTCTCTCTCTCTATATATATATATATATATATATATATATATATATATATATATATATATATATATATATATATATATATATAGTAAGTTATAAAAATATATTTATGACAATTCTGCTAAACAGGCACATAATTTATCTCCCATAACGAATTGATTTTATTAATAGCTCTAAAACGCTAGAATACCCCTGAAATAGGGACTCATTTTACGTTTAATTTTAATAGTAAACTGACCTCCCCCACTCTAAATTCTAAGGAATTAGTTTTTTTTCCGCCAATTTTTTCAGGGTGTCCACACATAATCGCCTAAAAAAAGTAGAATCCCATTTTTGTTTCTGATGATTTTCATTTACCATAATAATAATAATAATAATAATAATAATAATAATAATAATAATAAGTTTTATATATTACAATAATCTACTTAACTTCTATGTTACATTAACATATAAGAAACATATGAAACAAAAATTGATAAAAACATTTTTAGTAATTAATTATTAATTCATAACCCACATTTTACATTTCTTTCATGGTTTTAAAATACGCATTTAAATGTTTATGTTGGCAGACACATTATTATTTTTTTTTAATGGCGGCGATACGAAAATAATTCCGACCCAGATAAATTATTTTCTAGAAGGAATTGAATCGAATTACATTTTATTGTTCTTAACAACATGATGCAACGATCCCGAAGAAAAACTGACAAAACAGAATCAAATATCGATGTTGTATGAAGACTTACTTTACTTTATCATTATTGAATTAAGTAGTCAGTGCTCAGCTGTTTAACTAGTTAATCTCAAACTGAACAAACTGCGATAGAAGCCAGAAAGTTGGTTTATGAACATGCTATGACGCCATTATGCTTAGATGGGAAAGTCCATTCTCTGGGTTTTGATTGGTTGTGTAGGGAATTGATTCTGGTAGTGCAAGGGTCCTGGGAATCATCGAGTTGTTCCCCTTTAATTGTGCCCGAAAGGAGCCAGAAATTATTAGATTGGTCGAAAAAAAGTGACCGATTTTGAAAGTTATCCGACTAATTTGTGTGTATTTTTTTAAAATATGCTGTTTTAAAAAAATTATTATTTCCGGGAAGACAGACATAAACAGAGGCTGAAGAGAGTTCCGATAAAGAGGGGTCAAGAGGTCCCCGTTGTTAGGATTTGAAACCGACGGTACCGATGTTGTTCTGATCTTCTGTGATAGAAACATTAATAAATAAATTGTTTTTATTATTATTATCAATATTTTAAATTAACATTGTTATTTTAATTTGGAGTTCGTTTTCTTCGGATTATTCGGACTACTATTCTCGTCTATGATGTTATTTTCACGACGTTTCGGTCGATGTATGCTCCACCTTCTTCAGGTGTGTGTCTTGTTGAACTGGGGAATCTGTACGGAATTTCGAACGGAAAGTTTATTCATCCACGGGGGTGACTTGCTCTAGTTGCGTTAGCCAGGTGTTTTAAGTAATTCGTAATTGTATTCTTAGTATCGCCTGTGCTGAGGATTGAACGCCCAACTCCCAGAAGACTCTTACTTAGAACTGATGGTACTTTTTTACATTGGGAGCCGCGTTAACTTTGACCATGACCCTGACCCTGACCCTTACCCTAACTCTACTGCTAACACTTTGACCCTAACCTTAACCCCCACTTTGACCCTAACCCTAAACCCTAATCTTAAACCCTAACCCTAACTCTACTGCTAACCCTAGCCCTAACCCCACCTTTGACCCTAACCCTAACCCTAACCCCCACTTTGACCCTAACCCTAACCCTAAACCCTAATCCTAAACCCTAACCCTAACTCTACTGCTAACCCTAGCCCTAACCACACCTTTGACCCTAACCCCCACTTTGACCTTAACCCTGACCCTAATCCTAAACCCTAACCCTAACTCTACTGCTAACCCTAACCCTAACCCCCACTTTGACCATGCCCCTAACCCCCATTTTGACCTTAACCCTAACCCTAAACCCTAACCCTAACTCTACTGCTAACCCTAACCCTAATCCCCACATTGACCCTAACTCTTACCCTTACGATGGAGTCAAAGTTAGCGCGGGTCCCAATGTAAAAAAGTATCGAACTGATTATAACTTAGCACTTTTATCTGTTGTATCACATGATCTTGTTCGACCAATCACAACTTAGTATTTCTTAGAACGTTTGTGGACAATCTTCGTATGAATTTTGTAGTACCTTAAACCTATTCTTGTTTTAAATGTGTAGCCTTACTGCTTATTATTTTTTTTATCGATTTGGAGAAACGAAATGTGTATGTTTTGGATTTTGCTGTAAAGAAAATGTTACCGTTTTAATATGAATTTATGAAATACTTTGTTAAAAATACTTTGTTAGAAAATAATACTTTGTTAAAAATAGTTTGTTAGATAAAATGTTACCGTTTGAATATGAATTTATGAAATACTTTGTTAAAAATACTTTGTTAGTGAAAATGTTACCGTTTTAATATGAATTTATGAAATACTTTGTTAAAAATACTTTGTTAGAAAAATAATACTTTGTTAAAAAATACTTTGTTAGAGAAAATGTTACCGTTTTAATATTAATTTATGAAATACTTTGTTAAAAATACTTTGTTAGAGAAAATGTTACCGTTTGAATATGAATTTATGAAATACTATGTTAAAAATAGTTTGTTAGATAAAATGTTACCGTTTGAATATGAATTTATAAAATACTTTGTTAAAAATACTTTGTTAGAGAAAATATTACCGTTTGAATATGAATTTATGAAATACTTCGTTAAAAATACTTTGTTAGAAAAATAATACTTTGTTAAAAATACTTTGTTAGAGAAAATATTACCGTTTTAATATGAATTTATGAAATACTTTGTTAAAAATACTTTGTTAGAAAATAATACTTTGTTAAAAATAGTTTGTTAGATAAAATGTTACCGTTTGAATATGAATTTATGAAATACTTCGTTAAAAATATTTTGTTAGAAAAATAATACTTTGTTAAAAAATACTTTGTTAGAGAAAATATTACCGTTTGAATATGAATTTATGAAATACTATGTTAAAAATAGTTTGTTAGATAAAATATTACCGTTTGAATATGAATTTATGAAATACTTCGTTAAAAATACTTTGTTAGAAAAATAATACTTTGTTAAAAAATACTTTGTTAGAGAAAATGTTACCGTTTTAATATTAATTTATGAAATACTTTGTTAAAAATACTTTGTTAGAGAAAATGTTACCGTTTGAATATGAATTTATGAAATACTATGTTAAAAATAGTTTGTTAGATAAAATGTTACCGTTTGAATATGAATTTATAAAATACTTTGTTAAAAATACTTTGTTAGAGAAAATATTACCGTTTGAATATGAATTTATGAAATACTTCGTTAAAAATACTTTGTTAGAAAAATAATACTTTGTTAAAAATACTTTGTTAGAGAAAATATTACCGTTTGAATATGAATTTATGAAATACTTCGTTAAAAATACTTTGTTAGAAAAATAATACTTTGTTAAAAATACTTTGTTAGAGAAAATATTACCGTTTGAATATGAATTTATGAAATACTTCGTTAAAAATACTTTGTTAGAAAAATAATACTTTGTTAAAAATACTTTGTTAGAGAAAATATTACCGTTTGAATATGAATTTATGAAATACTATGTTAAAAATAGTTTGTTAGATAAAATATTACCGTTTGAATATGAATTTATGAAATACTTCGTTAAAAATACTTTGTTAGAAAAATAATACTTTGTTAAAAAATACTTTGTTAGATAAAATGTTACCGTTTGAATATGAATTTATAAAATACTTTGTTAAAAATACTTTGTTAGAGAAAATGTTACCGTTTGAATATGAATTTATGAAATACTTTGTTAAAAATACTTTGTTAGAGTAAATGTTACCGTGTTAATACTAATTTATGAAATACTTTGTTAAAAATAGTTTGTTAGATACAATGTTACAGTTAGAATATGAATTTATGAAATACTTTGTTAAATCATATCACAAAAAGATCTGATCCGATCTGATCTTGTTTTTTTCTTTTGTTTTTTTTTCAAATGCTTCACGCGCGTTGCCAATGAATTACGAGGACGGCGAGGAGATCGGGTTTCAAAAACCGCACAGGGAAGAAGGACCTACTTTTGCCTCGCGCCAGATAACCGTTGAAGATAAATCACGACTATTACGTCGTCAGTGTTTTGTATTAATCTGACAACTAATTTTGATGTTTATGGCTATCTTGAATCAATCTGTTTGCTTTTTTTTTTCGCTTTTTTTTTAGTACATCGTTTGTTTTTGTTTTTTGTTAGTTTTTTTTTTCTCTCCTCGCTGCACCTGTCATTCGGTGAAAAGGTGATTCGTATCAAATTTCATAAAAGCGTTTGAATTATTCTATTTCGGTTCAGTTTTGTCCTTCTTCTTCTGCTACTCTGTGGACCTGTTCTCAGATTAATGAAATCATTGGAGCGCCATGTTGAGTAAATTGCCTTTCATGGCATCCTTCACGGCAACACGACTTACTTTCAATTGACGCTACAAATAAACTACGGCAGACTTACTGGATTATTTTCTTATAGTAGCCCCCCCCCCCTCTCTCTCCAATTCTTTCCCTCCTTCACCTTCCTTTATATATATATATATATATATATATATATATATATATATATATATATATATATATATATATATATTTATATATATATATATATATATATATAAATATATATATATTATATACTATATATATTATATATACTATATATATATATATATAAATATATATATATATACATATAGTATATATAATATATATAGTATATATATATATATATATATATATATATTATATACTATATATATTATATATACTATATATATATATATATATATATATATAAATATATATATATATATATATATATATATATATATATATATAGTATATATAATATATATAGTATATAATATATATATATTTATATATATATATAGTATATATAATATATATGTATATATATATATACTTTTTAGGAGCCTCACCACACTTTTGTAACTGTTCCGCCGATCCTATATATATATATATATATATATATATATATATATATATATATATATATATATATATATATATATATATAGTACCGTCCAAAATTAAGGAACAAAAATGTAATCTTCTGAATCTAAACAAAATTATTTATTCATTTTTGTGAAAATTTCACTGAATATACACATTATGTAGTTGGACTTTTACCGAGATTTTCAGATGAATTAAAATAATATTTTTAAAGTTATCAACCATTTTACAGATTTCAAGTGTCCAAAATTAAGGAACAAAATATCATTTTTACCTAAATCACATTAAAAAGGCAAAAGAGATTTAATATTTGGTACTTCCACCTTTGTTTTCAATAACTTCTGCGCATTTACGACTGCAGGATTTCACTAAATCTTGACATTGGGTCACAGTTATCTTGATCCATTCATGTTTCAGTCTCAGCCACAAGTCTTCGATGTTTTTCGGATTCTTTGCCATAACATTCTGTCCTAGAGTATTCCATAAGTTTTACTATAGGGTTCATGTCAGAACTCTGAACAGGCCAGTCCATTACCTGTACTTCTTGATCGGCCAGATAATTCATGGCCAGCTTTGCCTTATGGCAGGGAGCATTATCCTGCATAAAAACAGGCTTTTCGATATCAGAATTGTGCAACACTGGCAAAACATACTGTTCTTGTATACAGTAGCATTTACTCTAGTATTTAAGCGTACAAGTGATGATGCCGAAAACTATCACACTACTTCATCCAAATTTAAGTTTCAGTAAATAAATCGAAAACTAAACAATACACTTATAGAAACGCATGCAATAAATGTCAACAATCATGCGAAAATGTTATGTTCTATCAGTTTCTAACAGTATATTGTTTACTTTTCGATTTTTTAATCGATTTTCAACTCTTGGCCATGTGCGAGCGGCCATTTTGAATTTCTTTTTGAGCAGTCAACACCGACTGTTTTGAACAATAAAACCACCCTTTAAAATGATTTAAAACACAAATAAAATTATCCAGGAAGGTAGATCAGTAACTTAACTTGCTTTTGCTAACATTTATTTGTTGCACATTTGTTTTTTCACCCATTTTTCGTTCTGTTGATGACAGTAAAAGATTCCCGATTATTTAAAACGTAACTAAATATATATTAAATCATTTAATTAAGATAAACTAAAAAAATGTTTTTTTCTTTATTTTTTATTTATCAGTTCATGTTTATCTTTGTATTACGGAAAAGAGGTTGCATGTAAAAAAATATATATTAAATCATTTAATTAAGATGAACTAAAAAAATGTTTTTTTCTTTATTGTTTATTTATCAGTTCATGTTTATCTTTGTATTACGGAAAAGAGGTTGCATGTAAAAAAATATATATTAAATCATTTAATTAAGATGAACTAAAAAAATGTTTTTTTCTTTATTGTTTATTTATCAGTTCATGTTTATCTTTGTATTACGGAAAAGAGGTTGCATGTAAAAAAAAAACGACTTCATTTGTCTACGGGGTCTTACATCGGGTTAAAGACTGAAAAAAAAAATTAAAAAGATAACAATTAAGTTTTATTAAATAAAGTTTTGGGGAATAATACACAGTATAATTGAAAGGTTTATTAACTTTATTAATTAATGGAATAGATTATTAATTTTAAAAAAAAGATAGAACTAACCTTAGGAATAAACGTTGAGAAAACCCTATATGTCATTTGAATATTTAAAGAAAGGGGGAATGGCACCATTTAAAATGGTTTCAAAAAAAAAAAAATTTGGATTGCTAGTAGACTTAGAAGGAAAAAAAAAACAGAAATGGAATATATGTTACGAATTACCATGGTATAATGAAGGTGGATATATATATATATATATGTGTGTGTATGTATGTATGTATGTATGTATGTATGTATGTATGTATGTATGTATATGTATGTATATGTGTGTGTGAAAAAGACAAAAGGAAAAACAAATAAAATACAGGAACAAATCATCAGGAAACAAGAGATTTGACCGGTTTCGTTCGGAACAACGGACGTCTTCAGAAAAAGTGATCCGACCGAAACCGGCAAAATCTCTCGTTTTTTTGATGATTTTTTCCTGTATTTGATTTGTTTTTTATTTTGTCTTTTTCACACATCCTGTCTTCACGGCATTTCATTTTTATGATATATCGCGCATTTGATCCTCATGAATATATATATCACACACACACATATATATATATATCATAATTAATATTTGTTTTTTTTTTATCCTTTACGAGAATCGCCAGTGTACAGAAGAATTATTTACACTGGTCACCGGACTCGAACCCCGGAACACGAGTTATATTTCAAACTCAAATTCCAACGTCCTTGCCCACATGGCCGTTGTCAACAACTCGGTAAGTCAGCGGGAGATTAATCCTATTTATAGGCAGTTGTCGTAAAGAGTTCAACTTTTAAAAGGAACATTGCACTGAAGCCACGATGACGGCTGTGTTAATACTACTCGCTACAGACCACAGCCAGAGAAAGGAAGGGTGAGAGTAATCCGACGTAATGGGGAATGAAAAAGGAAAAACCAAGAGATATTTTTTTATATATTCATCAACGTTTCGTCTTTATTGTAAGACTTCCTCAGGATAATAATTTTAACAAAAACGTCATGCAAGTATATCGAAATATTGGGTTGACATGATGGGTTGATAACGAAAAGTAGTAGGCGTGGCTACTAAGAGCGCTGGTCGAGAGTCCAGTCTGCTACTTTTCGTTATCAACCCATCATGTCAACCCAATATTTCGATGTACTTGTATGACGTTTTTCTTAAAATTATCATCCTGAGGAAGTCTTACAATAAAGAGGAAACGTTGATGAATATATAAAAAATATCTCTTGGTTTTTTCTTTTTCATTTCCTATATATATATATATATATATATATATTTCTGAGCTTATATAAAAATATAGTTTTAGGCATATAACCTTTATAATATCATCCAAATTATTTTAAATTATATATTTCTGAGTTTATCTAAAATATATTTTTAGGCATATATCCTTTATATTATCATTCAAATTGTTTAAATTACAAGCTCAATGAAGGTATGTTTGTATATATCTGTGTGTGTTGTGATGTGTG
>OY744542.1:53039259-53056759 GCA_963556195.1 Sepiola atlantica
TCTCTCTCTTTCTCACACACACACTTACTCTCTCTCTCTCTTACTCTCTCTCTCTCTCTCTTACTCTCTCTCTTTCTCACACACACACTTACTCTCTCTCTATCTCTCTTACTCTCTATCTCTCTCTCGCCCTCTCTCACTCTCTCTCTTTCTCACACACACACTTACCCTCTCTATATATCTCTCTCTCTTACTCTCTGTCTCTCTTACCCTCTCTCTCGCTCTCTCTCTCACTCTCTCTTTCTTTCTCTCTCACACACACACACACACACACTTACTCTCTCTCTCTCTTACTCTCTCTCTCTCTCTCTCTATATA
This sequence comes from Sepiola atlantica, assembly GCA_963556195.1. Lineage (NCBI taxonomy): Eukaryota > Metazoa > Mollusca > Cephalopoda > Sepiida > Sepiolidae > Sepiola > Sepiola atlantica. The sequence goes on from OY744542.1 coordinate 53,039,578, forward strand.
TATATATATATATATATATCTTACTCTCTCTCTCTCTCTCTTTCTCACACACACACACTTACTCTCTCTCTCTCTCTTACTCTCTCTCTCTCTCTATCTCTCTCTTTCTCTCTCTTTCTGGTCCAAATACCCTAGACATAATCCCAGACACGCGATACCCCACCGTCTTCATGTAACCTCACTTCCAGCCACCCCACCAACCGTTATCATTGGCGGCTGTTTTGGCCCAAGCATCTGTAACAAGGAAAGAAGAAGGAAAGGGGTGAAACTGCCTGGCGTTTAAACTATCGCATATCAAAGCGGGTAGGTTTTAGGGGTGGCAAGTTTTAAATCGAGCATCTGCAGTTTTAATCTGTAAAACTCTACAACTCCCATAATGCATTGCGTGTATACACAATATTGTTCATATTCCTCTTACTCAACCTTTTGCTACTAATTTTTAGTTTGGTAACTTTGGGGAGTTTGGAATTACCCCATAAGTTATAACTGCTCCCAGGTCCACTCTGACGTGGTGTTTTAGTAGATGTCAGACTATTTGTTTGCTAAATATACGCATACAAAACAAATTGATCTAAAAACCTTTAAAGTTCTTAGCAAATCCTATTCTCTATTTATATAAAGTTAGGTATGTTTATATGTTCATCTATTTGTATGTACATGATTCACTCCTAAACTAATTAACCGATCATTATTAATTTTGAAACACAGCTGGTAGGCATAAGGGGTCCAAATGTGGGCTATATTTAGCTTAATATAGTTTCACACAAAAGAAAGTAAAAGACCTTCGTAAAAATTCAGATGCCTCCGATTTTTGTGAAATTTTGACCATAGGTATTAGACATAAATTAATAAATATTCTCCAAATTTCAGGTTTTTTAAAAGTATTTTAAAGGGGTATAGGGTTAGGGTATAGGGTTAGGGTATAGGGTTAGGGTTAGGGTTATTTTAAAGAGGTATAGAGGTTATAATATGGGCACAAGCCCCCATTTGCAAATTCAGATTCATCAGATTTGCATTGAATTTGATCCATAGTCATTAGACACCAATGAAGCAAGATTCCTTGAATTTCAATTTCTTCTTAAGACTCCTTAAGCTAAGCCTTAAAGTTTAGACATTTTCAAGAATCAAAATCATGTAAATGGATTATGATCAAAATTATCTAAGAAATGAGCTTCAGTATCATTATATCTTGATTTTGATATTCATAAAGTGACATAAAAGTGGTGCAAAACTATTCTGGCTGGGGAATCTTATTCGTCCTAGAGCAGTTATCCTTCTAGTGTTATTAAAAGGGTAAAAGTTTTAGAAGCCATTCACATCTAATAATTATATAAATAGAGATTATAGCAACGTTGCCATTTTATTTATTTTCCTCCCACAAGGTAAGATGTGACACAAGGTCGGGAAAGTGGGATGTGAAAAGCCAGCCCCCGAGAAGGTGAGCACCTTGGCCTACAAAAAATGCCTGGACAGCCCCGTCAGCATTCCCCGGTAGGGGCGCCTCAGGCAGTAAGCGATAAACTTACTTCACCCCAAAGAGGGGAGGCAAAGCCTGAGAGGGTGAACCTCCTAGAACTGCACAGGACAACCCCACAAACCGGCGGAATCAAGACCCGAAGGCCAAGACGATACCGTTCTATAGGGTGTAGTATCCATTGGAACAGATACTACACTTTGATCTTGGCCAAAAGGCCCAGAAGCCGTCTTCAGACGGCTGTAATAGCAACATTGCCATAACAAAATGAATTGTAGTTTTGTAACAGTTTGGTTCAATTAAATGAACAAACGATATATAATAATAATTACATTTATATTTCGAAATATCATTAAAAATATGTAGAATATACCGAATTCTACAAATTATCAACCCTCATCTAAAAAAAATTCCGAAACTTATTAAAAAATAATAATTCAGAAAAAAAAAACGAATAAAGGCATAGTTCGAGAAAAAAGCGAAACAAGAAAGAAAGTAAAAGGAATCCCGAGCAACGCCGGGTGGGTAGACCTGGTTTGAAAAAAAAAAAGGTTAATAATATGAAGATGTGAAGTTAACATGTGAAGTCGGTCATTAAACGAGATTTGACGAGACTTGAGATTAACACCCGTTGCCAAGGAACCAAAAAGCAGTTGTTTGACAAAAGTCAAGCCAAGCGTCTACATTTGTGTAGACGGATGACATATTTGCTTTCTGTCGTTCAGTATTTCGCAATCTCTTCTCGGGAGGGTCGGCTTAAGAACTTAATGTGACGCCAGTCTGATTTTGTTCAATAATACATAAAAAAAAGGAACCATTTTCGAATACATAGGAAGATTAATGTCACGAAAGTAATAATTATTTCATGTCAAGAGATCTTACAGGATTATTATTATAAACACATCAATAGATACGTCTCAACAATCAGTCCCAAAGTGACTTTTTTGCTGCTGTCAAGCTGAGGTATAGTTCTGTTCAGTCTCAGGGGGGGGTCCAACCTCCCAGGCTTTACCCTCTCTTTGAGAAAGGGGTTAGTTTATTGCTAATCTCCTGTGGCGCCCCTACCAGGGAATACCGACGGGTCTGCTCAGGAATTTTTTGTAGACCAGTGCACTAAGCCTAGTACACTGGCTTTTCAACTTATGACTTGACCTTGTGTCTAACCTTCTGCTAAGTCGGTTCTCTGTATCGCTCCAAACACTTTCTCACACCTGAGACTATTCTCTATCTTTACAAATCCACAATCAGACCATGTATGGAGTACTGTTGTCATATTTGGGCTGGTGAATCTCTGTCCCATTTGAGGCTTCTTGATAAGGTGCAGAAACGTATCTGTCATTTGATTGGCCCCATCCTTTCATCTTCTCTACACCCTCTCTCTCTCTCTCTTTCTCTCTCTCTCCCTCTCACAGATGTCCGTACATCCTAAAACATGACATTAATACGGATGCACTTCAGAGGTCAATCCTTGAATCTTTGTTGTTCCTGATTTTTTCTGATACAATTGTATCCGAGATGGTATATTTGCTGATGAGACCACGCTTTATTCTCGACATGTGGGTAAAATGAGGGCGCACATATCTAAGGCAATGGCTGAATTTGTAGAAAATGACCTCCAGTCTGTAGTTGAATGAGGACATAAATCGCTGGTAACATTTAATGCTACTAAGAAAAAGCCCCTTTCTATTAAAAATTATGAGAAATCTTTTCAACCACCGATTTCCATAGCTAATAGCAGCCTACCCGAGGGTCGATCATTCAAACTCCTCGGACTAACATTCACAGGTAATATGAATTTAAACAAATACATAGAAGATACTGCACGATAGAAAATGCAAATAAGGTAGGCTCCCTCTATCCTGCTAGAAAACTTCTCACACCTGTCAGTATCATATATCTTTACAAACCCACCATCCACCCTTGCATGGAGTATTGTTGTCACATCTGAGCTGGTTCGTCAACCACTCGTCTCCCCCTCTTAGACAGGGTAAAAAAAAACTATAATCTAATAGGTCCCACACTGTCTACCAACTCCAGCCCCTGCCCCATCGTCGCAATGTGGCATCCCTGTGCTTATTTTACAAATACTTCAATGGAATGTGCTCCGACGAACTTGCTGCTCTGGTGCAATCCCGACGTAAATACAATCGACCAACCCGACAATCAGCTAAATCCTATCCCTTCACAATGGAGCCCCCCCCCCCTCAGATGATGTAGGGGTATCTACTCTAATAGCTTCTTTCCTCAAACTCCTGTCTCCATGACTGTATCAAAATGCAGAAATTTAAATGTAATGTGAACAAACATCTCGCTGCACAAATCCCTACTTCGGGTGGCCCTTATAAATCTGTCCCCTAAGTCTAAGTAGTCCTTTACGTCTCACTGGCAATGTGTCTGGAAGATCTCAAGTTTTTAGAATAAATAAATAATTTATATAAAACAAATAAAAATAAAATTACGTTGTTCTGTTTTTTTTTTGGTTTTTTTTTTCAAATATTCTTCTTCTTTCTATTCTATCAACGTTTCAAGTTTGAACTTCATCATTCAACAACACGTAAACCACGTGATACACACACGCACACACGCACACACACACACACACACACACACACCGGCATTCAAATACCAAAAAATCAGGACCAATTTTTATCTTGGCTGCGGCAAGATGTCACGATCAAGAAGTAAACGAGGAAAAAATGGAATCAAATGCGTGTACTTTTGAGAAAGGCGTTATCGCTGAAAGACCTCAAGTTTTTAGAATAAATAAATGATTTATTTAAAAAAAAAACAACAAAAAATACGTTGTTCTGGTTTTTCAAAACTTATTGTTATTTCATCAACGTTTCAAGTGTAGACTTCTTCATTATATATATATATATATATATATATATATATATATATATATATATATATATATATGGGAAATGAAAAGGGAAAAACCAAAAAGGATGTTTTTTTTTATATATTCATCAACGTTTCGTCTTTATTTTTAAGACTTCTTCAGGATATAATATTAAGAAAAATGTCATGCAAGTACGTGAAAATATTGGGTTGACATGATGGGTTGATGGGAAGAAGTAGTAGCCAATCATGTAAACCCAATATTTTCACGTACTTGCATGACATTTTTCTTAATATTATCATCCTGAAGAAGTCTTAAAAAATAAAGACGAGACGTTGATGAATATATAAAAAAAAACATCCTTTTTGGTTTTTTTCTTTTTCATTTCCCATCACGTCGGATTACCTTCATCCTTCCTTTCTCATATACATATATATATATATATATATATATATATATATATATATATATATATATATATATATATATATATATATATATATATATATCATCTGTTTACGGTTCACGGTGTTGCAACCCCCCCTCCCATCTCTGTTCTAGACTTAAATATTGATAATATTTTTGTATTAAGGTAAGCAACATTTTATTCCTAACGATACACGCCCATATGTGATGAGTGCCCATTCTTTCATCCCCGCGAAACGCGAACGGTACAAAAAGCGCATCAATAAACACGGGAACGAATGCGAACGTATCATTATTAGTAATGGATAAGACACAAGTGAATGTGTATTCGTTATGAAGACGCCCCATCAACGCGTACGAATGCGCAGTTAACAAAAACAGAAAAGTGCGCTCTATTATGTGAAATCCGATAGGAAGCCATTTTGTCGACTCGTCTTTTATGTAAAATTGTCTGATCAACGACCCGACCCCATTTCACTCGAAAGACGTGTCACTTCAACCCCGAACCCCTTCTTACTTAACTTATTCTCTTCCTCGTGCTAGAAGCCGTCCCATCTCCATTGGCATTCTGTATCAAGCATGCAATTCCCTAAAGAACTGGGCTAGGCTGATTAACCTAAGATTCCTTTAATTCTTTGAAACTGTTGTCATTCGCTTTCGTAGACTTCGCTGTCTCTGCTAGTTTCTCGATCACGCTAATGACCTTCCGATTTATCGGATGACCTTTATACGATACAGAGGGAAAAGAAAAATCAGAAAGAATGACAACGTTTTTGAATAGCATTTTTGTCGGTCTGTCAAGCTTAACTTTGAAATCCTATTTTCGTCAGTCTGTCATTCTTAAGTTCAAAATAGCAGTTTCATTTTCGTCAATCTGTCATGCTTAAGTTCGAACTAGCAGTTTCATTTTCGTCAATCTGTCATGCTTAAGTTCGAACTAGCAGTTTCATTTTCGTCAATCTGTCATGCTTAAGTTCGAACTAGCAGTTTCATTTTCGTCAATCTGTCATGCTTAAGTTCGAACTAGCAGTTTCATTTTCGTCAATCTGTCATGCTTAAGTTCGAACTAGCAGTTTCATTTTCGCCAATCTGTCATACTTAAGTTCGAACTAGCAGTTTCCTTTTCGTCAATCTGTCATGCTTAAGTTCGAACTAGCAGTTTCATTTTCGTCAATCTGTCATTCTTAAGTTCGAACTAGCAGTTTCATTTTCGTCAATCTGTCATGCTTAAGTTCGAACTAGCAGTTTCATTTTCGTCAATCTGTCATACTTAAGTTCGAACTAGTAGTTTCATTTTCGTCAATCTGTCATACTTAAGTTCGAACTAGTAGTTTCATTTTCGTCAATCTGTCATACTTAAGTTCGAACTAGTAGTTTCATTTTCGTCAATCTGTCATGCTTAAGTTCGAACTAGCAGTTTCATTTTCGTCAATCTGTCATGCTTAAGTTCGAACTAGCAGTTTCATTTTCGTCAATCTGTCATGCTTAAGTTCGAACTAGCAGTTTCATTTTCGTCAATCTGTCATGCTTAAGTTCGAACTAGCAGTTTCATTTTCGTCAATCTGTCATGCTTAAGTTCGAACTAGCAGTTTCATTTTCGTCAATCTGTCATGCTTAAGTTCGAACTAGCAGTTTCATTTTCGTCAATCTGTCATGCTTAAGTTCGAACTAGCAGTTTCATTTTCGTCAATCTGTCATGCTTAAGTTCGAACTAGCAGTTTCATTTTCGTCAATCTGTCATGCTTAAGTTCGAACTAGCAGTTTCATTTTCGTCAATCTGTCATGCTTAAGTTCGAACTAGCAGTTTCATTTTCGTCAATCTATCATGCTTAAGTTCGAACTAGCAGTTTCATTTTCGTCAATCTGTCATGCTTGAGTTAGAAATTGCAGTTTCGTCAATCTGTGATGCTTAAGTTTGAAATCCTATTGTCGTCAGTCTGTCATGCTTAAGTTAGAAATTTCATTTTCGTCGATCTGTAACACTTCAGTTCCGAAATAGCATTTTCGTTGATCTGTAACGCTTTAATGCTGAAATAACATTTTCGTGGAACTATAAAGCCTCAGTTCGAAATAACATTTTCGTTGATTTTAACGTTTAACTTTATAATAGCATTTTCGTCGATCTTTAATACTTACAGTTTTAAATAGCATTTTCGTTGATCTGTAACGTTTTTGTTCGAAATAGCATTTCATCGATCTGTAACGTTTTAGTTCGAAATAGCATTTTCGTCGATCTGTAACACTTAAGTTTTAAATAGCATTTTCGTTGATCTGTAACGTTTTTGTTCGAAATAGCATTTTCGTCGATCTGTAACACTTAAGTTTTAAATAGCATTTTCGTTGATCTGTAACGTTTTAGTTCGAAATAGGATTTTCGTCGATCTGTAACGCTCAAGTACGAAATAGTATTTTCATTAATCTGTAACACTTAACCTTGAAATAGCATTTTCGTCGAACTGCCATGCTTTAGCTCGAAATAGCATTTTCGTTGATCTGTAAGTCTTAACTTTTAAAAGGGGGTTTCCTTACGTTTAAATATTTTTTTCTTTCTAATTTTCCCACCGTTTGTACTTACATCATATTTTTTTCATTTGATTAAAAAATATCTTTTTTTTTCATTTATTAAAAAATATCATTTTTTTTTCATTTATTAAAAAATATCATTTTTTTCATTTTATTAAAAAATATAATTTTTTTTTCATTTGATTAAAATAAAAAAAATTTTCAATTATTAAAAAATATCATTTTTTTTTCATTTTATTAAAAAATATAATAATTTTCATTTTATAAAAACATTTTTTTATTTTATTAAACAAATATAGTTTTTTTTTATTTTGTTAAAAAATATCATTTGTTCCATTTTATTAAAAAATATCATTTTTTTCATTTTATTTTAAAATATCATTTTTTTCATTTTATTAAAAAATATCATTTTTTTTCATTTTATTAAAAAATATCATTTTTTTTCATTTTTATAAAAATATCATTTTTTTCATTTTATAAAAAATATCATTTTTTTCATTTTATTAAAAAATATAATATTTTCCATTTTATTTAAAAATATCATTTTTTCATTGTATTAAAAAATATTTTTTTATTTTATTAAAAAATAACATTTTTTCCATTTTATTTTAAAATATCATTTTTTTCATTTTATTAAAAAATATAATTTTTGTGTGTATTTCTAATAAATAGACAATTGCCTTTTTTTTTCTCAATTTGACAAATAATTTCCATATTAATAAAACTGAAAGTTTACTTACTTTGTTTTCATGTGTGTGGATTTTTCTCACCACAACGTCACTTACATTTAATCAATTATTTGAACTCAATATTACGAAAATAAACTGATGACTTTTTATTTTCTCCGTGAAATCAATATTTGTTTGTCCATACCCGCAAAAAATACGTTGAGTTAGATGTCCGATCTGTCTGATATTAGAGAGAAAAGGGAGCGATTCTAATTTGTCCTGTCTTTTTGTTTTCACGTATGTAGGCCAAATCTGATCATATCAACTTTATACATGTTCGTTATTTCGCTCGTGTACTCTGTGATTGGTATGTTCGTAACATGTTTTAAAGGTCAATCTAGTAGTGTTTTATTTTCGTCTGTATGTGCAGTCTCCTTGTTTTATGAATTACGTAAGCTTTGCATGGAACTATTCTAAGCTTAATAAAGATTCATAACCTATATCATTCTTGCCGGTAACCATGTGAATTGAATGAGGACACCTGTGGACTCCTGCTCCCAGCCCTGACCCTCATATTAACATTTTTTTCTTATTGTTTTATTTCTACAAAAGAAAACTTCACTGTATTATTATATAAAAAAAGCCTAATACAAAAATAACATTACCATGAGATTCCTCGTAAAATGTTCTTTTAAAAAGTTTCTGTATGATCTTGGTATAAAACTTAATTTTTAATTGCATCCCGACAAATGGATAGACAGAGAGACAGACAATCACAAACACCATAAATATAGTAAAACATCTATTATATAAAAGGCAGTTGTCTGTTTGTGTGTAAGTGTGTGATTAAACCTAACAGTTAGAAACTGTGTTGCATACCTTTGATTTCTCCCTCTTACCGTGTAGAGGGTGGTGTGTCGTCTAGTGGATGAATTCTTTGTTCTTTCCTTCCTGCTGTGAACCTCTTCTTTTAAATTTAATTCATTTTATTATAAGCGTTGTTATTTCAACTGGAGGTCATTCACTACGTCGAGAGAGAGGGAGAGAGCAAATCCTACTTTATCGTAGTTAGTTAACAATGTTTTCTTAACCATTCATAGAGAGGAGGAGAAGGATTTCTCTCGCTTGTATTCCCTTAAGGGAAATATTTCCCTTATCTTTACATCGTGAATCGCACGTCCTGCTCGGTTCGCCTTCCGAATCAGACTAACGAAAACTCGCTTCTCACGACAACAAGTGACGTCACAGAGCCTCTCGCAGGTGCAGACTGGCCCTTGATCTGGGGTCTCGTCACACAGTAACCTTGTCACGTCTGTTAGCTCTAACTGTGAGAACAAGCCCTATTCTGCACTCGACTGCACCCGCGTTAATTCGCGCAAGTCAAACCAACGATTCCCAACAGATACGTCCATTCCCATAGGGCCATTATCCAACAACTACACAAGACACACACAGTGCTGATATACTCTTTTTCAGCATTGCCTTTGGCAGAATATGGAAACATTTGTTTTCTAATATTGATTCGTCTGAGGGTCACCAGGAACCAAATTAGTGTAATATTTAGAGTGATATTTTTCCATCGAAAAACTCGAACTAAAATGCCCTTTCTTGGCCTTCGGGCTAAGATCAAAGTGTAGTATCTGTTTTATCCTTGGTTGGAGGGTGGGAAATCCTTCTTGACTGGAAAGAGAGAGAGAAAGAGAGAGAGAGGTAGAGAAAAGTAGATAAAGTTTTTTTTTAAAAGGAAGATGTTACACACACTTTTTCTTTCTTTATTTTTTGTTGCACATGCTCCCGGTCAACGCCGAGTAGGCATGCTAGTGGTTAAATAAAGTAAAACAATTTTATTCTAAAAAGAAAATCCAAAGAGATTACCACCTTGGTATTCTTCGTTAAAATCTTATTCAAGAAAGCTTGTGCATGGCATAGGGCTTTGTTTTAAATTGAATCCCCGAATAGACAGGCAGAGATATTATATTCGTATAATAGCTTGTGATAATATGATAGAGATTGCTTCTGAAATTGGCAGTATTTTCTAATAGACTGTGATAATATGATAGAGATTGCTTCTGAAATTGGCAGTATTTTCTAATAGCTTGTGATAATATGATAGAGATTGCTTCTGAAATTGGCAGTATTTTCTAATAGACTGTGATAATATGATAGAGATTGCTTCTGAAATTGGCAGTATTTTCTAATAGATTGTGATAATATGATAGAGATTGCTTCTGAAATTGGCAGTATTTTCTAATAGACTGTGATAATATGATAGAGATTGCTTCTGAAATTGGCAGTATTTTCTAATAGATTGTGATAATATGATAGAGATTGCTTCTGAAATTGGCAGTATTTTCTAATAGATTGTGATAATATGATAGAGATTGCTTCTGAAATTGGCAGTATTTTCTAATAGATTGTGATAATATGATAGAGATTGCTTCTGAAATTGGCAGTATTTTCTAATAGATTGTGATAATATGATAGAGATTGCTTCTGAAATTGGTAGTATTTTCTAATAGATTGTGATAATATGATAGAGATTGCTTCTGAAATTGGTAGTATTTTCTAATAGATTGTGATAATATGATAGAGATTGCTTCTGAAATTGGTAGTATTTTCTAATAGATTGTGATAATATGATAGAGATTGCTTCTGAAATTGGTAGTATTTTCTAATAGATTGTGATAATATGATAGAGATTGCTTCTGAAATTGGTAGTATTTTCTAATAGATTGTGATAATATGATAGAGATTGCTTCTGAAATTGGTAGTATTTTCTAATAGATTGTGATAATATGATAGAGATTGCTTCTGAAATTGGTAGTATTTTCTAATAGATTGTGATAATATGATAGAGATTGCTTCTGAAATTGGTAGTATTTTCTAATAGATTGTGATAATATGATAGAGATTGCTTCTGAAATTGGTAGTATTTTCTAATAGATTGTGATAATATGATAGAGATTGCTTCTGAAATTGGTAGTATTTTCTAATAGATTGTGATAATATGATAGAGATTGCTTCTGAAATTGGTAGTATTTTCTAATAGATTGTGATAATATGATAGAGATTGCTTCTGAAATTGGTAGTATTTTCTAATAGATTGTGATAATATGATTGAGATTGCTTCTGAAATTGGTAGTATTTTCTAATAGATTGTGATAATATGATAGAGATTGCTTCTGAAATTGGCAGTATTTTCTTTCTTGGAAAGAAAAAACAGAAACGGACCATATTAATAAGTTTCTTCTCGCTAGAGTATCGTTTAATTTTATTGGTGCAAGTTCAGATGTATTTATTTAAGCAACTCCCCCGTGAGTCAGGATATCAAATGTGTTTTTGATGTGTTTAATTACTTACTTAATTATGTATATACACTGATCACGTGGAATGCAAAGAAATATGGCCGAAGGAAGTGGTGGGCGTGGAGGAAATGAACTATCGTGCAAGCCTTAAAGAAAACACTTTTTATCGCTGAGGCGGTGTAGACCATGCACCTGTACCCTTCGTACTTTTCTACCGACCTTATATCTTTTTACGCTTTTTAGTCGACCAGCACAGAGTTCCTTTGTACACATGTGGCACAATGAGTAATTGAAGAGTTGATTTAATAATTAATTAATGAGCTGGTTTAATAATTAATCAATGAGCTGGTTTAATAATTAATTAAAACTGCAACCTTTATCGAAATATAGCTTAAGTATTGTTCTTATAATCAACAAGCCGCGCGTGCGTGGTCTCCCTCTGTATGTGACTCGATGTGGCGAGTGTAAAATGCAATAAATTTGGGGAATTTGGGGCATTTTTGAACCCCCTTTGACCCCTGGGGGCCCGAACCAGAATTTTTCTGAGGTCAAGGATGCTCATTTTATATCCAGAATAATTGCCTTTACATTTTGGCCAAGTTTCAGAAAAATTGAATAGATGGATCAAAGTTATGGGAGAAAAGGGTCATTTTTGCCATTTTGGGGGCTTTTGACCCCTTAGGGGGGCGAACCAGATTTTTTCTGAGGTCAAGGATGCTCATTTTATATCCAGAACAATTGCCTCTACATTTTGGCCAAGTTTCAGAAAAAATGAATGGATGGATCAAACGTTATGGGAGAAAAGGGTCATTTGTTTGCCATTTTGGGGGCTTTTGACCAGGTGGAGGCGCGAACCAGACTTTTTCCAAGGTCAGCGATACTTATTTTCTATTACAAGCAATTGCTTCCACATTTTGGCCAAGTTTCAGAGAAATTGAATGGATGGGTGAAAAGTTATGGGGCAAAAAATGTCATTTTTTTTTTGCCATTTCGAGGCCTTTTGACCCCTGGGGGACTAACGAGATTTTTTTCAAAAGTCGGAGAATGTCACTTTCTAACCTGACAAAAGTTACAACTTCATGCATCATTTCAGAGAAATTCAATGGATGGTTGCGGAGAAAAATCAGGACGGACGTACGGACGGACATGCCTCAAAACATAAGTCCCCCGATTTTATAAATCGGGGGACCAATTAAAGGTTAAGCTTACTGGCGTTATCAGTCAACTCACCCCCGTCCCGTTCTGTGTTGAAACGACCGAGCTATTATCAAGTGTATCGAGGTCAACGCGGGTGAGCTATACTTGATAATTGATGACGATTGGCTCGTACAAAACTTTGAAAAGTAAAAAATACGCAGCTTGGGTCGGAGGGGATTAATAGTGAGGTGTGTCTTTTGACACCGCACGAGATAGACGCTGGCTTTCGTTTCTCTAGTTTCAATTAATGGAGTATGGACCCAAGAGTTGTTTTTGGTCCACCTCAAGCAGGAGTTGCTATTTTTTATTTTTCGCTAAATTAGTGTTTTTTTGTTTTGTTTTTTTTTTTGGGGGGGGGGGGTTAATAGTGTTTTATCATTTTGGTCTGTAGTTTTGGCGGGAAAACAAAAATATTTTTATTACATGATATAAAAAAAAACAACCCAAAACAAAGAACAGATACTTTGGTGCTTCTATAATAAAAAGCTGAAAAAAAGTTTTTCTTGTCTTTTAGTGTTGGAGAGGTAAATAAGGGGCAGGTAACTCTTCACAACAGCTCTAGGGATCTGGTGACATTTGATTAAAAAGTGACCAAGCTGTACTCTGGAGACAAGAATTCACGTGATAATGCCTCGGTGCTTCTATAATAAAACCCCGAAAAATGTTTTTCTTGTCTTTTAGTGTTTGAGAGGTAAATAAGGGGCAGGTAATTCTTACAACGAATTTTAAACACGATTTTCTCTGAAATTAAGATCATGGATCTTAACTCATTACAGTTCGAAGATATACTGTATTTTTACATCAGACAGTGCAAAACAAATTGATTTTTTGTAAGCACACAGACTAATTTCTGGTGCAGAAACCTGCAACTGTGGCCATGAGATGCGACTTGTGCCCTCAGTAATCAAAACTGATGACTTTAATTGGCGTTGCACATGTGGCTACTGTGCAAGGAGAACGTCGATTAGACATAAAAGGGTTAGGGTTAGGGTTAGGGTTTAGGGTTAGGGTTAGGGTTAGAAAAATATTGTTCCAAAGCTAGAGCTGTTGTGAAGAGTTACTTGCCCCTTATTTACCTCTCCAACACTAAAAGACAAGAAAAACTTTTTTCGGCTTTTTATTATAGAAGCAGCGATACTTTTAAGCATGACAGACGAACTTAAGCGTGGCAAACCAACGGACAGATAAGTACTGATAGAGAGATACGTGGACGCATCTACAAACATAATTTTGAACTTAAAGGCAACGGACCGACAAAAATGTTATTTGAAACTTAGGTGTGACAACTAACCGACAAAGCCTCGTATCGATCTGATTGGTCGCATCGTAAACCGGTTTTTACTAATAATATTATTCAATCTTTTACTTCAATTGCACTTTCATCTATATAAGTTCTGGTGCTACACGATCAGGCTGTCTGAAGATATCGGATTCCTGAATAAAAATGCACCAAACATTGATGTTATTGGTTTTTTCCTTTCCCTTTACAAAACTCAATCATGTCCTGTAAAGCCAAAAACAAAAAAAAATTAAACATTTTTTCTCTAAAAAAACAGCCAAACCAAACACCATGAATAAATATTTGAAGATATAAAGAACTTGAAGCATAAAATCTTTCACCAAAATGACCGGATTAGGCATTAAATAACCGGGAAAGGGTTGATATGCCGTAAAACAAAACAACCAAACCAAACACCATAAATAAATACTTGAACATATAAAGAACTTGAAGGTTAAAAACATTTACCAAAATGACCGGATTCGACATTAAATAACATGAAAAGGGTTGCCATGCCGTAAAACAAAACAACCAACCAAATCATCTATATAAGAGAATCCATCATGACTCAGGATATCAAATGTATTTTCATGTGTTTATTACTTAATTACATGTGTCTATAACGAGTCCAGGAAGTAAAGCATCCCTTTTTTTAAAAATTTACATTTGTGGAAGTAATCAAAGAAATATGAAGTACTATAACGAACCGTTCATAGGCAGCTGAGTATTGATTTACTCCTCTCCAGGAGTTAGGCACAAGGCCAGTTTTTATCTTACTCCCACAAGTAAGATGTGACCCAAGGTCGGGTCGGGAAAGTGGGGTTTAAAAATTGCCTGGGCAGCCCCGTCGGCATTCCCCGGTAGGGGTGCCTAAGACAGTAAGCAATAAACTTACTCCTCCCCAAAGAGGGGAGGCAAAGCCTGGGAGGGTGGACCTCCTAGAACTGCACAGGACAGACCCATAGACCGGCATAAATCAAGCCCCGAAGGCCAAGACAATACCAGTCTATGGGGTGCAGTATCCATCGGAACAGATACTACATTTTGATCTTAGCCAAAAGGCCCGAACAGACCATTTTAGGCAGCTGAGTATGTTTGATGTTAATACATTTAGAGATTTATTGACTGATGAGAAATAAGGTTATACAGTACATCCCTTTTTGGATATAATCTCTTTTGAATAAGAACTCTCCAGTCTAAAGTTATATCTATTCAATAAAATATCTTCAGTCTTGGAGAATATCCCTTAAATAAGCTCTTTCTAATCTAGGATTACATCCCTTGAATAAGAACTCTCTAGTCTAGAATTACAGTATATCTCTTGAAAAGGAATTCCCGGTCTAAAATTATATCTCTTTAATAAGAACTCTCCGGTCTAGATTATATACATTGAATAAGAACTCTACAGTATGTATATATATATATATATATATATATATATATATATATATATATATATATATATATATATATATATATATATATAGGATCAAATATAAACCAAAAGTAAAACTTTTAGTAGATGGAACCTATTGTGAAGAGGTATAGCTCAATATACGAGATAGAGCAATTGTAGAGATAGAAGAAAAAAGAGTGATAAATATGCGACGATTGTCCAAATTTATTTCAATTGTTCAATGCAAGGTGTATTCAGTAATAAACTAGTGTTTATTATTCTTTCCTTAAGCCAAGGCTTTTCAAAGATCGAGATCTTATCATCAGAGGAGAAATACAGATAGATAAGTTGGCTTTCGAAAAAACCAAAGTTCAAATATTTGAAAAATATATGAAAAATATTATTAAAAAACGCAGTGAAAGAAAAGTTCCGTAAAAAAGATATGTGGTTTGTCCGGGTGGTAAATTTCCGTTGAAAAGATGTCCGATGAATTGTAGAAAGCGAAAAAATTTACAACCCGGACAAACAGTGTATCTATCATATGATTACCATCTCTTTGTTAGGTGGTAGTGTAGTTTCTGTTCTGTTTCATGGTAGCATCCTCCCAGGTGTTACCTCCTCCGTTTTTTTTTGGGGGGGGGGGAGCAGTGTAGTGTAAGTTCCTTAGACATGATACCATCCTCCCAAACATTATTTTCTTCTTTAGGCGGGGACAGTATAGTATATGTTCGTTCGACATGATACCATATTCCTAGGCTAGCAAAAATAGGCGGCCGGAGGGAGCATATATTTGCTAGTATAACTAACACGTTTTGCTAGTATAACTAAAATGATTGCCCTCAATAAAATCGTGTAATTTTATGATTCGGATTTATTATAGAAACTCCCTCGCGATTCTGGATATCAAATGTCTTTTTGATGTGTTTAATTACTTAAGTGTATGTGTACACGTTGAGTGTGAGGATGTAAAGAAATATGGCCGAAGGAAATGGTTAGTGTCCCTCGAGTGCGAAGGAAGTTGAATCTCGGTAAAAGTGTGAAGGCAGGGGAGTATATAAACTCTGGAAAGAAAACAAGACGGTGTTAAGTTTTTAGTAC
Source organism: Sepiola atlantica (assembly GCA_963556195.1). Classification (NCBI taxonomy): domain Eukaryota; kingdom Metazoa; phylum Mollusca; class Cephalopoda; order Sepiida; family Sepiolidae; genus Sepiola; species Sepiola atlantica. The sequence continues at coordinate 53,055,786 of OY744542.1, forward strand.
ACAGTTCTTTGATGGTGGACCTCGAAATTTGTAATATATATATATATATATATATATATATATATATATATATATATATATATATATATACATATATATATATATATATATATATATATACATATATATATATATATACATATATATATATATATACATATATATATATATATACATATATATATATATATATATATATATATATATATATATATATATATATATATATATATATATATATATATATATGGGAAGAGAAGGATGAAGGTAATCCGACGTGATGGGAAAATGAAAAAGGAAAACCAAAAAATGGATGTTTTTTATGTGTACATCAACGTTTCGTCTTTATTTATAAGACTTCATCAGGATGATGATATAGAGAAAAAATGTCATGCAAGTACAGATACATGTAGGGTAGACATATTCATTTTATTTTTCCTCCCAATATGTCTACCCTACATGTATCTGTACTTGCATGACATTTTTTCTCTATATCATCATCCTGATGAAGTCTTATAAATAAAGACGAAACGTTGATGTACACATAAAAAACATCCATTTTTTGGTTTTCCTTTTTCATTTTCCCATATATATATATATATAGTCTCGGAAGTTTGTCAACCATAAAAATAAAAAATAAAAAAATAAAAACTTTTAGTCCCAAGTCTTTCAGTGGAAAGTCACTCATGTAAGTCAATTTATTTTTTACAGTTATTATATTAGTTTGTTTCTAACACTATTTTAAGGGATCATAAGTTGTTTACCATGAAAAACTGTTTCGGGAATTTAAAAACAAGACAGTATTTAATTTCATGGCTTCACAGCAGAGTTGATCAGACCCCACTTGCCTTAAAAGACAAAAACATAAACGTTCCTTATACTAAATCTACGTTTTGTTCCATATAAATGTTTTGATTAGTTATATTAGTTATTAAAAAAAAAATTCCCTTACCTGTGTTGTTTGTCTGTCTAAT
>OY744542.1:53061759-53074259 GCA_963556195.1 Sepiola atlantica
ATTTTAGTTCATAGTAATTACAGATATTTCGCCAAGTAAAATTGGCCTTATCAATGTATTTGTAAATCCTGGTCTTATTGGATTACTCCGTCCCTGCTGTAAAATGGACTTGTGATGTCAGTTGTTTTTTGTTTCACTTTGAAATATGAGGACGCGTATGCGCGCGAGATAGGTATCAAATAAGGGTTCATTTTTTTTTTTTTGTAAGCATCTATTGAAATTTAAGAATTAGAAATGAGGTAAAATACTTTCAAACGCATATTTAAGATGCGATATTAAATTTAAGATCAGAACAACATCGGTACCGTCGGTTTCAAATCCAAACAAAGGGGTCCTATAATTCGTCTCCTATGCCGGACTCTCTTCAGCGCTTGTTTATGTCTGTCTTTCCGGATATGCAAAACATGTTTTAGTGTCAGCTATCTGTTTAGCAGATGTGTGTTCAACTTATGTTTGTATAAACACATTATTAGTACAAGTATGTAACTTTATTCATTATTGAACACTATTATATGAACACCATAAAGTTTGTAACTTTATTCATTATTGAACACTATTATATGAACACTATTATATGAACACCATAAAGTTTGTAGCTTGATTCATTATTGAACACCATAAAGTTTGTAACTTTATTCATTATTGAACACTATTATATGAACACCATAAAGTTTGTAACTTTATTCATTATTGAACACTATTATATGAACACCATAAAGTTTGTAGCTTGATTCATTATTGAACACTATTATATGAACACTATTATATGAACACCATAAAGTTTGTAACTTTATTCATTATTGAACACTATTATATGAACACCATAAAGTTTGTAACTTTATTCATTATTGAACACTATTATATGAACACCATAAAGTTTGTAACTTTATTCATTATTGAACACTATTATATGAACACTATTATATGAACACCATAAAGTTTGTAGCTTGATTCATTATTGAACACCATAAAGTTTGTAACTTTATTCATTATTGAACACTATTATATGAACACCATAAAGTTTGTAACTTTATTCATTATTGAACACTATTATATGAACACCATAAAGTTTGTAGCTTGATTCATTATTGAACACTATTATATGAACACTATTATATGAACACCATAAAGTTTGTAGCTTAATTCATTATTGAACACCATTATATGAACACTATTATATGAACACCATAAAGTTTGTAGCTTGATTCATTATTGAACACTATTATATGAACACTATTATATGAACACCATAAAGTTTGTAACTTAATTCATTATTGAACACCATTATATGAACACTATTATATGAACACCATAAAGTTTGTAGCTTGATTCATTATTGAACACTATTATATGAACACTATTATATGAACACCATAAAGTTTGTAACTTAATTCATTATTGAACACTATTATATGAACACTATTATATGAACACCATAAAGTTTGTAGCTTGATTCATTATTGAACACTATTATATGAACACTATTATATGAACACCATAAAGTTTGTAACTTAATTCATTATTGAACACTATTATATGAACACTATTATATGAACACCATAAAGTTTGTAGCTTAATTCATTATTGAACACTATTATATGAACACTATTATATGAACACCATAAAGTTTGTAGCTTGATTCATTATTGAACACTATTATATGAACACTATTATATGAACACCATAAAGTTTGTAGCTTGATTCATTATTGAACACTATTATATGAACACTATTATATGAACACCATAAAGTTTGTAGCTTGATTCATTATTGAACACTATTATATGAACACTATTATATGAACACCATAAAGTTTGTAGCTTGATTCATTATTGAACACTATTATATGAACACTATTATATGAACACCATAAAGTTTGTAGCTTGATTCATTATTGAACACTATTATATGAACACTATTATATGAACACCATAAAGTTTGTAGCTTAATTCATTATTGAACACTATTATATGAACACTATTATATGAACACCATAAAGTTTGTAACTTTATTCATTATTGAACACTATTATATGAACACTATTATATGAACACCATAAAGTTTGTAACTTTATTCATTATTGAACACTATTATATGAACACTATTATATGAACACCATAAAGTTTGTAACTTTATTCATTATTGAACACTATTATATGAACACTATTATATGAACACCATAAAGTTTGTAACTTTATTCATTATTGAACACTATTATATGAACACTATTATATGAACACCATAAAGTTTGTAGCTTGATTCATTATTGAACACTATTATATGAACACTATTATATGAACACCATAAAGTTTGTAGCTTGATTCATTATTGAACACTATTATATGAACACTATTATATGAACACCATAAAGTTTGTAGCTTAATTCATTATTGAACACTATTATATGAACACTATTATATGAACACCATAAAGTTTGTAACTTTATTCATTATTGAACACTATTATATGAACACTATTATATGAACACCATAAAGTTTGTAACTTTATTCATTATTGAACACTATTATATGAACACTATTATATGAATACCATAAAGTTTGTAACTTTATTCATTATTGAACACTATTATATGAACACTATTATATGAACACCATAAAGTTTGTAACTTTATTCATTATTGAACACTATTATATGAACACTATTATATGAACACCATAAAGTTTGTAACTTTATTCATTATTGAACACTATTATATGAACACTATTATATGAACACCATAAAGTTTGTAGCTTGATTCATTATTGAACACCATTATATAAACACCATAAAGATCCTCTGAATTTATTTTTACCTGTGGATACAAACTTTACCTGGATACGCACTCTTTGATTTCGGAACGTTTGAACCCTGCCGCCGGCTTTAAATGTATCTTAATTTCAGTAATGTCTGTGGTGATTTCCGTTGACCTAATGCATTTAGGCGTAGGACCGTGGCCATCTTCTGAATCTATAAACTGTGTTCGAACCCGTCTGACCGCCTGAGACCACTGATGCGGACGTAAGTCTGAAACAACGTTGTCTGTAGGTAAATACATTTTAATATTCAATAAAAGTAATAAATACACAAATAAAATAAATAAATAAGACTCCAGCACACTTTCTTTTCTTTAACTCTCCCTCCCCCCCCATACAAAAACCTTCAAGAAGATAGAATAAAAAACACAATGACTTAAGTCTTCTTAAAAATAAAAACTTACTCCTGATGACGAGCACGAAGGTCGAAAGTGCTTGAGTGATGGCCGAATCAAGAACACTCGAAAACCTATTATACAGTCTTCCACCGGAGATCAGAAAGCTTGCTGGACGCATCGAGAATATCACTAAAAATCCACCAAATGGGAAAATTCCGTGTCATTTAACAACGTCTGCATAAATAACGACTTGCTGGCTATATATATATATATATATATATATATATATATATATATATATATATATATATATATATATAGTCTAAAGAAGCTTTGAGTTATTTTAAACAAAAAGACAAAAAAAAAGGAAAATGCAGTTTAAATTCCCAGGGAAACCAACTAAATCCAAAATAGTGCAGACCCAACATTTGTTGGAAAATTCATAAATAAATAAAATATATAATAGTAAGTAAATAAAATAAAAAGGGGGATTAAGTATCTAACAGTGAAACAAAAGCAGGAGACCTTAACGTAAGCATCTAATATTAACACGGGGATCTTCAGCTGTTTACCATGTAACTGTTACGAAGATTTAAAAACAGGACAGTTATATGCATGGCTCTCCAATGGTACACATAAAACTACCATTTCCCCAATAATCAAGTGTCGAAATAATTCAGCTTAAAATGTTACTTATATATACATAAATAAATAATAAAATAATAATAATAACATTAATAATAATAATAATAATATACTACCCTTAAGACTACCGTGTGATATGGTAATTTGCATATATATATATATATATATATATATATATATATATATATATATATATATATATATATATAGAGAGAGAGAGAGAGAGAGAGAGAGATAGAGAATGAAAAGTCCACACTTGGAAGCGTTGATGAAATGACAATAATAAGGAGAATATTTTGAACAAAAATATTTTGAAAAACATAGACAACGTATTTCTTTACGTTTTTTTAAAAAATAGATTATTTATTTATTTTTATCTTAAAAACTTGAGCACTTTCGGTGAAATACACCCTTGTCAAAAGTATAAGCGTATTTTTTTCTCTTCTGTTTTCGTTTAATCCTTCTTGATTGACATATTTATCGCAGTCAAGTTGAAATTCGTCTTGATGTTATCGACGATTATATATATATATATATATATATATATATATATATATATATAGTAAGTTATGAAAATATATTTATGATAATTAAGCTACACTGAGGCTTTTGTGTTTCATCCCCATAAGGAATCGTCAGGCTAAAACAATTAGCCTGACGATACTCTACGGCAATGAACGGCGGAAGCCTCTGTGTAGCTTAATTGCTATAAATATATTTTCATAACTTACTACCTAACTCTACTCACGTATTGAGTACTGTTGAAGTAAATACTGTCTGTCCGTGGATAGCCTTGTTTTCTCTCGATATAAAACTAAATGTCTGTGTTTCATTTTACTTCAACCGAAGTTTTCAGAAATAAAGGGGTCGACCTCTTCATTGGGCCAACAAATGATCTCTATATGAGATACATAGATATTCGAATATTCCATTAAAGTTCTCCATTACCTGTCAAACGTTGAGTTAGTAAAAAAGTTAAGAACATTAATTTTCCTCTCCCCAATTGACCAGTAAAATATGTTATGGTATATTTTTATTTTGGTCTATTGGTCTTAACGGATTCCAAGGCAAGAATTCATCTGGTTTGGTGGAGTAACAGCACTATAGGTGCACCATTCCTTAAAGAAGCCAGTGCATAGCCGTATCGAGGGGATCTTATTTGTGCTTCGAATACTATGTTATTTTGAATATTTTGACAAAGTTTACTTGTAGTATCCTCCTGTCAGGTTGTCCTGACAAACCCTTGTACAGAGAGACCAAAGACACTCGAGGATGGCGTCTAGTAGGTAATTCAAACTTTCTGCCTCTCTGTGTGTATATGTATGTGTGTTTGTATGATATTTGTGTGTTCCCTATAGAAAGAAAGGCTACATAATTTGCATAAAATCTGAAAGCGTATTCTCATGTACAATTTACCGGGGAAGACAATGGAAGTGTTCCCGAATCTCTAATTGCACCCCTAAGGGACTATGAGGGCATAACCCTCTTAAAACTTCAAATATATCCTATCTTTATGAAATTTAAATCATATGTATAACATTTTCTAGGGAAGACAATGGAAGTGGTCCCGAATCTCTAAGTGCCCTCCTAACCTAAAGGAGCTATGGTGCCTGAACCTCTTTTAAAATTTCAAATATATCCTATTTTGATGAAATTCATATCATATGTACAAAATTCTCCGGGGGAGGGGGAAGACAATGGAAGTGGTCTCAAATCTCTGCGTTACCCTCTATGTGTCGAATATATGCCCCTACTTGTAAGTGACTGGTTGAGACAGAACCCCCTTAACACTTCAACTATGTATTTCCGATTTAAAAAAATTTAAACCACGTGGATAAGATACAGATTCAGAGAGTTTTTCAACATTTTAACATCTAACTATATTAGGAACAAAACTATAAATTGGGCCAGTAAAAACAAACAAAAACATATGGTGCTATGAGCATAGTGAAAAAGTAGTGATCCTCATTCAATCCCGGGCAACGTCAGGTCTTCATGCTAGTCTCTATATAATGTTAGATATGTTTTCATACTGTTATGTATTGGATTGTCTCCTAAACAAATTAACCGAGAATCATTAAGTTTAGGAACACAGCTGCTATGTATAAGGGGTGCTAATGTGGACTATATTTATTTTAATTTAGTCTTATGCAAAGGGGTTAAAAAGGGTATGGAAACCCTTCTTGAAAATTCAGATACCGCCTATTTTTGTGACATTTGAACAGCAGGTTTTATACATCAATTAATAAATATTCTTTAAATTTTAATTATTTGGGAGTATTTTAAAGGGTTTTAAGGGGGCATAATGTGAGCTCAATCTCCCATTTGAAAATTCAAATATTCTAGATTTATATTGAATTTGATCAATAGTCATTAGAAACCAATTAGGCATGATTCCATGAATTTTTAATTTGTTCTTAAGACTCCTTTAAGCATTAAATTTCAGACATTTTCTAAAATCAAAATCATGCTATGGACTTTGATCAAAATTGGTATAAGGATTCTAGACATAAGTTTTAGTATCATTATATCTTGATTTTAACATTTTTAGAGAGACATAAAAGTGCTGTAAAACTGGTTGAGGAATTCATTTTAGCCATCTTAGGACGGGTATTCTTCTAGTATATATATATATATATATATATATATATATATATATATATATATATATATATATGATTAATAAATTATGTACTCTGAAAAAATGGTAATTCTGAAATGGATCGCTATTTTAGTTCTTGAATAGTTGGCAATATTTTGGAACTGTTCCAATGATCTCATCCAATAGATTTGAATAAACGAGTCTTATTTATTTCCGAGGATTCACTAAAATATCTTCAAAATTAGAAATTAAATATTTCACCAGATATCATTTACTTAATGGTTTTTAATTTCAGAAGGAATTGTCTTTCGTTTTTTTTTAGTTTGTCTGTGGGTAGATGGAACCGTTGCCAATGCGCTATGAATCATATGGTGAGTCCGATTACACTTGTAATTAACCCATTATACCGTCCGTATCGAAATAGATGGAAATGAACCAGTACATTTTACATGAATGTGTTTCTTATCTATCCTGGTCACAGCACCAAATAAAATAGTGTCTGTTATCCTTTCCAAGTGATCGTCTCGGTGGCTTTAACTGGTATCCACATCGTTACATCTAGTACCGGACTTTCTAGATGGTTTCTACTGAATTTATTATCCAGTGCTCAATCCAGTCTCCACAATGAACGCTTTTACTTTCCTATTTTCCACGCAAATCACCTCCCAAATACCTCCTTAAACAAAATAGATTTCACGGTAGAATTAGCAACCCATCAAGCCATGAAAAAATATTGGGACGATGATACTATCCTGTTCGTAACGCCATTGAGTTTATCAGATAGTGATCAACTTTCTGGCCAGTTGAGCTCAAACTAAAGAAACTGAGATAGAAGCCTAGAAAGTTGTTTTTTAGGAAGGCTAGGATGTTCCATTATGTTTAGATTCGGCAAGTCCATTATGTGGATTCTGACTGGTTGCTAGTCAATGAGTTTATAATCTATTATATAAATATTATTTCATTTGAAAAAGAATGTTCCTATCAACCATTTGGCGTCCTTTATGCCGGTATGTGTCAATTTTATTCTACAGTTTCATATGACCCACCACGTGGTTTTATCTGGTATCTGAAGATAACACGTCGTGATCGTGTCTCGACCACAATCTAGTCTTCTGAATAGTGATTGTGTAGCATAGCTGGTGTGTTCTTAAATCCCTACTGTACACCCACTTCGTCGGCAGAATCATCTGGTTTAATTTCTGTAGTCGCAGTGGTGATATTCCCACATTCTCTTCTCTCTGTCGTTGTCTTCATCTTCTCATAAACGTTATCCCCTCCGCCATGAAGGGGGTGGTAGCAGCCCAATAGATCTTTCTAGTGGTTTGGTTGAAAGAGACAGATCCTCCCTGCTCATTCGCTACGTAAGACTTGCAGATTCCGGTCTGTGTGTATATCATTTCAGTCACACTTATTGTAATGGTGCTGGGGTGTTGTTCAATCACCGCAGTGCGTCCACTTCGTAGGCAAAGTAAACCAGTCGAATCTCTGTAGTCGCAGTTGTGAGGTGGCAGCTTCGCAATAACAGCTTTCATAAACGTTATTAACAAACAAAGCATCGACAATTTAACACTTGAACTCTCCCTCATCGGGTAAGTAGCAGCTATCACAGCTCACTACTCTCTCTCTCTCTCTCTTTCTCTTTGATTGTTCAGCGAAAGAGCGAGATCTTCTCTCCGCATTGACCACGTCAGATTAGAGACTTCCTGTTCCCGTGACCTCACTGCCAAGACACGTAGCTGTTACTCGAATTCTATCTGGAAAATTCCACTTTACTTAGTTATGTAGGAATTTTCCATTCTAAACCCTATCTTTACACACTAGCATCTAAGTATTATCAAATTTTGCTTACATGCCTGGTAATAAATATGTGAATACAAAGAACGCTGAATATTCATGATATTGATAATATTGCTTTATTTAATCCTGCGAACCATCATCTCTGGCCGAGTTGGTTGGTTGCCGCCTAAATTCCTGGAAAGCTTCGATCGCCATTTCCTTTTTCAAATTAAGCAATGAAATATCTCTTCCAGCTTGTGCTGCCTTTTGTCAACTTAATTGCTGACTTATTATTATTTCGATTATTCCGACTACGATTATCATCTTGGATGTAATTCTCACAACGTTTCGACCGATGTAACCTCCGTACAGAAACGTAAAGAGAAACCAACTACCGACTTGCACTGGCCTATAGCCAGAAAGAACAGAAAACGCTCATTTCTTTTTTGGTACTTTAAGAAAAAGTGAATGTAAATCTTCTGTTGCCTCATTACAGCTACGGAAGATTTATACATTCATCCTTGTTTTTCTTCTTCTTACAAACGGAACGAAAATAATGGGTGTAGATGGTTGTTAGGTGGCTTAGGGTTAGGGTTAGGGTGAGGGTTAGGGTTAGGGTGAGGGTGAGGGTGAGGGTTAGGGTTAGGGTTAGGGTTAGGGTTAGGGTGAGGGTTAGAGTGAGGGTGAGGGTGAGGGTGAGGGTGAGGGTGAGGGTGAGGATGAGGGTGAGGGTTAGGGTGAGGGTTAGGGTTAGGGTTAGGGTTAGGGTTAGGGTTAGGGTTAGGGTTATGGATAGGGTTAGGGTGAGGGTTAGGGTGAGGGTGAGGGTGAGGGTGAGGGTTAGGGTTAGGGTTAGGGTTAGGGTTAGGGTTATGGATAGGGTTAGGGTGAGGGTTAGGGTGAGGGTGAGGGTTAGGGTGAGGGTTAGGGTAAGGGTTAGGGTAAGGGTAAGGGTAAGGGTTAGGGTTAGGGTGAGGGTGAGGGTTAGGGTGAGGGTGAGGGTGAGGGTTAGGGTGAGGGGGAGAGTAAGGGTAAGGGTAAGGGTTAGGGTTAGGGTTAGGGTAAGGGTTAGGGTGAGGGTAAGGGTAAGGGTTGATTTTTTAGTTTTACCGCATGTCAACTGTCATTTGATTATTTTATGCCTACTGCGGGACTGCTTCCCCGTTGACTACAGCTTGATCGTCTTAAAATCAAATGTCAACACATTCTTGTCCTAAATCGCCCATAAGTAATCAAACGCATGTTAGTATTGAGACGGAGAGTCCTAGAGATCCGGGGAGACCTGTGGTCACTCAGACTCCAGAGAACACCACTTGCTATTGCCAGTGAGAAATCACTGATACCGACTTGTATGATGGTCACAACAATGGTCCAAACTTCAGAAGGAACTGCTCTTCCAACAAAACCGTAGTAAACGCTGACAAATTTCAAACACAAACGCTTTCTCATCATCTCCTTTTAATCTATCCTGTTTTTAAAAGTCAGTTGGTCTCTGCACATGCAAATTAGTTGTTAATGCATGCAAATTAATTTCAACTATAAAAATCTTCAATTATTAACACAAGTTTATTTTTCTCTTAAAAACAGTTGTCCTACACGCGAAACATCTAATACGCGTTCACGTTGGTAAGTATTTGTTTTCGTCTCTATTGCTACAGACAGATAAAACTGCCTGTAGAACACACACACACCACACATACACACACACACACACATATATATATATATATATATATATATATATATATATATATATATATATATATATATATATATATATATATATACATAATAAGGAGATTATATTGAAAAATATATTTTGTCTCAATCAAGACGGATTAAACGAAAAAAGAAAAGAAAAAAATATGCTTATACTTTTGACAAAGGGGCATATCACCTAAAGTGCTCAAGTTTTTAGAATAAATAAATAATTTATTTTTAAAACACATGAAGAAATGCGTTGTTCAGGTTTTAAAAAATATTTTTTTTAATATTCTCTTCATTATCGCCATTTCATCAACACTCCGAGTGTGGTCTTTTCATTCTCTCTCTCTCTCTCTCTCTCTCTCTCTCTCTCTCTATATATATATATATATATATATATATATATATATATATATATATATATATATATATATATATATATATCAATATATATATATATATATATATATATATATATATCAATATATATATATATATATATATATATATCAATATATATATATATATATATATATATATCAATATATATATATATCAATATATATATATATAATATCAAAGATATTAAAAAATATTAAAAAATATTAAAAAATAATTTTATATATATATATAATATATATATATAATATTAAAAAATATTAAAAAATATTAAAAAATAAGTTTATATATATATATATATATATATATATATATATATATATATATATATATATATATATATATATATATATATATATATATTCGTTAAACAGGATTGCACCCAAAATTACTGAACCCATTTCCAAATTGGAAAAATAATATATGAATTTTTGCTTCAAATAAAAGTGTTTATCTAGGAATGTTTAATATATTTATTTCATTTTTGCCAAAAGCGCAGATTGATCGATTGTTTATGTAATAGTGGTAGTCATAACAACCCATCTTTTATTTTTTATTTTTTATAAATTTTATTTGTTTTATCTAATCAAATCTAATATATAAAGTAAAATCAGTGTCTTTCTCGATTCTTGTCATCGATAGCTTTTATCCTAGAAAATCAATATTTGATTCTTGTTCGTCAATTCTTTTAGTGGATCTTTGACAGCATGTTTTTTAGAACAATAAAATTTAACTCTTCCCTGAAAATACTTTGTCTGGATCAGAATTATTTTCATACGGACGCCATCTTATAAAGGGGCGTAACTCTGTACTATTTAATACAGTTATTTTCTTTTCTTTGAAACAAAAGAATAATATTTTGTAAAAAAAAAAGACGGCATAGGTTGTTTTTTTAAATTGCAAATAAAACCACTACCGGACAACGCCGGATAGTTACAGCAAGTTTTTTAATAGCTGCAAATGGTCGGTTCCAAAATTCTTTAACAGAAATAAAATAAACTATAATTAAAACTGTATGAAAAAAAAGTTTACACAACTGAAGTTATGGGCCGAAAATTATTATTAATTTAACTTGTACGATATTTAATTCTACGAATATTCCGCCCAGGCAATGCTGGGTAAGCCTGCTTGTTCTTATTAAGAAAATAACCTTCAAATATCGAAACCAGATGTGATCAGACAGGTGCTTCGTCGTAAACCTCCCAACACACACAACAAATAATAATTTGTTCTGAATGAAAATAAACCGAAGGGTGGGGAGGGCTATAGTCTTTTAAAAAACATACGGAATTTTTCTGCGGAATAGCTGGCTCAAGAAACGACGCAATGACGTCATCAACAACACATTCACAGCACGATAGATAAGATTACCAAATACACTTCCGTATTTTATTTACTGTTTCGTCAACATTTTACAACCGCTTTTTTTATATAAAAATTTCCATTTTGAGTAAGGATAACATATGTCACCACTTATTAAAAGATGGCCGCTTCCATTTGCCGCGTTTTCGGCAATACTCTTCCTTGTGTGAGTCTTCGGGAAATGTTTGATAGTGTACCAGACTGTCATAACAGGAGTGAGTAAAAATAGTGTCTAGAACTATCATACACATTTGGTCTAGAACAATAGATTGTCTCTAGGATCATGTGTTATATATATATATATATATATATATATATATATATATATATATATATATTAATTTTTAATTTTTAAATTTTAATTTTTAATTTTTAATTTTTTAACGGCCTTAATTTTTGAAATGTTAAATTTCTTTCCTTCTTCTTCTCTTTCTCTATCCCTCCACTTCATTCTCTCCAAATATGATCTGAGGTTAAGATCGGATTCTAACTCTGCCTGATGAGATCTCAGTTTATAGTAACTGTTGATCGATAACATCGACATGCCAGTGTCGCAGATTTTGTACATGTCTGTGTAAATAAAATTATCATATATAAAGCTCTATTTTGATATTGAGCACTTTTTATAAACCCGGTTAAAATTCTCTGGATTACCACCCTGTGGATATTTTTCACCTGGATTATTACCATTATTATTATATATATATATATATATATATATATATATATATATATATATATATATATATATATATATAGAGAGAGAGAGAGAGAGAGAGAGAGAGAGCGAGAGAGAGAGAGAGAGACATAGAGAGAGAGAGAAAGATAGAGAACAGAAAAAAGAGTGATAAACATGCGACG
>OY744542.1:53081759-53086759 GCA_963556195.1 Sepiola atlantica
TTACATCCTCGTGATTATTTTGGAGAAGTCAGATATCTTCATAATTTAACCAACGATTTACTTTGAGAAAAAAACGGACAGTACTTTCGTTCCACCCTGTTATTTTTTCCCCATTTAAGTAAGCAAAAATGCTTTATTAAATTAAAGAAGTTTAATTGGCTTTTCCTGTTTTCATTTTCCTTATCGTTCGTCAAAGAGAATCTTATTGAGGGTAGCAAAACAAAAGAGGCGGGTTGCGGGTCGGGCATCAAATTGCTTGATTTCAGTAGATCACCGTGTACGTGACCTTCGTGTGTGCTTTGGTGTCCTTCCCGAAGACGCCCAAAACTGTCTCGCTTGGGTGAGCATCGCGTGTCACCTTTGACACGTCTTATCTGAGTAGAACGGCTCTAGAGATCTGTGGGCCCTGACCCGAGCCAGAAATGCTGGGAATAGAAGGAATGACTCTTTTCCGTCTTTTTCTCAAAGAAAGAAGAAAAAAAGAACGTATATTCTTAAGATGCGTCCATTTAAACTACGCGTTTAGCGATGAAAATGCTATTTCTAAAACAAAAAAGCTATTTCAAATTTCAAATTAACAAACTAACGAAAATACTATTTCAAACTTTACCTATACGACGAACGAAAATGCTATTAAAATTTAGGCGTGAAAGGCTAACGAAAATGTTATTAATATTTAGGCGTGAGAGACAAACGAAAATGTCATTAAAATTTAGGCGTGAGAGACGAACGAAAATGCTATTAAAATTTAGGCGTGAGACGACGAACGCAAATGCTATTAAAATTTAGGCGTAAGACGACGAACGAAAATGCTATTAAAATTTAGGCGTGAGATGACGAACGAAAATGCTATTAAAATTTAGGCGTGAGAGACGAACGAAAATGCTATTAAAATTAAGCGTGAGAGACGAACGAAAATGCTATTAAAATTAAGCGTGAGAGACGAACGAAAATGCTACTAAAATTCAGGCGTAATAAACCAACGGAAATACTATTAAAATTTAGGCGTGACAGAAAAACGAAAATGCTATTAAAATTCAGGCGTGACATACCAACGAAAATGTTATTAAATTACGCGTGAGAGACGAACGAAATTGCTATTAAAATTTAGGCGTGAGAGACGAACGAAAATGCTATTAAATTTAAGCGTGAGAGACGAAAAATAATGTTATTAAAATTTAGGCGTGAGAGACGAACGAAAATGCCATTAAAATTTAGGCGTGAGAGACGAACGAAAATGTTATTAAAATTTAGGCGTGAGAGACGAACGAATATTATATTAAATTCAGGCGTGAGAGACGAACGAATATGCTATTAAATTTAGGCGTGAGAGACTAATGGAAATGCTATTAAAATTCAGGCGTGACAGACCAACGAAATTGCTATTTCATCATTAAGTATAACAGACAGAAGAAAAATCTTAAACATGACGAACGATTTTTATATCGTGAGATTTGGACGTATATAAAATACGCTCGACTGAGCTCTAATCTCGGGTTCTTCGTTGTAAGACATTCACAGGAAGAACTCGTCTTATTGCCAAAATCGAAAAAAAAATTTCCGTACTTCCTCCATGTCTCTAGCCTCAATCGGAATTTCTATGGACTTCCCGTCTGTTGAACACAATAGCGCGGGACTGCTTCCCTACAGATTATAACATAGTCGTCTTCAAAGCCAATATCAAACAATTGCATAGACCGCCCCGTAAGTAATCAAACCCATATATTTGATAAATTTTAGTACTCGCATAGTGTTCCTCATCTCTCTGCTGACAATCATTCCGACTCGTTAACCCGTATCCCCGAGTGGCTCTTGGCTTTCATAAGTGGTGACAGATAGTAGAAAGAAAAAAAAAGACCGATCGACGAACAGATCGTCTTATAGAGATGATTGGACGCATCTAAAATAAGATGCGTCCAATCAATGTACGCGTTCAGCGATGATACAACAACTATTTCAAACTGAAGCTCGCCTGACGGACAGAGCCTTTCACTGAGACTCGAAGGCGCATCTCAAAATTTAAAATGAATAAATAAAAAAAAGTAGACAGAGCAGCAAATTCCTATAGAAATGGGAACGTTGTCGTGCGGGTCTCTCGTTTGAGGAAAGAGCCCCCCCCCCCCCCTCCTGTCTCGTGTAACCTTACGCCGCCTGGGGTCGGGGATGATGAGAATAAATTGACAGATATATGGTAAGCATAGATAAAGTCTGGTGCAAGGCAATTATGATCACCTTGCTTTGAGATGACGCGATATGGTAGTTTCCAGGAAGTACCCGGGCGTGTGTTCTTGGATAACGTGGCCAATTCTTTCGATAATTCGTTATCATATAAAACGAGTTGAAACCTTCCCCTGGATCCAGTGTTGCAAATTTAGCGGTTTTCCCGCTAGATCTAGAGATTTTTTTTGGAATTCAGCTAGTAATATTTGGATCTAGCGGTATTTTTTGTAAAATCTGGAGATTTCGTTTTCTATCCACCATACCCGCACTATCAGGTTTCAGTTAACATACTTTTCGCATTCATTTCCTCGCTAGTCATCATATGAGAGTATTTTTTTAAGCTATCATCAATATTATGTATCGATTAGAATTGGAAACAACAACCAAAACACGGTTAGCTTTTTTTATGCTAAGACGAAGCAAGTCCTGCAAACATCCCGCCTCTATTTAAAACAGGGGCGGGCAACCTCCGGCCCGCGGGCCACATCCGGCCCACGAAGGCTTAGCGTCCGGCCCGCCACTCTGCTATGCTTTATTATTACAATCCGGTCCGCGAACCTCCCAGTAAAACTCATATCATTTTGTGACATAGACGTAAAAGTAGGTTTCAATTACAGTGTGATAAAAATCTATGAATATCAGCGAGCGATGATGCATGTATATTTCATTTTTCTTTAACTATTAAGAGATAAAAATAGAAAAAGAGAAAGAGAGAGGCAAAGAGGAAAGGGCATGAAACATAGAACCTATGTGAGGTGTGTTAAAACGAATGCTGGATCAACTTGCTACTTCCCCCGTCATTATTTTTTATGATTCCAAGATGGCTCTTCGTCGGCGCCTTTTATAACATCACATACAGAAGTCTCTTGAGAAAAAATATCAGATTTTTAGAGTATTCAATGTAATTTTTGCACAATTTATTCATGTAAACAAAATATAGTAATTCTGAGATTTCGTTTTTCACTCCGGCCCGCGATCTCTTTCCAAAAGTCTCATCTGGCCCTCACTCTGAAAATGTTCCCCGTCCCTGATTTAAAACAACAGAAACAAGAGCGCCCTCTAGGCAAGAAAAAAAAACTGGTATACAAGGCCGATAATTTCGGCTTAAGCTTACTGCTTTAAGGACGACAACCCACGTCCTTGATATATATTACACCCCTCCAGTTTTTAGATGGATCAATGGACGTATTCTCTTAATTTAAATGGAGCCCTTCGAACACGTACAGATCTCCGAAAAAAAGGTGATGATTTTTGTCCAATTTCTATAGATTCCAACTCAGCTTCATTCTGACTTACTAACTGGTGCTCCTGCATCTTCGGAAGATTCCCTTGTACTGGTTGTCACCAAGTCATCTACAATCTCATTTACATCAGTAACACCCTCCTCTGGAAATGGGATCGTCCTTTTTTATGATCTGGTCTGAATGTCTCCGTGCAACCCCCCTCTCTGTCTCCACCTCAAAATTGACATTACCCAACTGCCTCGTAATGATGCCTTCCATCCACCGTTAACCAGGGACAAAATTCCTCACAAGTACTCGCTCATTTACCGCATATTTTCGGAAAAGGGGTCATAATCTTAGTACCTTTCTCCATTTGGGAATTGTACACAATGCCCCTAAGCTTGTCTGGCTGCAAAAGATAAAAAGTTGTTCTTAATTGCCACTTGAACAGCAATTCAGCTGGAAGAATCCCAGTGGTCGTGGGCGGAGTTATCCTGAAGTTAAAAAGGAATCTGTTGACTTTTGTTTCAAGGGATGTTTTCATGTCTTTGTTCATCCTCTTCATTATTTCCTTGAATGTACGCATGCTTCGCTCCGCCTGTCCATTGAAGGAGGGGTGGTAAGGAGTCCTGAATATATGTTTAATCCCATTGTCCGTTAAAAACCTTCTGACGTCATCACTGGAGAAACAAGGACCGTTGTGACTCAGAACAAGCAACAGTAAACCATCAATACACAATTTTAATCGCCTTTTCGAAAAATCTTAACCTGCGTTTAATTTTAACGTTCGCCAATAACTATTCAATATAGAAGAGTAATGCGTTGCGCTAATTAAACACCATTATTTTCCCTGCTAAAGGGCTTAACCCATAAGTGAAGAACATATGCGTACATATTAAATATATATATATATATATATATATATATATATATATATATATATATATATATATATATATATATATATATATATATATATATATATATATTAGATTTCTTGAATGTGAGATGATATATATAATTATTTCCACAATCAGACAACGCCGCAGCCCACAACCTATGAAAAGAAACAAACCGGAAGTCCTAGACTCGAGTTTCGCCCTCCTTTGGGCTCATCAGTAGAACACATCCGAACTCAGGATTCGAAACCCGAGTCACTTGCATGGTAAGCGAGTACTCTGCCACTGAGCTACCTCGCCACATACAAGAATGTCTATTAATTTACACAGATTAAGTGAACCGCGGCGATGACCGACTGTGGAATATACCTACTCTTTTCAACAAGGGGTGTAGTCATCCAACTACTATGAACCCAGGCCGATGTCTCACAAGTAGGATTTTATACTCGCTAGGACGATGTCATCCAATAAGCTAACCAAGCGAGCAAATAAATATTAGATTTCTTGAATGTGAGATGATATATATAATTATTTCCACAATCAGACAACGCCGCAGCCCACAACCTATGAAAAGAAACAAACCGGAAGTTTCGAATCCTGAGTTCGGATGTGTTCTACTGATGAGCCCAAAGGAAGGGTGAAACTCGAGTCTAGGACT
>OY744542.1:53094259-53541759 GCA_963556195.1 Sepiola atlantica
GTAGTCGTGGCCGAGTTGTTAGTGTGACGGACTAGTAATCCAGTGTGGTGTACCTGCATAGGTTCGAATCCAGTCGGTGACGATTCTTTTCGATTTTACGTGCAGTAAATAGCAAGATCGACGTATACAAATAATAGGAATTTCAATACACATACCTTGGTTCTAATTCGCTACAATAAGATGTACAAGTGCAAGTCGGTGAAGATTTAATATAATTATTTTTATTTAGAAACTTTACAAGAGATACCTGACGTGAAAGAACTAATAGAAAGTTTTCATGCCAAACCGTAGGGGTAGTCGTGGCCGAGTTGGTAGTGTGACGTACTAGTAATCCAGTGTGGTGTTCCTGCATAGGTTCGAATCCAGTCGGTGACGATTCTTTTCGATTTTACGTGCAGTAAATAGCAAGATCGACGTATACAAATAATAGGAATTTCAATACACATACCTTGGTTCTAATTCGCTACAATAAGATGTACAAGTGCAAGTCGGTGAAGATTTAATATAATTATTTTTATTTAGAAACTTTACAAGAGATACCTGACGTGAAAGAACTAATAGAAAGTTTTCATGCCAAACCGTAGGGGTAGTCGTGGCCGAGTTGTTAGTGTGACGTACTAGTAATCCAGTGTGGTGTTCCTGCATAGGTTCGAATCCAGTCGGTGACGATTCTTTTCGATTTTACGTGCAGTAAATAGCAAGATCAACGTATACAAATAATAGGAATTTCAATACACATACCTTGGTTCTAATTCGCTACAATAAGATGTACAAGTGCAAGTCGGTGAAGATTTAATATAATTATTTTTGTTTTGAAACTTTACAAGAGATACCTGACGTGAAAGAACTAATAGAAAGTTTTCATGCCAAACCGTAGGGGTAGTCGTGGCCGAGTTGGTAGTGTGACGTACTAGTAATCCAGTGTGGTGTTCCTGCATAGGTTCGAATCCAGTCGGTGACGATTCTTTTCGATTTTACGTGCAGTAAATAGCAAGATCAAGGTATACAAATAATAGGAATTTCAATACACATACCTTGGTTCTAATTCGCTACAATAAGATGTACAAGTGCAAGTCGGTGAAGATTTAATATAATTATTTTTGTTTTGAAACTTTACAAGAGATACCTGACGTGAAAGAACTAATAGAAAGTTTTCATGCCAAACCGTAGGGGTAGTCGTGGCCGAGTTGGTAGTGTGACGTACTAGTAATCCAGTGTGGTGTTCCTGCATAGGTTCGAATCCAGTCGGTGACGATTCTTTTCGATTTTACGTGCAGTAAATAGCAAGATCAACGTATACAAATAATAGGAATTTCAATACACATACCTTGGTTCTAATTCGCTACAATAAGATGTACAAGTGCAAGTCGGTGAAGATTTAATATAATTATTTTTGTTTTGAAACTTTACAAGAGATACCTGACGTGAAAGAACTAATAGAAAGTTTTCATGCCAAACCGTAGAGGGTATTCGTGGCCGAGTTGTTAGTGTGACGGACTAGTAATCCAGTTTGGTGTCCCTGCATAGGTTCGAGTCCAGTCGGTGACGATTCTTTTCGATTTTACGTGCAGTAAATAGCAAGATCAACGTATACAAATAATAGGAATTTGAATACACATACCTTGCTTCTAATTCGCTACAATAAGATGTACAAGTGCAAGTCGGTGAAGATTTAATATAATTATTTTTATTTAGAAACTTTACAAGAGATACCTGACGTGTAAGAAGTAACAGAAAGTTTTCATGCCAAACCGTAGGGGTTGTCGTGGCCGAGTTGTTAGTGTGACGGACTAGTAATCCAGTGTGGTGTCCCTGCATAGGTTCGAGTCCAGTCGGTGACGATTCTTTTCGATTTTACGTGCAGTAAATAGCAAGATCAACGTATACAAATAATAGGAATTTGAATACATATACCTTGCTTCTAATTCGCTACAATAAGATGTACAAGTGCAAGTCGGTGAAGATTTAATATAATTATTTTTATTAAGAAACTTTACAAGAGATACCTGACGTAAAAGAACTAATAGAAAGTTTTCATGCCAAACCGTAGGGGTAGTCGTGGCCGAGTTGTTAGTGTGACGGACTAGTATTCCAGTGTGGTGTCCCTGCATAGGTTCGAATCCAGTCGGTGACGATTCTTTTCGATTTTACGTGCAGTAAATAGCAAGATCAACGTATACAAATAATAGGAATTTGAATACACATACCTTGGTTCTAATTCGCTACAATAAGATGTACAAGTGCAAGTCGGTGAAGATTTAATATAATTATTTTTATTTAGAAACTTTACAAGAGATACCTGACGTGAAAGAACTAATAGAAAGTTTTCATGCCAAACCGTAGGGGTAGTCGTGGCCGAGTTGTTAGTGTGACGGACTAGTATTCCAGTGTGGTGTCCCTGCATAGGTTCGAATCTAGTCGGTGACGATTCTTTTCGATTTCACGTGCAGTAAATAGCAAGATCAACGTATACAAATAATAGGAATTTGAATACACATACCTTGGTTCTAATTCGCTACAATAAGATGTACAAGTGCAAGTCGGTGAAGATTTAATATAATTATTTTTATTTTGAAACTTTACAAGAGATACCTGACGTGAAAGAACTAATAGAAAGTTTTCATGCCAAACCGTAGGGGTAGTCGTGGCCGAGTTGTTAGTGTGACGGACTAGTAATCCAGTGTGGTGTACCTGCATAGGTTCGAATCCAGTCGGTGACGATTCTTTTCGATTTTACGTGCAGTAAATAGCAAGATCGACGTATACAAATAATAGGAATTTCAATACACATACCTTGGTTCTATTCGCTACAATAAGATGTACAAGTGCAAGTCGGTGAAGATTTAATATAATTATTTTTATTTAGAAACTTTACAAGAGATACCTGACGTGAAAGAACTAATAGAAAGTTTTCATGCCTAACCGTAGGGGTAGTCGTGGCCGAGTTGTTAGTGTGACGTACTAGTAATCCAGTGTGGTGTTCCTGCATAGGTTCGAATCCAGTCGGTGACGATTCTTTTCGATTTTACGTGCAGTAAATAGCAAGATCAACGTATACAAATAATAGGAATTTGAATACACTTACATTGGTTCTAATTCGCTACAATAAGATGTACAAGTGCAAGTCGGTGAAGATTTAATATAATTATTTTTATTTAGAAACTTTACAAGAGATACCTGACGTGAAAGAACTAATAGAAAGTTTTCATGCCAAACCGTAGGGGTAGTCGTGGCCGAGTTGTTAGTGTGACGGACTAGTAATCCAGTGTGGTGTTCCTGCATAGGTTCGAATCCAGTCGGTGACGATTCTTTTCGATTTTACGTGCAGTAAATAGCAAGATCAAGGTATACAAATAATAGGAATTTCAATACACATACCTTCGTTCTAATTCGCTACAATAAGATGTACAAGTGCAAGTCGGTGAAGATTTAATATAATTATTTTTGTTTTGAAACTTTACAAGAGATACCTGACGTGAAAGAACTAATAGAAAGTTTTCATGCCAAACCGTAGGGGTAGTCGTGGCCGAGTTGTTAGTGTGACGGACTAGTAGTCCAGTGTGGTGTCCCTGCATAGGTTCGAATCCAGTCGGTGACGATTCTTTTCGATTTTACGTGCAGTAAATAGCAAGATCAACGTATACAAATAATAGGAATTTGAATACACATAACTTCGTTTTAATTCGCTACAATAAGATGTACAAGTGCAAGTCGGTGAAGATTTAATATAATTATTTTTATTTAGATACTTTACAAGAGATACCTGACGTGAAAGAACTAATAGAAAGTTTTCATGCCTAACTGTAAGGGTAGTCGTGGCCGAGTTGGTAGTGTGACTGGACTAGTAATCCAGTGTGGTGTCCCTGCATATGTTCGAATCCAGTCGGTGACGATTCTTTTCGATTTTACGTGCAGTAAATAGCAAGATCAACGTATACAAATAATAGGAATTTGAATACACTTACATTGGTTCTAATTCGCTACAATAAGATGTACAAGTGCAAGTCGGTGAAGATTTAATATAATTATTTTTATTAAGAAACTTTACAAGAGATACCTGACGTAAAAGAACTAATAGAAAGTTTTCATGCCAAACCGTAGGGGTAGTCGTGGCCGAGTTGTTAGTGTGACGGACTAGTATTCCAGTGTGGTGTCCCTGCATAGGTTCGAATCCAGTCGGTGACGATTCTTTTCGATTTTACGTGCAGTAAATAGCAAGATCAACGTATACAAATAATAGGAATTTGAATACACATACCTTGGTTCTAATTCGCTACAATAAGATGTACAAGTGCAAGTCGGTGAAGATTTAATATAATTATTTTTATTTAGAAACTTTACAAGAGATACCTGACGTGAAAGAACTAATAGAAAGTTTTCATGCCAAACCGTAGGGGTAGTCGTGGCCGAGTTGTTAGTGTGACGGACTAGTATTCCAGTGTGGTGTCCCTGCATAGGTTCGAATCTAGTCGGTGACGATTCTTTTCGATTTCACGTGCAGTAAATAGCAAGATCAACGTATACAAATAATAGGAATTTGAATACACATACCTTGGTTCTAATTCGCTACAATAAGATGTACAAGTGCAAGTCGGTGAAGATTTAATATAATTATTTTTATTTTGAAACTTTACAAGAGATACCTGACGTGAAAGAACTAATAGAAAGTTTTCATGCCAAACCGTAGGGGTAGTCGTGGCCGAGTTGTTAGTGTGACGGACTAGTAATCCAGTGTGGTGTACCTGCATAGGTTCGAATCCAGTCGGTGACGATTCTTTTCGATTTTACGTGCAGTAAATAGCAAGATCGACGTATACAAATAATAGGAATTTCAATACACATACCTTGGTTCTAATTCGCTACAATAAGATGTACAAGTGCAAGTCGGTGAAGATTTAATATAATTATTTTTATTTAGAAACTTTACAAGAGATACCTGACGTGAAAGAACTAATAGAAAGTTTTCATGCCTAACCGTAGGGGTAGTCGTGGCCGAGTTGTTAGTGTGACGTACTAGTAATCCAGTGTGGTGTTCCTGCATAGGTTCGAATCCAGTCGGTGACGATTCTTTTCGATTTTACGTGCAGTAAATAGCAAGATCAACGTATACAAATAATAGGAATTTGAATACACTTACATTGGTTCTAATTCGCTACAATAAGATGTACAAGTGCAAGTCGGTGAAGATTTAATATAATTATTTTTGTTTTGAAACTTTACAAGAGATACCTGACGTGAAAGAACTAATAGAAAGTTTTCATGCCAAACCGTAGGGGTAGTCGTGGCCGAGTTGTTAGTGTGACGGACTAGTAGTCCAGTGTGGTGTCCCTGCATAGGTTCGAATCCAGTCGGTGACGATTCTTTTCGATTTTACGTGCAGTAAATAGCAAGATCAACGTATACAAATAATAGGAATTTGAATACACATAACTTCGTTTTAATTCGCTACAATAAGATGTACAAGTGCAAGTCGGTGAAGATTTAATATAATTATTTTTATTTAGATACTTTACAAGAGATACCTGACGTGAAAGAACTAATAGAAAGTTTTCATGCCTAACTGTAAGGGTAGTCGTGGCCGAGTTGGTAGTGTGACTGGACTAGTAATCCAGTGTGGTGTCCCTGCATATGTTCGAATCCAGTCGGTGACGATTCTTTTCGATTTTACGTGCAGTAAATAGCAAGATCAACGTATACAAATAATAGGAATTTGAATACACTTACATTGGTTCTAATTCGCTACAATAAGATGTACAAGTGCAAGTCGGTTAAGATTTAATATAATTATTTTTATTTAGAAACTTTACAAGAGATACCTGACGTGAAAGAACTAATAGAAAGTTTTCATGTTAAACCGTAGGGGTAGTCGTGGCCGAGTTGGTAGTGTGACTGGACTAGTAATCCAGTGTGGTGTCCCTGCATAGGTTCGAGTCCAGTCGGTGACGATTCTTTTCGATTTTACGTGCAGTAAATAGCAAGATCAACGTGTACAAATAATAGGAATTTGAATACACATACCTTGCTTCTAATTCGCTACAATAAGATGTACAAGTGCAAGTCAGTTTAGATTTAATATAATTATTTTTATTTTGAAACTTTACAAGAGATACCTGACGTGAAAGAACTAATAGAAAGTTTTCATGCCAAACCGTAGGGGTAGTCGTGGCCGAGTTGTTAGTGTGACGGACTAGTAATCCATTGTGGTGTCCCTGCATAGGTTCGAATCCAGTCGGTGACGATTCTTTTCGATTTTACGTGCAGTAAATAGCAAGATCAACGTATACAAATAATAGGAATTTGAATACACATAACTTGGTTCTAATTCGCTACAATAAGATGTACAAGTGCAAGTCGGTGAAGATTTAATATAATTATTTTTATTTAGAAACTTTACAAGAGATACCTGACGTGAAAGAACTAATAGAAAGTTTTCATGTTAAACCGTAGGGGTAGTCGTGGCCGAGTTGGTAGTGTGACTGGACTAGTAATCCAGTGTGGTGTCCCTGCATATGTTCGAATCCAGTCGGTGACGATTCTTTTCGATTTTACGTGCAGTAAATAGCAAGATCAACGTATACAAATAATAGGAATTTGAATACACTTACATTGGTTCTAATTCGCTACAATAAGATGTACAAGTGCAAGTCGGTGAAGATTTAATATAATTATTTTTATTTAGAAACTTTACAAGAGATACCTGACGTGAAAGAACTAATAGAAAGTTTTCCTGCTTAACCGTAGGGGTAGTCGTGGCCGAGTTGTTAGTGTGACGGACTAGTAATCCAGTGTGGTGTCCCTGCATAGGTTCGAATCCGGTCGGTGACGATTCTTTTCGATTTTACGTGCAGTAAATAGCAAGATCAACGTATACAAATAATAGGAATTTGAATACACATACCTTCGTTCTAATTCGCTACAATAAGATGTACAAGTGCAAGTCGGTGAAGATTTAATATAATTATTTTTATTTAGAAACTTTACAAGAGATACCTGACGTGAAAGAACTAATAGAAAGTTTTCATGCCAAACCGTAGGGGTAGTCGTGGCCGAGTTGTTAGTGTGACGGACTAGTATTCCAGTGTGGTGTCCCTGCATAGGTTCGAATCCAGTCGGTGACGATTCTTTTCGATTTTACGTGCAGTAAATAGCAAGATCAACGTATACAAATAATAGGAATTTGAATACACATACCTTGGTTCTAATTCGCTACAATAAGATGTACAAGTGCAAGTCGGTGAAGATTTAATATAATTATTTTTATTAAGAAACTTTACAAGAGATACCTGACGTAAAAGAACTAATAGAAAGTTTTCATGCCAAACCGTAGGGGTAGTCGTGGCCGAGTGGTTAGTACAACGGACTAGTAATCCAGTGTGGTGTCCCTGCATAGGTTCGAGTCCAGTCGGTGACGATTCTTTTCGATTTTACGTGCAGTAAATAGCAAGATCAACGTGTACAAATAATAGGAATTTGAATACACATACCTTGCTTCTAATTCGCTACAATAAGATGTACAAGTGCAAGTCAGTGTAGATTTAATATAATTATTTTTATTTTGAAACTTTACAAGAGATACCTGACGTGAAAGAACTAATAGAAAGTTTTCATGCCAAACCGTAGGGGTAGTCGTGGCCGAGTTGTTAGTGTGACGGACTAGTAATCCAGTGTGGTGTCCCTGCATAGGTTCGAATCCAGTCGGTGACGATTCTTTTCGATTTTACGTGCAGTAAATAGCAAGATCAACGTATACAAATAATAGGAATTTGAATACACATAACTTGGTTCTAATTCGCTACAATAAGATGTACAAGTGCAAGTCGGTGAAGATTTAATATAATTATTTTTATTTAGAAACTTTACAAGAGATACCTGACGTGAAAGAACTAATAGAAAGTTTTCATGCCAAACCGTAGGGGTAGTCGTGGCCGAGTTGTTAGTGTGACGGACTAGTAATCCAGTGTGGTGTCCCTGCATAGGTTCGAATCCAGTCAGTGACGATTCTTTTCGATTTTACGAGCAGTAAATAGCAAGATCAACGTATACAAATAATAGGAATTTGAATACACATACCTTGGTTCTAATTCGCTACAATAAGATGTACAAGTGCAAGTCGGTGAAGATTTAATATAATTATTTTTATTTAGATACTTTACAAGAGATACGTGACGTGAAAGAACTAATAGAAAGTTTTCATGCCAAACCGTAGGGATTGTCGTGGCCGAGTTGTTAGTGTGACGGACTAGTAATCCAGTGTGGTGTCCCTGCATAGGTTCGAATCCAGTCGGTGACGATTCTTTTCGATTTTACGTGCAGTAAATAGCAAGATCAACGTATACAAATAATAGGAATTTGAATACACATACCTTGGTTCTAATTCGCTACAGTAAGATGTACAAGTGCAAGTCGGTGAAGATTTAATATAATTATTTTTATTTAGATACTTTACAAGAGATACCTGACGTGAAAGAACTAATAGAAAGTTTTCATGCCAAACCGTAGGGGTAGTCGTGGCCGAGTTGTTATTGTGACGGACTAGTAATCCAGTGTGGTGTCCCTGCATAGGTTCGAATCCAGTCGGTGACGATTCTTTTCGATTTTACGTGCAGTAAATAGCAAGATCAACGTATACAAATAATAGGAATTTGAATACACATACCTTGGTTCTAATTCGCTACAGTAAGATGTACAAGTGCAAGTCGGTGAAGATTTAATATAATTATTTTTATTTAGAAACTTTAGAAGAGAAACCTGACGTGAAAGAACTAATAGAAAATTTTCATGCCAAACCGTAGGGGTAGTCGTGGCCGAGTTGTTAGTGTGACGGACTAGTAATCTAGTGTGGTGTCCCTGCATAGGTTCGAATCCAGTCGGTGACGATTCTTTTCGATTTTACGTGCAGTAAATAGCAAGATCAACGTATACAAATAATAGGAATTTGAATACACATACCTTGGTTCTAATTCGCTACAATAAGATGTACAAGTCGTTGAAGATTTAATATAATTATTTTTATTTAGATACTTTACAAGAGATACCTGACGTG
This sequence comes from Sepiola atlantica, assembly GCA_963556195.1. NCBI lineage: Eukaryota > Metazoa > Mollusca > Cephalopoda > Sepiida > Sepiolidae > Sepiola > Sepiola atlantica. Next base: position 53,103,303 of record OY744542.1, read on the forward strand.
AAAGAACTAATAGAAAGTTTTCATGCCAAACCGTAGGGGTAGTCGTGGCCGAGTTGTTAGTGTGACGGACTAGTAATCCAGTGTGGTGTCCCTGCATAGGTTCGAATCCAGTCGGTGACGATTCTTTTCGATTTTACGTGCAGTAAATAGCAAGATCAACGTATACAAATAATAGGAATTTGAATACACATACCTTGGTTCTAATTCGCTACAATAAGATGTACAAGTGCAAGTCGGTGAAGATTTAATATAATTATTTTTATTTAGATACTTTACAAGAGATACCTGACGTGAAAGAACTAATAGAAAGTTTTCATGCCAAACCGTAGGGGTAGTCGTGGCCGAGTTGTTAGTGTGACGGACTAGTAATCCAGTGTGGTGTCCCTGCATAGGTTCGAATCCAGTCAGTGACGATTCTTTTCGATTTTACGAGCAGTAAATAGCAAGATCAACGTATACAAATAATAGGAATTTGAATACACATACCTTGGTTCTAATTCGCTACAATAAGATGTACAAGTGCAAGTCGGTGAAGATTTAATATAATTATTTTTATTTAGATACTTTACAAGAGATACCTGACGTGAAAGAACTAATAGAAAGTTTTCATGCCAAACCGTAGGGGTTGTCGTGGCCGAGTTGTTAGTGTGACGGACTAGTAATCCAGTGTGGTGTCCCTGCATAGGTTCGAATCCAGTCGGTGACGATTCTTTTCGATTTTACGTGCAGTAAATAGCAAGATCAACGTATACAAATAATAGGAATTTGAATACACATACCTTGGTTCTAATTCGCTACAGTAAGATGTACAAGTGCAAGTCGGTGAAGATTTAATATAATTATTTTTATTTAGATACTTTACAAGAGATACCTGACGTGAAAGAACTAATAGAAAGTTTTCATGCCAAACCGTAGGGGTAGTCGTGGCCGAGTTGTTATTGTGACGGACTAGTAATCCAGTGTGGTGTCCCTGCATAGGTTCGAATCCAGTCGGTGACGATTCTTTTCGATTTTACGTGCAGTAAATAGCAAGATCAACGTATACAAATAATAGGAATTTGAATACACATACCTTGGTTCTAATTCGCTACAGTAAGATGTACAAGTGCAAGTCGGTGAAGATTTAATATAATTATTTTTATTTAGATACTTTACAAGAGATACCTGACGTGAAAGAACTAATAGAAAGTTTTCATGCCAAACCGTAGGGGTAGTCGTGGCCGAGTTGTTATTGTGACGGACTAGTAATCCAGTGTGGTGTCCCTGCATAGGTTCGAATCCAGTCGGTGACGATTCTTTTCGATTTTACGTGCAGTAAATAGCAAGATCAACGTATACAAATAATAGGAATTTGAATACACATACCTTGGTTCTAATTCGCTACAGTAAGATGTACAAGTGCAAGTCGGTGAAGATTTAATATAATTATTTTTATTTAGAAACTTTAGAAGAGAAACCTGACGTGAAAGAACTAATAGAAAATTTTCATGCCAAACCGTAGGGGTAGTCGTGGCCGAGTTGTTAGTGTGACGGACTAGTAATCCAGTGTGGTGTCCCTGCATAGGTTCGAATCCAGTCGGTGACGATTCTTTTCGATTTTACGTGCAGTAAATAGCAAGATCAACGTATACAAATAATAGGAATTTGAATACACATACCTTGGTTCTAATTCGCTACAATAAGATGTACAAGTCGGTGAAGATTTAATATAATTATTTTTATTTAGATACTTTACAAGAGATACCTGACGTGAAAGAACTAATAGAAAGTTTTCATGCCAAACCGTAGGGGTAGTCGTGGCCGAGTTGTTATTGTGACGGACTAGTAATCCAGTGTGGTGTCCCCGCATAGGTTCGAATCCAGTCGGTGACGATTCTTTTCGATTTTACGTGCAGTAAATAGCAAGATCAACGTATACAAATAATAGGAATTTGAATACACATACCTTGGTTCTAATTCGCTACAATAAGATGTACAAGTGCAAGTCGGTGAAGATTTAATATAATTATTTTTATTTAGAAACTTTAGAAAAGAAACCTGACGTGAAAGAACTAATAGAAAGTTTACATGCCAAACCGTAGGGGTAGTCGTGGCCGAGTTGTTAGTGTGACGGACTAGTAATCTAGTGTGGTGTCCCTGCATAGGTTCGAATCCAGTCGGTGACGATTCTTTTCGATTTTACGTGCAGTAAATAGCAAGATCAACGTATACAAATAATAGGAATTTGAATACACATACCTTGGTTCTAATTCGCTACAGTAAGATGTACAAGTGCAAGTCGGTGAAGATTTAATATAATTATTTTTATTTAGATACTTTACAAGAGATACCTGACGTGAAAGAACTAATAGAAAGTTTTCATGCCAAACCGTAGGGGTAGTCGTGGCCGAGTTGTTATTGTGACGGACTAGTAATCCAGTGTGGTGTCCCTGCATAGGTTCGAATCCAGTCGGTGACGATTCTTTTCGATTTTACGTGCAGTAAATAGCAAGATCAACGTATACAAATAATAGGAATTTGAATACACATACCTTGGTTCTAATTCGCTACAGTAAGATGTACAAGTGCAAGTCGGTGAAGATTTAATATAATTATTTTTATTTAGAAACTTTAGAAGAGAAACCTGACGTGAAAGAACTAATAGAAAATTTTCATGCCAAACCGTAGGGGTAGTCGTGGCCGAGTTGTTAGTGTGACGGACTAGTAATCCAGTGTGGTGTCCCTGCATAGGTTCGAATCCAGTCGGTGACGATTCTTTTCGATTTTACGTGCAGTAAATAGCAAGATCAACGTATACAAATAATAGGAATTTGAATACACATACCTTGGTTCTAATTCGCTACAATAAGATGTACAAGTCGGTGAAGATTTAATATAATTATTTTTATTTAGATACTTTACAAGAGATACCTGACGTGAAAGAACTAATAGAAAGTTTTCATGCCAAACCGTAGGGGTAGTCGTGGCCGAGTTGTTATTGTGACGGACTAGTAATCCAGTGTGGTGTCCCCGCATAGGTTCGAATCCAGTCGGTGACGATTCTTTTCGATTTTACGTGCAGTAAATAGCAAGATCAACGTATACAAATAATAGGAATTTGAATACACATACCTTGGTTCTAATTCGCTACAATAAGATGTACAAGTGCAAGTCGGTGAAGATTTAATATAATTATTTTTATTTAGAAACTTTAGAAAAGAAACCTGACGTGAAAGAACTAATAGAAAGTTTACATGCCAAACCGTAGGGGTAGTCGTGGCCGAGTTGTTAGTGTGACGGACTAGTAATCTAGTGTGGTGTCCCTGCATAGGTTCGAATCCAGTCGGTGACGATTCTTTTCGATTTTACGTGCAGTAAATAGCAAGATCAACGTATACAAATAATAGGAATTTGAATACACATACCTTGGTTCTAATTCGCTACAATAAGATGTACAAGTCGGTGAAGATTTAATATAATTATTTTTATTTAGATACTTTACAAGAGATACCTGACGTGAAAGAACTAATAGAAAGTTTTCATGCCAAACCGTAGGGGTAGTCGTGGCCGAGTTGTTAGTGTGACGGACTAGTAATCCAGTGTGGTGTCCCTGCATAGGTTCGAATCCAGTCGGTGACGATTCTTTTCGATTTTACGTGCAGTAAATAGCAAGATCAACGTATACAAATAATAGGAATTTGAATACACATACCTTGGTTCTAATTCGCTACAATAAGATGTACAAGTGCAAGTCGGTGAAGATTTAATATAATTATTTTTATTTAGATACTTTACAAGAGATACCTGACGTGAAAGAACTAATAGAAAGTTTTCATGCCAAACCGTAGGGGTAGTCGTGGCCGAGTTGTTATTGTGACGGACTAGTAATCCAGTGTGGTGTCCCCGCATAGGTTCGAATCCAGTCGGTGACGATTCTTTTCGATTTTACGTGCAGTAAATAGCAAGATCAACGTATACAAATAATAGGAATTTGAATACACATACCTTGGTTCTAATTCGCTACAATAAGATGTACAAGTGCAAGTCGGTGAAGATTTAATATAATTATTTTTATTTAGAAACTTTAGAAGAGAAACCTGACGTGAAAGAACTAATAGAAAGTTTACATGCCAAACCGTAGGGGTAGTCGTGGCCGAGTTGTTAGTGTGACGGACTAGTAATCTAGTGTGGTGTCCCTGCATAGGTTCGAATCCAGTCGGTGACGATTCTTTTCGATTTTACGTGCAGTAAATAGCAAGATCAACGTATACAAATAATAGGAATTTGAATACACATACCTTGGTTCTAATTCGCTACAATAAGATGTACAAGTCGGTGAAGATTTAATATAATTATTTTTATTTAGATACTTTACAAGAGATACCTGACGTGAAAGAACTAATAGAAAGTTTTCATGCCAAACCGTAGGGGTAGTCGTGGCCGAGTTGTTAGTGTGACGGACTAGTAATCCAGTGTGGTGTCCCTGCATAGGTTCGAATCCAGTCAGTGACGATTCTTTTCGATTTTACGAGCAGTAAATAGCAAGATCAACGTATACAAATAATAGGAATTTGAATACACATACCTTGGTTCTAATTCGCTACAATAAGATGTACAAGTGCAAGTCGGTGAAGATTTAATATAATTATTTTTATTTAGATACTTTACAAGAGATACCTGACGTGAAAGAACTAATAGAAAGTTTTCATGCCAAACCGTAGGGGTAGTCGTGGCCGAGTTGTTATTGTGACGGACTAGTAATCCAGTGTGGTGTCCCTGCATAGGTTCGAATCCAGTCGGTGACGATTCTTTTCGATTTTACGTGCAGTAAATAGCAAGATCAACGTATACAAATAATAGGAATTTGAATACACATACCTTGGTTCTAATTCGCTACAGTAAGATGTACAAGTGCAAGTCGGTGAAGATTTAATATAATTATTTTTATTTAGAAACTTTAGAAGAGAAACCTGACGTGAAAGAACTAATAGAAAATTTTCATGCCAAACCGTAGGGGTAGTCGTGGCCGAGTTGTTAGTGTGACGGACTAGTAATCCAGTGTGGTGTCCCTGCATAGGTTCGAATCCAGTCGGTGACGATTCTTTTCGATTTTACGTGCAGTAAATAGCAAGATCAACGTATACAAATAATAGGAATTTGAATACACATACCTTGGTTCTAATTCGCTACAATAAGATGTACAAGTGCAAGTCGGTGAAGATTTAATATAATTATTTTTATTTAGAAACTTTAGAAGAGAAACCTGACGTGAAAGAACTTATAGAAAGATTACATGCCAAACCGTAGGGGTAGTCGTGGCCGAGCTGTTATTGTGACGGACTAGTAATCTAGTGTGGTGTCCCTGCATAGGTTCGAATCCAGTCGGTGACGATTCTTTTCGATTTTACGTGCAGTAAATAGCAAGATCAACGTATACAAATAATAGGAATTTGAATACACATACCATGGTTCTAATTCGCTACAATAAGATGTACAAGTCGGTGAAGATTTAATATAATTATTTTTATTTAGATACTTTACAAGAGATACCTGACGTGAAAGAACTAATAGAAAGTTTTCATGCCAAACCGTAGGGGTAGTCGTGGCCGAGTTGTTAGTGTGACGGACTAGTAATCCAGTGTGGTGTCCCTGCATAGGTTCGAATCCAGTCAGTGACGATTCTTTTCGATTTTACGAGCAGTAAATAGCAAGATCAACGTATACAAATAATAGGAATTTGAATACACATACCTTGGTTCTAATTCGCTACAATAAGATGTACAAGTGCAAGTCGGTGAAGATTTAATATAATTATTTTTATTTAGATACTTTACAAGAGATACCTGACGTGAAAGAACTAATAGAAAGTTTTCATGCCAAACCGTAGGGGTTGTCGTGGCCGAGTTGTTAGTGTGACGGACTAGTAATCCAGTGTGGTGTCCCTGCATAGGTTCGAATCCAGTCGGTGACGATTCTTTTCGATTTTACGTGCAGTAAATAGCAAGATCAACGTATACAAATAATAGGAATTTGAATACACATACCTTGGTTCTAATTCGCTACAGTAAGATGTACAAGTGCAAGTCGGTGAAGATTTAATATAATTATTTTTATTTAGATACTTTACAAGAGATACCTGACGTGAAAGAACTAATAGAAAGTTTTCATGCCAAACCGTAGGGGTAGTCGTGGCCGAGTTGTTATTGTGACGGACTAGTAATCCAGTGTGGTGTCCCTGCATAGGTTCGAATCCAGTCGGTGACGATTCTTTTCGATTTTACGTGCAGTAAATAGCAAGATCAACGTATACAAATAATAGGAATTTGAATACACATACCTTGGTTCTAATTCGCTACAGTAAAATGTACAAGTGCAAGTCGGTGAAGATTTAATATAATTCTTTTTATTTAGAAACTTTACAAGAGATACCTGACGTGAAAGAACTAATAGAAAGTTTTCATGCCAAACCGTAGGGGTAGTCGTGGCCGAGTTGTTAGTGTGACGGACTAGTAATCCAGTGTGGTGTCCCTGCATAGGTTCGAATCCAGTCGGTGACGATTCTTTTCGATTTTACGTGCAGTAAATAGCAAGATCAACGTATACAAATAATAGGAATTTGAATACACATACCTTGGTTCTAATTCGCTACAATAAGATGTACAAGTGCAAGTCGGTGAAGATTTAATATAATTATTTTTATTTAGAAACTTTAGAAGAGAAACCTGACGTGAAAGAACTAATAGAAAGTTTACATGCCAAACCGTAGGGGTAGTCGTGGCCGAGTTGTTAGTGTGACGGACTAGTAATCTAGTGTGGTGTCCCTGCATAGGTTCGAATCCAGTCGGTGACGATTCTTTTCGATTTTACGTGCAGTAAATAGCAAGATCAACGTATACAAATAATAGGAATTTGAATACACATACCTTGGTTCTAATTCGCTACAATAAGATGTACAAGTCGGTGAAGATTTAATATAATTATTTTTATTTAGATACTTTACAAGAGATACCTGACGTGAAAGAACTAATAGAAAGTTTTCATGCCAAACCGTAGGGGTAGTCGTGGCCGAGTTGTTTGTGTGACGGACTAGTAATCCAGTGTGGTGTCCCTGCATAGGTTCGAATCCAGTCGGTGACGATTCTTTTCGATTTTACGTGCAGTAAATAGCAAGATCAACGTATACAAATAATAGGAATTTGAATACACATACCTTGGTTCTAATTCGCTACAGTAAGATGTACAAGTGCAAGTCGGTGAAGATTTAATATAATTATTTTTATTTAGATACTTTACAAGAGATACCTGACGTGAAAGAACTAATAGAAAGTTTTCATGCCAAACCGTAGGGGTAGTCGTGGCCGAGTTGTTATTGTGACGGACTAGTAATCCAGTGTGGTGTCCCTGCATAGGTTCGAATCCAGTCGGTGACGATTCTTTTCGATTTTACGTGCAGTAAATAGCAAGATCAACGTATACAAATAATAGGAATTTGAATACACATACCTTGGTTCTAATTCGCTACAGTAAAATGTACAAGTGCAAGTCGGTGAAGATTTAATATAATTCTTTTTATTTAGAAACTTTACAAGAGATACCTGACGTGAAAGAACTAATAGAAAGTTTTCATGCCAAACCGTAGGGGTAGTCGTGGCCGAGTTGTTAGTGTGACGGACTAGTAATCCAGTGTGGTGTCCCTGCATAGGTTCGAATCCAGTCGGTGACGATTCTTTTCGATTTTACGTGCAGTAAATAGCAAGATCAACGTATACAAATAATAGGAATTTGAATACACATACCTTGGTTCTAATTCGCTACAATAAGATGTACAAGTGCAAGTCGGTGAAGATTTAATATAATTATTTTTATTTAGAAACTTTAGAAGAGAAACCTGACGTGAAAGAACTAATAGAAAGTTTACATGCCAAACCGTAGGGGTAGTCGTGGCCGAGTTGTTAGTGTGACGGACTAGTAATCTAGTGTGGTGTCCCTGCATAGGTTCGAATCCAGTCGGTGACGATTCTTTTCGATTTTACGTGCAGTAAATAGCAAGATCAACGTATACAAATAATAGGAATTTGAATACACATACCTTGGTTCTAATTCGCTACAATAAGATGTACAAGTCGGTGAAGATTTAATATAATTATTTTTATTTAGATACTTTACAAGAGATACCTGACGTGAAAGAACTAATAGAAAGTTTTCATGCCAAACCGTAGGGGTAGTCGTGGCCGAGTTGTTTGTGTGACGGACTAGTAATCCAGTGTGGTGTCCCTGCATAGGTTCGAATCCAGTCGGTGACGATTCTTTTCGATTTTACGTGCAGTAAATAGCAAGATCAACGTATACAAATAATAGGAATTTGAATACACATACCTTGGTTCTAATTCGCTACAATAAGATGTACAAGTGCAAGTCGGTGAAGATTTAATATAATTATTTTTATTTAGATACTTTACAAGAGATACCTGACGTGAAAGAACTAATAGAAAGTTTTCATGCCAAACCGTAGGGGTAGTCGTGGGCGAGTTGTTAGCGTGACGGACTAGTAATCCAGTGTGGTGTCCCTGCATAGGTTCGAATCCAGTCGGTGACGATTCTTTTCGATTTTACGTGCAGTAAATAGCAAGATCAACGTATACAAATAATAGGAATTTGAATACACATACCTTGGTTCTAATTCGCTACAATAAGATGTACAAGTGCAAGTCGGTGAAGATTTAATATAATTCTTTTTATTTAGAAACTTTACAAGAGATACCTGACGTGAAAGAACTAATAGAAAGTTTTCATGCCAAACCGTAGGGGTAGTCGTGGCCGAGTTGTTAGTGTGACGGACTAGTAATCCAGTGTGGTGTCCCTGCATAGGTTCGAATCCAGTCGGTGACGATTCTTTTCGATTTTACGTGCAGTAAATAGCAAGATCAACGTATACAAATAATAGGAATTTGAATACACATACCTTGGTTCTAATTCGCTACAGTAAAATGTACAAGTGCAAGTCGGTGAAGATTTAATATAATTCTTTTTATTTAGAAACTTTACAAGAGATACCTGACGTGAAAGAACTAATAGAAAGTTTTCATGCCAAACCGTAGGGGTAGTCGTGGCCGAGTTGTTAGTGTGACGGACTAGTAATCCAGTGTGGTGTCCCTGCATAGGTTCGAATCCAGTCGGTGACGATTCTTTTCGATTTTACGTGCAGTAAATAGCAAGATCAACGTATACAAATAATAGGAATTTGAATACACATACCTTGGTTCTAATTCGCTACAATAAGATGTACAAGTGCAAGTCGGTGAAGATTTAATATAATTATTTTTATTTAGAAACTTTAGAAGAGAAACCTGACGTGAAAGAACTAATAGAAAGTTTACATGCCAAACCGTAGGGGTAGTCGTGGCCGAGTTGTTAGTGTGACGGACTAGTAATCTAGTGTGGTGTCCCTGCATAGGTTCGAATCCAGTCGGTGACGATTATTTTCGATTTTACGTGCAGTAAATAGCAAGATCAACGTATACAAATAATAGGAATTTGAATACACATACCTTGGTTCTAATTCGCTACAATAAGATGTACAAGTCGGTGAAGATTTAATATAATTATTTTTATTTAGATACTTTACAAGAGATACCTGACGTGAAAGAACTAATAGAAAGTTTTCATGCCAAACCGTAGGGGTAGTCGTGGCCGAGTTGTTTGTGTGACGGACTAGTAATCCAGTGTGGTGTCCCTGCATAGGTTCGAATCCAGTCGGTGACGATTCTTTTCGATTTTACGTGCAGTAAATAGCAAGATCAACGTATACAAATAATAGGAATTTGAATACACATACCTTGGTTCTAATTCGCTACAATAAGATGTACAAGTGCAAGTCGGTGAAGATTTAATATAATTATTTTTATTTAGATACTTTACAAGAGATACCTGACGTGAAAGAACTAATAGAAAGTTTTCATGCCAAACCGTAGGGGTAGTCGTGGGCGAGTTGTTAGCGTGACGGACTAGTAATCCAGTGTGGTGTCCCTGCATAGGTTCGAATCCAGTCGGTGACGATTCTTTTCGATTTTACGTGCAGTAAATAGCAAGATCAACGTATACAAATAATAGGAATTTGAATACACATACCTTGGTTCTAATTCGCTACAATAAGATGTACAAGTGCAAGTCGGTGAAGATTTAATATAATTCTTTTTATTTAGAAACTTTACAAGAGATACCTGACGTGAAAGAACTAATAGAAAGTTTTCATGCCAAACCGTAGGGGTAGTCGTGGCCGAGTTGTTAGTGTGACGGACTAGTAATCCAGTGTGGTGTCCCTGCATAGGTTCGAATCCAGTCGGTGACGATTCTTTTCGATTTTACGTGCAGTAAATAGCAAGATCAACGTATACAAATAATAGGAATTTGAATACACATACCTTGGTTCTAATTCGCTACAGTAAAATGTACAAGTGCAAGTCGGTGAAGATTTAATATAATTCTTTTTATTTAGAAACTTTACAAGAGATACCTGACGTGAAAGAACTAATAGAAAGTTTTCATGCCAAACCGTAGGGGTAGTCGTGGCCGAGTTGTTAGTGTGACGGACTAGTAATCCAGTGTGGTGTCCCTGCATAGGTTCGAATCCAGTCGGTGACGATTCTTTTCGATTTTACGTGCAGTAAATAGCAAGATCAACGTATACAAATAATAGGAATTTGAATACACATACCTTGGTTCTAATTCGCTACAATAAGATGTACAAGTGCAAGTCGGTGAAGATTTAATATAATTATTTTTATTTAGAAACTTTAGAAGAGAAACCTGACGTGAAAGAACTAATAGAAAGTTTACATGCCAAACCGTAGGGGTAGTCGTGGCCGAGTTGTTAGTGTGACGGACTAGTAATCTAGTGTGGTGTCCCTGCATAGGTTCGAATCCAGTCGGTGACGATTCTTTTCGATTTTACGTGCAGTAAATAGCAAGATCAACGTATACAAATAATAGGAATTTGAATACACATACCTTGGTTCTAATTCGCTACAATAAGATGTACAAGTCGGTGAAGATTTAATATAATTATTTTTATTTAGATACTTTACAAGAGATACCTGACGTGAAAGAACTAATAGAAAGTTTTCATGCCAAACCGTAGGGGTAGTCGTGGCCGAGTTGTTTGTGTGACGGACTAGTAATCCAGTGTGGTGTCCCTGCATAGGTTCGAATCCAGTCGGTGACGATTCTTTTCGATTTTACGTGCAGTAAATAGCAAGATCAACGTATACAAATAATAGGAATTTGAATACACATACCTTGGTTCTAATTCGCTACAATAAGATGTACAAGTGCAAGTCGGTGAAGATTTAATATAATTATTTTTATTTAGATACTTTACAAGAGATACCTGACGTGAAAGAACTAATAGAAAGTTTTCATGCCAAACCGTAGGGGTAGTCGTGGGCGAGTTGTTAGCGTGACGGACTAGTAATCCAGTGTGGTGTCCCTGCATAGGTTCGAATCCAGTCGGTGACGATTCTTTTCGATTTTACGTGCAGTAAATAGCAAGATCAACGTATACAAATAATAGGAATTTGAATACACATACCTTGGTTCTAATTCGCTACAATAAGATGTACAAGTGCAAGTCGGTGAAGATTTAATATAATTCTTTTTATTTAGAAACTTTACAAGAGATACCTGACGTGAAAGAACTAATAGAAAGTTTTCATGCCAAACCGTAGGGGTAGTCGTGGCCGAGTTGTTAGTGTGACGGACTAGTAATCCAGTGTGGTGTCCCTGCATAGGTTCGAATCCAGTCGGTGACGATTCTTTTCGATTTTACGTGCAGTAAATAGCAAGATCAACGTATACAAATAATAGGAATTTGAATACACATACCTTGGTTCTAATCTGCTACAGTAAAATGTACAAGTGCAAGTCGGTGAAGATTTAATATAATTCTTTTTATTTAGAAACTTTACAAGAGATACCTGACGTGAAAGAACTAATAGAAAGTTTTCATGCCAAACCGTAGGGGTAGTCGTGGCCGAGTTGTTAGTGTGACGGACTAGTAATCCAGTGTGGTGTCCCTGCATAGGTTCGAATCCAGTCGGTGACGATTCTTTTCGATTTTACGTGCAGTAAATAGCAAGATCAACGTATACAAATAATAGGAATTTGAATACACATACCTTGGTTCTAATTCGCTACAATAAGATGTACAAGTGCAAGTCGGTGAAGATTTAATATAATTATTTTTATTTAGAAACTTTAGAAGAGAAACCTGACGTGAAAGAACTAATAGAAAGTTTACATGCCAAACCGTAGGGGTAGTCGTGGCCGAGTTGTTAGTGTGACGGACTAGTAATCTAGTGTGGTGTCCCTGCATAGGTTCGAATCCAGTCGGTGACGATTCTTTTCGATTTTACGTGCAGTAAATAGCAAGATCAACGTATACAAATAATAGGAATTTGAATACACATACCTTGGTTCTAATTCGCTACAATAAGATGTACAAGTCGGTGAAGATTTAATATAATTATTTTTATTTAGATACTTTACAAGAGATACCTGACGTGAAAGAACTAATAGAAAGTTTTCATGCCAAACCGTAGGGGTAGTCGTGGCCGAGTTGTTTGTGTGACGGACTAGTAATCCAGTGTGGTGTCCCTGCATAGGTTCGAATCCAGTCGGTGACGATTCTTTTCGATTTTACGTGCAGTAAATAGCAAGATCAACGTATACAAATAATAGGAATTTGAATACACATACCTTGGTTCTAATTCGCTACAATAAGATGTACAAGTGCAAGTCGGTGAAGATTTAATATAATTATTTTTATTTAGATACTTTACAAGAGATACCTGACGTGAAAGAACTAATAGAAAGTTTTCATGCCAAACCGTAGGGGTAGTCGTGGTCGAGTTGTTAGCGTGACGGACTAGTAATCCAGTGTGGTGTCCCTGCATAGGTTCGAATCCAGTCGGTGACGATTCTTTTCGATTTTACGTGCAGTAAATAGCAAGATCAACGTATACAAATAATAGGAATTTGAATACACATACCTTGGTTCTAATTCGCTACAATAAGATGTACAAGTGCAAGTCGGTGAAGATTTAATATAATTCTTTTTATTTAGAAACTTTACAAGAGATACCTGACGTGAAAGAACTAATAGAAAGTTTTCATGCCAAACCGTAGGGGTAGTCGTGGCCGAGTTGTTAGTGTGACGGACTAGTAATCCAGTGTGGTGTCCCTGCATAGGTTCGAATCCAGTCGGTGACGATTCTTTTCGATTTTACGTGCAGTAAATAGCAAGATCAACGTATACAAATAATAGGAATTTGAATACACATACCTTGGTTCTAATCTGCTACAGTAAAATGTACAAGTGCAAGTCGGTGAAGATTTAATATAATTCTTTTTATTTAGAAACTTTACAAGAGATACCTGACGTGAAAGAACTAATAGAAAGTTTTCATGCCAAACCGTAGGGGTAGTCGTGGCCGAGTTGTTAGTGTGACGGACTAGTAATCCAGTGTGGTGTCCCTGCATAGGTTCGAATCCAGTCGGTGACGATTCTTTTCGATTTTACGTGCAGTAAATAGCAAGATCAACGTATACAAATAATAGGAATTTGAATACACATACCTTGGTTCTAATTCGCTACAATAAGATGTACAAGTGCAAGTCGGTGAAGATTTAATATAATTATTTTTATTTAGAAACTTTAGAAGAGAAACCTGACGTGAAAGAACTAATAGAAAGTTTACATGCCAGACCGTAGGGGTAGTCGTGGCCGAGTTGTTAGTGTGACGGACTAGTAATCTAGTGTGGTGTCCCTGCATAGGTTCGAATCCAGTCGGTGACGATTCTTTTCGATTTTACGTGCAGTAAATAGCAAGATCAACGTATACAAATAATAGGAATTTGAATACACATACCTTGGTTCTAATTCGCTACAATAAGATGTACAAGTCGGTGAAGATTTAATATAATTATTTTTATTTAGATACTTTACAAGAGATACCTGACGTGAAAGAACTAATAGAAAGTTTTCATGCCAAACCGTAGGGGTAGTCGTGGCCGAGTTGTTTGTGTGACGGACTAGTAATCCAGTGTGGTGTCCCTGCATAGGTTCGAATCCAGTCGGTGACGATTCTTTTCGATTTTACGTGCAGTAAATAGCAAGATCAACGTATACAAATAATAGGAATTTGAATACACATACCTTGGTTCTAATTCGCTACAATAAGATGTACAAGTGCAAGTCGGTGAAGATTTAATATAATTATTTTTATTTAGATACTTTACAAGAGATACCTGACGTGAAAGAACTAATAGAAAGTTTTCATGCCAAACCGTAGGGGTAGTCGTGGTCGAGTTGTTAGCGTGACGGACTAGTAATCCAGTGTGGTGTCCCTGCATAGGTTCGAATCCAGTCGGTGACGATTCTTTTCGATTTTACGTGCAGTAAATAGCAAGATCAACGTATACAAATAATAGGAATTTGAATACACATACCTTGGTTCTAATTCGCTACAATAAGATGTACAAGTGCAAGTCGGTGAAGATTTAATATAATTCTTTTTATTTAGAAACTTTACAAGAGATACCTGACGTGAAAGAACTAATAGAAAGTTTTCATGCCAAACCGTAGGGGTAGTCGTGGCCGAGTTGTTAGTGTGACGGACTAGTAATCTAGTGTGGTGTCCCTGCATAGGTTAGAATCCAGTCGGTGACGATTCTTTTCGATTTTACGTGCAGTAAATAGCAAGATCAACGTATACAAATAATAGGAATTTGAATACACATACCTTGGTTCTAATTCGCTACAATAAGATGTACAAGTCGGTGAAGATTTAATATAATTATTTTTATTTAGATACTTTACAAGAGATACCTGACGTGAAAGAACTAATAGAAAGTTTTCATGCCAAACCGTAGGGGTAGTCGTGGGCGAGTTGTTAGCGTGACGGACTAGTAATCCAGTGTGGTGTCCCTGCATAGGTTCGAATCCAGTCGGTGACGATTCTTTTCGATTTTACGTGCAGTAAATAGCAAGATCAACGTATACAAATAATAGGAATTTGAATACACATACCTTGGTTCTAATTCGCTACAATAAGATGTACAAGTGCAAGTCGGTGAAGATTTAATATAATTCTTTTTATTTAGAAACTTTACAAGAGATACCTGACGTGAAAGAACTAATAGAAAGTTTTCATGCCAAACCGTAGGGGTAGTCGTGGCCGAGTTGTTAGTGTGACGGACTAGTAATCTAGTGTGGTGTCCCTGCATAGGTTCGAATCCAGTCGGTGACGATTCTTTTCGATTTTACGTGCAGTAAATAGCAAGATCAACGTATACAAATAATAGGAATTTGAATACACATACCTTGGTTCTAATTCGCTACAATAAGATGTACAAGTCGGTGAAGATTTAATATAATTATTTTTATTTAGATACTTTACAAGAGATACCTGACGTGAAAGAACTAATAGAAAGTTTTCATGCCAAACCGTAGGGGTAGTCGTGGCCGAGTTGTTTGTGTGACGGACTAGTAATCCAGTGTGGTGTCCCTGCATAGGTTCGAATCCAGTCGGTGACGATTCTTTTCGATTTTACGTGCAGTAAATAGCAAGATCAACGTATACAAATAATAGGAATTTGAATACACATACCTTGGTTCTAATTCGCTACAATAAGATGTACAAGTGCAAGTCGGTGAAGATTTAATATAATTATTTTTATTTAGATACTTTACAAGAGATACCTGACGTGAAAGAACTAATAGAAAGTTTTCATGCCAAACCGTAGGGGTAGTCGTGGTCGAGTTGTTAGCGTGACGGACTAGTAATCCAGTGTGGTGTCCCTGCATAGGTTCGAATCCAGTCGGTGACGATTCTTTTCGATTTTACGTGCAGTAAATAGCAAGATCAACGTATACAAATAATAGGAATTTGAATACACATACCTTGGTTCTAATTCGCTACAATAAGATGTACAAGTGCAAGTCGGTGAAGATTTAATATAATTCTTTTTATTTAGAAACTTTACAAGAGATACCTGACGTGAAAGAACTAATAGAAAGTTTTCATGCCAAACCGTAGGGGTAGTCGTGGCCGAGTTGTTAGTGTGACGGACTAGTAATCTAGTGTGGTGTCCCTGCATAGGTTCGAATCCAGTCGGTGACGATTCTTTTCGATTTTACGTGCAGTAAATAGCAAGATCAACGTATACAAATAATAGGAATTTGAATACACATACCTTGGTTCTAATTCGCTACAATAAGATGTACAAGTCGGTGAAGATTTAATATAATTATTTTTATTTAGATACTTTACAAGAGATACCTGACGTGAAAGAACTAATAGAAAGTTTTCATGCCAAACCGTAGGGGTAGTCGTGGCCGAGTTGTTTGTGTGACGGACTAGTAATCCAGTGTGGTGTCCCTGCATAGGTTCGAATCCAGTCGGTGACGATTCTTTTCGATTTTACGTGCAGTAAATAGCAAGATCAACGTATACAAATAATAGGAATTTGAATACACATACCTTGGTTCTAATTCGCTACAATAAGATGTACAAGTGCAAGTCGGTGAAGATTTAATATAATTATTTTTATTTAGATACTTTACAAGAGATACCTGACGTGAAAGAACTAATAGAAAGTTTTCATGCCAAACCGTAGGGGTAGTCGTGGGCGAGTTGTTAGCGTGACGGACTAGTAATCCAGTGTGGTGTCCCTGCATAGGTTCGAATCCAGTCGGTGACGATTCTTTTCGATTTTACGTGCAGTAAATAGCAAGATCAACGTATACAAATAATAGGAATTTGAATACACATACCTTGGTTCTAATTCGCTACAATAAGATGTACAAGTGCAAGTCGGTGAAGATTTAATATAATTCTTTTTATTTAGAAACTTTACAAGAGATACCTGACGTGAAAGAACTAATAGAAAGTTTTCATGCCAAACCGTAGGGGTAGTCGTGGCCGAGTTGTTAGTGTGACGGACTAGTAATCCAGTGTGGTGTCCCTGCATAGGTTCGAATCCAGTCGGTGACGATTCTTTTCGATTTTACGTGCAGTAAATAGCAAGATCAACGTATACAAATAATAGGAATTTGAATACACATACCTTGGTTCTAATTCGCTACAGTAAAATGTACAAGTGCAAGTCGGTGAAGATTTAATATAATTCTTTTTATTTAGAAACTTTACAAGAGATACCTGACGTGAAAGAACTAATAGAAAGTTTTCATGCCAAACCGTAGGGGTAGTCGTGGCCGAGTTGTTAGTGTGACGGACTAGTAATCCAGTGTGGTGTCCCTGCATAGGTTCGAATCCAGTCGGTGACGATTCTTTTCGATTTTACGTGCAGTAAATAGCAAGATCAACGTATACAAATAATAGGAATTTGAATACACATACCTTGGTTCTAATTCGCTACAATAAGATGTACAAGTGCAAGTCGGTGAAGATTTAATATAATTCTTTTTATTTAGAAACTTTACAAGAGATACCTGACGTGAAAGAACTAATAGAAAGTTTTCATGCCAAACCGTAGGGGTAGTCGTGGCCGAGTTGTTAGTGTGACGGACTAGTAATCCAGTGTGGTGTCCCTGCATAGGTTCGAATCCAGTCGGTGACGATTCTTTTCGATTTTACGTGCAGTAAATAGCAAGATCAACGTATACAAATAATAGGAATTTGAATACACATACCTTGGTTCTAATTCGCTACAGTAAAATGTACAAGTGCAAGTCGGTGAAGATTTAATATAATTCTTTTTATTTAGAAACTTTACAAGAGATACCTGACGTGAAAGAACTAATAGAAAGTTTTCATGCCAAACCGTAGGGGTAGTCGTGGCCGAGTTGTTAGTGTGACGGACTAGTAATCCAGTGTGGTGTCCCTGCATAGGTTCGAATCCAGTCGGTGACGATTCTTTTCGATTTTACGTGCAGTAAATAGCAAGATCAACGTATACAAATAATAGGAATTTGAATACACATACCTTGGTTCTAATTCGCTACAATAAGATGTACAAGTGCAAGTCGGTGAAGATTTAATATAATTATTTTTATTTAGAAACTTTAGAAGAGAAACCTGACGTGAAAGAACTAATAGAAAGTTTACATGCCAAACCGTAGGGGTAGTCGTGGCCGAGTTGTTAGTGTGACGGACTAGTAATCTAGTGTGGTGTCCCTGCATAGGTTCGAATCCAGTCGGTGACGATTCTTTTCGATTTTACGTGCAGTAAATAGCAAGATCAACGTATACAAATAATAGGAATTTGAATACACATACCTTGGTTCTAATTCGCTACAATAAGATGTACAAGTGCAAGTCGGTGAAGATTTAATATAATTATTTTTATTTAGATACTTTACAAGAGATACCTGACGTGAAAGAACTAATAGAAAGTTTTCATGCCAAACCGTAGGGGTAGTCGTGGCCGAGTTGTTTGTGTGACGGACTAGTAATCCAGTGTGGTGTCCCTGCATAGGTTCGAATCCAGTCGGTGACGATTATTTTCGATTTTACGTGCAGTAAATAGCAAGATCAACGTATACAAATAATAGGAATTTGAATACACATACCTTGGTTCTAATTCGCTACAATAAGATGTACAAGTGCAAGTCGGTGAAGATTTAATATAATTATTTTTATTTAGATACTTTACAAGAGATACCTGACGTGAAAGAACTAATAGAAAGTTTTCATGCCAAACCGTAGGGGTAGTCGTGGTCGAGTTGTTAGCGTGACGGACTAGTAATCCAGTGTGGTGTCCCTGCATAGGTTCGAATCCAGTCGGTGACGATTCTTTTCGATTTTACGTGCAGTAAATAGCAAGATCAACGTATACAAATAATAGGAATTTGAATACACATACCTTGGTTCTAATTCGCTACAATAAGATGTACAAGTGCAAGTCGGTGAAGATTTAATATAATTCTTTTTATTTAGAAACTTTACAAGAGATACCTGACGTGAAAGAACTAATAGAAAGTTTTCATGCCAAACCGTAGGGGTAGTCGTGGCCGAGTTGTTAGTGTGACGGACTAGTAATCTAGTGTGGTGTCCCTGCATAGGTTAGAATCCAGTCGGTGACGATTCTTTTCGATTTTACGTGCAGTAAATAGCAAGATCAACGTATACAAATAATAGGAATTTGAATACACATACCTTGGTTCTAATTCGCTACAATAAGATGTACAAGTCGGTGAAGATTTAATATAATTATTTTTATTTAGATACTTTACAAGAGATACCTGACGTGAAAGAACTAATAGAAAGTTTTCATGCCAAACCGTAGGGGTAGTCGTGGCCGAGTTGTTAGTGTGACGGACTAGTAATCTAGTGTGGTGTCCCTGCATAGGTTCGAATCCAGTCGGTGACGATTCTTTTCGATTTTACGTGCAGTAAATAGCAAGATCAACGTATACAAATAATAGGAATTTGAATACACATACCTTGGTTCTAATTCGCTACAATAAGATGTACAAGTCGGTGAAGATTTAATATAATTATTTTTATTTAGATACTTTACAAGAGATACCTGACGTGAAAGAACTAATAGAAAGTTTTCATGCCAAACCGTAGGGGTAGTCGTGGGCGAGTTGTTAGCGTGACGGACTAGTAATCCAGTGTGGTGTCCCTGCATAGGTTCGAATCCAGTCGGTGACGATTCTTTTCGATTTTACGTGCAGTAAATAGCAAGATCAACGTATACAAATAATAGGAATTTGAATACACATACCTTGGTTCTAATTCGCTACAGTAAAATGTACAAGTGCAAGTCGGTGAAGATTTAATATAATTCTTTTTATTTAGAAACTTTACAAGAGATACCTGACGTGAAAGAACTAATAGAAAGTTTTCATGCCAAACCGTAGGGGTAGTCGTGGCCGAGTTGTTAGTGTGACGGACTAGTAATCCAGTGTGGTGTCCCTGCATAGGTTCGAATCCAGTCGGTGACGAGTCTTTTCGATTTTACGTGCAGTAAATAGCAAGATCAACGTATACAAATAATAGGAATTTGAATACACATACCTTGGTTCTAATTCGCTACAATAAGATGTACAAGTGCAAGTCGGTGAAGATTTAATATAATTATTTTTATTTAGAAACTTTAGAAGAGAAACCTGACGTGAAAGAACTAATAGAAAGTTTACATGCCAAACCGTAGGGGTAGTCGTGGCCGAGTTGTTAGTGTGACGGACTAGTAATCTAGTGTGGTGTCCCTGCATAGGTTAGAATCCAGTCGGTGACGATTCTTTTCGATTTTACGTGCAGTAAATAGCAAGATAAACGTATACAAATAATAGGAATTTGAATACACATACCTTGGTTCTAATTCGCTACAATAAGATGTACAAGTCGGTGAAGATTTAATATAATTATTTTTATTTAGATACTTTACAAGAGATACCTGACGTGAAAGAACTAATAGAAAGTTTTCATGCCAAACCGTAGGGGTAGTCGTGGCCGAGTTGTTAGTGTGACGGACTAGTAATCTAGTGTGGTGTCCCTGCATAGGTTCGAATCCAGTCGGTGACGATTCTTTTCGATTTTACGTGCAGTAAATAGCAAGATCAACGTATACAAATAATAGGAATTTGAATACACATACCTTGGTTCTAATTCGCTACAATAAGATGTACAAGTCGGTGAAGATTTAATATAATTATTTTTATTTAGATACTTTACAAGAGATACCTGACGTGAAAGAACTAATAGAAAGTTTTCATGCCAAACCGTAGGGGTAGTCGTGGGCGAGTTGTTAGCGTGACGGACTAGTAATCCAGTGTGGTGTCCCTGCATAGGTTCGAATCCAGTCGGTGACGATTCTTTTCGATTTTACGTGCAGTAAATAGCAAGATCAACGTATACAAATAATAGGAATTTGAATACACATACCTTGGTTCTAATTCGCTACAGTAAAATGTACAAGTGCAAGTCGGTGAAGATTTAATATAATTCTTTTTATTTAGAAACTTTACAAGAGATACCTGACGTGAAAGAACTAATAGAAAGTTTTCATGCCAAACCGTAGGGGTAGTCGTGGCCGAGTTGTTAGTGTGACGGACTAGTAATCCAGTGTGGTGTCCCTGCATAGGTTCGAATCCAGTCGGTGACGAGTCTTTTCGATTTTACGTGCAGTAAATAGCAAGATCAACGTATACAAATAATAGGAATTTGAATACACATACCTTGGTTCTAATTCGCTACAATAAGATGTACAAGTGCAAGTCGGTGAAGATTTAATATAATTATTTTTATTTAGAAACTTTAGAAGAGAAACCTGACGTGAAAGAACTAATAGAAAGTTTACATGCCAAACCGTAGGGGTAGTCGTGGCCGAGTTGTTAGTGTGACGGACTAGTAATCTAGTGTGGTGTCCCTGCATAGGTTCGAATCCAGTCGGTGACGATTCTTTTCGATTTTACGTGCAGTAAATAGCAAGATCAACGTATACAAATAATAGGAATTTGAATACACATACCTTGGTTCTAATTCGCTACAATAAGATGTACAAGTCGGTGAAGATTTAATATAATTATTTTTATTTAGATACTTTACAAGAGATACCTGACGTGAAAGAACTAATAGAAAGTTTTCATGCCAAACCGTAGGGGTAGTCGTGGCCGAGTTGTTTGTGTGACGGACTAGTAACCCAGTGTGGTGTCCCTGCATAGGTTCGAATCCAGTCGGTGACGATTCTTTTCGATTTTACGTGCAGTAAATAGCAAGATCAACGTATACAAATAATAGGAATTTGAATACACATACCTTGGTTCTAATTCGCTACAATAAGATGTACAAGTGCAAGTCGGTGAAGATTTAATATAATTATTTTTATTTAGATACTTTACAAGAGATACCTGACGTGAAAGAACTAATAGAAAGTTTTCATGCCAAACCGTAGGGGTAGTCGTGGTCGAGTTGTTAGCGTGACGGACTAGTAATCCAGTGTGGTGTCCCTGCATAGGTTCGAATCCAGTCGGTGACGATTCTTTTCGATTTTACGTGCAGTAAATAGCAAGATCAACGTATACAAATAATAGGAATTTGAATACACATACCTTGGTTCTAATTCGCTACAATAAGATGTACAAGTGCAAGTCGGTGAAGATTTAATATAATTCTTTTTATTTAGAAACTTTACAAGAGATACCTGACGTGAAAGAACTAATAGAAAGTTTTCATGCCAAACCGTAGGGGTAGTCGTGGCCGAGTTGTTAGTGTGACGGACTAGTAATCTAGTGTGGTGTCCCTGCATAGGTTAGAATCCAGTCGGTGACGATTCTTTTCGATTTTACGTGCAGTAAATAGCAAGATCAACGTATACAAATAATAGGAATTTGAATACACATACCTTGGTTCTAATTCGCTACAATAAGATGTACAAGTCGGTGAAGATTTAATATAATTATTTTTATTTAGATACTTTACAAGAGATACCTGACGTGAAAGAACTAATAGAAAGTTTTCATGCCAAACCGTAGGGGTAGTCGTGGCCGAGTTGTTAGTGTGACGGACTAGTAATCTAGTGTGGTGTCCCTGCATAGGTTCGAATCCAGTCGGTGACGATTCTTTTCGATTTTACGTGCAGTAAATAGCAAGATCAACGTATACAAATAATAGGAATTTGAATACACATACCTTGGTTCTAATTCGCTACAATAAGATGTACAAGTCGGTGAAGATTTAATATAATTATTTTTATTTAGATACTTTACAAGAGATACCTGACGTGAAAGAACTAATAGAAAGTTTTCATGCCAAACCGTAGGGGTAGTCGTGGCCGAGTTGTTTGTGTGACGGACTAGTAATCCAGTGTGGTGTCCCTGCATAGGTTCGAATCCAGTCGGTGACGATTCTTTTCGATTTTACGTGCAGTAAATAGCAAGATCAACGTATACAAATAATAGGAATTTGAATACACATACCTTGGTTCTAATTCGCTACAATAAGATGTACAAGTGCAAGTCGGTGAAGATTTCATATAATTATTTTTATTTAGATACTTTACAAGAGATACCTGACGTGAAAGAACTAATAGAAAGTTTTCATGCCAAACCGTAGGGGTAGTCGTGGGCGAGTTGTTAGCGTGACGGACTAGTAATCCAGTGTGGTGTCCCTGCATAGGTTCGAATCCAGTCGGTGACGATTCTTTTCGATTTTACGTGCAGTAAATAGCAAGATCAACGTATACAAATAATAGGAATTTGAATACACATACCTTGGTTCTAATTCGCTACAATAAGATGTACAAGTGCAAGTCGGTGAAGATTTAATATAATTCTTTTTATTTAGAAACTTTACAAGAGATACCTGACGTGAAAGAACTAATAGAAAGTTTTCATGCCAAACCGTAGGGGTAGTCGTGGCCGAGTTGTTAGTGTGACGGACTAGTAATCTAGTGTGGTGTCCCTGCATAGGTTCGAATCCAGTCGGTGACGATTCTTTTCGATTTTACGTGCAGTAAATAGCAAGATCAACGTATACAAATAATAGGAATTTGAATACACATACCTTGGTTCTAATTCGCTACAATAAGATGTACAAGTGCAAGTCGGTGAAGATTTAATATAATTATTTTTATTTAGATACTTTACAAGAGATACCTGACGTGAAAGAACTAATAGAAAGTTTTCATGCCAAACCGTAGGGGTAGTCGTGGGTGAGTTGTTAGCGTGACGGACTAGTAATCCAGTGTGGTGTCCCTGCATAGGTTCGAATCCAGTCGGTGACGATTCTTTTCGATTTTACGTGCAGTAAATAGCAAGATCAACGTATACAAATAATAGGAATTTGAATACACATACCTTGGTTCTAATTCGCTACAATAAGATGTACAAGTGCAAGTCGGTGAAGATTTAATATAATTCTTTTTATTTAGAAACTTTACAAGAGATACCTGACGTGAAAGAACTAATAGAAAGTTTTCATGCCAAACCGTAGGGGTAGTCGTGGCCGAGTTGTTAGTGTGACGGACTAGTAATCCAGTGTGGTGTCCCTGCATAGGTTCGAATCCAGTCGGTGACGATTCTTTTCGATTTTACGTGCAGTAAATAGCAAGATCAACGTATACAAATAATAGGAATTTGAATACACATACCTTGGTTCTAATTCGCTACAGTAAAATGTACAAGTGCAAGTCGGTGAAGATTTAATATAATTCTTTTTATTTAGAAACTTTACAAGAGATACCTGACGTGAAAGAACTAATAGAAAGTTTTCATGCCAAACCGTAGGGGTAGTCGTGGCCGAGTTGTTAGTGTGACGGACTAGTAATCCAGTGTGGTGTCCCTGCATAGGTTCGAATCCAGTCGGTGACGATTCTTTTCGATTTTACGTGCAGTAAATAGCAAGATCAACGTATACAAATAATAGGAATTTGAATACACATACCTTGGTTCTAATTCGCTACAATAAGATGTACAAGTGCAAGTCGGTGAAGATTTAATATAATTATTTTTATTTAGAAACTTTAGAAGAGAAACCTGACGTGAAAGAACTAATAGAAAGTTTACATGCCAAACCGTAGGGGTAGTCGTGGCCGAGTTGTTAGTGTGACGG
Source organism: Sepiola atlantica (assembly GCA_963556195.1). NCBI lineage: Eukaryota > Metazoa > Mollusca > Cephalopoda > Sepiida > Sepiolidae > Sepiola > Sepiola atlantica. Next base: position 53,127,857 of record OY744542.1, read on the forward strand.
ACTAGTAATCTAGTGTGGTGTCCCTGCATAGGTTCGAATCCAGTCGGTGACGATTCTTTTCGATTTTACGTGCAGTAAATAGCAAGATCAACGTATACAAATAATAGGAATTTGAATACACATACCTTGGTTCTAATTCGCTACAATAAGATGTACAAGTCGGTGAAGATTTAATATAATTATTTTTATTTAGATACTTTACAAGAGATACCTGACGTGAAAGAACTAATAGAAAGTTTTCATGCCAAACCGTAGGGGTAGTCGTGGCCGAGTTGTTTGTGTGACGGACTAGTAATCCAGTGTGGTGTCCCTGCATAGGTTCGAATCCAGTCGGTGACGATTCTTTTCGATTTTACGTGCAGTAAATAGCAAGATCAACGTATACAAATAATAGGAATTTGAATACACATACCTTGGTTCTAATTCGCTACAATAAGATGTACAAGTGCAAGTCGGTGAAGATTTAATATAATTATTTTTATTTAGATACTTTACAAGAGATACCTGACGTGAAAGAACTAATAGAAAGTTTTCATGCCAAACCGTAGGGGTAGTCGTGGGCGAGTTGTTAGCGTGACGGACTAGTAATCCAGTGTGGTGTCCCTGCATAGGTTCGAATCCAGTCGGTGACGATTCTTTTCGATTTTACGTGCAGTAAATAGCAAGATCAACGTATACAAATAATAGGAATTTGAATACACATACCTTGGTTCTAATTCGCTACAATAAGATGTACAAGTGCAAGTCGGTGAAGATTTAATATAATTCTTTTTATTTAGAAACTTTACAAGAGATACCTGACGTGAAAGAACTAATAGAAAGTTTTCATGCCAAACCGTAGGGGTAGTCGTGGCCGAGTTGTTAGTGTGACGGACTAGTAATCCAGTGTGGTGTCCCTGCATAGGTTCGAATCCAGTCGGTGACGATTCTTTTCGATTTTACGTGCAGTAAATAGCAAGATCAACGTATACAAATAATAGGAATTTGAATACACATACCTTGGTTCTAATCTGCTACAGTAAAATGTACAAGTGCAAGTCGGTGAAGATTTAATATAATTCTTTTTATTTAGAAACTTTACAAGAGATACCTGACGTGAAAGAACTAATAGAAAGTTTTCATGCCAAACCGTAGGGGTAGTCGTGGCCGAGTTGTTAGTGTGACGGACTAGTAATCCAGTGTGGTGTCCCTGCATAGGTTCGAATCCAGTCGGTGACGATTCTTTTCGATTTTACGTGCAGTAAATAGCAAGATCAACGTATACAAATAATAGGAATTTGAATACACATACGTTGGTTCTAATTCGCTACAATAAGATGTACAAGTGCAAGTCGGTGAAGATTTAATATAATTCTTTTTATTTAGAAACTTTACAAGAGATACCTGACGTGAAAGAACTAATAGAAAGTTTTCATGCCAAACCGTAGGGGTAGTCGTGGCCGAGTTGTTAGTGTGACGGACTAGTAATCTAGTGTGGTGTCCCTGCATAGGTTCGAATCCAGTCGGTGACGATTCTTTTCGATTTTACGTGCAGTAAATAGCAAGATCAACGTATACAAATAATAGGAATTTGAATACACATACCTTGGTTCTAATTCGCTACAATAAGATGTACAAGTGCAAGTCGGTGAAGATTTAATATAATTATTTTTATTTAGATACTTTACAAGAGATACCTGACGTGAAAGAACTAATAGAAAGTTTTCATGCCAAACCGTAGGGGTAGTCGTGGGCGAGTTGTTAGCGTGACGGACTAGTAATCCAGTGTGGTGTCCCTGCATAGGTTCGAATCCAGTCGGTGACGATTCTTTTCGATTTTACGTGCAGTAAATAGCAAGATCAACGTATACAAATAATAGGAATTTGAATACACATACCTTGGTTCTAATTCGCTACAATAAGATGTACAAGTGCAAGTCGGTGAAGATTTAATATAATTCTTTTTATTTAGAAACTTTACAAGAGATACCTGACGTGAAAGAACTAATAGAAAGTTTTCATGCCAAACCGTAGGGGTAGTCGTGGCCGAGTTGTTAGTGTGACGGACTAGTAATCTAGTGTGGTGTCCCTGCATAGGTTCGAATCCAGTCGGTGACGATTCTTTTCGATTTTACGTGCAGTAAATAGCAAGATCAACGTATACAAATAATAGGAATTTGAATACACATACCTTGGTTCTAATTCGCTACAATAAGATGTACAAGTGCAAGTCGGTGAAGATTTAATATAATTATTTTTATTTAGATACTTTACAAGAGATACCTGACGTGAAAGAACTAATAGAAAGTTTTCATGCCAAACCGTAGGGGTAGTCGTGGGCGAGTTGTTAGCGTGACGGACTAGTAATCCAGTGTGGTGTCCCTGCATAGGTTCGAATCCAGTCGGTGACGATTCTTTTCGATTTTACGTGCAGTAAATAGCAAGATCAACGTATACAAATAATAGGAATTTGAATACACATACCTTGGTTCTAATTCGCTACAATAAGATGTACAAGTGCAAGTCGGTGAAGATTTAATATAATTCTTTTTATTTAGAAACTTTACAAGAGATACCTGACGTGAAAGAACTAATAGAAAGTTTTCATGCCAAACCGTAGGGGTAGTCGTGGCCGAGTTGTTAGTGTGACGGACTAGTAATCCAGTGTGGTGTCCCTGCATAGGTTCGAATCCAGTCGGTGACGATTCTTTTCGATTTTACGTGCAGTAAATAGCAAGATCAACGTATACAAATAATAGGAATTTGAATACACATACCTTGGTTCTAATTCGCTACAATAAGATGTACAAGTGCAAGTCGGTGAAGATTTAATATAATTCTTTTTATTTAGAAACTTTACAAGAGATACCTGACGTGAAAGAACTAATAGAAAGTTTTCATGCCAAACCGTAGGGGTAGTCGTGGCCGAGTTGTTAGTGTGACGGACTAGTAATCTAGTGTGGTGTCCCTGCATAGGTTCGAATCCAGTCGGTGACGATTCTTTTCGATTTTACGTGCAGTAAATAGCAAGATCAACGTATACAAATAATAGGAATTTGAATACACATACCTTGGTTCTAATTCGCTACAATAAGATGTACAAGTGCAAGTCGGTGAAGATTTAATATAATTATTTTTATTTAGATACTTTACAAGAGATACCTGACGTGAAAGAACTAATAGAAAGTTTTCATGCCAAACCGTAGGGGTAGTCGTGGGCGAGTTGTTAGCGTGACGGACTAGTAATCCAGTGTGGTGTCCCTGCATAGGTTCGAATCCAGTCGGTGACGATTCTTTTCGATTTTACGTGCAGTAAATAGCAAGATCAACGTATACAAATAATAGGAATTTGAATACACATACCTTGGTTCTAATTCGCTACAATAAGATGTACAAGTGCAAGTCGGTGAAGATTTAATATAATTCTTTTTATTTAGAAACTTTACAAGAGATACCTGACGTGAAAGAACTAATAGAAAGTTTTCATGCCAAACCGTAGGGGTAGTCGTGGCCGAGTTGTTAGTGTGACGGACTAGTAATCTAGTGTGGTGTCCCTGCATAGGTTCGAATCCAGTCGGTGACGATTCTTTTCGATTTTACGTGCAGTAAATAGCAAGATCAACGTATACAAATAATAGGAATTTGAATACACATACCTTGGTTCTAATTCGCTACAATAAGATGTACAAGTGCAAGTCGGTGAAGATTTAATATAATTATTTTTATTTAGATACTTTACAAGAGATACCTGACGTGAAAGAACTAATAGAAAGTTTTCATGCCAAACCGTAGGGGTAGTCGTGGGCGAGTTGTTAGCGTGACGGACTAGTAATCCAGTGTGGTGTCCCTGCATAGGTTCGAATCCAGTCGGTGACGATTCTTTTCGATTTTACGTGCAGTAAATAGCAAGATCAACGTATACAAATAATAGGAATTTGAATACACATACCTTGGTTCTAATTCGCTACAATAAGATGTACAAGTGCAAGTCGGTGAAGATTTAATATAATTCTTTTTATTTAGAAACTTTACAAGAGATACCTGACGTGAAAGAACTAATAGAAAGTTTTCATGCCAAACCGTAGGGGTAGTCGTGGCCGAGTTGTTAGTGTGACGGACTAGTAATCCAGTGTGGTGTCCCTGCATAGGTTCGAATCCAGTCGGTGACGATTCTTTTCGATTTTACGTGCAGTAAATAGCAAGATCAACGTATACAAATAATAGGAATTTGAATACACATACCTTGGTTCTAATTCGCTACAGTAAAATGTACAAGTGCAAGTCGGTGAAGATTTAATATAATTCTTTTTATTTAGAAACTTTACAAGAGATACCTGACGTGAAAGAACTAATAGAAAGTTTTCATGCCAAACCGTAGGGGTAGTCGTGGCCGAGTTGTTAGTGTGACGGACTAGTAATCCAGTGTGGTGTCCCTGCATAGGTTCGAATCCAGTCGGTGACGATTCTTTTCGATTTTACGTGCAGTAAATAGCAAGATCAACGTATACAAATAATAGGAATTTGAATACACATACCTTGGTTCTAATTCGCTACAATAAGATGTACAAGTGCAAGTCGGTGAAGATTTAATATAATTCTTTTTATTTAGAAACTTTACAAGAGATACCTGACGTGAAAGAACTAATAGAAAGTTTTCATGCCAAACCGTAGGGGTAGTCGTGGCCGAGTTGTTAGTGTGACGGACTAGTAATCTAGTGTGGTGTCCCTGCATAGGTTCGAATCCAGTCGGTGACGATTCTTTTCGATTTTACGTGCAGTAAATAGCAAGATCAACGTATACAAATAATAGGAATTTGAATACACATACCTTGGTTCTAATTCGCTACAATAAGATGTACAAGTGCAAGTCGGTGAAGATTTAATATAATTATTTTTATTTAGATACTTTACAAGAGATACCTGACGTGAAAGAACTAATAGAAAGTTTTCATGCCAAACCGTAGGGGTAGTCGTGGGCGAGTTGTTAGCGTGACGGACTAGTAATCCAGTGTGGTGTCCCTGCATAGGTTCGAATCCAGTCGGTGACGATTCTTTTCGATTTTACGTGCAGTAAATAGCAAGATCAACGTATACAAATAATAGGAATTTGAATACACATACCTTGGTTCTAATTCGCTACAATAAGATGTACAAGTGCAAGTCGGTGAAGATTTAATATAATTCTTTTTATTTAGAAACTTTACAAGAGATACCTGACGTGAAAGAACTAATAGAAAGTTTTCATGCCAAACCGTAGGGGTAGTCGTGGCCGAGTTGTTAGTGTGACGGACTAGTAATCTAGTGTGGTGTCCCTGCATAGGTTCGAATCCAGTCGGTGACGATTCTTTTCGATTTTACGTGCAGTAAATAGCAAGATCAACGTATACAAATAATAGGAATTTGAATACACATACCTTGGTTCTAATTCGCTACAATAAGATGTACAAGTGCAAGTCGGTGAAGATTTAATATAATTATTTTTATTTAGATACTTTACAAGAGATACCTGACGTGAAAGAACTAATAGAAAGTTTTCATGCCAAACCGTAGGGGTAGTCGTGGGCGAGTTGTTAGCGTGACGGACTAGTAATCCAGTGTGGTGTCCCTGCATAGGTTCGAATCCAGTCGGTGACGATTCTTTTCGATTTTACGTGCAGTAAATAGCAAGATCAACGTATACAAATAATAGGAATTTGAATACACATACCTTGGTTCTAATTCGCTACAATAAGATGTACAAGTGCAAGTCGGTGAAGATTTAATATAATTCTTTTTATTTAGAAACTTTACAAGAGATACCTGACGTGAAAGAACTAATAGAAAGTTTTCATGCCAAACCGTAGGGGTAGTCGTGGCCGAGTTGTTAGTGTGACGGACTAGTAATCCAGTGTGGTGTCCCTGCATAGGTTCGAATCCAGTCGGTGACGATTCTTTTCGATTTTACGTGCAGTAAATAGCAAGATCAACGTATACAAATAATAGGAATTTGAATACACATACCTTGGTTCTAATTCGCTACAGTAAAATGTACAAGTGCAAGTCGGTGAAGATTTAATATAATTCTTTTTATTTAGAAACTTTACAAGAGATACCTGACGTGAAAGAACTAATAGAAAGTTTTCATGCCAAACCGTAGGGGTAGTCGTGGCCGAGTTGTTAGTGTGACGGACTAGTAATCCAGTGTGGTGTCCCTGCATAGGTTCGAATCCAGTCGGTGACGATTCTTTTCGATTTTACGTGCAGTAAATAGCAAGATCAACGTATACAAATAATAGGAATTTGAATACACATACCTTGGTTCTAATTCGCTACAATAAGATGTACAAGTGCAAGTCGGTGAAGATTTAATATAATTATTTTTATTTAGAAACTTTAGAAGAGAAACCTGACGTGAAAGAACTAATAGAAAGTTTACATGCCAAACCGTAGGGGTAGTCGTGGCCGAGTTGTTAGTGTGACGGACTAGTAATCTAGTGTGGTGTCCCTGCATAGGTTCGAATCCAGTCGGTGACGATTCTTTTCGATTTTACGTGCAGTAAATAGCAAGATCAACGTATACAAATAATAGGAATTTGAATACACATACCTTGGTTCTAATTCGCTACAGTAAGATGTACAAGTCGGTGAAGATTTAATATAATTATTTTTATTTAGATACTTTACAAGAGATACCTGACGTGAAAGAACTAATAGAAAGTTTTCATGCCAAACCGTAGGGGTAGTCGTGGCCGAGTTGTTTGTGTGACGGACTAGTAACCCAGTGTGGTGTCCCTGCATAGGTTCGAATCCAGTCGGTGACGATTCTTTTCGATTTTACGTGCAGTAAATAGCAAGATCAACGTATACAAATAATAGGAATTTGAATACACATACCTTGGTTCTAATTCGCTACAATAAGATGTGCAAGTCGGTGAAGATTTAATATAATTATTTTTATTTAGATACTTTACAAGAGATACCTGACGTGAAAGAACTAATAGAAAGTTTTCATGCCAAACCGTAGGGGTAGTCGTGGGCGAGTTGTTAGCGTGACGGACTAGTAATCCAGTGTGGTGTCCCTGCATAGGTTCGAATCCAGTCGGTGACGATTCTTTTCGATTTTACGTGCAGTAAATAGCAAGATCAACGTATACAAATAATAGGAATTTGAATACACATACCTTGGTTCTAATTCGCTACAATAAGATGTACAAGTGCAAGTCGGTGAAGATTTAATATAATTCTTTTTATTTAGAAACTTTACAAGAGATACCTGACGTGAAAGAACTAATAGAAAGTTTTCATGCCAAACCGTAGGGGTAGTCGTGGCCGAGTTGTTAGTGTGACGGACTAGTAATCCAGTGTGGTGTCCCTGCATAGGTTCGAATCCAGTCGGTGACGATTCTTTTCGATTTTACGTGCAGTAAATAGCAAGATCAACGTATACAAATAATAGGAATTTGAATACACATACCTTGGTTCTAATTCGCTACAATAAGATGTACAAGTGCAAGTCGGTGAAGATTTAATATAATTATTTTTATTTAGAAACTTTAGAAGAGAAACCTGACGTGAAAGAACTAATAGAAAGTTTACATGCCAAACCGTAGGGGTAGTCGTGGCCGAGTTGTTAGTGTGACGGACTAGTAATCTAGTGTGGTGTCCCTGCATAGGTTCGAATCCAGTCGGTGACGATTCTTTTCGATTTTACGTGCAGTAAATAGCAAGATCAACGTATACAAATAATAGGAATTTGAATACACATACCTTGGTTCTAATTCGCTACAATAAGATGTACAAGTCGGTGAAGATTTAATATAATTATTTTTATTTAGATACTTTACAAGAGATACCTGACGTGAAAGAACTAATAGAAAGTTTTCATGCCAAACCGTAGGGGTAGTCGTGGCCGAGTTGTTTGTGTGACGGACTAGTAATCCAGTGTGGTGTCCCTGCATAGGTTCGAATCCAGTCGGTGACGATTCTTTTCGATTTTACGTGCAGTAAATAGCAAGATCAACGTATACAAATAATAGGAATTTGAATACACATACCTTGGTTCTAATTCGCTACAATAAGATGTACAAGTGCAAGTCGGTGAAGATTTAATATAATTATTTTTATTTAGATACTTTACAAGAGATACCTGACGTGAAAGAACTAATAGAAAGTTTTCATGCCAAACCGTAGGGGTAGTCGTGGTCGAGTTGTTAGCGTGACGGACTAGTAATCCAGTGTGGTGTCCCTGCATAGGTTCGAATCCAGTCGGTGACGATTCTTTTCGATTTTACGTGCAGTAAATAGCAAGATCAACGTATACAAATAATAGGAATTTGAATACACATACCTTGGTTCTAATTCGCTACAATAAGATGTACAAGTGCAAGTCGGTGAAGATTTAATATAATTCTTTTTATTTAGAAACTTTACAAGAGATACCTGACGTGAAAGAACTAATAGAAAGTTTTCATGCCAAACCGTAGGGGTAGTCGTGGCCGAGTTGTTAGTGTGACGGACTAGTAATCTAGTGTGGTGTCCCTGCATAGGTTCGAATCCAGTCGGTGACGATTCTTTTCGATTTTACGTGCAGTAAATAGCAAGATCAACGTATACAAATAATAGGAATTTGAATACACATACCTTGGTTCTAATTCGCTACAATAAGATGTACAAGTCGGTGAAGATTTAATATAATTATTTTTATTTAGATACTTTACAAGAGATACCTGACGTGAAAGAACTAATAGAAAGTTTTCATGCCAAACCGTAGGGGTAGTCGTGGCCGAGTTGTTTGTGTGACGGACTAGTAATCCAGTGTGGTGTCCCTGCATAGGTTCGAATCCAGTCGGTGACGATTCTTTTCGATTTTACGTGCAGTAAATAGCAAGATCAACGTATACAAATAATAGGAATTTGAATACACATACCTTGGTTCTAATTCGCTACAATAAGATGTACAAGTGCAAGTCGGTGAAGATTTAATATAATTATTTTTATTTAGATACTTTACAAGAGATACCTGACGTGAAAGAACTAATAGAAAGTTTTCATGCCAAACCGTAGGGGTAGTCGTGGTCGAGTTGTTAGCGTGACGGACTAGTAATCCAGTGTGGTGTCCCTGCATAGGTTCGAATCCAGTCGGTGACGATTCTTTTCGATTTTACGTGCAGTAAATAGCAAGATCAACGTATACAAATAATAGGAATTTGAATACACATACCTTGGTTCTAATTCGCTACAATAAGATGTACAAGTGCAAGTCGGTGAAGATTTAATATAATTCTTTTTATTTAGAAACTTTACAAGAGATACCTGACGTGAAAGAACTAATAGAAAGTTTTCATGCCAAACCGTAGGGGTAGTCGTGGCCGAGTTGTTAGTGTGACGGACTAGTAATCTAGTGTGGTGTCCCTGCATAGGTTAGAATCCAGTCGGTGACGATTCTTTTCGATTTTACGTGCAGTAAATAGCAAGATCAACGTATACAAATAATAGGAATTTGAATACACATACCTTGGTTCTAATTCGCTACAATAAGATGTACAAGTCGGTGAAGATTTAATATAATTATTTTTATTTAGATACTTTACAAGAGATACCTGACGTGAAAGAACTAATAGAAAGTTTTCATGCCAAACCGTAGGGGTAGTCGTGGCCGAGTTGTTAGTGTGACGGACTAGTAATCTAGTGTGGTGTCCCTGCATAGGTTCGAATCCAGTTGGTGACGATTCTTTTCGATTTTACGTGCAGTAAATAGCAAGATCAACGTATACAAATAATAGGAATTTGAATACACATACCTTGGTTCTAATTCGCTACAATAAGATGTACAAGTCGGTGAAGATTTAATATAATTATTTTTATTTAGATACTTTACAAGAGATACCTGACGTGAAAGAACTAATAGAAAGTTTTCATGCCAAACCGTAGGGGTAGTCGTGGCCGAGTTGTTTGTGTGACGGACTAGTAATCCAGTGTGGTGTCCCTGCATAGGTTCGAATCCAGTCGGTGACGATTCTTTTCGATTTTACGTGCAGTAAATAGCAAGATCAACGTATACAAATAATAGGAATTTGAATACACATACCTTGGTTCTAATTCGCTACAATAAGATGTACAAGTGCAAGTCGGTGAAGATTTAATATAATTATTTTTATTTAGATACTTTACAAGAGATACCTGACGTGAAAGAACTAATAGAAAGTTTTCATGCCAAACCGTAGGGGTAGTCGTGGGCGAGTTGTTAGCGTGACGGACTAGTAATCCAGTGTGGTGTCCCTGCATAGGTTCGAATCCAGTCGGTGACGATTCTTTTCGATTTTACGTGCAGTAAATAGCAAGATCAACGTATACAAATAATAGGAATTTGAATACACATACCTTGGTTCTAATTCGCTACAATAAGATGTACAAGTGCAAGTCGGTGAAGATTTAATATAATTCTTTTTATTTAGAAACTTTACAAGAGATACCTGACGTGAAAGAACTAATAGAAAGTTTTCATGCCAAACCGTAGGGGTAGTCGTGGCCGAGTTGTTAGTGTGACGGACTAGTAATCTAGTGTGGTGTCCCTGCATAGGTTCGAATCCAGTCGGTGACGATTCTTTTCGATTTTACGTGCAGTAAATAGCAAGATCAACGTATACGAATAATAGGAATTTGAATACACATACCTTGGTTCTAATTCGCTACAATAAGATGTACAAGTCGGTGAAGATTTAATATAATTATTTTTATTTAGATACTTTACAAGAGATACCTGACGTGAAAGAACTAATAGAAAGTTTTCATGCCAAACCGTAGGGGTAGTCGTGGCCGAGTTGTTTGTGTGACGGACTAGTAATCCAGTGTGGTGTCCCTGCATAGGTTCGAATCCAGTCGGTGACGATTCTTTTCGATTTTACGTGCAGTAAATAGCAAGATCAACGTATACAAATAATAGGAATTTGAATACACATACCTTGGTTCTAATTCGCTACAATAAGATGTACAAGTGCAAGTCGGTGAAGATTTAATATAATTATTTTTATTTAGATACTTTACAAGAGATACCTGACGTGAAAGAACTAATAGAAAGTTTTCATGCCAAATCGTAGGGGTAGTCGTGGTCGAGTTGTTAGCGTGACGGACTAGTAATCCAGTGTGGTGTCCCTGCATAGGTTCGAATCCAGTCGGTGACGATTCTTTTCGATTTTACGTGCAGTAAATAGCAAGATCAACGTATACAAATAATAGGAATTTGAATACACATACCTTGGTTCTAATTCGCTACAATAAGATGTACAAGTGCAAGTCGGTGAAGATTTAATATAATTCTTTTTATTTAGAAACTTTACAAGAGATACCTGACGTGAAAGAACTAATAGAAAGTTTTCATGCCAAACCGTAGGGGTAGTCGTGGCCGAGTTGTTAGTGTGACGGACTAGTAATCTAGTGTGGTGTCCCTGCATAGGTTCGAATCCAGTCGGTGACGATTCTTTTCGATTTTACGTGCAGTAAATAGCAAGATCAACGTATACAAATAATAGGAATTTGAATACACATACCTTGGTTCTAATTCGCTACAATAAGATGTACAAGTGCAAGTCGGTGAAGATTTAATATAATTCTTTTTATTTAGAAACTTTACAAGAGATACCTGACGTGAAAGAACTAATAGAAAGTTTTCATGCCAAACCGTAGGGGTAGTCGTGGCCGAGTTGTTAGTGTGACGGACTAGTAATCTAGTGTGGTGTCCCTGCATAGGTTAGAATCCAGTCGGTGACGATTCTTTTCGATTTTACGTGCAGTAAATAGCAAGATCAACGTATACAAATAATAGGAATTTGAATACACATACCTTGGTTCTAATTCGCTACAATAAGATGTACAAGTCGGTGAAGATTTAATATAATTATTTTTATTTAGATACTTTACAAGAGATACCTGACGTGAAAGAACTAATAGAAAGTTTTCATGCCAAACCGTAGGGGTAGTCGTGGCCGAGTTGTTAGTGTGACGGACTAGTAATCTAGTGTGGTGTCCCTGCATAGGTTCGAATCCAGTTGGTGACGATTCTTTTCGATTTTACGTGCAGTAAATAGCAAGATCAACGTATACAAATAATAGGAATTTGAATACACATACCTTGGTTCTAATTCGCTACAATAAGATGTACAAGTCGGTGAAGATTTAATATAATTATTTTTATTCAGATACTTTACAAGAGATACCTGACGTGAAAGAACTAATAGAAAGTTTTCATGCCAAACCGTAGGGGTAGTCGTGGCCGAGTTGTTTGTGTGACGGACTAGTAATCCAGTGTGGTGTCCCTGCATAGGTTCGAATCCAGTCGGTGACGATTCTTTTCGATTTTACGTGCAGTAAATAGCAAGATCAACGTATACAAATAATAGGAATTTGAATACACATACCTTGGTTCTAATTCGCTACAATAAGATGTACAAGTGCAAGTCGGTGAAGATTTAATATAATTATTTTTATTTAGATACTTTACAAGAGATACCTGACGTGAAAGAACTAATAGAAAGTTTTCATGCCAAACCGTAGGGGTAGTCGTGGGCGAGTTGTTAGCGTGACGGACTAGTAATCCAGTGTGGTGTCCCTGCATAGGTTCGAATCCAGTCGGTGACGATTCTTTTCGATTTTACGTGCAGTAAATAGCAAGATCAACGTATACAAATAATAGGAATTTGAATACACATACCTTGGTTCTAATTCGCTACAATAAGATGTACAAGTGCAAGTCGGTGAAGATTTAATATAATTCTTTTTATTTAGAAACTTTACAAGAGATACCTGACGTGAAAGAACTAATAGAAAGTTTTCATGCCAAACCGTAGGGGTAGTCGTGGCCGAGTTGTTAGTGTGACGGACTAGTAATCTAGTGTGGTGTCCCTGCATAGGTTCGAATCCAGTCGGTGACGATTCTTTTCGATTTTACGTGCAGTAAATAGCAAGATCAACGTATACAAATAATAGGAATTTGAATACACATACCTTGGTTCTAATTCGCTACAATAAGATGTACAAGTCGGTGAAGATTTAATATAATTATTTTTATTTAGATACTTTACAAGAGATACCTGACGTGAAAGAACTAATAGAAAGTTTTCATGCCAAACCGTAGGGGTAGTCGTGGCCGAGTTGTTTGTGTGACGGACTAGTAATCCAGTGTGGTGTCCCTGCATAGGTTCGAATCCAGTCGGTGACGATTCTTTTCGATTTTACGTGCAGTAAATAGCAAGATCAACGTATACAAATAATAGGAATTTGAATACACATACCTTGGTTCTAATTCGCTACAATAAGATGTACAAGTGCAAGTCGGTGAAGATTTAATATAATTATTTTTATTTAGATACTTTACAAGAGATACCTGACGTGAAAGAACTAATAGAAAGTTTTCATGCCAAATCGTAGGGGTAGTCGTGGTCGAGTTGTTAGCGTGACGGACTAGTAATCCAGTGTGGTGTCCCTGCATAGGTTCGAATCCAGTCGGTGACGATTCTTTTCGATTTTACGTGCAGTAAATAGCAAGATCAACGTATACAAATAATAGGAATTTGAATACACATACCTTGGTTCTAATTCGCTACAATAAGATGTACAAGTGCAAGTCGGTGAAGATTTAATATAATTCTTTTTATTTAGAAACTTTACAAGAGATACCTGACGTGAAAGAACTAATAGAAAGTTTTCATGCCAAACCGTAGGGGTAGTCGTGGCCGAGTTGTTAGTGTGACGGACTAGTAATCTAGTGTGGTGTCCCTGCATAGGTTCGAATCCAGTCGGTGACGATTCTTTTCGATTTTACGTGCAGTAAATAGCAAGATCAACGTATACAAATAATAGGAATTTGAATACACATACCTTGGTTCTAATTCGCTACAATAAGATGTACAAGTCGGTGAAGATTTAATATAATTATTTTTATTTAGATACTTTACAAGAGATACCTGACGTGAAAGAACTAATAGAAAGTTTTCATGCCAAACCGTAGGGGTAGTCGTGGCCGAGTTGTTTGTGTGACGGACTAGTAATCCAGTGTGGTGTCCCTGCATAGGTTCGAATCCAGTCGGTGACGATTCTTTTCGATTTTACGTGCAGTAAATAGCAAGATCAACGTATACAAATAATAGGAATTTGAATACACATACCTTGGTTCTAATTCGCTACAATAAGATGTACAAGTGCAAGTCGGTGAAGATTTAATATAATTATTTTTATTTAGATACTTTACAAGAGATACCTGACGTGAAAGAACTAATAGAAAGTTTTCATGCCAAACCGTAGGGGTAGTCGTGGGCGAGTTGTTAGCGTGACGGACTAGTAATCCAGTGTGGTGTCCCTGCATAGGTTCGAATCCAGTCGGTGACGATTCTTTTCGATTTTACGTGCAGTAAATAGCAAGATCAACGTATACAAATAATAGGAATTTGAATACACATACCTTGGTTCTAATTCGCTACAATAAGATGTACAAGTCGGTGAAGATTTAATATAATTATTTTTATTTAGATACTTTACAAGAGATACCTGACGTGAAAGAACTAATAGAAAGTTTTCATGCCAAACCGTAGGGGTAGTCGTGGCCGAGTTGTTTGTGTGACGGACTAGTAATCCAGTGTGGTGTCCCTGCATAGGTTCGAATCCAGTCGGTGACGATTCTTTTCGATTTTACGTGCAGTAAATAGCAAGATCAACGTATACAAATAATAGGAATTTGAATACACATACCTTGGTTCTAATTCGCTACAATAAGATGTACAAGTGCAAGTCGGTGAAGATTTAATATAATTATTTTTATTTAGATACTTTACAAGAGATACCTGACGTGAAAGAACTAATAGAAAGTTTTCATGCCAAATCGTAGGGGTAGTCGTGGTCGAGTTGTTAGCGTGACGGACTAGTAATCCAGTGTGGTGTCCCTGCATAGGTTCGAATCCAGTCGGTGACGATTCTTTTCGATTTTACGTGCAGTAAATAGCAAGATCAACGTATACAAATAATAGGAATTTGAATACACATACCTTGGTTCTAATTCGCTACAATAAGATGTACAAGTGCAAGTCGGTGAAGATTTAATATAATTCTTTTTATTTAGAAACTTTACAAGAGATACCTGACGTGAAAGAACTAATAGAAAGTTTTCATGCCAAACCGTAGGGGTAGTCGTGGCCGAGTTGTTAGTGTGACGGACTAGTAATCTAGTGTGGTGTCCCTGCATAGGTTCGAATCCAGTCGGTGACGATTCTTTTCGATTTTACGTGCAGTAAATAGCAAGATCAACGTATACAAATAATAGGAATTTGAATACACATACCTTGGTTCTAATTCGCTACAATAAGATGTACAAGTCGGTGAAGATTTAATATAATTATTTTTATTTAGATACTTTACAAGAGATACCTGACGTGAAAGAACTAATAGAAAGTTTTCATGCCAAACCGTAGGGGTAGTCGTGGCCGAGTTGTTTGTGTGACGGAATAGTAATCCAGTGTGGTGTCCCTGCATAGGTTCGAATCCAGTCGGTGACGATTCTTTTCGATTTTACGTGCAGTAAATAGCAAGATCAACGTATACAAATAATAGGAATTTGAATACACATACCTTGGTTCTAATTCGCTACAATAAGATGTACAAGTGCAAGTCGGTGAAGATTTAATATAATTATTTTTATTTAGATACTTTACAAGAGATACCTGACGTGAAAGAACTAATAGAAAGTTTTCATGCCAAACCGTAGGGGTAGTCGTGGGCGAGTTGTTAGCGTGACGGACTAGTAATCCAGTGTGGTGTCCCTGCATAGGTTCGAATCCAGTCGGTGACGATTCTTTTCGATTTTACGTGCAGTAAATAGCAAGATCAACGTATACAAATAATAGGAATTTGAATACACATACCTTGGTTCTAATTCGCTACAATAAGATGTACAAGTGCAAGTCGGTGAAGATTTAATATAATTATTTTTATTTAGAAACTTTAGAAGAGAAACCTGACGTGAAAGAACTAATAGAAAGTTTACATGCCAAACCGTAGGGGTAGTCGTGGCCGAGTTGTTAGTGTGACGGACTAGTAATCTAGTGTGGTGTCCCTGCATAGGTTCGAATCCAGTCGGTGACGATTCTTTTCGATTTTACGTGCAGTAAATAGCAAGATCAACGTATACAAATAATAGGAATTTGAATACACATACCTTGGTTCTAATTCGCTACAATAAGATGTACAAGTGCAAGTCGGTGAAGATTTAATATAATTATTTTTATTTAGATACTTTACAAGAGATACCTGACGTGAAAGAACTAATAGAAAGTTTTCATGCCAAACCGTAGGGGTAGTCGTGGCCGAGTTGTTTGTGTGACGGACTAGTAATCCAGTGTGGTGTCCCTGCATAGGTTCGAATCCAGTCGGTGACGATTATTTTCGATTTTACGTGCAGTAAATAGCAAGATCAACGTATACAAATAATAGGAATTTGAATACACATACCTTGGTTCTAATTCGCTACAATAAGATGTACAAGTGCAAGTCGGTGAAGATTTAATATAATTATTTTTATTTAGATACTTTACAAGAGATACCTGACGTGAAAGAACTAATAGAAAGTTTTCATGCCAAACCGTAGGGGTAGTCGTGGTCGAGTTGTTAGCGTGACGGACTAGTAATCCAGTGTGGTGTCCCTGCATAGGTTCGAATCCAGTCGGTGACGATTCTTTTCGATTTTACGTGCAGTAAATAGCAAGATCAACGTATACAAATAATAGGAATTTGAATACACATACCTTGGTTCTAATTCGCTACAATAAGATGTACAAGTGCAAGTCGGTGAAGATTTAATATAATTCTTTTTATTTAGAAACTTTACAAGAGATACCTGACGTGAAAGAACTAATAGAAAGTTTTCATGCCAAACCGTAGGGGTAGTCGTGGCCGAGTTGTTAGTGTGACGGACTAGTAATCTAGTGTGGTGTCCCTGCATAGGTTAGAATCCAGTCGGTGACGATTCTTTTCGATTTTACGTGCAGTAAATAGCAAGATCAACGTATACAAATAATAGGAATTTGAATACACATACCTTGGTTCTAATTCGCTACAATAAGATGTACAAGTCGGTGAAGATTTAATATAATTATTTTTATTTAGATACTTTACAAGAGATACCTGACGTGAAAGAACTAATAGAAAGTTTTCATGCCAAACCGTAGGGGTAGTCGTGGCCGAGTTGTTAGTGTGACGGACTAGTAATCTAGTGTGGTGTCCCTGCATAGGTTCGAATCCAGTCGGTGACGATTCTTTTCGATTTTACGTGCAGTAAATAGCAAGATCAACGTATACAAATAATAGGAATTTGAATACACATACCTTGGTTCTAATTCGCTACAATAAGATGTACAAGTCGGTGAAGATTTAATATAATTATTTTTATTTAGATACTTTACAAGAGATACCTGACGTGAAAGAACTAATAGAAAGTTTTCATGCCAAACCGTAGGGGTAGTCGTGGGCGAGTTGTTAGCGTGACGGACTAGTAATCCAGTGTGGTGTCCCTGCATAGGTTCGAATCCAGTCGGTGACGATTCTTTTCGATTTTACGTGCAGTAAATAGCAAGATCAACGTATACAAATAATAGGAATTTGAATACACATACCTTGGTTCTAATTCGCTACAGTAAAATGTACAAGTGCAAGTCGGTGAAGATTTAATATAATTCTTTTTATTTAGAAACTTTACAAGAGATACCTGACGTGAAAGAACTAATAGAAAGTTTTCATGCCAAACCGTAGGGGTAGTCGTGGCCGAGTTGTTTGTGTGACGGACTAGTAATCCAGTGTGGTGTCCCTGCATAGGTTCGAATCCAGTCGGTGACGATTATTTTCGATTTTACGTGCAGTAAATAGCAAGATCAACGTATACAAATAATAGGAATTTGAATACACATACCTTGGTTCTAATTCGCTACAATAAGATGTACAAGTGCAAGTCGGTGAAGATTTAATATAATTATTTTTATTTAGATACTTTACAAGAGATACCTGACGTGAAAGAACTAATAGAAAGTTTTCATGCCAAACCGTAGGGGTAGTCGTGGTCGAGTTGTTAGCGTGACGGACTAGTAATCCAGTGTGGTGTCCCTGCATAGGTTCGAATCCAGTCGGTGACGATTCTTTTCGATTTTACGTGCAGTAAATAGCAAGATCAACGTATACAAATAATAGGAATTTGAATACACATACCTTGGTTCTAATTCGCTACAATAAGATGTACAAGTGCAAGTCGGTGAAGATTTAATATAATTCTTTTTATTTAGAAACTTTACAAGAGATACCTGACGTGAAAGAACTAATAGAAAGTTTTCATGCCAAACCGTAGGGGTAGTCGTGGCCGAGTTGTTAGTGTGACGGACTAGTAATCTAGTGTGGTGTCCCTGCATAGGTTAGAATCCAGTCGGTGACGATTCTTTTCGATTTTACGTGCAGTAAATAGCAAGATCAACGTATACAAATAATAGGAATTTGAATACACATACCTTGGTTCTAATTCGCTACAATAAGATGTACAAGTCGGTGAAGATTTAATATAATTATTTTTATTTAGATACTTTACAAGAGATACCTGACGTGAAAGAACTAATAGAAAGTTTTCATGCCAAACCGTAGGGGTAGTCGTGGCCGAGTTGTTAGTGTGACGGACTAGTAATCTAGTGTGGTGTCCCTGCATAGGTTCGAATCCAGTCGGTGACGATTCTTTTCGATTTTACGTGCAGTAAATAGCAAGATCAACGTATACAAATAATAGGAATTTGAATACACATACCTTGGTTCTAATTCGCTACAATAAGATGTACAAGTCGGTGAAGATTTAATATAATTATTTTTATTTAGATACTTTACAAGAGATACCTGACGTGAAAGAACTAATAGAAAGTTTTCATGCCAAACCGTAGGGGTAGTCGTGGGCGAGTTGTTAGCGTGACGGACTAGTAATCCAGTGTGGTGTCCCTGCATAGGTTCGAATCCAGTCGGTGACGATTCTTTTCGATTTTACGTGCAGTAAATAGCAAGATCAACGTATACAAATAATAGGAATTTGAATACACATACCTTGGTTCTAATTCGCTACAGTAAAATGTACAAGTGCAAGTCGGTGAAGATTTAATATAATTCTTTTTATTTAGAAACTTTACAAGAGATACCTGACGTGAAAGAACTAATAGAAAGTTTTCATGCCAAACCGTAGGGGTAGTCGTGGCCGAGTTGATAGTGTGACGGACTAGTAATCCAGTGTGGTGTCCCTGCATAGGTTCGAATCCAGTCGGTGCCGAGTCTTTTCGATTTTACGTGCAGTAAATAGCAAGATCAACGTATACAAATAATAGGAATTTGAATACACATACCTTGGTTCTAATTCGCTACAATAAGATGTACAAGTGCAAGTCGGTGAAGATTTAATATAATTATTTTTATTTAGAAACTTTAGAAGAGAAACCTGACGTGAAAGAACTAATAGAAAGTTTACATGCCAAACCGTAGGGGTAGTCGTGGCCGAGTTGTTAGTGTGACGGACTAGTAATCTAGTGTGGTGTCCCTGCATAGGTTCGAATCCAGTCGGTGACGATTCTTTTCGATTTTACGTGCAGTAAATAGCAAGATCAACGTATACAAATAATAGGAATTTGAATACACATACCTTGGTTCTAATTCGCTACAATAAGATGTACAAGTCGGTGAAGATTTAATATAATTATTTTTATTTAGATACTTTACAAGAGATACCTGACGTGAAAGAACTAATAGAAAGTTTTCATGCCAAACCGTAGGGGTAGTCGTGGCCGAGTTGTTTGTGTGACGGACTAGTAACCCAGTGTGGTGTCCCTGCATAGGTTCGAATCCAGTCGGTGACGATTCTTTTCGATTTTACGTGCAGTAAATAGCAAGATCAACGTATACAAATAATAGGAATTTGAATACACATACCTTGGTTCTAATTCGCTACAATAAGATGTACAAGTGCAAGTCGGTGAAGATTTAATATAATTATTTTTATTTAGATACTTTACAAGAGATACCTGACGTGAAAGAACTAATAGAAAGTTTTCATGCCAAACCGTAGGGGGTAGTCGTGGTCGAGTTGTTAGCGTGACGGACTAGTAATCCAGTGTGGTGTCCCTGCATAGGTTCGAATCCAGTCGGTGACGATTCTTTTCGATTTTACGTGCAGTAAATAGCAAGATCAACGTATACAAATAATAGGAATTTGAATACACATACCTTGGTTCTAATTCGCTACAATAAGATGTACAAGTGCAAGTCGGTGAAGATTTAATATAATTCTTTTTATTTAGAAACTTTACAAGAGATACCTGACGTGAAAGAACTAATAGAAAGTTTTCATGCCAAACCGTAGGGGTAGTCGTGGCCGAGTTGTTAGTGTGACGGACTAGTAATCTAGTGTGGTGTCCCTGCATAGGTTAGAATCCAGTCGGTGACGATTCTTTTCGATTTTACGTGCAGTAAATAGCAAGATCAACGTATACAAATAATAGGAATTTGAATACACATACCTTGGTTCTAATTCGCTACAATAAGATGTACAAGTCGGTGAAGATTTAATATAATTATTTTTATTTAGATACTTTACAAGAGATACCTGACGTGAAAGAACTAATAGAAAGTTTTCATGCCAAACCGTAGGGGTAGTCGTGGCCGAGTTGTTAGTGTGACGGACTAGTAATCTAGTGTGGTGTCCCTGCATAGGTTCGAATCCAGTCGGTGACGATTCTTTTCGATTTTACGTGCAGTAAATAGCAAGATCAACGTATACAAATAATAGGAATTTGAATACACATACCTTGGTTCTAATTCGCTACAATAAGATGTACAAGTCGGTGAAGATTTAATATAATTATTTTTATTTAGATACTTTACAAGAGATACCTGACGTGAAAGAACTAATAGAAAGTTTTCATGCCAAACCGTAGGGGTAGTCGTGGCCGAGTTGTTTGTGTGACGGACTAGTAATCCAGTGTGGTGTCCCTGCATAGGTTCGAATCCAGTCGGTGACGATTCTTTTCGATTTTACGTGCAGTAAATAGCAAGATCAACGTATACAAATAATAGGAATTTGAATACACATACCTTGGTTCTAATTCGCTACAATAAGATGTACAAGTCGGTGAAGATTTCATATAATTATTTTTATTTAGATACTTTACAAGAGATACCTGACGTGAAAGAACTAATAGAAAGTTTTCATGCCAAACCGTAGGGGTAGTCGTGGGCGAGTTGTTAGCGTGACGGACTAGTAATCCAGTGTGGTGTCCCTGCATAGGTTCGAATCCAGTCGGTGACGATTCTTTTCGATTTTACGTGCAGTAAATAGCAAGATCAACGTATACAAATAATAGGAATTTGAATACACATACCTTGGTTCTAATTCGCTACAATAAGATGTACAAGTGCAAGTCGGTGAAGATTTAATATAATTCTTTTTATTTAGAAACTTTACAAGAGATACCTGACGTGAAAGAACTAATAGAAAGTTTTCATGCCAAACCGTAGGGGTAGTCGTGGCCGAGTTGTTAGTGTGACGGACTAGTAATCTAGTGTGGTGTCCCTGCATAGGTTCGAATCCAGTCGGTGACGATTCTTTTCGATTTTACGTGCAGTAAATAGCAAGATCAACGTATACAAATAATAGGAATTTGAATACACATACCTTGGTTCTAATTCGCTACAATAAGATGTGCAAGTCGGTGAAGATTTAATATAATTATTTTTATTTAGATACTTTACAAGAGATACCTGACGTGAAAGAACTAATAGAAAGTTTTCATGCCAAACCGTAGGGGTAGTCGTGGGCGAGTTGTTAGCGTGACGGACTAGTAATCCAGTGTGGTGTCCCTGCATAGGTTCGAATCCAGTCGGTGACGATTCTTTTCGATTTTACGTGCAGTAAATAGCAAGATCAACGTATACAAATAATAGGAATTTGAATACACATACCTTGGTTCTAATTCGCTACAATAAGATGTACAAGTCGGTGAAGATTTAATATAATTATTTTTATTTAGATACTTTACAAGAGATACCTGACGTGAAAGAACTAATAGAAAGTTTTCATGCCAAACCGTAGGGGTAGTCGTGGCCGAGTTGTTAGTGTGACGGACTAGTAATCTAGTGTGGTGTCCCTGCATAGGTTCGAATCCAGTCGGTGACGATTCTTTTCGATTTTACGTGCAGTAAATAGCAAGATCAACGTATACAAATAATAGGAATTTGAATACACATACCTTGGTTCTAATTCGCTACAATAAGATGTACAAGTCGGTGAAGATTTAATATAATTATTTTTATTTAGATACTTTACAAGAGATACCTGACGTGAAAGAACTAATAGAAAGTTTTCATGCCAAACCGTAGGGGTAGTCGTGGCCGAGTTGTTTGTGTGACGGACTAGTAATCCAGTGTGGTGTCCCTGCATAGGTTCGAATCCAGTCGGTGACGATTCTTTTCGATTTTACGTGCAGTAAATAGCAAGATCAACGTATACAAATAATAGGAATTTGAATACACATACCTTGGTTCTAATTCGCTACAATAAGATGTACAAGTGCAAGTCGGTGAAGATTTCATATAATTATTTTTATTTAGATACTTTACAAGAGATACCTGACGTGAAAGAACTAATAGAAAGTTTTCATGCCAAACCGTAGGGGTAGTCGTGGGCGAGTTGTTAGCGTGACGGACTAGTAATCCAGTGTGGTGTCCCTGCATAGGTTCGAATCCAGTCGGTGACGATTCTTTTCGATTTTACGTGCAGTAAATAGCAAGATCAACGTATACAAATAATAGGAATTTGAATACACATACCTTGGTTCTAATTCGCTACAATAAGATGTACAAGTGCAAGTCGGTGAAGATTTAATATAATTCTTTTTATTTAGAAACTTTACAAGAGATACCTGACGTGAAAGAACTAATAGAAAGTTTTCATGCCAAACCGTAGGGGTAGTCGTGGCCGAGTTGTTTGTGTGACGGACTAGTAATCCAGTGTGGTGTCCCTGCATAGGTTCGAATCCAGTCGGTGACGATTCTTTTCGATTTTACGTGCAGTAAATAGCAAGATCAACGTATACAAATAATAGGAATTTGAATACACATACCTTGGTTCTAATTCGCTACAGTAAGATGTACAAGTGCAAGTCGGTGAAGATTTAATATAATTATTTTTATTTAGATACTTTACAAGAGATACCTGACGTGAAAGAACTAATAGAAAGTTTTCATGCCAAACCGTAGGGGTAGTCGTGGCCGAGTTGTTATTGTGACGGACTAGTAATCCAGTGTGGTGTCCCTGCATAGGTTCGAATCCAGTCGGTGACGATTCTTTTCGATTTTACGTGCAGTAAATAGCAAGATCAACGTATACAAATAATAGGAATTTGAATACACATACCTTGGTTCTAATTCGCTACAATAAGATGTACAAGTGCAAGTTGGTGAAGATTTAATATAATTATTTTTATTTAGAGACATTAGAAGAGATACCTGACGTGAAAGAACTAATAGAACGTTTTCATGCCAAACCTTAGGGGTAGTCGTGGCCGAGTTGTTAGTGTGACGGACTAGTAATCCAGTGTGGTGTCCCTGCATAGGTTCGAATCCAGTCGGTGACGATTCTTTTCGATTTTACGTGCAGTAAATAGCAAGATCAACGTATACAAATAATAGGAATTTGAATACACATACCTTGGTTCTAATTCGCTACAGTAAGATGTACAAGTGCAAGTCGGTGAAGATTTAATATAATTATTTTTATTTAGAAACTTTAGAAGAGAAACCTGACGTGAAAGAACTAATAGAAAATTTTCATGCCAAACCGTAGGGGTAGTCGTGGCCGAGTTGTTAGTGTGACGGACTAGTAATCCAGTGTGGTGTCCCTGCATAGGTTCGAATCCAGTCAGTGACGATTCTTTTCGATTTTACGAGCAGTAAATAGCAAGATCAACGTATACAAATAATAGGAATTTGAATACACATACCTTGGTTCTAATTCGCTACAATAAGATGTACAAGTGCAAGTCGGTGAAGATTTAATATAATTATTTTTATTTAGATACTTTACAAGAGATACCTGACGTGAAAGAACTAATAGAAAGTTTTCATGCCAAACCGTAGGGGTAGTCGTGGCCGAGTTGTTAGTGTGACGGACTAGTAATCCAGTGTGGTGTCACTGCATAGGTTCGAATCCAGTCGGTGACGATTCTTTTCGATTTTACGTGCAGTAAATAGCAAGATCAACGTATACAAATAATAGGAATTTGAATACACATACCTTGGTTCTAATTCGCTACAGTAAGATGTACAAGTGCAAGTCGGTGAAGATTTAATATAATTATTTTTATTTAGATACTTTACAAGAGATACCTGACGTGAAAGAACTAATAGAAAGTTTTCATGCTAAACCGTAGGGGTAGTCGTGGCCGAGTTGTTATTGTGACGGACTAGTAATCCAGTGTGGTGTCCCTGCATAGGTTCGAATCCAGTTGGTGACGATTCTTTTCGATTTTACGTGCAGTAAATAGCAAGATCAACGTATACAAATAATAGGAATTTGAATACACATACCTTGGTGCTAATTCGCTACAATAAGATGTACAAGTGCAAGTTGGTGAAGATTTAATATAATTATTTTTATTTAGAGACTTTAGAAGAGATACCTGACGTGAAAGAACTAATAGAAAGTTTTCATGCCAAACCTTAGGGGTAGTCGTGGCCGAGTTGTTAGTGTGACGGACTAGTAATCCAGTGTGGTGTCCCTGCATAGGTTCGAATCCAGTCAGTGACGATTCTTTTCGATTTTACGAGCAGTAAATAGCAAGATCAACGTATACAAATAATAGGAATTTGAATACACATACCTTGGTTCTAATTCGCTACAATAAGATGTACAAGTGCAAGTCGGTGAAGATTTAATATAATTATTTTTATTTAGATACTTTACAAGAGATACCTGACGTGAAAGAACTAATAGAAAGTTTTCATGCCAAACCGTAGGGGTAGTCGTGGCCGAGTTGTTAGTGTGACGGACTAGTAATCCAGTGTGGTGTGACTGCATAGGTTCGAATCCAGTCGGTGACGATTCTTTTCGATTTTACGTGCAGTAAATAGCAAGATCAACGTATACAAATAATAGGAATTTGAATACACATACCTTGGTTCTAATTCGCTACAGTAAGATGTACAAGTGCAAGTCGGTGAAGATTTAATATAATTATTTTTATTTAGATACTTTACAAGAGATACCTGACGTGAAAGAACTAATAGAAAGTTTTCATGCTAAACCGTAGGGGTAGTCGTGGCCGAGTTGTTATTGTGACGGACTAGTAATCCAGTGTGGTGTCCCTGCATAGGTTCGAATCCAGTTGGTGACGATTCTTTTCGATTTTACGTGCAGTAAATAGCAAGATCAACGTATACAAATAATAGGAATTTGAATACACATACCTTGGTTCTAATTCGCTACAATAAGATATACAAGTGCAAGTTGGTGAAGATTTAATATAATTATTTTTATTTAGAGACTTTAGAAGAGATACCTGACGTGAAAGAACTAATAGAAAGTTTTCATGCCAAACCTTAGGGGTAGTCGTGGCCGAGTTGTTAGTGTGACGGACTAGTAATCCAGTGTGGTGTCCCTGCATAGGTTCGAATCCAGTCGGTGACGATTCTTTTCGATTTTACGTGCAGTAAATAGCAAGATCAACGTATACAAATAATAGGAATTTGAATACACATACCTTGGTTCTAATTCGCTACAGTAAGATGTACAAGTGCAAGTCGGTGAAGATTTAATATAATTATTTTTATTTAGAAAATTTAGAAGAGAAACCTGACGTGAAAGAACTAATAGAAAATTTTCATGCCAAACCGTAGGGGTAGTCGTGGCCGAGTTGTTAGTGTGACGGACTAGTAATCCAGTGTGGTGTCCCTGCATAGGTTCGAATCCAGTCGGTGACGATTCTTTTCGATTTTACGTGCAGTAAATAGCAAGATCAACGTATACAAATAATAGGAATTTGAATACACATACCTTGGTTCTAATTCGCTACAATAAGATGTACAAGTGCAAGTCGGTGAAGATTTAATATAATTATTTTTATTTAGATACTTTACAAGAGATACCTGACGTGAAAGAACTAATAGAAAGTTTTCATGCCAAACCGTAGGGGTAGTCGTGGCCGAGTTGTTAGTGTGACGGACTAGTAATCCAGTGTGGTGTCCCTGCATAGGTTCGAATCCAGTCGGTGACGATTCTTTTCGATTTTACGTGCAGTAAATAGCAAGATCAACGTATACAAATAATAGGAATTTGAATACACATACCTTGGTTCTAATTCGCTACAATAAGATGTACAAGTGCAAGTCGGTGAAGATTTAATATAATTATTTTTATTTAGATACTTTACAAGAGATACCTGACGTGAAAGAACTAATAGAAAGTTTTCATGCCAAACCGTAGGGGTAGTCGTGGCCGAGTTGTTAGTGTGACGGACTAGTAATCCAGTGTGGTGTCCCTGCATAGGTTCGAATCCAGTCAGTGACGATTCTTTTCGATTTTACGAGCAGTAAATAGCAAGATCAACGTATACAAATAATAGGAATTTGAATACACATACCTTGGTTCTAATTCGCTACAATAAGATGTACAAGTGCAAGTCGGTGAAGATTTAATATAATTATTTTTATTTAGATACTTTACAAGAGATACCTGACGTGAAAGAACTAATAGAAAGTTTTCATGCCAAACCGTAGGGGTAGTCGTGGCCGAGTTGTTAGTGTGACGGACTAGTAATCTAGTGTGGTGTCCCTGCATAGGTTCGAATCCAGTCGGTGACGATTCTTTTCGATTTTACGTGCAGTAAATAGCAAGATCAACGTATACAAATAATAGGAATTTGAATACACATACCTTGGTTCTAATTCGCTACAATAAGATGTACAAGTGCAAGTCGGTGAAGATTTAATATAATTATTTTTATTTAGATACTTTACAAGAGATACTTGACGTGAAAGAACTAATAGAAAGTTTTCATGCCAAACCGTAGGGGTAGTCGTGGCCGAGTTGTTTGTGTGACGGACTAGTAATCCAGTGTGGTGTCCCTGCATAGGTTCGAATCCAGTCGGTGACGATTCTTTTCGATTTTACGTGCAGTAAATAGCAAGATCAACGTATACAAATAATAGGAATTTGAATACACATACCTTGGTTCTAATTCGCTACAGTAAGATGTACAAGTGCAAGTCGGTGAAGATTTAATATAATTATTTTTATTTAGATACTTTACAAGAGATACCTGACGTGAAAGAACTAATAGAAAGTTTTCATGCCAAACCGTAGGGGTAGTCGTGGCCGAGTTGTTATTGTGACGGACTAGTAATCCAGTGTGGTGTCCCTGCATAGGTTCGAATCCAGTTGGTGACGATTCTTTTCGATTTTACGTGCAGTAAATAGCAAGATCAACGTATACAAATAATAGGAATTTGAATACACATACCTTGGTTCTAATTCGCTACAATAAGATGTACAAGTGCAAGTTGGTGAAGATTTAATATAATTATTTTTATTTAGAGACATTAGAAGAGATACCTGACGTGAAAGAACTAATAGAACGTTTTCATGCCAAACCTTAGGGGTAGTCGTGGCCGAGTTGTTAGTGTGACGGACTAGTAATCCAGTGTGGTGTCCCTGCATAGGTTCGAATCCAGTCGGTGACGATTCTTTTCGATTTTACGTGCAGTAAATAGCAAGATCAACGTATACAAATAATAGGAATTTGAATACACATACCTTGGTTCTAATTCGCTACAATAAGATGTACAAGTGCAAGTCGGTGAAGATTTAATATAATTATTTTTATTTAGATACTTTACAAGAGATACCTGACGTGAAAGAACTAATAGAAAGTTTTCATGCCAAACCGTAGGGGTAGTCGTGGCCGAGTTGTTAGTGTGACGGACTAGTAATCCAGTGTGGTGTCCCTGCATAGGTTCGAATCCAGTCAGTGACGATTCTTTTCGATTTTACGAGCAGTAAATAGCAAGATCAACGTATACAAATAATAGGAATTTGAATACACATACCTTGGTTCTAATTCGCTACAATAAGATGTACAAGTGCAAGTCGGTGAAGATTTAATATAATTATTTTTATTTAGATACTTTACAAGAGATACCTGACGTGAAAGAACTAATAGAAAGTTTTCATGCCAAACCGTAGGGGTAGTCGTGGCCGAGTTGTTAGTGTGACGGACTAGTAATCCAGTGTGGTGTCCCTGCATAGGTTCGAATCCAGTCAGTGACGATTCTTTTCGATTTTACGAGCAGTAAATAGCAAGATCAACGTATACAAATAATAGGAATTTGAATACACATACCTTGGTTCTAATTCGCTACAATAAGATGTACAAGTGCAAGTCGGTGAAGATTTAATATAATTATTTTTATTTAGATACTTTACAAGAGATACCTGACGTGAAAGAACTAATAGAAAGTTTTCATGCCAAACCGTAGGGGTAGTCGTGGCCGAGTTGTTAGTGTGACGGACTAGTAATCTAGTGTGGTGTCCCTGCATAGGTTCGAATCCAGTCGGTGACGATTCTTTTCGATTTTACGTGCAGTAAATAGCAAGATCAACGTATACAAATAATAGGAATTTGAATACACATACCTTGGTTCTAATTCGCTACAATAAGATGTACAAGTGCAAGTCGGTGAAGATTTAATATAATTATTTTTATTTAGATACTTTACAAGAGATACTTGACGTGAAAGAACTAATAGAAAGTTTTCATGCCAAACCGTAGGGGTAGTCGTGGCCGAGTTGTTTGTGTGACGGACTAGTAATCCAGTGTGGTGTCCCTGCATAGGTTCGAATCCAGTCGGTGACGATTCTTTTCGATTTTACGTGCAGTAAATAGCAAGATCAACGTATACAAATAATAGGAATTTGAATACACATACCTTGGTTCTAATTCGCTACAGTAAGATGTACAAGTGCAAGTCGGTGAAGATTTAATATAATTATTTTTATTTAGATACTTTACAAGAGATACCTGACGTGAAAGAACTAATAGAAAGTTTTCATGCCAAACCGTAGGGGTAGTCGTGGCCGAGTTGTTATTGTGACGGACTAGTAATCCAGTGTGGTGTCCCTGCATAGGTTCGAATCCAGTTGGTGACGATTCTTTTCGATTTTACGTGCAGTAAATAGCAAGATCAACGTATACAAATAATAGGAATTTGAATACACATACCTTGGTTCTAATTCGCTACAATAAGATGTACAAGTGCAAGTTGGTGAAGATTTAATATAATTATTTTTATTTAGAGACATTAGAAGAGATACCTGACGTGAAAGAACTAATAGAACGTTTTCATGCCAAACCTTAGGGGTAGTCGTGGCCGAGTTGTTAGTGTGACGGACTAGTAATCCAGTGTGGTGTCCCTGCATAGGTTCGAATCCAGTCGGTGACGATTCTTTTCGATTTTACGTGCAGTAAATAGCAAGATCAACGTATACAAATAATAGGAATTTGAATACACATACCTTGGTTCTAATTCGCTACAATAAGATGTACAAGTGCAAGTCGGTGAAGATTTAATATAATTATTTTTATTTAGATACTTTACAAGAGATACCTGACGTGAAAGAACTAATAGAAAGTTTTCATGCCAAACCGTAGGGGTAGTCGTGGCCGAGTTGTTAGTGTGACGGACTAGTAATCCAGTGTGGTGTCCCTGCATAGGTTCGAATCCAGTCAGTGACGATTCTTTTCGATTTTACGAGCAGTAAATAGCAAGATCAACGTATACAAATAATAGGAATTTGAATACACATACCTTGGTTCTAATTCGCTACAATAAGATGTACAAGTGCAAGTCGGTGAAGATTTAATATAATTATTTTTATTTAGATACTTTACAAGAGATACCTGACGTGAAAGAACTAATAGAAAGTTTTCATGCCAAACCGTAGGGGTAGTCGTGGCCGAGTTGTTAGTGTGACGGACTAGTAATCCAGTGTGGTGTCACTGCATAGGTTCGAATCCAGTCGGTGACGATTCTTTTCGATTTTACGTGCAGTAAATAGCAAGATCAACGTATACAAATAATAGGAATTTGAATACACATACCTTGGTTCTAATTCGCTACAGTAAGATGTACAAGTGCAAGTCGGTGAAGATTTAATATAATTATTTTTATTTAGATACTTTACAAGAGATACCTGACGTGAAAGAACTAATAGAAAGTTTTCATGCCAAACCGTAGGGGTAGTCGTGGCCGAGTTGTTATTGTGACGGACTAGTAATCCAGTGTGGTGTCCCTGCATAGGTTCGAATCCAGTTGGTGACGATTCTTTTCGATTTTACGTGCAGTAAATAGCAAGATCAACGTATACAAATAATAGGAATTTGAATACACATACCTTGGTTCTAATTCGCTACAATAAGATGTACAAGTGCAAGTTGGTGAAGATTTAATATAATTATTTTTATTTAGAGACTTTAGAAGAGATACCTGACGTGAAAGAACTAATAGAAAGTTTTCATGCCAAACCTTAGGGGTAGTCGTGGCCGAGTTGTTAGTGTGACGGACTAGTAATCCAGTGTGGTGTCCCTGCATAGGTTCGAATCCAGTCGGTGACGATTCATTTTCGATTTTACGTGCAGTAAATAGCAAGATCAACGTATACAAATAATAGGAATTTGAATACACATACCTTGGTTCTAATTCGCTACAGTAAGATGTACAAGTGCAAGTCGGTGAAGATTTAATATAATTATTTTTATTTAGAAACTTTAGAAGAGAAACCTGACGTGAAAGAACTAATAGAAAATTTTCATGCCAAACCGTAGGGGTAGTCGTGGCCGAGTTGTTAGTGTGACGGACTAGTAATCCAGTGTGGTGTCCCTGCATAGGTTCGAATCCAGTCGGTGACGATTCTTTTCGATTTTACGTGCAGTAAATAGCAAGATCAACGTATACAAATAATAGGAATTTGAATACACATACCTTGGTTCTAATTCGCTACAATAAGATGTACAAGTGCAAGTCGGTGAAGATTTAATATAATTATTTTTATTTAGATACTTTACAAGAGATACCTGACGTGAAAGAACTAATAGAAAGTTTTCATGCCAAACCGTAGGGGTAGTCGTGGCCGAGTTGTTAGTGTGACGGACTAGTAATCCAGTGTGGTGTCCCTGCATAGGTTCGAATCCAGTCGGTGACGATTCTTTTCGATTTTACGTGCAGTAAATAGCAAGATCAACGTATACAAATAATAGGAATTTGAATACACATACCTTGGTTCTAATTCGCTACAGTAAGATGTACAAGTGCAAGTCGGTGAAGATTTAATATAATTATTTTTATTTAGAAACTTTAGAAGAGAAACCTGACGTGAAAGAACTAATAGAAAATTTTCATGTCAAACCGTAGGGGTAGTCGTGGCCGAGTTGTTAGTGTGACGGACTAGTAATCTAGTGTGGTGTCCCTGCATAGGTTCGAATCCAGTCGGTGACGATTCTTTTCGATTTTACGTGCAGTAAATAGCAAGATCAACGTATACAAATAATAGGAATTTGAATACACATACCTTGGTTCTAATTCGCTACAATAAGATGTACAAGTCGGTGAAGATTTAATATAATTATTTTCATTTAGAAACTTTACAAGAGATACCTGACGTGAAAGAACTAATAGAAAGTTTTCATGCCAAACCGTAGGGGTAGTCGTGGCCGAGTTGTTAGTGTGACGGACTAGTAATCCAGTGTGGTGTCCCTGCATAGGTTCGAATCCAGTCGGTGACGATTCTTTTCGATTTTACGTGCAGTAAATAGCAAGATCAACGTATACAAATAATAGGAATTAGAATACACATACCTTGGTTCTAATTCGCTACAGTAAGATGTACAAGTGCAAGTCGGTGAAGATTTAATATAATTATTTTTATTTAGAAACTTTAGAAGAGATACCTGACGTGAAAGAACTAATAGAAAATTTTCATGCCAAACCGTAGGGGTAGTCGTGGCCGAGTTGTTAGTGTGACGGACTAGTAATCCAGTGTGGTGTCCCTGCATAGGTTCGAATCCAGTCGGTGACGATTCTTTTCGATTTTACGTGCAGTAAATAGCAAGATCAACGTATACAAATAATAGGAATTTGAATACACATACCTTGGTTCTAATTCGCTACAATAAGATGTACAAGTCGGTGAAGATTTAATATAATTATTTTCATTTAGAAACTTTACAAGAGATACCTGACGTGAAAGAACTAATAGAAAGTTTTCATGCCAAACCGTAGGGGTAGTCGTGGCCGAGTTGTTAGTGTGACGGACTAGTAATCCAGTGTGGTGTCCCTGCATAGGTTCGAATCCAGTCAGTGACGATTCTTTTCGATTTTACGAGCAGTAAATAGCAAGATCAACGTATACAAATAATAGGAATTTGAATACACATACCTTGGTTCTAATTCGCTACAATAAGATGTACAAGTGCAAGTCGGTGAAGATTTAATATAATTATTTTTATTTAGATACTTTACAAGAGATACCTGACGTGAAAGAACTAATAGAAAGTTTTCATGCCAAACCGTAGGGGTAGTCGTGGCCGAGTTGTTATTGTGACGGACTAGTAATCAAGTGTGGTGTCCCTGCATAGGTTCGAATCCAGTTGGTGACGATTCTTTTCGATTTTACGTGCAGTAAATAGCAAGATCAACGTATACAAATAATAGGAATTTGAATACACATACCTTGGTTCTAATTCGCTACAATAAGATGTACAAGTGCAAGTCGGTGAAGATTTAATATAACTATTTTTATTTAGATACTTTACAAGAGATACCTGACGTGAAAGAACTAATAGAAAGTTTTCATGCCAAACCGTAGGGGTAGTCGTGGCCGAGTTGTTTGTGTGACGGACTAGTAATCCAGTGTGGTGTCCCTGCATAGGTTCGAATCCAGTCGGTGACGATTCTTTTCGATTTTACGTGCAGTAAATAGCAAGATCAACGTATACAAATAATAGGAATTTGAATACACATACCTTGGTTCTAATTCGCTACAGTAAGATGTACAAGTGCAAGTCGGTGAAGATTTAATATAATTATTTTTATTTAGAAACTTTAGAAGAGAAACCTGACGTGAAAGAACTAATAGAAAATTTTCATGCCAAACCGTAGGGGTAGTCGTGGCCGAGTTGTTAGTGTGACGGACTAGTAATCCAGTGTGGTGTCCCTGCATAGGTTCGAATCCAGTCGGTGACGATTCTTTTCGATTTTACGTGCAGTAAATAGCAAGATCAACGTATACAAATAATAGGAATTTGAATACACATACCTTGGTTCTAATTCGCTACAATAAGATGTACAAGTCGGTGAAGATTTAATATAATTATTTTTATTTAGAGACTTTAGAAGAGATACCTGACGTGAAAGAACTAATAGAAAGTTTTCATGCCAAACCTTAGGGGTAGTCGTGGCCGAGTTGTTAGTGTGACGGACTAGTAATCCAGTGTGGTGTCCCTGCATAGGTTCGAATCCAGTCGGTGACGATTCTTTTCGATTTTACGTGCAGTAAATAGCAAGATCAACGTATACAAATAATAGGAATTTGAATACACATACCTTGGTTCTAATTCGCTACAGTAAGATGTACAAGTGCAAGTCGGTGAAGATTTAATATAATTATTTTTATTTAGAAACTTTAGAAGAGAAACCTGACGTGAAAGAACTAATAGAAAATTTTCATGCCAAACCGTAGGGGTAGTCGTGGCCGAGTTGTTAGTGTGACGGACTAGTAATCCAGTGTGGTGTCCCTGCATAGGTTCGAATCCAGTCGGTGACGATTCTTTTCGATTTTACGTGCAGTAAATAGCAAGATCAACGTATACAAATAATAGGAATTTGAATACACATACCTTGGTTCTAATTCGCTACAATAAGATGTACAAGTGCAAGTCGGTGAAGATTTAATATAATTATTTTTATTTAGATACTTTACAAGAGATACCTGACGTGAAAGAACTAATAGAAAGTTTTCATGCCAAACCGTAGGGGTAGTCGTGGCCGAGTTGTTAGTGTGACGGACTAGTAATCCAGTGTGGTGTCCCTGCATAGGTTCGAATCCAGTCGGTGACGATTCTTTTCGATTTTACGTGCAGTAAATAGCAAGATCAACGTATACAAATAATAGGAATTTGAATACACATACCTTGGTTCTAATTCGCTACAGTAAGATGTACAAGTGCAAGTCGGTGAAGATTTAATATAATTATTTTTATTTAGAAACTTTAGAAGAGAAACCTGACGTGAAAGAACTAATAGAAAATTTTCATGTCAAACCGTAGGGGTAGTCGTGGCCGAGTTGTTAGTGTGACGGACTAGTAATCTAGTGTGGTGTCCCTGCATAGGTTCGAATCCAGTCGGTGACGATTCTTTTCGATTTTACGTGCAGTAAATAGCAGGATCAACGTATACAAATAATAGGAATTTGAATACACATACCTTGGTTCTAATTCGCTACAATAAGATGTGCAAGTCGGTGAAGATTTAATATAATTATTTTTATTTAGAAACTTTAGAAGAGAAACCTGACGTGAAAGAACAAATAGAAAGTTTACATGCCAAACCGTAGGGGTAGTCGTGGCCGAGTTGTTAGTGTGACGGACTAGTAATCCAGTGTGGTGTCCCTGCATAGGTTCGAATCCAGTCGGTGACGATTCTTTTCGATTTTACGTGCAGTAAATAGCAAGATCAACGTATACAAATAATAGGAATTTGAATACACATACCTTGGTTCTAATTCGCTACAATAAGATGTACAAGTGCAAGTCGGTGAAGATTTAATATAATTATTTTTATTTAGATACTTTACAAGAGATACCTGACGTGAAAGAACTAATAGAAAGTTTTCATGCCAAACCGTAGGGGTAGTCGTGGCCGAGTTGGTATTGTGACGGACTAGTAATCCAGTGTGGTGTCCCTGCATAGGTTCGAATCCAGTTGGTGACGATTCTTTTCGATTTTACGTGCAGTAAATAGCAAGATCAACGTATACAAATAATAGGAATTTGAATACACATACCTTGGTTCTAATTCGCTACAATAAGATGTACAAGTGCAAGTTGGTGAAGATTTAATATAATTATTTTTATTTAGAGACTTTAGAAGAGATACCTGACGTGAAAGAACTAATAGAAAGTTTTCATGCCAAACCTTAGGGGTAGTCGTGGCCGAGTTGTTAGTGTGACGGACTAGTAATCCAGTGTGGTGTCCCTGCATAGGTTCGAATCCAGTCGGTGACGATTCTTTTCGATTTTACGTGCAGTAAATAGCAAGATCAACGTATACAAATAATAGGAATTTGAATACACATACCTTGGTTCTAATTCGCTACAGTAAGATGTGCAAGTCGGTGAAGATTTAATATAATTATTTTTATTTAGAAACTTTACAAGAGATACTTGACGTGAAAGAACTAATAGAAAGTTTTCATGCCAAACTGTAGGGGTAGTCGTGGCCGAGTTGGTATTGTGACGGACTAGTAATCCAGTGTGGTGTCCCTGCATAGGTTCGAATCCAGTTGGTGACGATTCTTTTCGATTTTACGTGCAGTAAATAGCAAGATCAACGTATACAAATAATAGGAATTTGAATACACATACCTTGGTTCTAATTCGCTACAATAAGATGTACAAGTGCAAGTTGGTGAAGATTTAATATAATTATTTTTATTTAGAGACTTTAGAAGAGATACCTGACGTGAAAGAACTAATAGAAAGTTTTCATGCCAAACCTTAGGGGTAGTCGTGGCCGAGTTGTTAGTGTGACGGACTAGTAATCTAGTGTGGTGTCCCTGCATAGGTTCGAATCCAGTCGGTGACGATTCTTTTCGATTTTACGTGCAGTAAATAGCAAGATCAACGTATACAAATAATAGGAATTTGAATACACATACCTTGGTTCTAATTCGCTACAATAAGATGTACAAGTGCAAGTCGGTGAAGATTTAATATAATTATTTTTATTTAGATACTTTACAAGAGATACCTGACGTGAAAGAACTAATAGAAAGTTTTCATGCCAAACCGTAGGGGTAGTCGTGGCCGAGTTGGTATTGTGACGGACTAGTAATCCAGTGTGGTGTCCCTGCATAGGTTCGAATCCAGTTGGTGACGATTCTTTTCGATTTTACGTGCAGTAAATAGCAAGATCAACGTATACAAATAATAGGAATTTGAATACACATACCTTGGTTCTAATTCGCTACAATAAGATGTACAAGTGCAAGTTGGTGAAGATTTAATATAATTATTTTTATTTAGAGACTTTAGAAGAGATACCTGACGTGAAAGAACTAATAGAAAGTTTTCATGCCAAACCTTAGGGGTAGTCGTGGCCGAGTTGTTAGTGTGACGGACTAGTAATCCAGTGTGGTGTCCCTGCATAGGTTCGAATCCAGTCGGTGACGATTCTTTTCGATTTTACGTGCAGTAAATAGCAAGATCAACGTATACAAATAATAGGAATTTGAATACACATACCTTGGTTCTAATTCGCTACAGTAAGATGTGCAAGTCGGTGAAGATTTAATATAATTATTTTTATTTAGAAACTTTACAAGAGATACTTGACGTGAAAGAACTAATAGAAAGTTTTCATGCCAAACCGTAGGGGTAGTCGTGGCCGAGTTGTTATTGTGACGGACTAGTAATCCAGTGTGGTGTTCCTGCATAGGTTCGAATCCAGTTGGTGACGATTCTTTTCGATTTTACGTGCAGTAAATAGCAAGATCAACGTATACAAATAATAGGAATTTGAATACACATACCTTGGTTCTAATTCGCTACAATAAGATGTACAAGTGCAAGTTGGTGAAGATTTAATATAATTATTTTTATTTAGAGACTTTAGAAGAGATACCTGACGTGAAAGAACTAATAGAAAGTTTTCATGCCAAACCTTAGGGGTAGTCGTGGCCGAGTTGTTAGTGTGACGGACTAGTAATCCAGTGTGGTGTCCCTGCATAGGTTCGAATCCAGTCGGTGACGATTCTTTTCGATTTTACGTGCAGTAAATAGCAAGATCAACGTATACAAATAATAGGAATTTGAATACACATACCTTGGTTCTAATTCGCTACAGTAAGATGTGCAAGTCGGTGAAGATTTAATATAATTATTTTTATTTAGAAACTTTACAAGAGATACTTGACGTGAAAGAACTAATAGAAAGTTTTCATGCCAAACCGTAGGGGTAGTCGTGGCCGAGTTGGTATTGTGACGGACTAGTAATCCAGTGTGGTGTCCCTGCATAGGTTCGAATCCAGTTGGTGACGATTCTTTTCGATTTTACGTGCAGTAAATAGCAAGATCAACGTATACAAATAATAGGAATTTGAATACACATACCTTGGTTCTAATTCGCTACAATAAGATGTACAAGTGCAAGTTGGTGAAGATTTAATATAATTATTTTTATTTAGAGACTTTAGAAGAGATACCTGACGTGAAAGAACTAATAGAAAGTTTTCATGCCAAACCTTAGGGGTAGTCGTGGCCGAGTTGTTAGTGTGACGGACTAGTAATCTAGTGTGGTGTCCCTGCATAGGTTCGAATCCAGTCGGTGACGATTCTTTTCGATTTTACGTGCAGTAAATAGCAAGATCAACGTATACAAATAATAGGAATTTGAATACACATACCTTGGTTCTAATTCGCTACAATAAGATGTACAAGTCGGTGAAGATTTAATATAATTATTTTCATTTAGAAACTTTACAAGAGATACCTGACGTGAAAGAACTAATAGAAAGTTTTCATGCCAAACCGTAGGGGTAGTCGTGGCCGAGTTGTTATTGTGACGGACTAGTAATCCAGTGTGGTGTTCCTGCATAGGTTCGAATCCAGTTGGTGACGATTCTTTTCGATTTTACGTGCAGTAAATAGCAAGATCAACGTATACAAATAATAGGAATTTGAATACACATACCTTGGTTCTAATTCGCTACAATAAGATGTACAAGTGCAAGTTGGTGAAGATTTAATATAATTATTTTTATTTAGAGACTTTAGAAGAGATACCTGACGTGAAAGAACTAATAGAAAGTTTTCATGCCAAACCTTAGGGGTAGTCGTGGCCGAGTTGTTAGTGTGACGGACTAGTAATCCAGTGTGGTGTCCCTGCATAGGTTCGAATCCAGTCGGTGACGATTCTTTTCGATTTTACGTGCAGTAAATAGCAAGATCAACGTATACAAATAATAGGAATTTGAATACACATACCTTGGTTCTAATTCGCTACAGTAAGATGTGCAAGTCGGTGAAGATTTAATATAATTATTTTTATTTAGAAACTTTACAAGAGATACTTGACGTGAAAGAACTAATAGAAAGTTTTCATGCCAAACCGTAGGGGTAGTCGTGGCCGA
The DNA here is from genome assembly GCA_963556195.1 of Sepiola atlantica. Lineage (NCBI taxonomy): Eukaryota > Metazoa > Mollusca > Cephalopoda > Sepiida > Sepiolidae > Sepiola > Sepiola atlantica. The sequence goes on from OY744542.1 coordinate 53,166,315, forward strand.
GTTGGTATTGTGACGGACTAGTAATCCAGTGTGGTGTCCCTGCATAGGTTCGAATCCAGTTGGTGACGATTCTTTTCGATTTTACGTGCAGTAAATAGCAAGATCAACGTATACAAATAATAGGAATTTGAATACACATACCTTGGTTCTAATTCGCTACAATAAGATGTACAAGTGCAAGTTGGTGAAGATTTAATATAATTATTTTTATTTAGAGACTTTAGAAGAGATACCTGACGTGAAAGAACTAATAGAAAGTTTTCATGCCAAACCTTAGGGGTAGTCGTGGCCGAGTTGTTAGTGTGACGGACTAGTAATCTAGTGTGGTGTCCCTGCATAGGTTCGAATCCAGTCGGTGACGATTCTTTTCGATTTTACGTGCAGTAAATAGCAAGATCAACGTATACAAATAATAGGAATTTGAATACACATACCTTGGTTCTAATTCGCTACAATAAGATGTACAAGTCGGTGAAGATTTAATATAATTATTTTCATTTAGAAACTTTACAAGAGATACCTGACGTGAAAGAACTAATAGAAAGTTTTCATGCCAAACCGTAGGGGTAGTCGTGGCCGAGTTGTTAGTGTGACGGACTAGTAATCCAGTGTGGTGTCCCTGCATAGGTTCGAATCCAGTCGGTGACGATTCTTTTCGATTTTACGTGCAGTAAATAGCAAGATCAACGTATACAAATAATAGGAATTTGAATACACATACCTTGGTTCTAATTCGCTACAATAAGATGTACAAGTGCAAGTCGGTGAAGATTTAATATAATTATTTTTATTTAGATACTTTACAAGAGATACCTGACGTGAAAGAACTAATAGAAAGTTTTCATGCCAAACCGTAGGGGTAGTCGTGGCCGAGTTGGTATTGTGACGGACTAGTAATCCAGTGTGGTGTCCCTGCATAGGTTCGAATCCAGTTGGTGACGATTCTTTTCGATTTTACGTGCAGTAAATAGCAAGATCAACGTATACAAATAATAGGAATTTGAATACACATACCTTGGTTCTAATTCGCTACAATAAGATGTACAAGTGCAAGTTGGTGAAGATTTAATATAATTATTTTTATTTAGAGACTTTAGAAGAGATACCTGACGTGAAAGAACTAATAGAAAGTTTTCATGCCAAACCTTAGGGGTAGTCGTGGCCGAGTTGTTAGTGTGACGGACTAGTAATCCAGTGTGGTGTCCCTGCATAGGTTCGAATCCAGTCGGTGACGATTCTTTTCGATTTTACGTGCAGTAAATAGCAAGATCAACGTATACAAATAATAGGAATTTGAATACACATACCTTGGTTCTAATTCGCTACAGTAAGATGTGCAAGTCGGTGAAGATTTAATATAATTATTTTTATTTAGAAACTTTACAAGAGATACTTGACGTGAAAGAACTAATAGAAAGTTTTCATGCCAAACCGTAGGGGTAGTCGTGGCCGAGTTGTTATTGTGACGGACTAGTAATCCAGTGTGGTGTCCCTGCATAGGTTCGAATCCAGTTGGTGACGATTCTTTTCGATTTTACGTGCAGTAAATAGCAAGATCAACGTATACAAATAATAGGAATTTGAATACACATACCTTGGTTCTAATTCGCTACAATAAGATGTACAAGTGCAAGTTGGTGAAGATTTAATATAATTATTTTTATTTAGAGACTTTAGAAGAGATACCTGACGTGAAAGAACTAATAGAAAGTTTTCATGCCAAACCTTAGGGGTAGTCGTGGCCGAGTTGTTAGTGTGACGGACTAGTAATCCAGTGTGGTGTCCCTGCATAGGTTCGAATCCAGTCGGTGACGATTCTTTTCGATTTTACGTGCAGTAAATAGCAAGATCAACGTATACAAATAATAGGAATTTGAATACACATACCTTGGTTCTAATTCGCTACAGTAAGATGTGCAAGTCGGTGAAGATTTAATATAATTATTTTTATTTAGAAACTTTACAAGAGATACTTGACGTGAAAGAACTAATAGAAAGTTTTCATGCCAAACCGTAGGGGTAGTCGTGGCCGAGTTGGTATTGCGACGGACTAGTAATCCAGTGTGGTGTCCCTGCATAGGTTCGAATCCAGTTGGTGACGATTCTTTTCGATTTTACGTGCAGTAAATAGCAAGATCAACGTATACAAATAATAGGAATTTGAATACACATACCTTGGTTCTAATTCGCTACAATAAGATGTACAAGTGCAAGTTGGTGAAGATTTAATATAATTATTTTTATTTAGAGACTTTAGAAGAGATACCTGACGTGAAAGAACTAATAGAAAGTTTTCATGCCAAACCTTAGGGGTAGTCGTGGCCGAGTTGTTAGTGTGACGGACTAGTAATCCAGTGTGGTGTCCCTGCATAGGTTCGAATCCAGTCGGTGACGATTCTTTTCGATTTTACGTGCAGTAAATAGCAAGATCAACGTATACAAATAATAGGAATTTGAATACACATACCTTGGTTCTAATTCGCTACAGTAAGATGTGCAAGTCGGTGAAGATTTAATATAATTATTTTTATTTAGAAACTTTACAAGAGATACTTGACGTGAAAGAACTAATAGAAAGTTTTCATGCCAAACCGTAGGGGTAGTCGTGGCCGAGTTGTTATTGTGACGGACTAGTAATCCAGTGTGGTGTTCCTGCATAGGTTCGAATCCAGTTGGTGACGATTCTTTTCGATTTTACGTGCAGTAAATAGCAAGATCAACGTATACAAATAATAGGAATTTGAATACACATACCTTGGTTCTAATTCGCTACAATAAGATGTACAAGTGCAAGTTGGTGAAGATTTAATATAATTATTTTTATTTAGAGACTTTAGAAGAGATACCTGACGTGAAAGAACTAATAGAAAGTTTTCATGCCAAACCTTAGGGGTAGTCGTGGCCGAGTTGTTAGTGTGACGGACTAGTAATCCAGTGTGGTGTCCCTGCATAGGTTCGAATCCAGTCGGTGACGATTCTTTTCGATTTTACGTGCAGTAAATAGCAAGATCAACGTATACAAATAATAGGAATTTGAATACACATACCTTGGTTCTAATTCGCTACAGTAAGATGTGCAAGTCGGTGAAGATTTAATATAATTATTTTTATTTAGAAACTTTACAAGAGATACTTGACGTGAAAGAACTAATAGAAAGTTTTCATGCCAAACCGTAGGGGTAGTCGTGGCCGAGTTGGTATTGTGACGGACTAGTAATCCAGTGTGGTGTCCCTGCATAGGTTCGAATCCAGTTGGTGACGATTCTTTTCGATTTTACGTGCAGTAAATAGCAAGATCAACGTATACAAATAATAGGAATTTGAATACACATACCTTGGTTCTAATTCGCTACAATAAGATGTACAAGTGCAAGTTGGTGAAGATTTAATATAATTATTTTTATTTAGAGACTTTAGAAGAGATACCTGACGTGAAAGAACTAATAGAAAGTTTTCATGCCAAACCTTAGGGGTAGTCGTGGCCGAGTTGTTAGTGTGACGGACTAGTAATCTAGTGTGGTGTCCCTGCATAGGTTCGAATCCAGTCGGTGACGATTCTTTTCGATTTTACGTGCAGTAAATAGCAAGATCAACGTATACAAATAATAGGAATTTGAATACACATACCTTGGTTCTAATTCGCTACAATAAGATGTACAAGTCGGTGAAGATTTAATATAATTATTTTCATTTAGAAACTTTACAAGAGATACCTGACGTGAAAGAACTAATAGAAAGTTTTCATGCCAAACCGTAGGGGTAGTCGTGGCCGAGTTGTTAGTGTGACGGACTAGTAATCCAGTGTGGTGTCCCTGTATAGGTTCGAATCCAGTCGGTGACGATTCTTTTCGATTTTACGTGCAGTAAATAGCAAGATCAACGTATACAAATAATAGGAATTTGAATACACATACCTTGGTTCTAATTCGCTACAATAAGATGTACAAGTGCAAGTCGGTGAAGATTTAATATAATTATTTTTATTTAGATACTTTACAAGAGATACCTGACGTGAAAGAACTAATAGAAAGTTTTCATGCCAAACCGTAGGGGTAGTCGTGGCCGAGTTGGTATTGTGACGGACTAGTAATCCAGTGTGGTGTCCCTGCATAGGTTCGAATCCAGTTGGTGACGATTCTTTTCGATTTTACGTGCAGTAAATAGCAAGATCAACGTATACAAATAATAGGAATTTGAATACACATACCTTGGTTCTAATTCGCTACAATAAGATGTACAAGTGCAAGTTGGTGAAGATTTAATATAATTATTTTTATTTAGAGACTTTAGAAGAGATACCTGACGTGAAAGAACTAATAGAAAGTTTTCATGCCAAACCTTAGGGGTAGTCGTGGCCGAGTTGTTAGTGTGACGGACTAGTAATCTAGTGTGGTGTCCCTGCATAGGTTCGAATCCAGTCGGTGACGATTCTTTTCGATTTTACGTGCAGTAAATAGCAAGATCAACGTATACAAATAATAGGAATTTGAATACACATACCTTGGTTCTAATTCGCTACAATAAGATGTACAAGTCGGTGAAGATTTAATATAATTATTTTCATTTAGAAACTTTACAAGAGATACCTGACGTGAAAGAACTAATAGAAAGTTTTCATGCCAAACCGTAGGGGTAGTCGTGGCCGAGTTGTTAGTGTGACGGACTAGTAATCCAGTGTGGTGTCCCTGTATAGGTTCGAATCCAGTCGGTGACGATTCTTTTCGATTTTACGTGCAGTAAATAGCAAGATCAACGTATACAAATAATAGGAATTTGAATACACATACCTTGGTTCTAATTCGCTACAATAAGATGTACAAGTGCAAGTCGGTGAAGATTTAATATAATTATTTTTATTTAGATACTTTACAAGAGATACCTGACGTGAAAGAACTAATAGAAAGTTTTCATGCCAAACCGTAGGGGTAGTCGTGGCCGAGTTGGTATTGTGACGGACTAGTAATCCAGTGTGGTGTCCCTGCATAGGTTCGAATCCAGTTGGTGACGATTCTTTTCGATTTTACGTGCAGTAAATAGCAAGATCAACGTATACAAATAATAGGAATTTGAATACACATACCTTGGTTCTAATTCGCTACAATAAGATGTACAAGTGCAAGTTGGTGAAGATTTAATATAATTATTTTTATTTAGAGACTTTAGAAGAGATACCTGACGTGAAAGAACTAATAGAAAGTTTTCATGCCAAACCTTAGGGGTAGTCGTGGCCGAGTTGTTAGTGTGACGGACTAGTAATCCAGTGTGGTGTCCCTGCATAGGTTCGAATCCAGTCGGTGACGATTCTTTTCGATTTTACGTGCAGTAAATAGCAAGATCAACGTATACAAATAATAGGAATTTGAATACACATACCTTGGTTCTAATTCGCTACAGTAAGATGTGCAAGTCGGTGAAGATTTAATATAATTATTTTTATTTAGAAACTTTACAAGAGATACTTGACGTGAAAGAACTAATAGAAAGTTTTCATGCCAAACCGTAGGGGTAGTCGTGGCCGAGTTGTTATTGTGACGGACTAGTAATCCAGTGTGGTGTCCCTGCATAGGTTCGAATCCAGTTGGTGACGATTCTTTTCGATTTTACGTGCAGTAAATAGCAAGATCAACGTATACAAATAATAGGAATTTGAATACACATACCTTGGTTCTAATTCGCTACAATAAGATGTACAAGTGCAAGTTGGTGAAGATTTAATATAATTATTTTTATTTAGAGACTTTAGAAGAGATACCTGACGTGAAAGAACTAATAGAAAGTTTTCATGCCAAACCTTAGGGGTAGTCGTGGCCGAGTTGTTAGTGTGACGGACTAGTAATCCAGTGTGGTGTCCCTGCATAGGTTCGAATCCAGTCGGTGACGATTCTTTTCGATTTTACGTGCAGTAAAAAGCAAGATCAACGTATACAAATAATAGGAATTTGAATACACATACCTTGGTTCTAATTCGCTACAGTAAGATGTGCAAGTCGGTGAAGATTTAATATAATTATTTTTATTTAGAAACTTTACAAGAGATACTTGACGTGAAAGAACTAATAGAAAGTTTTCATGCCAAACCGTAGGGGTAGTCGTGGCCGAGTTGGTATTGCGACGGACTAGTAATCCAGTGTGGTGTCCCTGCATAGGTTCGAATCCAGTTGGTGACGATTCTTTTCGATTTTACGTGCAGTAAATAGCAAGATCAACGTATACAAATAATAGGAATTTGAATACACATACCTTGGTTCTAATTCGCTACAATAAGATGTACAAGTGCAAGTTGGTGAAGATTTAATATAATTATTTTTATTTAGAGACTTTAGAAGAGATACCTGACGTGAAAGAACTAATAGAAAGTTTTCATGCCAAACCTTAGGGGTAGTCGTGGCCGAGTTGTTAGTGTGACGGACTAGTAATCTAGTGTGGTGTCCCTGCATAGGTTCGAATCCAGTCGGTGACGATTCTTTTCGATTTTACGTGCAGTAAATAGCAAGATCAACGTATACAAATAATAGGAATTTGAATACACATACCTTGGTTCTAATTCGCTACAATAAGATGTACAAGTCGGTGAAGATTTAATATAATTATTTTCATTTAGAAACTTTACAAGAGATACCTGACGTGAAAGAACTAATAGAAAGTTTTCATGCCAAACCGTAGGGGTAGTCGTGGCCGAGTTGTTAGTGTGACGGACTAGTAATCCAGTGTGGTGTCCCTGCATAGGTTCGAATCCAGTCGGTGACGATTCTTTTCGATTTTACGTGCAGTAAATAGCAAGATCAACGTATACAAATAATAGGAATTTGAATACACATACCTTGGTTCTAATTCGCTACAATAAGATGTACAAGTGCAAGTCGGTGAAGATTTAATATAATTATTTTTATTTAGATACTTTACAAGAGATACCTGACGTGAAAGAACTAATAGAAAGTTTTCATGCCAAACCGTAGGGGTAGTCGTGGCCGAGTTGGTATTGTGACGGACTAGTAATCCAGTGTGGTGTCCCTGCATAGGTTCGAATCCAGTTGGTGACGATTCTTTTCGATTTTACGTGCAGTAAATAGCAAGATCAACGTATACAAATAATAGGAATTTGAATACACATACCTTGGTTCTAATTCGCTACAATAAGATGTACAAGTGCAAGTTGGTGAAGATTTAATATAATTATTTTTATTTAGAGACTTTAGAAGAGATACCTGACGTGAAAGAACTAATAGAAAGTTTTCATGCCAAACCTTAGGGGTAGTCGTGGCCGAGTTGTTAGTGTGACGGACTAGTAATCCAGTGTGGTGTCCCTGCATAGGTTCGAATCCAGTCGGTGACGATTCTTTTCGATTTTACGTGCAGTAAATAGCAAGATCAACGTATACAAATAATAGGAATTTGAATACACATACCTTGGTTCTAATTCGCTACAGTAAGATGTGCAAGTCGGTGAAGATTTAATATAATTATTTTTATTTAGAAACTTTACAAGAGATACTTGACGTGAAAGAACTAATAGAAAGTTTTCATGCCAAACCGTAGGGGTAGTCGTGGCCGAGTTGGTATTGTGACGGACTAGTAATCCAGTGTGGTGTCCCTGCATAGGTTCGAATCCAGTTGGTGACGATTCTTTTCGATTTTACGTGCAGTAAATAGCAAGATCAACGTATACAAATAATAGGAATTTGAATACACATACCTTGGTTCTAATTCGCTACAATAAGATGTACAAGTGCAAGTTGGTGAAGATTTAATATAATTATTTTTATTTAGAGACTTTAGAAGAGATACCTGACGTGAAAGAACTAATAGAAAGTTTTCATGCCAAACCTTAGGGGTAGTCGTGGCCGAGTTGTTAGTGTGACGGACTAGTAATCCAGTGTGGTGTCCCTGCATAGGTTCGAATCCAGTCGGTGACGATTCTTTTCGATTTTACGTGCAGTAAATAGCAAGATCAACGTATACAAATAATAGGAATTTGAATACACATACCTTGGTTCTAATTCGCTACAATAAGATGTGCAAGTCGGTGAAGATTTAATATAATTATTTTTATTTAGAAACTTTACAAGAGATACTTGACGTGAAAGAACTAATAGAAAGTTTTCATGCCAAACCGTAGGGGTAGTCGTGGCCGAGTTGTTATTGTGACGGACTAGTAATCCAGTGTGGTGTCCCTGCATAGGTTCGAATCCAGTTGGTGACGATTCTTTTCGATTTTACGTGCAGTAAATAGCAAGATCAACGTATACAAATAATAGGAATTTGAATACACATACCTTGGTTCTAATTCGCTACAGTAAAATGTACAAGTGCAAGTCGGTGAAGATTTAATATAATTCTTTTTATTTAGAAACTTTACAAGAGATACCTGACGTGAAAGAACTAATAGAAAGTTTTCATGCCAAACCGTAGGGGTAGTCGTGGCCGAGTTGTTAGTGTGACGGACTAGTAATCCAGTGTGGTGTCCCTGCATAGGTTCGAATCCAGTCGGTGACGATTCTTTTCGATTTTACGTGCAGTAAATAGCAAGATCAACGTATACAAATAATAGGAATTTGAATACACATACCTTGGTTCTAATTCGCTACAGTAAGATGTGCAAGTCGGTGAAGATTTAATATAATTATTTTTATTTAGAAACTTTACAAGAGATACTTGACGTGAAAGAACTAATAGAAAGTTTTCATGCCAAACCGTAGGGGTAGTCGTGGCCGAGTTGGTATTGTGACGGACTAGTAATCCAGTGTGGTGTCCCTGCATAGGTTCGAATCCAGTTGGTGACGATTCTTTTCGATTTTACGTGCAGTAAATAGCAAGATCAACGTATACAAATAATAGGAATTTGAATACACATACCTTGGTTCTAATTCGCTACAATAAGATGTACAAGTGCAAGTTGGTGAAGATTTAATATAATTATTTTTATTTAGAGACTTTAGAAGAGATACCTGACGTGAAAGAACTAATAGAAAGTTTTCATGCCAAACCTTAGGGGTAGTCGTGGCCGAGTTGTTAGTGTGACGGACTAGTAATCCAGTGTGGTGTCCCTGCATAGGTTCGAATCCAGTCGGTGACGATTCTTTTCGATTTTACGTGCAGTAAATAGCAAGATCAACGTATACAAATAATAGGAATTTGAATACACATACCTTGGTTCTAATTCGCTACAATAAGATGTGCAAGTCGGTGAAGATTTAATATAATTATTTTTATTTAGAAACTTTACAAGAGATACTTGACGTGAAAGAACTAATAGAAAGTTTTCATGCCAAACCGTAGGGGTAGTCGTGGCCGAGTTGTTATTGTGACGGACTAGTAATCCAGTGTGGTGTCCCTGCATAGGTTCGAATCCAGTTGGTGACGATTCTTTTCGATTTTACGTGCAGTAAATAGCAAGATCAACGTATACAAATAATAGGAATTTGAATACACATACCTTGGTTCTAATTCGCTACAGTAAAATGTACAAGTGCAAGTCGGTGAAGATTTAATATAATTCTTTTTATTTAGAAACTTTACAAGAGATACCTGACGTGAAAGAACTAATAGAAAGTTTTCATGCCAAACCGTAGGGGTAGTCGTGGCCGAGTTGTTAGTGTGACGGACTAGTAATCCAGTGTGGTGTCCCTGCATAGGTTCGAATCCAGTCAGTGACGATTCTTTTCGATTTTACGAGCAGTAAATAGCAAGATCAACGTATACAAATAATAGGAATTTGAATACACATACCTTGGTTCTAATTCGCTACAATAAGATGTACAAGTGCAAGTCGGTGAAGATTTAATATAATTATTTTTATTTAGATACTTTACAAGAGATACCTGACGTGAAAGAACTAATAGAAAGTTTTCATGCCAAACCGTAGGGGTAGTCGTGGCCGAGTTGTTATTGTGACGGACTAGTAATCCAGTGTGGTGTCCCTGCATAGGTTCGAATCCAGTCGGTGACGATTCTTTTCGATTTTACGTGCAGTAAATAGCAAGATCAACGTATACAAATAATAGGAATTTGAATACACATACCTTGGTTCTAATTCGCTACAATAAGATGTGCAAGTCGGTGAAGATTTAATATAATTATTTTTATTTAGAAACTTTACAAGAGATACTTGACGTGAAAGAACTAATAGAAAGTTTTCATGCCAAACCGTAGGGGTAGTCGTGGCCGAGTTGTTAGTGTGACGGACTAGTAATCCAGTGTGGTGTCCCTGCATAGGTTCGAATCCAGTTGGTGACGATTCTTTTCGATTTTACGTGCAGTAAATAGCAAGATCAACGTATACAAATAATAGGAATTTGAATACACATACCTTGGTTCTAATTCGCTACAATAAGATGTACAAGTGCAAGTCGGTGAAGATTTAATATAATTATTTTTATTTAGATACTTTACAAGAGATACCTGACGTGAAAGAACTAATAGAAAGTTTACATGCCAAACCGTAGGGGTAGTCGTGGCCGAGTTGTTAGTGTGACGGACTAGTAATCCAGTGTGGTGTCCCTGCATAGGTTCGAATCCAGTCAGTGACGATTCTTTTCGATTTTACGAGCAGTAAATAGCAAGATCAACGTATACAAATAATAGGAATTTGAATACACATACCTTGGTTCTAATTCGCTACAATAAGATGTACAAGTGCAAGTCGGTGAAGATTTAATATAATTAATTTTATTTAGATACTTTACAAGACATACCTGACGTGAAAGAACTAATAGAAAGTTTTCATGCCAAACCGTAGGGGTAGTCGTGGCCGAGTTGTTATTGTGACGGACTAGTAATCCAGTGTGGTGTCCCTGCATAGGTTCGTATCCAGTTGGTGACGATTCTATTCGATTTTACGTGCAGTAAATAGCAAGATCAACGTATACAAATAATAGGAATTTGAATACACATACCTTGGTTCTAATTCGCTACAATAAGATGTACAAGTGCAAGTCGGTGAAGATTTAATATAATTATTTTTATTTAGATACTTTACAAGAGATACCTGACGTGAAAGAACTAATAGAAAGTTTTCATGCCAAACCGTAGGGGTAGTCGTGGTCGAGTTGTTATTGTGACGGACTAGTAATCCAGTGTGGTGTCCCTGCATAGGTTCGAATCCAGTTGGTGACGATTCTTTTCGATTTTACGTGCAGTAAATAGCAAGATCAACGTATACAAATAATAGGAATTTGAATACACATACCTTGGTTCTAATTCGCTACAATAAGATGTACAAGTGCAAGTTGGTGAAGATTTAATATAATTATTTTTATTTAGAGACTTTAGAAGAGATACCTGACGTGAAAGAACTAATAGAAAGTTTTCATGCCAAACCTTAGGGGTAGTCGTGGCCGAGTTGTTAGTGTGACGGACTAGTAATCCAGTGTGGTGTCCCTGCATAGGTTCGAATCCAGTCGGTGACGATTCTTTTCGATTTTACGTGCAGTAAATAGCAAGATCAACGTATACAAATAATAGGAATTTGAATACACATACCTTGGTTCTAATTCGCTACAATAAGATGTACAAGTGCAAGTCGGTGAAGATTTAATATAATTATTTTTATTTAGAAACTTTAGAAGAGAAACCTGACGTGAAAGAACTAATAGAAAATTTTCATGCCAAACCGTAGGGGTAGTCGTGGCCGAGTTGTTAGTGTGACGGACTAGTAATCCAGTGTGGTGTCCCTGCATAGGTTCGAATCCAGTCGGTGACGATTCTTTTCGATTTTACGTGCAGTAAATAGCAAGATCAACGTATACAAATAATAGGAATTTGAATACACATACCTTGGTTCTAATTCGCTACAATAAGATGTACAAGTCGGTGAAGATTTAATATAATTATTTTCATTTAGAAACTTTACAAGAGATACCTGACGTGAAAGAACTAATAGAAAGTTTTCATTCCAAACCGTAGGGGTAGTCGTGGCCGAGTTGTTAGTGTGACGGACTAGTAATCCAGTGTGGTGTCCCTGCATAGGTTCGAATCCAGTCAGTGACGATTCTTTTCGATTTTACGTGCAGTAAATAGCAAGATCAACGTATACAAATAATAGGAATTTGAATACACATACCTTGGTTCTAATTCGCTACAATAAGATGTACAAGTCGGTGAAGATTTAATATAATTATTTTCATTTAGAAACTTTACAAGAGATACCTGACGTGAAAGAACTAATAGAAAGTTTTCATGCCAAACCGTAGGGGTAGTCGTGGCCGAGTTGTTAGTGTGACGGACTAGTAATCCAGTGTGGTGTCCCTGCATAGGTTCGAATCCAGTCAGTGACGATTCTTTTCGATTTTACGAGCAGTAAATAGCAAGATCAACGTATACAAATAATAGGAATTTGAATACACATACCTTGGTTCTAATTCGCTACAATAAGATGTACAAGTGCAAGTCGGTGAAGATTTAATATAATTATTTTTATTTAGATACTTTACAAGAGATACCTGACGTGAAAGAACTAATAGAAAGTTTTCATGCCAAACCGTAGGGGTAGTCGTGGCCGAGTTGTTATTGTGACGGACTAGTAATCCAGTGTGGTGTCCCTGCATAGGTTCGAATCCAGTTGGTGACGATTCTTTTCGATTTTACGTGCAGTAAATAGCAAGATCAACGTATACAAATAATAGGAATTTGAATACACATACCTTGGTTCTAATTCGCTACAATAAGATGTACAAGTGCAAGTTGGTGAAGATTTAATATAATTATTTTTATTTAGAGACTTTAGAAGAGATACCTGACGTGAAAGAACTAATAGAAAGTTTTCATGCCAAACCTTAGGTGTAGTCGTGGCCGAGTTGTTAGTGTGACGGACTAGTAATCCAGTGTGGTGTCCCTGCATAGGTTCGAATCCAGTCGGTGACGATTCTTTTCGATTTTACGTGCAGTAAATAGCAAGATCAACGTATACAAATAATAGGAATTTGAATACACATACCTTGGTTCTAATTCGCTACAATAAGATGTACAAGTGCAAGTCGGTGAAGATTTAATATAATTATTTTTATTTAGAAACTTTAGAAGAGAAACCTGACGTGAAAGAACTAATAGAAAATTTTCATGCCAAACCGTAGGGGTAGTCGTGGCCGAGTTGTTAGTGTGACGGACTAGTAATCCAGTGTAGTGTCCCTGCATAGGTTCGAATCCAGTCGGTGACGATTCTTTTCGATTTTACGTGCAGTAAATAGCAAGATCAACGTATACAAATAATAGGAATTTGAATACACATACCTTGGTTCTAATTCGCTACAATAAGATGTACAAGTCGGTGAAGATTTAATATAATTATTTTCATTTAGAAACTTTACAAGAGATACCTGACGTGAAAGAACTAATAGAAAGTTTTCATGCCAAACCGTAGGGGTAGTCGTGGCCGAGTTGTTAGTGTGACGGACTAGTAATCCAGTGTGGTGTCCCTGCATAGGTTCGAATCCAGTCAGTGACGATTCTTTTCGATTTTACGAGCAGTAAATAGCAAGATCAACGTATACAAATAATAGGAATTTGAATACACATACCTTGGTTCTAATTCGCTACAATAAGATGTACAAGTGCAAGTCGGTGAAGATTTAATATAATTATTTTTATTTAGATACTTTACAAGAGATACCTGACGTGAAAGAACTAATAGAAAGTTTTCATGCCAAACCGTAGGGGTAGTCGTGGCCGAGTTGTTATTGTGACGGACTAGTAATCCAGTGTGGTGTCCCTGCATAGGTTCGAATCCAGTTGGTGACGATTCTTTTCGATTTTACGTGCAGTAAATAGCAAGATCAACGTATACAAATAATAGGAATTTGAATACACATACCTTGGTTCTAATTCGCTACAATAAGATGTACAAGTGCAAGTCGGTGAAGATTTAATATAATTATTTTTATTTAGATACTTTACAAGAGATACCTGACGTGAAAGAACTAATAGAAAGTTTTCATGCCAAACCGTAGGGGTAGTCGTGGCCGAGTTGTTATTGTGACGGACTAGTAATCCAGTGTGGTGTCCCTGCATAGGTTCGAATCCAGTTGGTGACGATTCTTTTCGATTTTACGTGCAGTAAATAGCAAGATCAACGTATACAAATAATAGGAATTTGAATACACATACCTTGGTTCTAATTCGCTACAATAAGATGTACAAGTGCAAGTTGGTGAAGATTTAATATAATTATTTTTATTTAGAGACTTTAGAAGAGATACCTGACGTGAAAGAACTAATAGAAAGTTTTCATGCCAAACCTTAGGGGTAGTCGTGGCCGAGTTGTTAGTGTGACGGACTAGTAATCCAGTGTGGTGTCCCTGCATAGGTTCGAATCCAGTCGGTGACGATTCTTTTCGATTTTACGTGCAGTAAATAGCAAGATCAACGTATACAAATAATAGGAATTTGAATACACATACCTTGGTTCTAATTCGCTACAATAAGATGTGCAAGTCGGTGAAGATTTAATATAATTATTTTTATTTAGAAACTTTACAAGAGATACTTGACGTGAAAGAACTAATAGAAAGTTTTCATGCCAAACCGTAGGGGTAGTCGTGGCCGAGTTGTTATTGTGACGGACTAGTAATCCAGTGTGGTGTCCCTGCATAGGTTCGAATCCAGTCGGTGACGATTCTTTTCGATTTTACGTGCAGTAAATAGCAAGATCAACGTATAAAAATAATAGGAATTTGAATACACATACCTTGGTTCTAATTCGCTACAATAAGATGTACAAGTGCAAGTCTGTGAAGATTTAATATAATTATTTTTATTTAGAGACTTTAGAAGAGATACCTGACGTGAAAGAACTAATAGAAAATTTTCATGCCAAACCTTAGGGGTAGTCGTGGCCGAGTTGTTAGTGTGACGGACTAGTAATCCAGTGTGGTGTCCCTGCATAGGTTCGAATCCAGTCGGTGACGATTCTTTTCGATTTTACGTGCAGTAAATAGCAAGATCAACGTATACAAATAATAGGAATTTGAATACACATACCTTGGTTCTAATTCGCTACAGTAAAATGTACAAGTGCAAGTCGGTGAAGATTTAATATAATTCTTTTTATTTAGAAACTTTACAAGAGATACCTGACGTGAAAGAACTAATAGAAAGTTTTCATGCCAAACCGTAGGGGTAGTCGTGGCCGAGTTGTTAGTGTGACGGACTAGTAATCCAGTGTGGTGTCCCTGCATAGGTTCGAATCCAGTCGGTGACGATTCTTTTCGATTTTACGTGCAGTAAATAGCAAGATCAACGTATACAAATAATAGGAATTTGAATACACATACCTTGGTTCTAATTCGCTACAATAAGATGTACAAGTGCAAGTCGGTGAAGATTTAATATAATTATTTTTATTTAGATACTTTACAAGAGATACCTGACGTGAAAGAACTAATAGAAAGTTTTCATGCCAAACCGTAGGGGTAGTCGTGGCCGAGTTGTTATTGTGACGGACTAGTAATCCAGTGTGGTGTCCCTGCATAGGTTCGAATACAGTTGGTGACGATTCTTTTCGATTTTACGTGCAGTAAATAGCAAGATCAACGTATACAAATAATAGGAATTTGAATACACATACCTTGGTTCTAATTCGCTACAATAAGATGTACAAGTGCAAGTTGGTGAAGATTTAATATAATTATTTTTATTTAGAGACTTTAGAAGAGATACCTGACGTGAAAGAACTAATAGAAAGTTTTCATGCCAAACCTTAGGGGTAGTCGTGGCCGAGTTGTTAGTGTGACGGACTAGTAATCCAGTGTGGTGTCCCTGCATAGGTTCGAATCCAGTCGGTGACGATTCTTTTCGATTTTACGTGCAGTAAATAGCAAGATCAACGTATACAAATAATAGGAATTTGAATACACATACCTTGGTTCTAATTCGCTACAATAAGATGTGCAAGTCGGTGAAGATTTAATATAATTATTTTTATTTAGAAACTTTACAAGAGATACTTGACGTGAAAGAACTAATAGAAAGTTTTCATGCCAAACCGTAGGGGTAGTCGTGGCCGAGTTGTTATTGTGACGGACTAGTAATCCAGTGTGGTGTCCCTGCATAGGTTCGAATCCAGTCGGTGACGATTCTTTTCGATTTTACGTGCAGTAAATAGCAAGATCAACGTATAAAAATAATAGGAATTTGAATACACATACCTTGGTTCTAATTCGCTACAATAAGATGTACAAGTGCAAGTCTGTGAAGATTTAATATAATTATTTTTATTTAGAGACTTTAGAAGAGATACCTGACGTGAAAGAACTAATAGAAAATTTTCATGCCAAACCTTAGGGGTAGTCGTGGCCGAGTTGTTAGTGTGACGGACTAGTAATCCAGTGTGGTGTCCCTGCATAGGTTCGAATCC
Source organism: Sepiola atlantica (assembly GCA_963556195.1). Classification (NCBI taxonomy): domain Eukaryota; kingdom Metazoa; phylum Mollusca; class Cephalopoda; order Sepiida; family Sepiolidae; genus Sepiola; species Sepiola atlantica. The sequence continues at coordinate 53,182,660 of OY744542.1, forward strand.
AGTCGGTGACGATTCTTTTCGATTTTACGTGCAGTAAATAGCAAGATCAACGTATACAAATAATAGGAATTTGAATACACATACCTTGGTTCTAATTCGCTACAGTAAAATGTACAAGTGCAAGTCGGTGAAGATTTAATATAATTCTTTTTATTTAGAAACTTTACAAGAGATACCTGACGTGAAAGAACTAATAGAAAGTTTTCATGCCAAACCGTAGGGGTAGTCGTGGCCGAGTTGTTAGTGTGACGGACTAGTAATCCAGTGTGGTGTCCCTGCATAGGTTCGAATCCAGTCGGTGACGATTCTTTTCGATTTTACGTGCAGTAAATAGCAAGATCAACGTATACAAATAATAGGAATTAGAATACACATACCTTGGTTCTAATTCGCTACAGTAAGATGTACAAGTGCAAGTCGGTGAAGATTTAATATAATTATTTTTATTTAGAAACTTTAGAAGAGATACCTGACGTGAAAGAACTAATAGAAAATTTTCATGCCAAACCGTAGGGGTAGTCGTGGCCGAGTTGTTAGTGTGACGGACTAGTAATCCAGTGTGGTGTCCCTGCATAGGTTCGAATCCAGTCGGTGACGATTCTTTTCGATTTTACGTGCAGTAAATAGCAAGATCAACGTATACAAATAATAGGAATTTGAATACACATACCTTGGTTCTAATTCGCTACAATAAGATGTACAAGTCGGTGAAGATTTAATATAATTATTTTCATTTAGAAACTTTACAAGAGATACCTGACGTGAAAGAACTAATAGAAAGTTTTCATGCCAAACCGTAGGGGTAGTCGTGGCCGAGTTGTTAGTGTGACGGACTAGTAATCCAGTGTGGTGTCCCTGCATAGGTTCGAATCCAGTCAGTGACGATTCTTTTCGATTTTACGAGCAGTAAATAGCAAGATCAACGTATACAAATAATAGGAATTTGAATACACATACCTTGGTTCTAATTCGCTACAATAAGATGTACAAGTGCAAGTCGGTGAAGATTTAATATAATTATTTTTATTTAGATACTTTACAAGAGATACCTGACGTGAAAGAACTAATAGAAAGTTTTCATGCCAAACCGTAGGGGTAGTCGTGGCCGAGTTGTTATTGTGACGGACTAGTAATCCAGTGTGGTGTCCCTGCATAGGTTCGAATCCAGTTGGTGACGATTCTTTTCGATTTTACGTGCAGTAAATAGCAAGATCAACGTATACAAATAATAGGAATTTGAATACACATACCTTGGTTCTAATTCGCTACAATAAGATGTACAAGTGCAAGTCGGTGAAGATTTAATATAACTATTTTTATTTAGATACTTTACAAGAGATACCTGACGTGAAAGAACTAATAGAAAGTTTTCATGCCAAACCGTAGGGGTAGTCGTGGCCGAGTTGTTTGTGTGACGGACTAGTAATCCAGTGTGGTGTCCCTGCATAGGTTCGAATCCAGTCGGTGACGATTCTTTTCGATTTTACGTGCAGTAAATAGCAAGATCAACGTATACAAATAATAGGAATTAGAATACACATACCTTGGTTCTAATTCGCTACAGTAAGATGTACAAGTGCAAGTCGGTGAAGATTTAATATAATTATTTTTATTTAGAAACTTTAGAAGAGATACCTGACGTGAAAGAACTAATAGAAAATTTTCATGCCAAACCGTAGGGGTAGTCGTGGCCGAGTTGTTAGTGTGACGGACTAGTAATCCAGTGTGGTGTCCCTGCATAGGTTCGAATCCAGTCGGTGACGATTCTTTTCGATTTTACGTGCAGTAAATAGCAAGATCAACGTATACAAATAATAGGAATTTGAATACACATACCTTGGTTCTAATTCGCTACAGTAAAATGTACAAGTGCAAGTCGGTGAAGATTTAATATAATTCTTTTTATTTAGAAACTTTAGAAGAGATACCTGACGTGAAAGAACTAATAGAAAATTTTCATGCCAAACCGTAGGGGTAGTCGTGGCCGAGTTGTTAGTGTGACGGACTAGTAATCCAGTGTGGTGTCCCTGCATAGGTTCGAATCCAGTCGGTGACGATTCTTTTCGATTTTACGTGCAGTAAATAGCAAGATCAACGTATACAAATATTAGGAATTTGAATACACATACCTTGGTTCTAATTCGCTACAATAAGATGTACAAGTCGGTGAAGATTTAATATAATTATTTTCATTTAGAAACTTTACAAGAGATACCTGACGTGAAAGAACTAATAGAAAGTTTTCATGCCAAACCGTAGGGGTAGTCGTGGCCGAGTTGTTATTGTGACGGACTAGTAATCCAGTGTGGTGTCCCTGCATAGGTTCGAATCCAGTTGGTGACGATTCTTTTCGATTTTACGTGCAGTAAATAGCAAGATCAACGTATACAAATAATAGGAATTTGAATACACATACCTTGGTTCTAATTCGCTACAATAAGATGTACAAGTGCAAGTCGGTGAAGATTTAATATAACTATTTTTATTTAGATACTTTACAAGAGATACCTGACGTGAAAGAACTAATAGAAAGTTTTCATGCCAAACCGTAGGGGTAGTCGTGGCCGAGTTGTTTGTGTGACGGACTAGTAATCCAGTGTGGTGTCCCTGCATAGGTTCGAATCCAGTCGGTGACGATTCTTTTCGATTTTACGTGCAGTAAATAGCAAGATCAACGTATACAAATAATAGGAATTTGAATACACATACCTTGGTTCTAATTCGCTACAGTAAGATGTACAAGTGCAAGTCGGTGAAGATTTAATATAATTATTTTTATTTAGAAACTTTAGAAGAGAAACCTGACGTGAAAGAACTAATAGAAAATTTTCATGCCAAACCGTAGGGGTAGTCGTGGCCGAGTTGTTAGTGTGACGGACTAGTAATCCAGTGTGGTGTCCCTGCATAGGTTCGAATCCAGTCGGTGACGATTCTTTTCGATTTTACGTGCAGTAAATAGCAAGATCAACGTATACAAATAATAGGAATTTGAATACACATACCTTGGTTCTAATTCGCTACAATAAGATGTGCAAGTCGGTGAAGATTTAATATAATTATTTTTATTTAGAAACTTTACAAGAGATACTTGACGTGAAAGAACTAATAGAAAGTTTTCATGCCAAACCGTAGGGGTAGTCGTGGCCGAGTTGTTATTGTGACGGACTAGTAATCCAGTGTGGTGTCCCTGCATAGGTTCGAATCCAGTTGGTGACGATTCTTTTCGATTTTACGTGCAGTAAATAGCAAGATCAACGTATACAAATAATAGGAATTTGAATACACATACCTTGGTTCTAATTCGCTACAATAAGATGTACAAGTGCAAGTCGGTGAAGATTTAATATAATTCTTTTTATTTAGAAACTTTACAAGAGATACCTGACGTGAAAGAACTAATAGAAAGTTTTCATGCCAAACCGTAGGGGTAGTCGTGGCCGAGTTGTTAGTGTGACGGACTAGTAATCCAGTGTGGTGTCCCTGCATAGGTTCGAATCCAGTCGGTGACGATTCTTTTCGATTTTACGTGCAGTAAATAGCAAGATCAACGTATACAAATAATAGGAATTTGAATACACATACCTTGGTTCTAATTCGCTACAGTAAGATGTACAAGTGCAAGTCGGTGAAGATTTAATATAATTATTTTTATTTAGAAACTTTAGAAGAGAAACCTGACGTGAAAGAACTAATAGAAAATTTTCATGCCAAACCGTAGGGGTAGTCGTGGCCGAGTTGTTAGTGTGACGGACTAGTAATCCAGTGTGGTGTCCCTGCATAGGTTCGAATCCAGTCGGTGACGATTCTTTTCGATTTTACGTGCAGTAAATAGCAAGATCAACGTATACAAATAATAGGAATTTGAATACACATACCTTGGTTCTAATTCGCTACAATAAGATGTGCAAGTCGGTGAAGATTTAATATAATTATTTTTATTTAGAAACTTTACAAGAGATACTTGACGTGAAAGAACTAATAGAAAGTTTTCATGCCAAACCGTAGGGGTAGTCGTGGCCGAGTTGTTATTGTGACGGACTAGTAATCCAGTGTGGTGTCCCTGCATAGGTTCGAATCCAGTTGGTGACGATTCTTTTCGATTTTACGTGCAGTAAATAGCAAGATCAACGTATACAAATAATAGGAATTTGAATACACATACCTTGGTTCTAATTCGCTACAATAAGATGTACAAGTGCAAGTCGGTGAAGATTTAATATAATTCTTTTTATTTAGAAACTTTACAAGAGATACCTGACGTGAAAGAACTAATAGAAAGTTTTCATGCCAAACCGTAGGGGTAGTCGTGGCCGAGTTGTTAGTGTGACGGACTAGTAATCCAGTGTGGTGTCCCTGCATAGGTTCGAATCCAGTCGGTGACGATTCTTTTCGATTTTACGTGCAGTAAATAGCAAGATCAACGTATACAAATAATAGGAATTTGAATACACATACCTTGGTTCTAATTCGCTACAGTAAGATGTACAAGTGCAAGTCGGTGAAGATTTAATATAATTATTTTTATTTAGAAACTTTAGAAGAGAAACCTGACGTGAAAGAACTAATAGAAAATTTTCATGCCAAACCGTAGGGGTAGTCGTGGCCGAGTTGTTAGTGTGACGGACTAGTAATCCAGTGTGGTGTCCCTGCATAGGTTCGAATCCAGTCGGTGACGATTCTTTTCGATTTTACGTGCAGTAAATAGCAAGATCAACGTATACAAATAATAGGAATTTGAATACAAATACCTTGGTTCTAATTCGCTACAATAAGATGTACAAGTCGGTGAAGATTTAATATAATTATTTTCATTTAGAAACTTTACAAGAGATACCTGACGTGAAAGAACTAATAGAAAGTTTTCATGCCAAACCGTAGGGGTAGTCGTGGCCGAGTTGTTAGTGTGACGGACTAGTAATCCAGTGTGGTGTCCCTGCATAGGTTCGAATCCAGTCGGTGACGATTCTTTTCGATTTTACGTGCAGTAAATAGCAAGATCAACGTATACAAATAATAGGAATTTGAATACACATACCTTGGTTCTAATTCGCTACAGTAAGATGTACAAGTGCAAGTCGGTGAAGATTTAATATAATTATTTTTATTTAGAAACTTTAGAAGAGAAACCTGACGTGAAAGAACTAATAGAAAATTTTCATGCCAAACCGTAGGGGTAGTCGTGGCCGAGTTGTTAGTGTGACGGACTAGTAATCCAGTGTGGTGTCCCTGCATAGGTTCGAATCCAGTCAGTGACGATTCTTTTCGATTTTACGAGCAGTAAATAGCAAGATCAACGTATACAAATAATAGGAATTTGAATACACATACCTTGGTTCTAATTCGCTACAATAAGATGTACAAGTGCAAGTCGGTGAAGATTTAATATAATTATTTTTATTTAGATACTTTACAAGAGATACCTGACGTGAAAGAACTAATAGAAAGTTTTCATGCCAAACCGTAGGGGTAGTCGTGGCCGAGTTGTTATTGTGACGGACTAGTAATCCAGTGTGGTTTCCCTGCATAGGTTCGAATCCAGTTGGTGACGATTCTTTTCGATTTTACGTGCAGTAAATAGCAAGATCAACGTATACAAATAATAGGAATTTGAATACACATACCTTGGTTCTAATTCGCTACAATAAGATGTACAAGTGCAAGTTGGTGAAGATTTAATATAATTATTTTTATTTAGAGACTTTAGAAGAGATACCTGACGTGAAAGAACTAATAGAAAGTTTTCATGCCAAACCTTAGGGGTAGTCGTGGCCGAGTTGTTAGTGTGACGGACTAGTAATCCAGTGTGGTGTCCCTGCATAGGTTCGAATCCAGTCGGTGACGATTCTTTTCGATTTTACGTGCAGTAAATAGCAAGATCAACGTATACAAATAATAGGAATTTGAATACACATACCTTGGTTCTAATTCGCTACAATAAGATGTGCAAGTCGGTGAAGATTTAATATAATTATTTTTATTTAGAAACTTTACAAGAGATACTTGACGTGAAAGAACTAATAGAAAGTTTTCATGCCAAACCGTAGGGGTAGTCGTGGCCGAGTTGTTATTGTGACGGACTAGTAATCCAGTGTGGTGTCCCTGCATAGGTTCGAATCCAGTTGGTGACGATTCTTTTCGATTTTACGTGCAGTAAATAGCAAGATCAACGTATACAAATAATAGGAATTTGAATACACATACCTTGGTTCTAATTCGCTACAATAAGATGTACAAGTGCAAGTCGGTGAAGATTTAATATAATTCTTTTTATTTAGAAACTTTACAAGAGATACCTGACGTGAAAGAACTAATAGAAAATTTTCATGCCAAACCGTAGGGGTAGTCGTGGCCGAGTTGTTAGTGTGACGGACTAGTAATCCAGTGTGGTGTCCCTGCATAGGTTCGAATCCAGTCGGTGACGATTCTTTTCGATTTTACGTGCAGTAAATAGCAAGATCAACGTATACAAATAATAGGAATTTGAATACACATACCTTGGTTCTAATTCGCTACAATAAGATGTACAAGTCGGTGAAGATTTAATATAATTATTTTCATTTAGAAACTTTACAAGAGATACCTGACGTGAAAGAACTAATAGAAAGTTTTCATGCCAAACCGTAGGGGTAGTCGTGGCCGAGTTGTTAGTGTGACGGACTAGTAATCCAGTGTGGTGTCCCTGCATAGGTTCGAATCCAGTCAGTGACGATTCTTTTCGATTTTACGAGCAGTAAATAGCAAGATCAACGTATACAAATAATAGGAATTTGAATACACATACCTTGGTTCTAATTCGCTACAATAAGATGTACAAGTGCAAGTCGGTGAAGATTTAATATAATTATTTTTATTTAGATACTTTACAAGAGATACCTGACGTGAAAGAACTAATAGAAAGTTTTCATGCCAAACCGTAGGGGTAGTCGTGGCCGAGTTGTTATTGTGACGGACTAGTAATCCAGTGTGGTGTCCCTGCATAGGTTCGAATCCAGTCGGTGACGATTCTTTTCGATTTTACGTGCAGTAAATAGCAAGATCAACGTATACAAATAATAGGAATTTGAATACACATACCTTGGTTCTAATTCGCTACAATAAGATGTGCAAGTCGGTGAAGATTTAATATAATTATTTTTATTTAGAAACTTTACAAGAGATACTTGACGTGAAAGAACTAATAGAAAGTTTTCATGCCAAACCGTAGGGGTAGTCGTGGCCGAGTTGTTATTGTGACGGACTAGTAATCCAGTGTGGTGTCCCTGCATAGGTTCGAATCCAGTTGGTGACGATTCTTTTCGATTTTACGTGCAGTAAATAGCAAGATCAACGTATACAAATAATAGGAATTTGAATACACATACCTTGGTTCTAATTCGCTACAATAAGATGTACAAGTGCAAGTCGGTGAAGATTTAATATAATTATTTTTATTTAGAGACTTTAGAAGAGATACCTGACGTGAAAGAACTAATAGAAAATTTTCATGCCAAACCTTAGGGGTAGTCGTGGCCGAGTTGTTAGTGTGACGGACTAGTAATCCAGTGTGGTGTCCCTGCATAGGTTCGAATCCAGTCGGTGACGATTCTTTTCGATTTTACGTGCAGTAAATAGCAAGATCAACGTATACAAATAATAGGAATTTGAATACACATACCTTGGTTCTAATTCGCTACAGTAAAATGTACAAGTGCAAGTCGGTGAAGATTTAATATAATTCTTTTTATTTAGAAACTTTACAAGAGATACCTGACGTGAAAGAACTAATAGAAAGTTTTCATGCCAAACCGTAGGGGTAGTCGTGGCCGAGTTGTTAGTGTGACGGACTAGTAATCCAGTGTGGTGTCCCTGCATAGGTTCGAATCCAGTCGGTGACGATTCTTTTCGATTTTACGTGCAGTAAATAGCAAGATCAACGTATACAAATAATAGGAATTTGAATACACATACCTTGGTTCTAATTCGCTGCAGTAAGATGTACAAGTGCAAGTCGGTGAAGATTTAATATAATTATTTTTATTTAGAAACTTTAGAAGAGAAACCTGACGTGAAAGAACTAATAGAAAATTTTCATGCCAAACCGTAGGGGTAGTCGTGGCCGAGTTGTTAGTGTGACGGACTAGTAATCCAGTGTGGTGTCCCTGCATAGGTTCGAATCCAGTCGGTGACGATTCTTTTCGATTTTACGTGCAGTAAATAGCAAGATCAACGTATACAAATAATAGGAATTTGAATACACATACCTTGGTTCTAATTCGCTACAGTAAAATGTACAAGTGCAAGTCGGTGAAGATTTAATATAATTCTTTTTATTTAGAAACTTTACAAGAGATACCTGACGTGAAAGAACTAATAGAAAGTTTTCATGCCAAACCGTAGGGGTAGTCGTGGCCGAGTTGTTAGTGTGACGGACTAGTAATCCAGTGTGGTGTCCCTGCATAGGTTCGAATCCAGTCGGTGACGATTCTTTTCGATTTTACGTGCAGTAAATAGCAAGATCAACGTATACAAATAATAGGAATTTGAATACACATACCTTGGTTCTAATTCGCTGCAGTAAGATGTACAAGTGCAAGTCGGTGAAGATTTAATATAATTATTTTTATTTAGAAACTTTAGAAGAGAAACCTGACGTGAAAGAACTAATAGAAAATTTTCATGCCAAACCGTAGGGGTAGTCGTGGCCGAGTTGTTAGTGTGACGGACTAGTAATCCAGTGTGGTGTCCCTGCATAGGTTCGAATCCAGTCGGTGACGATTCTTTTCGATTTTACGTGCAGTAAATAGCAAGATCAACGTATACAAATAATAGGAATTTGAATACACATACCTTGGTTCTAATTCGCTACAATAAGATGTACAAGTGCAAGTCGGTGAAGATTTAATATAATTATTTTTATTTAGATACTTTACAAGAGATACCTGACGTGAAAGAACTAATAGAAAGTTTTCATGCCAAACCGTAGGGGTAGTCGTGGCCGAGTTGTTATTGTGACGGACTAGTAATCCAGTGTGGTGTCCCTGCATAGGTTCGAATCCAGTTGGTGACGATTCTTTTCGATTTTACGTGCAGTAAATAGCAAGATCAACGTATACAAATAATAGGAATTTGAATACACATACCTTGGTTCTAATTCGCTACAATAAGATGTACAAGTGCAAGTCGGTGAAGATTTAATATAATTATTTTTATTTAGAGACTTTAGAAGAGATACCTGACGTGAAAGAACTAATAGAAAATTTTCATGCCAAACCTTAGGGGTAGTCGTGGCCGAGTTGTTAGTGTGACGGACTAGTAATCCAGTGTGGTGTCCCTGCATAGGTTCGAATCCAGTCGGTGACGATTCTTTTCGATTTTACGTGCAGTAAATAGCAAGATCAACGTATACAAATAATAGGAATTTGAATACACATACCTTGGTTCTAATTCGCTACAGTAAAATGTACAAGTGCAAGTCGGTGAAGATTTAATATAATTCTTTTTATTTAGAAACTTTACAAGAGATACCTGACGTGAAAGAACTAATAGAAAGTTTTCATGCCAAACCGTAGGGGTAGTCGTGGCCGAGTTGTTAGTGTGACGGACTAGTAATCCAGTGTGGTGTCCCTGCATAGGTTCGAATCCAGTCGGTGACGATTCTTTTCGATTTTACGTGCAGTAAATAGCAAGATCAACGTATACAAATAATAGGAATTTGAATACACATACCTTGGTTCTAATTCGCTACAGTAAGATGTACAAGTGCAAGTCGGTGAAGATTTAATATAATTATTTTTATTTAGAAACTTTAGAAGAGAAACCTGACGTGAAAGAACTAATAGAAAATTTTCATGCCAAACCGTAGGGGTAGTCGTGGCCGAGTTGTTAGTGTGACGGAATAGTAATCCAGTGTGGTGTCCCTGCATAGGTTCGAATCCAGTCGGTGACGATTCTTTTCGATTTTACGTGCAGTAAATAGCAAGATCAACGTATACAAATAATAGGAATTTGAATACACATACCTTGGTTCTAATTCGCTACAATAAGATGTACAAGTCGGTGAAGATTTAATATAATTATTTTCATTTAGAAACTTTACAAGAGATACCTGACGTGAAAGAACTAATAGAAAGTTTTCATGCCAAACCGTAGGGGTAGTCGTGGCCGAGTTGTTAGTGTGACGGACTAGTAATCCAGTGTGGTGTCCCTGCATAGGTTCGAATCCAGTCAGTGACGATTCTTTTCGATTTTACGAGCAGTAAATAGCAAGATCAACGTATACAAATAATAGGAATTTGAATACACATACCTTGGTTCTAATTCGCTACAATAAGATGTACAAGTGCAAGTCGGTGAAGATTTAATATAATTATTTTTATTTAGATACTTTACAAGAGATACCTGACGTGAAAGAACTAATAGAAAGTTTTCATGCCAAACCGTAGGGGTAGTCGTGGCCGAGTTGTTATTGTGACGGACTAGTAATCCAGTGTGGTGTCCCTGCATAGGTTCGAATCCAGTTGGTGACGATTCTTTTCGATTTTACGTGCAGTAAATAGCAAGATCAACGTATACAAATAATAGGAATTTGAATACACATACCTTGGTTCTAATTCGCTACAATAAGATGTACAAGTGCTAGTTGGTGAAGATTTAATATAATTATTTTTATTTAGAGACTTTAGAAGAGATACCTGACGTGAAAGAACTAATAGAAAGTTTTCATGCCAAACCTTAGGGGTAGTCGTGGCCGAGTTGTTAGTGTGACGGACTAGTAATCCAGTGTGGTGTCCCTGCATAGGTTCGAATCCAGTCGGTGACGATTCTTTTCGATTTTACGTGCAGTAAATAGCAAGATCAACGTATACAAATAATAGGAATTTGAATACACATACCTTGGTTCTAATTCGCTACAATAAGATGTGCAAGTCGGTGAAGATTTAATATAATTATTTTTATTTAGAAACTTTACAAGAGATACTTGACGTGAAAGAACTAATAGAAAGTTTTCATGCCAAACCGTAGGGGTAGTCGTGGCCGAGTTGTTATTGTGACGGACTAGTAATCCAGTGTGGTGTCCCTGCATAGGTTCGAATCCAGTTGGTGACGATTCTTTTCGATTTTACGTGCAGTAAATAGCAAGATCAACGTATACAAATAATAGGAATTTGAATACACATACCTTGGTTCTAATTCGCTACAATAAGATGTACAAGTGCAAGTCGGTGAAGATTTAATATAATTCTTTTTATTTAGAAACTTTACAAGAGATACCTGACGTGAAAGAACTAATAGAAAGTTTTCATGCCAAACCGTAGGGGTAGTCGTGGCCGAGTTGTTAGTGTGACGGACTAGTAATCCAGTGTGGTGTCCCTGCATAGGTTCGAATCCAGTCGGTGACGATTCTTTTCGATTTTACGTGCAGTAAATAGCAAGATCAACGTATACAAATAATAGGAATTTGAATACACATACCTTGGTTCTAATTCGCTACAGTAAGATGTACAAGTGCAAGTCGGTGAAGATTTAATATAATTATTTTTATTTAGAAACTTTAGAAGAGAAACCTGACGTGAAAGAACTAATAGAAAATTTTCATGCCAAACTGTAGGGGTAGTCGTGGCCGAGTTGTTAGTGTGACGGACTAGTAATCCAGTGTGGTGTCCCTGCATAGGTTCGAATCCAGTCGGTGACGATTCTTTTCGATTTTACGTGCAGTAAATAGCAAGATCAACGTATACAAATAATAGGAATTTGAATACACATACCTTGGTTCTAATTCGCTACAATAAGATGTACAAGTCGGTGAAGATTTAATATAATTATTTTCATTTAGAAACTTTACAAGAGATACGTGACGTGAAAGAACTAATAGAAAGTTTTCATGCCAAACCGTAGGGGTAGTCGTGGCCGAGTTGTTAGTGTGACGGACTAGTAATCCAGTGTGGTGTCCCTGCATAGGTTCGAATCCAGTCAGTGACGATTCTTTTCGATTTTACGAGCAGTAAATAGCAAGATCAACGTATACAAATAATAGGAATTTGAATACACATACCTTGGTTCTAATTCGCTACAATAAGATGTACAAGTGCAAGTCGGTGAAGATTTAATATAATTATTTTTATTTAGATACTTTACAAGAGATACCTGACGTGAAAGAACTAATAGAAAGTTTTCATGCCAAACCGTAGGGGTAGTCGTGGCCGAGTTGTTATTGTGACGGACTAGTAATCCAGTGTGGTGTCCCTGCATAGGTTCGAATCCAGTCGGTGACGATTCTTTTCGATTTTACGTGCAGTAAATAGCAAGATCAACGTATACAAATAATAGGAATTTGAATACACATACCTTGGTTCTAATTCGCTACAATAAGATGTGCAAGTCGGTTAAGATTTAATATAATTATTTTTATTTAGAAACTTTACAAGAGATACTTGACGTGAAAGAACTAATAGAAAGTTTTCATGCCAAACCGTAGGGGTAGTCGTGGCCGAGTTGTTATTGTGACGGACTAGTAATCCAGTGTGGTGTCCCTGCATAGGTTCGAATCCAGTTGGTGACGATTCTTTTCGATTTTACGTGCAGTAAATAGCAAGATCAACGTATACAAATAATAGGAATTTGAATACACATACCTTGGTTCTAATTCGCTACAATAAGATGTACAAGTGCAAGTCGGTGAAGATTTAATATAATTATTTTTATTTAGAGACTTTAGAAGAGATACCTGACGTGAAAGAACTAATAGAAAATTTTCATGCCAAACCTTAGGGGTAGTCGTGGCCGAGTTGTTAGTGTGACGGACTAGTAATCCAGTGTGGTGTCCCTGCATAGGTTCGAATCCAGTCGGTGACGATTCTTTTCGATTTTACGTGCAGTAAATAGCAAGATCAACGTATACAAATAATAGGAATTTGAATACACATACCTTGGTTCTAATTCGCTACAATAAGATGTGCAAGTCGGTGAAGATTTAATATAATTATTTTTATTTAGAAACTTTACAAGAGATACTTGACGTGAAAGAACTAATAGAAAGTTTTCATGCCAAACCGTAGGGGTAGTCGTGGCCGAGTTGTTATTGTGACGGACTAGTAATCCAGTGTGGTGTCCCTGCATAGGTTCGAATCCAGTTGGTGACGATTCTTTTCGATTTTACGTGCAGTAAATAGCAAGATCAACGTATACAAATAATAGGAATTTGAATACACATACCTTGGTTCTAATTCGCTACAATAAGATGTACAAGTGCAAGTCGGTGAAGATTTAATATAATTCTTTTTATTTAGAAACTTTACAAGAGATACCTGACGTGAAAGAACTAATAGAAAGTTTTCATGCCAAACCGTAGGGGTAGTCGTGGCCGAGTTGTTAGTGTGACGGACTAGTAATCCAGTGTGGTGTCCCTGCATAGGTTCGAATCCAGTCGGTGACGATTCTTTTCGATTTTACGTGCAGTAAATAGCAAGATCAACGTATACAAATAATAGGAATTTGAATACACATACCTTGGTTCTAATTCGCTACAGTAAGATGTACAAGTGCAAGTCGGTGAAGATTTAATATAATTATTTTTATTTAGAAACTTTAGAAGAGAAACCTGACGTGAAAGAACTAATAGAAAATTTTCATGCCAAACCGTAGGGGTAGTCGTGGCCGAGTTGTTAGTGTGACGGACTAGTAATCCAGTGTGGTGTCCCTGCATAGGTTCGAATCCAGTCGGTGACGATTCTTTTCGATTTTACGTGCAGTAAATAGCAAGATCAACGTATACAAATAATAGGAATTTGAATACACATACCTTGGTTCTAATTCGCTACAATAAGATGTACAAGTCGGTGAAGATTTAATATAATTATTTTCATTTAGAAACTTTACAAGAGATACGTGACGTGAAAGAACTAATAGAAAGTTTTCATGCCAAACCGTAGGGGTAGTCGTGGCCGAGTTGTTAGTGTGACGGACTAGTAATCCAGTGTGGTGTCCCTGCATAGGTTCGAATCCAGTCAGTGACGATTCTTTTCGATTTTACGAGCAGTAAATAGCAAGATCAACGTATACAAATAATAGGAATTTGAATACACATACCTTGGTTCTAATTCGCTACAATAAGATGTACAAGTGCAAGTCGGTGAAGATTTAATATAATTATTTTTATTTAGATACTTTACAAGAGATACCTGACGTGAAAGAACTAATAGAAAGTTTTCATGCCAAACCGTAGGGGTAGTCGTGGCCGAGTTGTTATTGTGACGGACTAGTAATCCAGTGTGGTGTCCCTGCATAGGTTCGAATCCAGTCGGTGACGATTCTTTTCGATTTTACGTGCAGTAAATAGCAAGATCAACGTATACAAATAATAGGAATTTGAATACACATACCTTGGTTCTAATTCGCTACAATAAGATGTGCAAGTCGGTTAAGATTTAATATAATTATTTTTATTTAGAAACTTTACAAGAGATACTTGACGTGAAAGAACTAATAGAAAGTTTTCATGCCAAACCGTAGGGGTAGTCGTGGCCGAGTTGTTATTGTGACGGACTAGTAATCCAGTGTGGTGTCCCTGCATAGGTTCGAATCCAGTTGGTGACGATTCTTTTCGATTTTACGTGCAGTAAATAGCAAGATCAACGTATACAAATAATAGGAATTTGAATACACATACCTTGGTTCTAATTCGCTACAATAAGATGTACAAGTGCAAGTCGGTGAAGATTTAATATAATTATTTTTATTTAGAGACTTTAGAAGAGATACCTGACGTGAAAGAACTAATAGAAAATTTTCATGCCAAACCTTAGGGGTAGTCGTGGCCGAGTTGTTAGTGTGACGGACTAGTAATCCAGTGTGGTGTCCCTGCATAGGTTCGAATCCAGTCGGTGACGATTCTTTTCGATTTTACGTGCAGTAAATAGCAAGATCAACGTATACAAATAATAGGAATTTGAATACACATACCTTGGTTCTAATTCGCTACAGTAAAATGTACAAGTGCAAGTCGGTGAAGATTTAATATAATTCTTTTTATTTAGAAACTTTACAAGAGATACCTGACGTGAAAGAACTAATAGAAAGTTTTCATGCCAAACCGTAGGGGTAGTCGTGGCCGAGTTGTTAGTGTGACGGACTAGTAATCCAGTGTGGTGTCCCTGCATAGGTTCGAATCCAGTCGGTGACGATTCTTTTCGATTTTACGTGCAGTAAATAGCAAGATCAACGTATACAAATAATAGGAATTTGAATACACATACCTTGGTTCTAATTCGCTGCAGTAAGATGTACAAGTGCAAGTCGGTGAAGATTTAATATAATTATTTTTATTTAGAAACTTTAGAAGAGAAACCTGACGTGAAAGAACTAATAGAAAATTTTCATGCCAAACCGTAGGGGTAGTCGTGGCCGAGTTGTTAGTGTGACGGACTAGTAATCCAGTGTGGTGTCCCTGCATAGGTTCGAATCCAGTCGGTGACGATTCTTTTCGATTTTACGTGCAGTAAATAGCAAGATCAACGTATACAAATAATAGGAATTTGAATACACATACCTTGGTTCTAATTCGCTACAATAAGATGTACAAGTGCAAGTCGGTGAAGATTTAATATAATTATTTTTATTTAGATACTTTACAAGAGATACCTGACGTGAAAGAACTAATAGAAAGTTTTCATGCCAAACCTTAGGGGTAGTCGTGGCCGAGTTGTTAGTGTGACGGACTAGTAATCCAGTGTGGTGTCCCTGCATAGGTTCGAATCCAGTCGGTGACGATTCTTTTCGATTTTACGTGCAGTAAATAGCAAGATCAACGTATACAAATAATAGGAATTTGAATACACATACCTTGGTTCTAATTCGCTACAATAAGATGTACAAGTGCAAGTCGGTGAAGATTTAATATAATTATTTTTATTTAGAGACTTTAGAAGAGATACCTGACGTGAAAGAACTAATAGAAAATTTTCATGCCAAACCTTAGGGGTAGTCGTGGCCGAGTTGTTAGTGTGACGGACTAGTAATCCAGTGTGGTGTCCCTGCATAGGTTCGAATCCAGTCGGTGACGATTCTTTTCGATTTTACGTGCAGTAAATAGCAAGATCAACGTATACAAATAATAGGAATTTGAATACACATACCTTGGTTCTAATTCGCTACAATAAGATGTACAAGTGCAAGTCGGTGAAGATTTAATATAATTATTTTTATTTAGAGACTTTAGAAGAGATACCTGACGTGAAAGAACTAATAGAAAATTTTCATGCCAAACCTTAGGGGTAGTCGTGGCCGAGTTGTTAGTGTGACGGACTAGTAATCCAGTGTGGTGTCCCTGCATAGGTTCGAATCCAGTCGGTGACGATTCTTTTCGATTTTACGTGCAGTAAATAGCAAGATCAACGTATACAAATAATAGGAATTTGAATACACATACCTTGGTTCTAATTCGCTACAGTAAAATGTACAAGTGCAAGTCGGTGAAGATTTAATATAATTCTTTTTATTTAGAAACTTTACAAGAGATACCTGACGTGAAAGAACTAATAGAAAGTTTTCATGCCAAACCGTAGGGGTAGTCGTGGCCGAGTTGTTAGTGTGACGGACTAGTAATCCAGTGTGGTGTCCCTGCATAGGTTCGAATCCAGTCGGTGACGATTCTTTTCGATTTTACGTGCAGTAAATAGCAAGATCAACGTATACAAATAATAGGAATTTGAATACACATACCTTGGTTCTAATTCGCTACAATAAGATGTACAAGTCGGTGAAGATTTAATATAATTATTTTCATTTAGAAACTTTACAAGAGATACCTGACGTGAAAGAACTAATAGAAAGTTTTCATGCCAAACCGTAGGGGTAGTCGTGGCCGAGTTGTTAGTGTGACGGACTAGTAATCCAGTGTGGTGTCCCTGCATAGGTTCGAATCCAGTCAGTGACGATTCTTTTCGATTTTACGAGCAGTAAATAGCAAGAACAACGTATACAAATAATAGGAATTTGAATACACATACCTTGGTTCTAATTCGCTACAATAAGATGTACAAGTGCAAGTCGGTGAAGATTTAATATAATTATTTTTATTTAGATACTTTACAAGAGATACCTGACGTGAAAGAACTAATAGAAAGTTTTCATGCCAAACCGTAGGGGTAGTCGTGGCCGAGTTGTTATTGTGACGGACTAGTAATCCAGTGTGGTGTCCCTGCATAGGTTCGAATCCAGTTGGTGACGATTCTTTTCGAGTTTACGTGCAGTAAATAGCAAGATCAACGTATACAAATAATAGGAATTTGAATACACATACCTTGGTTCTAATTCGCTACAATAAGATGTACAAGTGCAAGTCGGTGAAGATTTAATATAATTCTTTTTATTTAGAAACTTTACAAGAGATACCTGACGTGAAAGAACTAATAGAAAGTTTTCATGCCAAACCGTAGGGGTAGTCGTGGCCGAGTTGTTAGTGTGACGGACTAGTAATCCAGTGTGGTGTCCCTGCATAGGTTCGAATCCAGTCGGTGACGATTCTTTTCGATTTTACGTGCAGTAAATAGCAAGATCAACGTATACAAATAATAGGAATTTGAATACACATACCTTGGTTCTAATTCGCTACAATAAGATGTACAAGTGCAAGTCGGTGAAGATTTAATATAATTATTTTTATTTAGATACTTTACAAGAGATACCTGACGTGAAAGAACTAATAGAAAGTTTTCATGCCAAACCGTAGGGGTAGTCGTGGCCGAGTTGTTATTGTGACGGACTAGTAATCCAGTGTGGTGTCCCTGCATAGGTTCGAATCCAGTCGGTGACGATTCTTTTCGATTTTACGTGCAGTAAATAGCAAGATCAACGTATACAAATAATAGGAATTTGAATACACATACCTTGGTTCTAATTCGCTACAATAAGATGTGCAAGTCGGTGAAGATTTAATATAATTATTTTTATTTAGAAACTTTACAAGAGATACTTGACGTGAAAGAACTAATAGAAAGTTTTCATGCCAAACCGTAGGGGTAGTCGTGGCCGAGTTGTTATTGTGACGGACTAGTAATCCAGTGTGGTGTCCCTGCATAGGTTCGAATCCAGTTGGTGACGATTCTTTTCGATTTTACGTGCAGTAAATAGCAAGATCAACGTATACAAATAATAGGAATTTGAATACACATACCTTGGTTCTAATTCGCTACAATAAGATGTACAAGTGCAAGTCGGTGAAGATTTAATATAATTATTTTTATTTAGAGACTTTAGAAGAGATACCTGACGTGAAAGAACTAATAGAAAATTTTCATGCCAAACCTTAGGGGTAGTCGTGGCCGAGTTGTTAGTGTGACGGACTAGTAATCCAGTGTGGTGTCCCTGCATAGGTTCGAATCCAGTCGGTGACGATTCTTTTCGATTTTACGTGCAGTAAATAGCAAGATCAACGTATACAAATAATAGGAATTTGAATACACATACCTTGGTTCTAATTCGCTACAGTAAAATGTACAAGTGCAAGTCGGTGAAGATTTAATATAATTCTTTTTATTTAGAAACTTTACAAGAGATACCTGACGTGAAAGAACTAATAGAAAGTTTTCATGCCAAACCGTAGGGGTAGTCGTGGCCGAGTTGTTAGTGTGACGGACTAGTAATCCAGTGTGGTGTCCCTGCATAGGTTCGAATCCAGTCGGTGACGATTCTTTTCGATTTTACGTGCAGTAAATAGCAAGATCAACGTATACAAATAATAGGAATTTGAATACACATACCTTGGTTCTAATTCGCTACTGTAAGATGTACAAGTGCAAGTCGGTGAAGATTTAATATAATTATTTTTATTTAGAAACTTTAGAAGAGAAACCTGACGTGAAAGAACTAATAGAAAATTTTCATGCCAAACCGTAGGGGTAGTCGTGGCCGAGTTGTTAGTGTGACGGACTAGTAATCCAGTGTGGTGTCCCTGCATAGGTTCGAATCCAGTCGGTGACGATTCTTTTCGATTTTACGTGCAGTAAATAGCAAGATCAACGTATACAAATAATAGGAATTTGAATACACATACCTTGGTTCTAATTCGCTACAATAAGATGTACAAGTCGGTGAAGATTTAATATAATTATTTTCATTTAGAAACTTTACAAGAGATACCTGACGTGAAAGAACTAATAGAAAGTTTTCATGCCAAACCGTAGGGGTAGTCGTGGCCGAGTTGTTAGTGTGACGGACTAGTAATCCAGTGTGGTGTCCCTGCATAGGTTCGAATCCAGTCAGTGACGATTCTTTTCGATTTTACGAGCAGTAAATAGCAAGATCAACGTATACAAATAATAGGAATTTGAATACACATACCTTGGTTCTAATTCGCTACAATAAGATGTACAAGTGCAAGTCGGTGAAGATTTAATATAATTATTTTTATTTAGATACTTTACAAGAGATACCTGACGTGAAAGAACTAATAGAAAGTTTTCATGCCAAACCGTAGGGGTAGTTGTGGCCGAGTTGTTATTGTGACGGACTAGTAATCCAGTGTGGTGTCCCTGCATAGGTTCGAATCCAGTCGGTGACGATTCTTTTCGATTTTACGTGCAGTAAATAGCAAGATCAACGTATACAAATAATAGGAATTTGAATACACATACCTTGGTTCTAATTCGCTACAATAAGATGTGCAAGTCGGTGAAGATTTAATATAATTATTTTTATTTAGAAACTTTACAAGAGATATTTGACGTGAAAGAACTAATAGAAAGTTTTCATGCCAAACCGTAGGGGTAGTCGTGGCCGAGTTGTTATTGTGACGGACTAGTAATCCAGTGTGGTGTCCCTGCATAGGTTCGAATCCAGTTGGTGACGATTCTTTTCGATTTTACGTGCAGTAAATAGCAAGATCAACGTATACAAATAATAGGAATTTGAATACACATACCTTGGTTCTAATTCGCTACAATAAGATGTACAAGTGCAAGTCGGTGAAGATTTAATATAATTATTTTTATTTAGAGACTTTAGAAGAGATACCTGACGTGAAAGAACTAATAGAAAATTTTCATGCCAAACCTTAGGGGTAGTCGTGGCCGAGTTGTTAGTGTGACGGACTAGTAATCCAGTGTGGTGTCCCTGCATAGGTTCGAATCCAGTCGGTGACGATTCTTTTCGATTTTACGTGCAGTAAATAGCAAGATCAACGTATACAAATAATAGGAATTTGAATACACATACCTTGGTTCTAATTCGCTACAGTAAAATGTACAAGTGCAAGTCGGTGAAGATTTAATATAATTCTTTTTATTTAGAAACTTTACAAGAGATACCTGACGTGAAAGAACTAATAGAAAGTTTTCATGCGAAACCGTAGGGGTAGTCGTGGCCGAGTTGTTAGTGTGACGGACTAGTAATCCAGTGTGGTGTCCCTGCATAGGTTCGAATCCAGTCGGTGACGATTCTTTTCGATTTTACGTGCAGTAAATAGCAAGATCAACGTATACAAATAATAGGAATTTGAATACACATACCTTGGTTCTAATTCGCTACAATAAGATGTACAAGTCGGTGAAGATTTAATATAATTATTTTCATTTAGAAACTTTACAAGAGATACCTGACGTGAAAGAACTAATAGAAAGTTTTCATGCCAAACCGTAGGGGTAGTCGTGGCCGAGTTGTTAGTGTGACGGACTAGTAATCCAGTGTGGTGTCCCTGCATAGGTTCGAATCCAGTCAGTGACGATTCTTTTCGATTTTACGAGCAGTAAATAGCAAGATCAACGTATACAAATAATAGGAATTTGAATACACATACCTTGGTTCTAATTCGCTACAATAAGATGTACAAGTGCAAGTCGGTGAAGATTTAATATAATTATTTTTATTTAGATACTTTACAAGAGATACCTGACGTGAAAGAACTAATAGAAAGTTTTCATGCCAAACCGTAGGGGTAGTTGTGGCCGAGTTGTTATTGTGACGGACTAGTAATCCAGTGTGGTGTCCCTGCATAGGTTCGAATCCAGTCGGTGACGATTCTTTTCGATTTTACGTGCAGTAAATAGCAAGATCAACGTATACAAATAATAGGAATTTGAATACACATACCTTGGTTCTAATTCGCTACAATAAGATGTGCAAGTCGGTGAAGATTTAATATAATTATTTTTATTTAGAAACTTTACAAGAGATATTTGACGTGAAAGAACTAATAGAAAGTTTTCATGCCAAACCGTAGGGGTAGTCGTGGCCGAGTTGTTATTGTGACGGACTAGTAATCCAGTGTGGTGTCCCTGCATAGGTTCGAATCCAGTTGGTGACGATTCTTTTCGATTTTACGTGCAGTAAATAGCAAGATCAACGTATACAAATAATAGGAATTTGAATACACATACCTTGGTTCTAATTCGC
Source organism: Sepiola atlantica (assembly GCA_963556195.1). Lineage (NCBI taxonomy): Eukaryota > Metazoa > Mollusca > Cephalopoda > Sepiida > Sepiolidae > Sepiola > Sepiola atlantica. The sequence continues at coordinate 53,204,023 of OY744542.1, forward strand.
TACAATAAGATGTACAAGTGCAAGTCGGTGAAGATTTAATATAATTATTTTTATTTAGAGACTTTAGAAGAGATACCTGACGTGAAAGAACTAATAGAAAATTTTCATGCCAAACCTTAGGGGTAGTCGTGGCCGAGTTGTTAGTGTGACGGACTAGTAATCCAGTGTGGTGTCCCTGCATAGGTTCGAATCCAGTCGGTGACGATTCTTTTCGATTTTACGTGCAGTAAATAGCAAGATCAACGTATACAAATAATAGGAATTTGAATACACATACCTTGGTTCTAATTCGCTACAGTAAAATGTACAAGTGCAAGTCGGTGAAGATTTAATATAATTCTTTTTATTTAGAAACTTTACAAGAGATACCTGACGTGAAAGAACTAATAGAAAGTTTTCATGCCAAACCGTAGGGGTAGTCGTGGCCGAGTTGTTAGTGTGACGGACTAGTAATCCAGTGTGGTGTCCCTGCATAGGTTCGAATCCAGTCGGTGACGATTCTTTTCGATTTTACGTGCAGTAAATAGCAAGATCAACGTATACAAATAATAGGAATTTGAATACACATACCTTGGTTCTAATTCGCTACAATAAGATGTACAAGTCGGTGAAGATTTAATATAATTATTTTCATTTAGAAACTTTACAAGAGATACCTGACGTGAAAGAACTAATAGAAAGTTTTCATGCCAAACCGTAGGGGTAGTCGTGGCCGAGTTGTTAGTGTGACGGACTAGTAATCCAGTGTGGTGTACCTGCATAGGTTCGAATCCAGTCGGTGACGATTCTTTTCGATTTTACGTGCAGTAAATAGCAAGATCAAGGTATACAAATAATAGGAATTTGAATACACATACCTTGGTTCTAATTCGCTACAATAAGATGTACAAGTGCAAGTCGGTGAAGATTTAATATAATTATTTATATTTAGAGACTTTAGAAGAGATACCTGACGTGAAAGAACTAATAGAAAATTTTCATGCCAAACCTTAGGGGTAGTCGTGGCCGAGTTGTTAGTGTGACGGACTAGTAATCCAGTGTGGTGTCCCTGCATAGGTTCGAATCCAGTCGGTGACGATTCTTTTCGATTTTACGTGCAGTAAATAGCAAGATCAACGTATACAAATAATAGGAATTTGAATACACATACCTTGGTTCTAATTCGCTACAGTAAAATGTACAAGTGCAAGTCGGTGAAGATTTAATATAATTCTATTTATTTAGAAACTTTACAAGAGATACCTGACGTGAAAGAACTAATAGAAAGTTTTCATGCCAAACCGTAGGGGTAGTCGTGGCCGAGTTGTTAGTGTGACGGACTAGTAATCCAGTGTGGTGTCCCTGCATAGGTTCGAATCCAGTCGGTGACGATTCTTTTCGATTTTACGTGCAGTAAATAGCAAGATCAACGTATACAAATAATAGGAATTTGAATACACATACCTTGGTTCTAATTCGCTACAGTAAGATGTACAAGTGCAAGTCGGTGAAGATTTAATATAATTATTTTTATTTAGAAACTTTAGAAGAGAAACCTGACGTGAAAGAACTAATAGAAAATTTTCATGCCAAACCGTAGGGGTAGTCGTGGCCGAGTTGTTAGTGTGACGGACTAGTAATCCAGTGTTGTGTCCCTGCATAGGTTCGAATCCAGTCGGTGACGATTCTTTTCGATTTTACGTGCAGTAAATAGCAAGATCAACGTATACAAATAATAGGAATTTGAATACACATACCTTGGTTCTAATTCGCTACAATAAGATGTACAAGTCGGTGAAGATTTAATATAATTATTTTCATTTAGAAACTTTACAAGAGATACCTGACGTGAAAGAACTAATAGAAAGTTTTCATGCCAAACCGTAGGGGTAGTCGTGGCCGAGTTGTTAGTGTGACGGACTAGTAATCCAGTGTGGTGTCCCTGCATAGGTTCGAATCCAGTCAGTGACGATTCTTTTCGATTTTACGAGCAGTAAATAGCAAGATCAACGTATACAAATAATAGGTATTTGAATACACATACCTTGGTTCTAATTCGCTACAATAAGATGTACAAGTGCAAGTCGGTGAAGATTTAATATAATTATTTTTATTTAGATACTTTACAAGAGATACCTGACGTGAAAGAACTAATAGAAAGTTTTGATGCCAAACCGTAGGGGTAGTCGTGGCCGAGTTGTTATTGTGACGGACTAGTAATCCAGTGTGGTGTCCCTGCATAGGTTCGAATCCAGTCGGTGACGATTCTTTTCGATTTTACGTGCAGTAAATAGCAAGATCAACGTATACAAATAATAGGAATTTGAATACACATACCTTGGTTCTAATTCGCTACAATAAGATGTGCAAGTCGGTGAAGATTTAATATAATTATTTTTATTTAGAAACTTTACAAGAGATACTTGACGTGAAAGAACTAATAGAAAGTTTTCATGCCAAACCGTAGGGGTAGTCGTGGCCGAGTTGTTATTGTGACGGACTAGTAATCCAGTGTGGTGTCCCTGCATAGGTTCGAATCCAGTTGGTGACGATTCTTTTCGATTTTACGTGCAGTAAATAGCAAGATCAACGTATACAAATAATAGGAATTTGAATACACATACCTTGGTTCTAATTCGCTACAATAAGATGTACAAGTGCAAGTCGGTGAAGATTTAATATAATTATTTTTATTTAGAGACTTTAGAAGAGATACCTGACGTGAAAGAACTAATAGAAAATTTTCATGCCAAACCTTAGGGGTAGTCGTGGCCGAGTTGTTAGTGTGACGGACTAGTAATCCAGTGTGGTGTCCCTGCATAGGTTCGAATCCAGTCGGTGACGATTCTTTTCGATTTTACGTGCAGTAAATAGCAAGATCAACGTATACAAATAATAGGAATTTGAATACACATACCTTGGTTCTAATTCGCTACAGTAAAATGTACAAGTGCAAGTCGGTGAAGATTTAATATAATTCTTTTTATTTAGAAACTTTACAAGAGATACCTGACGTGAAAGAACTAATAGAAAGTTTTCATGCCAAACCGTAGGGGTAGTCGTGGCCGAGTTGTTAGTGTGACGGACTAGTAATCCAGTGTGGTGTCCCTGCATAGGTTCGAATCCAGTCGGTGACGATTCTTTTCGATTTTACGTGCAGTAAATAGCAAGATCAACGTATACAAATAATAGGAATTTGAATACACATACCTTGGTTCTAATTCGCTACAGTAAGATGTACAAGTGCAAGTCGGTGAAGATTTAATATAATTATTTTTATTTAGAAACTTTAGAAGAGAAACCTGACGTGAAAGAACTAATAGAAAATTTTCATGCCAAACCGTAGGGGTAGTCGTGGCCGAGTTGTTAGTGTGACGGACTAGTAATCCAGTGTGGTGTCCCTGCATAGGTTCGAATCCAGTCGGTGACGATTCTTTTCGATTTTACGTGCAGTAAATAGCAAGATCAACGTATACAAATAATAGGAATTTGAATACACATACCTTGGTTCTAATTCGCTACAATAAGATGTACAAGTCGGTGAAGATTTAATATAATTATTTTCATTTAGAAACTTTACAAGAGATACCTGACGTGAAAGAACTAATAGAAAGTTTTCATGCCAAACCGTAGGGGTAGTCGTGGCCGAGTTGTTAGTGTGACGGACTAGTAATCCAGTGTGGTGTCCCTGCATAGGTTCGAATCACGTCAGTGACGATTCTTTTCGATTTTAGGAGCAGTAAATAGCAAGATCAACGTATACAAATAATAGGAATTTGAATACACATACCTTGGTTCTAATTCGCTACAATAAGATGTACAAGTCGGTGAAGATTTAATATAATTATTTTCATTTAGAAACTTTACAAGAGATACCTGACGTGAAAGAACTAATAGAAAGTTTTCATGCCAAACCGTAGGGGTAGTCGTGGCCGAGTTGTTAGTGTGACGGACTAGTAATCCAGTGTGGTGTCCCTGCATAGGTTCGAATCACGTCAGTGACGATTCTTTTCGATTTTAGGAGCAGTAAATAGCAAGATCAACGTATACAAATAATAGGAATTTGAATACACATACCTTGGTTCTAATTCGCTACAATAAGATGTACAAGTGCAAGTCGGTGAAGATTTAATATAATTATTTTTATTTAGATACTTTACAAGAGATACCTGACGTGAAAGAACTAATAGAAAGTTTTCATGCCAAACCGTAGGGGTAGTCGTGGCCGAGTTGTTATTGTGACGGACTAGTAATCCAGTGTGGTGTCCCTGCATAGGTTCGAATCCAGTCGGTGACGATTCTTTTCGATTTTACGTGCAGTAAATAGCAAGATCAACGTATACAAATAATAGGAATTTGAATACACATACCTTGGTTCTAATTCGCTACAATAAGATGTACAAGTGCAAGTCGGTGAAGATTTAATATAATTATTTTTATTTAGAGACTTTAGAAGAGATACCTGACGTGAAAGAACTAATAGAAAATTTTCATGCCAAACCTTAGGGGTAGTCGTGGCCGAGTTGTTAGTGTGACGGACTAGTAATCCAGTGTGGTGTCCCTGCATAGGTTCGAATCCAGTCGGTGACGATTCTTTTCGATTTTACGTGCAGTAAATAGCAAGATCAACGTATACAAATAATAGGAATTTGAATACACATACCTTGGTTCTAATTCGCTACAATAAGATGTACAAGTGCAAGTCGGTGAAGATTTAATATAATTATTTTTATTTAGATACTTTACAAGAGATACCTGACGTGAAAGAACTAATAGAAAGTTTTCATGCCAAACCGTAGGGGTAGTCGTGGCCGAGTTGTTATTGTGACGGACTAGTAATCCAGTGTGGTGTCCCTGCATAGGTTCGAATCCAGTCGGTGACGATTCTTTTCGATTTTACGTGCAGTAAATAGCAAGATCAACGTATACAAATAATAGGAATTTGAATACACATACCTTGGTTCTAATTCGCTACAATAAGATGTGCAAGTCGGTGAAGATTTAATATAATTATTTTTATTTAGAAACTTTACAAGAGATACTTGACGTGAAAGAACTAATAGAAAGTTTTCATGCCAAACCGTAGGGGTAGTCGTGGCCGAGTTCTTATTGTGACGGACTAGTAATCCAGTGTGGTGTCCCTGCATAGGTTCGAATCCAGTTGGTGACGATTCTTTTCGATTTTACGTGCAGTAAATAGCAAGATCAACGTATACAAATAATAGGAATTTGAATACACATACCTTGGTTCTAATTCGCTACAATAAGATGTACAAGTCGGTGAAGATTTAATATAATTATTTTCATTTAGAAACTTTACAAGAGATACCTGACGTGAAAGAACTAATAGAAAGTTTTCATGCCAAACCGTAGGGGTAGTCGTGGCCGAGTTGTTAGTGTGACGGACTAGTAATCCAGTGTGGTGTCCCTGCATAGGTTCGAATCACGTCAGTGACGATTCTTTTCGATTTTACGAGCAGTAAATAGCAAGATCAACGTATACAAATAATAGGAATTTGAATACACATACCTTGGTTCTAATTCGCTACAATAAGATGTACAAGTGCAAGTCGGTGAAGATTTAATATAATTATTTTTATTTAGATACTTTACAAGAGATACCTGACGTGAAAGAACTAATAGAAAGTTTTCATGCCAAACCGTAGGGGTAGTCGTGGCCGAGTTGTTATTGTGACGGACTAGTAATCCAGTGTGGTGTCCCTGCATAGGTTCGAATCCAGTCGGTGACGATTCTTTTCGATTTTACGTGCAGTAAATAGCAAGATCAACGTATACAAATAATAGGAATTTGAATACACATACCTTGGTTCTAATTCGCTACAATAAGATGTGCAAGTCGGTGAAGATTTAATATAATTATTTTTATTTAGAAACTTTACAAGAGATACTTGACGTGAAAGAACTAATAGAAAGTTTTCATGCCAAACCGTAGGGGTAGTCGTGGCCGAGTTGTTATTGTGACGGACTAGTAATCCAGTGTGGTGTCCCTGCATAGGTTCGAATCCAGTTGGTGACGATTCTTTTCGATTTTACGTGCAGTAAATAGCAAGATCAACGTATACAAATAATAGGAATTTGAATACACATACCTTGGTTCTAATTCGCTACAATAAGATGTACAAGTGCAAGTCGGTGAAGATTTAATATAATTATTTTTATTTAGAGACTTTAGAAGAGATACCTGACGTGAAAGAACTAATAGAAAATTTTCATGCCAAACCTTAGGGGTAGTCGTGGCCGAGTTGTTAGTGTGACGGACTAGTAATCCAGTGTGGTGTCCCTGCATAGGTTCGAATCCAGTCGGTGACGATTCTTTTCGATTTTACGTGCAGTAAATAGCAAGATCAACGTATACAAATAATAGGAATTTGAATACACATACCTTGGTTCTAATTCGCTACAATAAGATGTACAAGTGCAAGTCGGTGAAGATTTAATATAATTATTTTTATTTAGATACTTTACAAGAGATACCTGACGTGAAAGAACTAATAGAAAGTTTTCATGCCAAACCGTAGGGGTAGTCGTGGCCGAGTTGTTATTGTGACGGACTAGTAATCCAGTGTGGTGTCCCTGCATAGGTTCGAATCCAGTCGGTGACGATTCTTTTCGATTTTACGTGCAGTAAATAGCAAGATCAACGTATACAAATAATAGGAATTTGAATACACATACCTTGGTTCTAATTCGCTACAATAAGATGTGCAAGTCGGTGAAGATTTAATATAATTATTTTTATTTAGAAACTTTACAAGAGATACTTGACGTGAAAGAACTAATAGAAAGTTTTCATGCCAAACCGTAGGGGTAGTCGTGGCCGAGTTGTTATTGTGACGGACTAGTAATCCAGTGTGGTGTCCCTGCATAGGTTCGAATCCAGTTGGTGACGATTCTTTTCGATTTTACGTGCCGTAAATAGCAAGATCAACGTATACAAATAATAGGAATTTGAATACACATACCTTGGTTCTAATTCGCTACAATAAGATGTACAAGTGCAAGTCGGTGAAGATTTAATATAATTATTTTTATTTAGAGACTTTAGAAGAGATACCTGATGTGAAAGAACTAATAGAAAATTTTCATGCCAAACCTTAGGGGTAGTCGTGGCCGAGTTGTTAGTGTGACGGACTAGTAATCCAGTGTGGTGTCCCTGCATAGGTTCGAATCCAGTCGGTGACGATTCTTTTCGATTTTACGTGCAGTAAATAGCAAGATCAACGTATACAAATAATAGGAATTTGAATACACATACCTTGGTTCTAATTCGCTACAATAAGATGTGCAAGTCGGTGAAGATTTAATATAATTATTTTTATTTAGAAACTTTACAAGAGATACTTGACGTGAAAGAACTAATAGAAAGTTTTCATGCCAAACCGTAGGGGTAGTCGTGGCCGAGTTGTTATTGTGACGGACTAGTAATCCAGTGTGGTGTCCCTGCATAGGTTCGAATCCAGTTGGTGACGATTCTTTTCGATTTTACGTGCAGTAAATAGCAAGATCAACGTATACAAATAATAGGAATTTGAATACACATACCTTGGTTGTAATTCGCTACAATAAGATGTACAAGTGCAAGTCGGTGAAGATTTAATATAATTATTTTTATTTAGAGACTTTAGAAGAGATACCTGACGTGAAAGAACTAATAGAAAATTTTCATGCCAAACCTTAGGGGTAGTCGTGGCCGAGTTGTTAGTGTGACGGACTAGTAATCCAGTGTGGTGTCCCTGCATAGGTTCGAATCCAGTCGGTGACGATTCTTTTCGATTTTACGTGCAGTAAATAGCAAGATCAACGTATACAAATAATAGGAATTTGAATACACATACCTTGGTTCTAATTCGCTACAATAAGATGTACAAGTGCAAGTCGGTGAAGATTTAATATAATTATTTTTATTTAGATACTTTACAAGAGATACCTGACGTGAAAGAACTAATAGAAAGTTTTCATGCCAAACCGTAGGGGTAGTCGTGGCCGAGTTGTTATTGTGACGGACTAGTAATCCAGTGTGGTGTCCCTGCATAGGTTCGAATCCAGTCGGTGACGATTCTTTTCGATTTTACGTGCAGTAAATAGCAAGATCAACGTATACAAATAATAGGAATTTGAATACACATACCTTGGTTCTAATTCGCTACAATAAGATGTGCAAGTCGGTGAAGATTTAATATAATTATTTTTATTTAGAAACTTTACAAGAGATACTTGACGTGAAAGAACTAATAGAAAGTTTTCATGCCAAACCGTAGGGGTAGTCGTGGCCGAGTTGTTATTGTGACGGACTAGTAATCCAGTGTGGTGTCCCTGCATAGGTTCGAATCCAGTTGGTGACGATTCTTTTCGATTTTACGTGCAGTAAATAGCAAGATCAACGTATACAAATAATAGGAATTTGAATACACATACCTTGGTTCTAATTCGCTACAATAAGATGTACAAGTGCAAGTCGGTGAAGATTTAATATAATTATTTTTATTTAGAGACTTTAGAAGAGATACCTGATGTGAAAGAACTAATAGAAAATTTTCATGCCAAACCTTAGGGGTAGTCGTGGCCGAGTTGTTAGTGTGACGGACTAGTAATCCAGTGTGGTGTCCCTGCATAGGTTCGAATCCAGTCGGTGACGATTCTTTTCGATTTAACGTGCAGTAAATAGCAAGATCAACGTATACAAATAATAGGAATTTGAATACACATACCTTGGTTCTAATTCGCTACAGTAAAATGTACAAGTGCAAGTCGGTGAAGATTTAATATAATTCTTTTTATTTAGAAACTTTACAAGAGATACCTGACGTGAAAGAACTAATAGAAAGTTTTCATGCCAAACCGTAGGGGTAGTCGTGGCCGAGTTGTTAGTGTGACGGACTAGTAATCCAGTGTGGTGTCCCTGCATAGGTTCGAATCCAGTCGGTGACGATTCTTTTCGATTTTACGTGCAGTAAATAGCAAGATCAACGTATACAAATAATAGGAATTTGAATACACATACCTTGGTTCTAATTCGCTACAATAAGATGTACAAGTCGGTGAAGATTTAATATAATTATTTTCATTTAGAAACTTTACAAGAGATACCTGACGTGAAAGAACTAATAGAAAGTTTTCATGCCAAACCGTAGGGGTAGTCGTGGCCGAGTTGTTAGTGTGACGGACTAGTAATCCAGTGTGGTGTCCCTGCATAGGTTCGAATCCAGTCGGTGACGATTCTTTTCGATTTTACGTGCAGTAAATAGCAAGATCAACGTATACAAATAATAGGAATTTGAATACACATACCTTGGTTCTAATTCGCTACAATAAGATGTACAAGTGCAAGTCGGTGAAGATTTAATATAATTATTTTTATTTAGATACTTTACAAGAGATACCTGACGTGAAAGAACTAATAGAAAGTTTTCATGCCAAACCGTAGGGGTAGTCGTGGCCGAGTTGTTAGTGTGACGGACTAGTAATCCAGTGTGGTGTCCCTGCATAGGTTCGAATCCAGTCAGTGACGATTCTTTTCGATTTTACGAGCAGTAAATAGCAAGATCAACGTATACAAATAATAGGAATTTGAATACACATACCTTGGTTCTAATTCGCTACAATAAGATGTACAAGTGCAAGTCGGTGAAGATTTAATATAATTATTTTTATTTAGATACTTTACAAGAGATACCTGACGTGAAAGAACTAATAGAAAGTTTTCATGCCAAACCGTAGGGGTAGTCGTGGCCGAGTTGTTAGTGTGACGGACTAGTAATCCAGTGTGGTGTCCCTGCATAGGTTCGAATCCAGTCGGTGACGATTCTTTTCGATTTTACGTGCAGTAAATAGCAAGATCAACGTATACAAATAATAGGAATTTGAATACACATACCTTGGTTCTAATTCGCTACAGTAAGATGTACAAGTGCAAGTCGGTGAAGATTTAATATAATTATTTTTATTTAGATACTTTACAAGAGATACCTGACGTGAAAGAACTAATAGAAAGTTTTCATGCCAAACCGTAGGGGTAGTCGTGGCCGTGTTGTTAGCGTGACGGACTAGTAATCCAGTGTGGTGTCCCTGCATAGGTTCGAATCCAGTCGGTGACGATTCTTTTCGATTTTACGTGCAGTAAATAGCAAGATCAACGTATACAAATAATAGGAATTTGAATACACATACCTTGGTTCTAATTCGCTACAATAAGATGTACAAGTGCAAGTCGGTGAAGATTTAATATAATTCTTTTTATTTAGAAACTTTACAAGAGATACCTGACGTGAAAGAACTAATAGAAAGTTTTCATGCCAAACCGTAGGGGTAGTCGTGGCCGAGTTGTTAGTGTGACGGACTAGTAATCCAGTGTGGTGTCCCTGCATAGGTTCGAATCCAGTCGGTGACGATTCTTTTCGATTTTACGTGCAGTAAATAGCAAGATCAACGTATACAAATAATAGGAATTTGAATACACATACCTTGGTTCTAATTCGCTACAATAAGATGTACAAGTGCAAGTCGGTGAAGATTTAATATAATTATTTTTATTTAGAAACTTTAGAAGAGAAACCTGACGTGAAAGAACTAATAGAAAGTTTACATGCCAAACCGTAGGGGTAGTCGTGGCCGAGTTGTTAGTGTGACGGACTAGTAATCTAGTGTGGTGTCCCTGCATAGGTTCGAATCCAGTCGGTGACGATTCTTTTCGATTTTACGTGCAGTAAATAGCAAGATCAACGTATACAAATAATAGGAATTTGAATACACATACCTTGGTTCTAATTCGCTACAATAAGATGTACAAGTGCAAGTCGGTGAAGATTTAATATAATTATTTTTATTTAGATACTTTACAAGAGATACCTGACGTGAAAGAACTAATAGAAAGTTTTCATGCCAAACCGTAGGGGTAGTCGTGGCCGAGTTGTTAGTGTGACGGACTAGTAATCCAGTGTGGTGTCCCTGCATAGGTTCGAATCCAGTCGGTGACGATTCTTTTCGATTTTACGTGCAGTAAATAGCAAGATCAACGTATACAAATAATAGGAATTTGAATACACATACCTTGGTTCTAATTCGCTACAGTAAGATGTACAAGTGCAAGTCGGTGAAGATTTAATATAATTATTTTTATTTAGATACTTTACAAGAGATACCTGACGTGAAAGAACTAATAGAAAGTTTACATGCCAAACCGTAGGGGTAGTCGTGGCCGAGTTGTTAGTGTGACGGACTAGTAATCTAGTGTGGTGTCCCTGCATAGGTTCGAATCCAGTCGGTGACGATTCTTTTCGATTTTACGTGCAGTAAATAGCAAGATCAACGTATACAAATAATAGGAATTTGAATACACATACCTTGGTTCTAATTCGCTACAATAAGATGTACAAGTGCAAGTCGGTGAAGATTTAATATAATTATTTTTATTTAGATACTTTACAAGAGATACCTGACGTGAAAGAACTAATAGAAAGTTTTCATGCCAAACCGTAGGGGTAGTCGCGGCCGAGTTGTTATTGTGACGGACTAGTAATCCAGTGTGGTGTCCCTGCATAGGTTCGAATCCAGTCGGTGACGATTCTTTTCGATTTTACGTGCAGTAAATAGCAAGATCAACGTATACAAATAATAGGAATTTGAATACACATACCTTGGTTCTAATTCGCTACAGTAAGATGTACAAGTGCAAGTCGGTGAAGATTTAATATAATTCTTTTTATTTAGAAACTTTACAAGAGATACCTGACGTGAAAGAACTAATAGAAAGTTTTCATGCCAAACCGTAGGGGTAGTCGTGGCCGAGTTGTTAGCGTGACGGACTAGTAATCCAGTGTGGTGTCCCTGCATAGGTTCGAATCCAGTCGGTGACGATTCTTTTCGATTTTACGTGCAGTAAATAGCAAGATCAACGTATACAAATAATAGGAATTTGAATACACATACCTTGGTTCTAATTCGCTACAATAAGATGTACAAGTGCAAGTCGGTGAAGATTTAATATAATTATTTTTATTTAGAAACTTTAGAAGAGAAACCTGACGTGAAAGAACTAATAGAAAGTTTACATGCCAAACCGTAGGGGTAGTCGTGGCCGAGTTGTTAGTGTGACGGACTAGTAATCTAGTGTGGTGTCCCTGCATAGGTTCGAATCCAGTCGGTGACGATTCTTTTCGATTTTACGTGCAGTAAATAGCAAGATCAACGTATACAAATAATAGGAATTTGAATACACATACCTTGGTTCTAATTCGCTACAATAAGATGTACAAGTGCAAGTCGGTGAAGATTTAATATAATTATTTTTATTTAGATACTTTACAAGAGATACCTGACGTGAAAGAACTAATAGAAAGTTTTCATGCCAAACCGTAGGGGTAGTCGTGGCCGAGTTGTTAGTGTGACGGACTAGTAATCTAGTGTGGTGTCCCTGCATAGGTTCGAATCCAGTCGGTGACGATTCTTTTCGATTTTACGTGCAGTAAATAGCAAGATCAACGTATACAAATAATAGGAATTTGAATACACATACCTTGGTTCTAATTCGCTACAATAAGATGTACAAGTGCAAGTCGGTGAAGATTTAATATAATTATTTTTATTTAGATACTTTACAAGAGATACCTGACGTGAAAGAACTAATAGAAAGTTTTCATGCCAAACCGTAGGGGTAGTCGTGGCCGAGTTGTTAGTGTGACGGACTAGTAATCCAGTGTGGTGTCCCTGCATAGGTTCGAATACAGTCAGTGACGATTCTTTTCGATTTTACGAGCAGTAAATAGCAAGATCAACGTATACAAATAATAGGAATTTGAATACACATACCTTGGTTCTAATTCGCTACAATAAGATGTACAAGTGCAAGTCGGTGAAGATTTAATATAATTATTTTTATTTAGATACTTTACAAGAGATACCTGACGTGAAAGAACTAATAGAAAGTTTTCATGCCAAACCGTAGGGGTAGTCGTGGCCGTGTTGTTAGCGTGACGGACTAGTAATCCAGTGTGGTGTCCCTGCATAGGTTCGAATCCAGTCGGTGACGATTCTTTTCGATTTTACGTGCAGTAAATAGCAAGATCAACGTATACAAATAATAGGAATTTGAATACACATACCTTGGTTCTAATTCGCTACAATAAGATGTACAAGTGCAAGTCGGTGAAGATTTAATATAATTCTTTTTATTTAGAAACTTTACAAGAGATACCTGACGTGAAAGAACTAATAGAAAGTTTTCATGCCAAACCGTAGGGGTAGTCGTGGCCGAGTTGTTAGTGTGACGGACTAGTAATCCAGTGTGGTGTCCCTGCATAGGTTCGAATCCAGTCGGTGACGATTCTTTTCGATTTTACGTGCAGTAAATAGCAAGATCAACGTATACAAATAATAGGAATTTGAATACACATACCTTGGTTCTAATTCGCTACAATAAGATGTACAAGTGCAAGTCGGTGAAGATTTAATATAATTATTTTTATTTAGAAACTTTAGAAGAGAAACCTGACGTGAAAGAACTAATAGAAAGTTTACATGCCAAACCGTAGGGGTAGTCGTGGCCGAGTTGTTAGTGTGACGGACTAGTAATCTAGTGTGGTGTCCCTGCATAGGTTCGAATCCAGTCGGTGACGATTCTTTTCGATTTTACGTGCAGTAAATAGCAAGATCAACGTATACAAATAATAGGAATTTGAATACACATACCTTGGTTCTAATTCGCTACAATAAGATGTACAAGTGCAAGTCGGTGAAGATTTAATATAATTATTTTTATTTAGATACTTTACAAGAGATACCTGACGTGAAAGAACTAATAGAAAGTTTTCATGCCAAACCGTAGGGGTAGTCGTGGCCGAGTTGTTAGTGTGACGGACTAGTAATCCAGTGTGGTGTCCCTGCATAGGTTCGAATCCAGTCGGTGACGATTCTTTTCGATTTTACGTGCAGTAAATAGCAAGATCAACGTATACAAATAATAGGAATTTGAATACACATACCTTGGTTCTAATTCGCTACAGTAAGATGTACAAGTGCAAGTCGGTGAAGATTTAATATAATTATTTTTATTTAGATACTTTACAAGAGATACCTGACGTGAAAGAACTAATAGAAAGTTTACATGCCAAACCGTAGGGGTAGTCGTGGCCGAGTTGTTAGTGTGACGGACTAGTAATCTAGTGTGGTGTCCCTGCATAGGTTCGAATCCAGTCGGTGACGATTCTTTTCGATTTTACGTGCAGTAAATAGCAAGATCAACGTATACAAATAATAGGAATTTGAATACACATACCTTGGTTCTAATTCGCTACAATAAGATGTACAAGTGCAAGTCGGTGAAGATTTAATATAATTATTTTTATTTAGATACTTTACAAGAGATACCTGACGTGAAAGAACTAATAGAAAGTTTTCATGCCAAACCGTAGGGGTAGTCGCGGCCGAGTTGTTATTGTGACGGACTAGTAATCCAGTGTGGTGTCCCTGCATAGGTTCGAATCCAGTCGGTGACGATTCTTTTCGATTTTACGTGCAGTAAATAGCAAGATCAACGTATACAAATAATAGGAATTTGAATACACATACCTTGGTTCTAATTCGCTACAGTAAGATGTACAAGTGCAAGTCGGTGAAGATTTAATATAATTCTTTTTATTTAGAAACTTTACAAGAGATACCTGACGTGAAAGAACTAATAGAAAGTTTTCATGCCAAACCGTAGGGGTAGTCGTGGCCGAGTTGTTAGCGTGACGGACTAGTAATCCAGTGTGGTGTCCCTGCATAGGTTCGAATCCAGTCGGTGACGATTCTTTTCGATTTTACGTGCAGTAAATAGCAAGATCAACGTATACAAATAATAGGAATTTGAATACACATACCTTGGTTCTAATTCGCTACAATAAGATGTACAAGTGCAAGTCGGTGAAGATTTAATATAATTATTTTTATTTAGAAACTTTAGAAGAGAAACCTGACGTGAAAGAACTAATAGAAAGTTTACATGCCAAACCGTAGGGGTAGTCGTGGCCGAGTTGTTAGTGTGACGGACTAGTAATCTAGTGTGGTGTCCCTGCATAGGTTCGAATCCAGTCGGTGACGATTCTTTTCGATTTTACGTGCAGTAAATAGCAAGATCAACGTATACAAATAATAGGAATTTGAATACACATACCTTGGTTCTAATTCGCTACAATAAGATGTACAAGTGCAAGTCGGTGAAGATTTAATATAATTATTTTTATTTAGATACTTTACAAGAGATACCTGACGTGAAAGAACTAATAGAAAGTTTTCATGCCAAACCGTAGGGGTAGTCGTGGCCGAGTTGTTAGTGTGACGGACTAGTAATCTAGTGTGGTGTCCCTGCATAGGTTCGAATCCAGTCGGTGACGATTCTTTTCGATTTTACGTGCAGTAAATAGCAAGATCAACGTATACAAATAATAGGAATTTGAATACACATACCTTGGTTCTAATTCGCTACAATAAGATGTACAAGTGCAAGTCGGTGAAGATTTAATATAATTATTTTTATTTAGATACTTTACAAGAGATACCTGACGTGAAAGAACTAATAGAAAGTTTTCATGCCAAACCGTAGGGGTAGTCGTGGCCGAGTTGTTAGTGTGACGGACTAGTAATCCAGTGTGGTGTCCCTGCATAGGTTCGAATACAGTCAGTGACGATTCTTTTCGATTTTACGAGCAGTAAATAGCAAGATCAACGTATACAAATAATAGGAATTTGAATACACATACCTTGGTTCTAATTCGCTACAATAAGATGTACAAGTGCAAGTCGGTGAAGATTTAATATAATTATTTTTATTTAGATACTTTACAAGAGATACCTGACGTGAAAGAACTAATAGAAAGTTTTCATGCCAAACCGTAGGGGTAGTCGTGGCCGAGTTGTTAGTGTGACGGACTAGTAATCCAGTGTGGTGTCCCTGCATAGGTTCGAATCCAGTCGGTGACGATTCTTTTCGATTTTACGTGCAGTAAATAGCAAGATCAACGTATACAAATAATAGGAATTTGAATACACATAGCTTGGTTCTAATTCGCTACAGTAAGATGTACAAGTGCAAGTCGGTGAAGATTTAATATAATTATTTTTATTTAGATACTTTACAAGAGATACCTGACGTGAAAGAACTAATAGAAAGTTTTCATGCCAAACCGTAGGGGTAGTCGTGGCCGAGTTGTTAGCGTGACGGACTAGTAATCCAGTGTGGTGTCCCTGCATAGGTTCGAATCCAGTCGGTGACGATTCTTTTCGATTTTACGTGCAGTAAATAGCAAGATCAACGTATACAAATAATAGGAATTTGAATACACATACCTTGGTTCTAATTCGCTACAATAAGATGTACAAGTGCAAGTCGGTGAAGATTTAATATAATTATTTTTATTTAGAAACTTTACAAGAGATACCTGACGTGAAAGAACTAATAGAAAGTTTTCATGCCAAACCGTAGGGGTAGTCGTGGCCGAGTTGTTAGCGTGACGGACTAGTAATCCAGTGTGGTGTCCCTGCATAGGTTCGAATCCAGTCGGTGACGATTCTTTTCGATTTTACGTGCAGTAAATAGCAAGATCAACGTATACAAATAATAGGAATTTGAATACACATACCTTGGTTCTAATTCGCTACAGTAAAATGTACAAGTGCAAGTCGGTGAAGATTTAATATAATTCTTTTTATTTAGAAACTTTACAAGAGATACCTGACGTGAAAGAACTAATAGAAAGTTTTCATGCCAAACCGTAGGGGTAGTCGTGGCCGAGTTGTTAGTGTGACGGACTAGTAATCTAGTGTGGTGTCCCTGCATAGGTTCGAATCCAGTCGGTGACGATTCTTTTCGATTTTACGTGCAGTAAATAGCAAGATCAACGTATACAAATAATAGGAATTTGAATACACATACCTTGGTTCTAATTCGCTACAGTAAAATGTACAAGTGCAAGTCGGTGAAGATTTAATATAATTCTTTTTATTTAGAAACTTTACAAGAGATACCTGACGTGAAAGACCTAATAGAAAGTTTTCATGCCAAACCGTAGGGGTAGTCGTGGCCGAGTTGTTAGTGTGACGGACTAGTAATCCAGTGTGGTGTCCCTGCATAGGTTCGAATCCAGTCGGTGACGATTCTTTTCGATTTTACGTGCAGTAAATAGCAAGATCAACGTATACAAATAATAGGAATTTGAATACACGTACCTTGGTTCTAATTCGCTACAATAAGATGTACAAGTGCAAGTCGGTGAAGATTTAATATAATTATTTTTATTTAGATACTTTACAAGAGATACCTGACGTGAAAGAACTAATAGAAAGTTTACATGCCAAACCGTAGGGGTAGTCGTGGCCGAGTTGTTAGTGTGACGGACTAGTAATCTAGTGTGGTGTCCCTGCATAGGTTCGAATCCAGTCGGTGACGATTCTTTTCGATTTTACGTGCAGTAAATAGCAAGATCAACGTATACAAATAATAGGAATTTGAATACACATACCTTGGTTCTAATTCGCTACAATAAGATGTACAAGTGCAAGTCGGTGAAGATTTAATATAATTATTTTTATTTAGATACTTTACAAGAGATACCTGACGTGAAAGAACTAATAGAAAGTTTTCATGCCAAACCGTAGGGGTAGTCGCGGCCGAGTTGTTATTGTGACGGACTAGTAATCCAGTGTGGTGTCCCTGCATAGGTTCGAATCCAGTCGGTGACGATTCTTTTCGATTTTACGTGCAGTAAATAGCAAGATCAACGTATACAAATAATAGGAATTTGAATACACATACCTTGGTTCTAATTCGCTACAGTAAGATGTACAAGTGCAAGTCGGTGAAGATTTAATATAATTCTTTTTATTTAGAAACTTTACAAGAGATACCTGACGTGAAAGAACTAATAGAAAGTTTTCATGCCAAACCGTAGGGGTAGTCGTGGCCGAGTTGTTAGCGTGACGGACTAGTAATCCAGTGTGGTGTCCCTGCATAGGTTCGAATCCAGTCGGTGACGATTCTTTTCGATTTTACGTGCAGTAAATAGCAAGATCAACGTATACAAATAATAGGAATTTGAATACACATACCTTGGTTCTAATTCGCTACAATAAGATGTACAAGTGCAAGTCGGTGAAGATTTAATATAATTCTTTTTATTTAGAAACTTTACAAGAGATACCTGACGTGAAAGAACTAATAGAAAGTTTTCATGCCAAACCGTAGGGGTAGTCGTGGCCGAGTTGTTATTGTGACGGACTAGTAATCCAGTGTGGTGTCCCTGCATAGGTTCGAATCCAGTCGGTGACGATTCTTTTCGATTTTACGTGCAGTAAATAGCAAGATCAACGTATACAAATAATAGGAATTTGAATACACATACCTTGGTTCTAATTCGCTACAGTAAAATGTACAAGTGCAAGTCGGTGAAGATTTAATATAATTCTTTTTATTTAGAAACTTTACAAGAGATACCTGACGTGAAAGAACTAATAGAAAGTTTTCATGCCAAACCGTAGGGGTAGTCGTGGCCGAGTTGTTAGTGTGACGGACTAGTAATCCAGTGTGGTGTCCCTGCATAGGTTCGAATCCAGTCGGTGACGATTCTTTTCGATTTTACGTGCAGTAAATAGCAAGATCAACGTATACAAATAATAGGAATTTGAATACACATACCTTGGTTCTAATTCGCTACAGTAAGATGTACAAGTGCAAGTCGGTGAAGATTTAATATAATTATTTTTATTTAGATACTTTACAAGAGATACCTGACGTGAAAGAACTAATAGAAAGTTTTCATGCCAAACCGTAGGGGTAGTCGTGGCCGAGTTGTTAGTGTGACGGACTAGTAATCCAGTGTGGTGTCCCTGCATAGGTTCGAATCCAGTCGGTGACGATTCTTTTCGATTTTACGTGCAGTAAATAGCAAGATCAACGTATACAAATAATAGGAATTTGAATACACATACCTTGGTTCTAATTCGCTACAGTAAGATGTACAAGTGCAAGTCGGTGAAGATTTAATATAATTATTTTTATTTAGATACTTTACAAGAGATACCTGACGTGAAAGAACTAATAGAAAGTTTACATGCCAAACCGTAGGGGTAGTCGTGGCCGAGTTGTTAGTGTGACGGACTAGTAATGCAGTGTGGTGTCCCTGCATAGGTTCGAATCCAGTCGGTGACGATTCTTTTCGATTTTACGTGCAGTAAATAGCAAGATCAACGTATACAAATAATAGGAATTTGAATACACATAGCTTGGTTCTAATTCGCTACAGTAAAATGTACAAGTGCAAGTCGGTGAAGATTTAATATAATTCTTTTTATTTAGAAACTTTACAAGAGATACCTGACGTGAAAGAACTAATAGAAAGTTTTCATGCCAAACCGTAGGGGTAGTCGTGGCCGAGTTGTTAGTGTGACGGACTAGTAATCCAGTGTGGTGTCCCTGCATAGGTTCGAATCCAGTCGGTGACGATTCTTTTCGATTTTACGTGCAGTAAATAGCAAGATCAACGTATACAAATAATAGGAATTTGAATACACATACCTTGGTTCTAATTCGCTACAATAAGATGTACAAGTGCAAGTCGGTGAAGATTTAATATAATTATTTTTATTTAGAAACTTTAGAAGAGAAACCTGACGTGAAAGAACTAATAGAAAGTTTACATGCCAAACCGTAGGGGTAGTCGTGGCCGAGTTGTTATTGTGACGGACTAGTAATCCAGTGTGGTGTCCCTGCATAGGTTCGAATCCAGTCGGTGACGATTCTTTTCGATTTTACGTGCAGTAAATAGCAAGATCAACGTATACAAATAATAGGAATTTGAATACACATACCTTGGTTCTAATTCGCTACAGTAAAATGTACAAGTGCAAGTCGGTGAAGATTTAATATAATTCTTTTTATTTAGAAACTTTACAAGAGATACCTGACGTGAAAGAACTAATAGAAAGTTTTCATGCCAAACCGTAGGGGTAGTCGTGGCCGAGTTGTTAGTGTGACGGACTAGTAATCCAGTGTGGTGTCCCTGCATAGGTTCGAATCCAGTCGGTGACGATTCTTTTCGATTTTACGTGCAGTAAATAGCAAGATCAACGTATACAAATAATAGGAATTTGAATACACATACCTTGGTTCTAATTCGCTACAGTAAGATGTACAAGTGCAAGTCGGTGAAGATTTAATATAATTATTTTTATTTAGATACTTTACAAGAGATACCTGACGTGAAAGAACTAATAGAAAGTTTTCATGCCAAACCGTAGGGGTAGTCGTGGCCGAGTTGTTAGTGTGACGGACTAGTAATCCAGTGTGGTGTCCCTGCATAGGTTCGAATCCAGTCGGTGACGATTCTTTTCGATTTTACGTGCAGTAAATAGCAAGATCAACGTATACAAATAATAGGAATTTGAATACACATACCTTGGTTCTAATTCGCTACAGTAAGATGTACAAGTGCAAGTCGGTGAAGATTTAATATAATTATTTTTATTTAGATACTTTACAAGAGATACCTGACGTGAAAGAACTAATAGAAAGTTTACATGCCAAACCGTAGGGGTAGTCGTGGCCGAGTTGTTAGTGTGACGGACTAGTAATGCAGTGTGGTGTCCCTGCATAGGTTCGAATCCAGTCGGTGACGATTCTTTTCGATTTTACGTGCAGTAAATAGCAAGATCAACGTATACAAATAATAGGAATTTGAATACACATAGCTTGGTTCTAATTCGCTACAGTAAAATGTACAAGTGCAAGTCGGTGAAGATTTAATATAATTCTTTTTATTTAGAAACTTTACAAGAGATACCTGACGTGAAAGAACTAATAGAAAGTTTTCATGCCAAACCGTAGGGGTAGTCGTGGCCGAGTTGTTAGTGTGACGGACTAGTAATCCAGTGTGGTGTCCCTGCATAGGTTCGAATCCAGTCGGTGACGATTCTTTTCGATTTTACGTGCAGTAAATAGCAAGATCAACGTATACAAATAATAGGAATTTGAATACACATACCTTGGTTCTAATTCGCTACAATAAGATGTACAAGTGCAAGTCGGTGAAGATTTAATATAATTATTTTTATTTAGAAACTTTAGAAGAGAAACCTGACGTGAAAGAACTAATAGAAAGTTTACATGCCAAACCGTAGGGGTAGTCGTGGCCGAGTTGTTAGTGTGACGGACTAGTAATCTAGTGTGGTGTCCCTGCATAGGTTCGAATCCAGTCGGTGACGATTCTTTTCGATTTTACGTGCAGTAAATAGCAAGATCAACGTATACAAATAATAGGAATTTGAATACACATACCTTGGTTCTAATTCGCTACAATAAGATGTACAAGTGCAAGTCGGTGAAGATTTAATATAATTATTTTTATTTAGATACTTTACAAGAGATACCTGACGTGAAAGAACTAATAGAAAGTTTTCATGCCAAACCGTAGGGGTAGTCGTGGCCGAGTTGTTAGTGTGACGGACTAGTAATCCAGTGTGGTGTCCCTGCATAGGTTCGAATCCAGTCGGTGACGATTCTTTTCGATTTTACGTGCAGTAAATAGCAAGATCAACGTATACAAATAATAGGAATTTGAATACACATACCTTGGTTCTAATTCGCTACAGTAAGATGTACAAGTGCAAGTCGGTGAAGATTTAATATAATTATTTTTATTTAGATACTTTACAAGAGATACCTGACGTGAAAGAACTAATAGAAAGTTTACATGCCAAACCGTAGGGGTAGTCGTGGCCGAGTTGTTAGTGTGACGGACTAGTAATCCAGTGTGGTGTCCCTGCATAGGTTCGAATCCAGTCGGTGACGATTCTATTCGATTTTACGTGCAGTAAATAGCAAGATCAACGTATACAAATAATAGGAATTTGAATACACATACCTTGGTTCTAATTCGCTACAGTAAAATGTACAAGTGCAAGTCGGTGAAGATTTAATATAATTCTTTTTATTTAGAAACTTTACAAGAGATACCTGACGTGAAAGAACTAATAGAAAGTTTTCATGCCAAACCGTAGGGGTAGTCGTGGCCGAGTTGTTAGTGTGACGGACTAGTAATCCAGTGTGGTGTCCCTGCATAGGTTCGAATCCAGTCGGTGACGATTCTTTTCGATTTTACGTGCAGTAAATAGCAAGATCAACGTATACAAATAATAGGAATTTGAATACACATACCTTGGTTCTAATTCGCTACAATAAGATGTACAAGTGCAAGTCGGTGAAGATTTAATATAATTATTTTTATTTAGAAACTTTAGAAGAGAAACCTGACGTGAAAGAACTAATAGAAAGTTTACATGCCAAACCGTAGGGGTAGTCGTGGCCGAGTTGTTAGTGTGACGGACTAGTAATCTAGTGTGGTGTCCCTGCATAGGTTCGAATCCAGTCGGTGACGATTCTTTTCGATTTTACGTGCAGTAAATAGCAAGATCAACGTATACAAATAATAGGAATTTGAATACACATACCTTGGTTCTAATTCGCTACAATAAGATGTACAAGTGCAAGTCGGTGAAGATTTAATATAATTATTTTTATTTAGATACTTTACAAGAGATACCTGACGTGAAAGAACTAATAGAAAGTTTTCATGCCAAACCGTAGGGGTAGTCGTGGCCGAGTTGTTAGTGTGACGGACTAGTAATCCAGTGTGGTGTCCCTGCATAGGTTCGAATCCAGTCGGTGACGATTCTTTTCGATTTTACGTGCAGTAAATAGCAAGATCAACGTATACAAATAATAGGAATTTGAATACACATACCTTGGTTCTAATTCGCTACAGTAAGATGTACAAGTGCAAGTCGGTGAAGATTTAATATAATTATTTTTATTTAGATACTTTACAAGAGATACCTGACGTGAAAGAACTAATAGAAAGTTTACATGCCAAACCGTAGGGGTAGTCGTGGCCGAGTTGTTAGTGTGACGGACTAGTAATCTAGTGTGGTGTCCCTGCATAGGTTCGAATCCAGTCGGTGACGATTCTTTTCGATTTTACGTGCAGTAAATAGCAAGATCAACGTATACAAATAATAGGAATTTGAATACACATACCTTGGTTCTAATTCGCTACAATAAGATGTACAAGTGCAAGTCGGTGAAGATTTAATATAATTATTTTTATTTAGATACTTTACAAGAGATACCTGACGTGAAAGAACTAATAGAAAGTTTTCATGCCAAACCGTAGGGGTAGTCGCGGCCGAGTTGTTATTGTGACGGACTAGTAATCCAGTGTGGTGTCCCTGCATAGGTTCGAATCCAGTCGGTGACGATTCTTTTCGATTTTACGTGCAGTAAATAGCAAGATCAACGTATACAAATAATAGGAATTTGAATACACATACCTTGGTTCTAATTCGCTACAGTAAGATGTACAAGTGCAAGTCGGTGAAGATTTAATATAATTCTTTTTATTTAGAAACTTTACAAGAGATACCTGACGTGAAAGAACTAATAGAAAGTTTTCATGCCAAACCGTAGGGGTAGTCGTGGCCGAGTTGTTAGCGTGACGGACTAGTAATCCAGTGTGGTGTCCCTGCATAGGTTCGAATCCAGTCGGTGACGATTCTTTTCGATTTTACGTGCAGTAAATAGCAAGATCAACGTATACAAATAATAGGAATTTGAATACACATACCTTGGTTCTAATTCGCTACAATAAGATGTACAAGTGCAAGTCGGTGAAGATTTAATATAATTCTTTTTATTTAGAAACTTTACAAGAGATACCTGACGTGAAAGAACTAATAGAAAGTTTTCATGCCAAACCGTAGGGGTAGTCGTGGCCGAGTTGTTATTGTGACGGACTAGTAATCCAGTGTGGTGTCCCTGCATAGGTTCGAATCCAGTCGGTGACGATTCTTTTCGATTTTACGTGCAGTAAATAGCAAGATCAACGTATACAAATAATAGGAATTTGAATACACATAGCTTGGTTCTAATTCGCTACAGTAAAATGTACAAGTGCAAGTCGGTGAAGATTTAATATAATTCTTTTTATTTAGAAACTTTACAAGAGATACCTGACGTGAAAGAACTAATAGAAAGTTTACATGCCAAACCGTAGGGGTAGTCGTGGCCGAGTTGTTATTGTGACGGACTAGTAATCCAGTGTGGTGTCCCTGCATAGGTTCGAATCCAGTCGGTGACGATTCTTTTCGATTTTACGTGCAGTAAATAGCAAGATCAACGTATACAAATAATAGGAATTTGAATACACATACCTTGGTTCTAATTCGCTACAGTAAAATGTACAAGTGCAAGTCGGTGAAGATTTAATATAATTCTTTTTATTTAGAAACTTTACAAGAGATACCTGACGTGAAAGAACTAATAGAAAGTTTTCATGCCAAACCGTAGGGGTAGTCGTGGCCGAGTTGTTAGTGTGACGGACTAGTAATCCAGTGTGGTGTCCCTGCATAGGTTCGAATCCAGTCGGTGACGATTCTTTTCGATTTTACGTGCAGTAAATAGCAAGATCAACGTATACAAATAATAGGAATTTGAATACACATACCTTGGTTCTAATTCGCTACAGTAAGATGTACAAGTGCAAGTCGGTGAAGATTTAATATAATTATTTTTATTTAGATACTTTACAAGAGATACCTGACGTGAAAGAACTAATAGAAAGTTTTCATGCCAAACCGTAGGGGTAGTCGTGGCCGAGTTGTTAGTGTGACGGACTAGTAATCCAGTGTGGTGTCCCTGCATAGGTTCGAATCCAGTCGGTGACGATTCTTTTCGATTTTACGTGCAGTAAATAGCAAGATCAACGTATACAAATAATAGGAATTTGAATACACATACCTTGGTTCTAATTCGCTACAGTAAGATGTACAAGTGCAAGTCGGTGAAGATTTAATATAATTATTTTTATTTAGATACTTTACAAGAGATACCTGACGTGAAAGAACTAATAGAAAGTTTACATGCCAAACCGTAGGGGTAGTCGTGGCCGAGTTGTTAGTGTGACGGACTAGTAATGCAGTGTGGTGTCCCTGCATAGGTTCGAATCCAGTCGGTGACGATTCTTTTCGATTTTACGTGCAGTAAATAGCAAGATCAACGTATACAAATAATAGGAATTTGAATACACATAGCTTGGTTCTAATTCGCTACAGTAAAATGTACAAGTGCAAGTCGGTGAAGATTTAATATAATTCTTTTTATTTAGAAACTTTACAAGAGATACCTGACGTGAAAGAACTAATAGAAAGTTTTCATGCCAAACCGTAGGGGTAGTCGTGGCCGAGTTGTTAGTGTGACGGACTAGTAATCCAGTGTGGTGTCCCTGCATAGGTTCGAATCCAGTCGGTGACGATTCTTTTCGATTTTACGTGCAGTAAATAGCAAGATCAACGTATACAAATAATAGGAATTTGAATACACATACCTTGGTTCTAATTCGCTACAATAAGATGTACAAGTGCAAGTCGGTGAAGATTTAATATAATTATTTTTATTTAGAAACTTTAGAAGAGAAACCTGACGTGAAAGAACTAATAGAAAGTTTACATGCCAAACCGTAGGGGTAGTCGTGGCCGAGTTGTTAGTGTGACGGACTAGTAATCTAGTGTGGTGTCCCTGCATAGGTTCGAATCCAGTCGGTGACGATTCTTTTCGATTTTACGTGCAGTAAATAGCAAGATCAACGTATACAAATAATAGGAATTTGAATACACATACCTTGGTTCTAATTCGCTACAATAAGATGTACAAGTGCAAGTCGGTGAAGATTTAATATAATTATTTTTATTTAGATACTTTACAAGAGATACCTGACGTGAAAGAACTAATAGAAAGTTTTCATGCCAAACCGTAGGGGTAGTCGTGGCCGAGTTGTTAGTGTGACGGACTAGTAATCCAGTGTGGTGTCCCTGCATAGGTTCGAATCCAGTCGGTGACGATTCTTTTCGATTTTACGTGCAGTAAATAGCAAGATCAACGTATACAAATAATAGGAATTTGAATACACATACCTTGGTTCTAATTCGCTACAGTAAGATGTACAAGTGCAAGTCGGTGAAGATTTAATATAATTATTTTTATTTAGATACTTTACAAGAGATACCTGACGTGAAAGAACTAATAGAAAGTTTTCATGCCAAACCGTAGGGGTAGTCGTGGCCGAGTTGTTAGTGTGACGGACTAGTAATCCAGTGTGGTGTCC
This sequence comes from Sepiola atlantica, assembly GCA_963556195.1. Taxonomy (NCBI): domain Eukaryota; kingdom Metazoa; phylum Mollusca; class Cephalopoda; order Sepiida; family Sepiolidae; genus Sepiola; species Sepiola atlantica. The sequence continues at coordinate 53,230,203 of OY744542.1, forward strand.
CTGCATAGGTTCGAATCCAGTCGGTGACGATTCTTTTCGATTTTACGTGCAGTAAATAGCAAGATCAACGTATACAAATAATAGGAATTTGAATACACATACCTTGGTTCTAATTCGCTACAGTAAGATGTACAAGTGCAAGTCGGTGAAGATTTAATATAATTATTTTTATTTAGATACTTTACAAGAGATACCTGACGTGAAAGAACTAATAGAAAGTTTACATGCCAAACCGTAGGGGTAGTCGTGGCCGAGTTGTTAGTGTGACGGACTAGTAATCCAGTGTGGTGTCCCTGCATAGGTTCGAATCCAGTCGGTGACGATTCTATTCGATTTTACGTGCAGTAAATAGCAAGATCAACGTATACAAATAATAGGAATTTGAATACACATACCTTGGTTCTAATTCGCTACAGTAAAATGTACAAGTGCAAGTCGGTGAAGATTTAATATAATTCTTTTTATTTAGAAACTTTACAAGAGATACCTGACGTGAAAGAACTAATAGAAAGTTTTCATGCCAAACCGTAGGGGTAGTCGTGGCCGAGTTGTTAGTGTGACGGACTAGTAATCCAGTGTGGTGTCCCTGCATAGGTTCGAATCCAGTCGGTGACGATTCTTTTCGATTTTACGTGCAGTAAATAGCAAGATCAACGTATACAAATAATAGGAATTTGAATACACATACCTTGGTTCTAATTCGCTACAATAAGATGTACAAGTGCAAGTCGGTGAAGATTTAATATAATTATTTTTATTTAGAAACTTTAGAAGAGAAACCTGACGTGAAAGAACTAATAGAAAGTTTACATGCCAAACCGTAGGGGTAGTCGTGGCCGAGTTGTTAGTGTGACGGACTAGTAATCTAGTGTGGTGTCCCTGCATAGGTTCGAATCCAGTCGGTGACGATTCTTTTCGATTTTACGTGCAGTAAATAGCAAGATCAACGTATACAAATAATAGGAATTTGAATACACATACCTTGGTTCTAATTCGCTACAATAAGATGTACAAGTGCAAGTCGGTGAAGATTTAATATAATTATTTTTATTTAGATACTTTACAAGAGATACCTGACGTGAAAGAACTAATAGAAAGTTTTCATGCCAAACCGTAGGGGTAGTCGTGGCCGAGTTGTTAGTGTGACGGACTAGTAATCCAGTGTGGTGTCCCTGCATAGGTTCGAATCCAGTCGGTGACGATTCTTTTCGATTTTACGTGCAGTAAATAGCAAGATCAACGTATACAAATAATAGGAATTTGAATACACATACCTTGGTTCTAATTCGCTACAGTAAGATGTACAAGTGCAAGTCGGTGAAGATTTAATATAATTATTTTTATTTAGATACTTTACAAGAGATACCTGACGTGAAAGAACTAATAGAAAGTTTACATGCCAAACCGTAGGGGTAGTCGTGGCCGAGTTGTTAGTGTGACGGACTAGTAATCTAGTGTGGTGTCCCTGCATAGGTTCGAATCCAGTCGGTGACGATTCTTTTCGATTTTACGTGCAGTAAATAGCAAGATCAACGTATACAAATAATAGGAATTTGAATACACATACCTTGGTTCTAATTCGCTACAATAAGATGTACAAGTGCAAGTCGGTGAAGATTTAATATAATTATTTTTATTTAGATACTTTACAAGAGATACCTGACGTGAAAGAACTAATAGAAAGTTTTCATGCCAAACCGTAGGGGTAGTCGCGGCCGAGTTGTTATTGTGACGGACTAGTAATCCAGTGTGGTGTCCCTGCATAGGTTCGAATCCAGTCGGTGACGATTCTTTTCGATTTTACGTGCAGTAAATAGCAAGATCAACGTATACAAATAATAGGAATTTGAATACACATACCTTGGTTCTAATTCGCTACAGTAAGATGTACAAGTGCAAGTCGGTGAAGATTTAATATAATTCTTTTTATTTAGAAACTTTACAAGAGATACCTGACGTGAAAGAACTAATAGAAAGTTTTCATGCCAAACCGTAGGGGTAGTCGTGGCCGAGTTGTTAGCGTGACGGACTAGTAATCCAGTGTGGTGTCCCTGCATAGGTTCGAATCCAGTCGGTGACGATTCTTTTCGATTTTACGTGCAGTAAATAGCAAGATCAACGTATACAAATAATAGGAATTTGAATACACATACCTTGGTTCTAATTCGCTACAATAAGATGTACAAGTGCAAGTCGGTGAAGATTTAATATAATTCTTTTTATTTAGAAACTTTACAAGAGATACCTGACGTGAAAGAACTAATAGAAAGTTTTCATGCCAAACCGTAGGGGTAGTCGTGGCCGAGTTGTTATTGTGACGGACTAGTAATCCAGTGTGGTGTCCCTGCATAGGTTCGAATCCAGTCGGTGACGATTCTTTTCGATTTTACGTGCAGTAAATAGCAAGATCAACGTATACAAATAATAGGAATTTGAATACACATACCTTGGTTCTAATTCGCTACAGTAAAATGTACAAGTGCAAGTCGGTGAAGATTTAATATAATTCTTTTTATTTAGAAACTTTACAAGAGATACCTGACGTGAAAGAACTAATAGAAAGTTTTCATGCCAAACCGTAGGGGTAGTCGTGGCCGAGTTGTTAGTGTGACGGACTAGTAATCCAGTGTGGTGTCCCTGCATAGGTTCGAATCCAGTCGGTGACGATTCTTTTCGATTTTACGTGCAGTAAATAGCAAGATCAACGTATACAAATAATAGGAATTTGAATACACATACCTTGGTTCTAATTCGCTACAGTAAGATGTACAAGTGCAAGTCGGTGAAGATTTAATATAATTATTTTTATTTAGATACTTTACAAGAGATACCTGACGTGAAAGAACTAATAGAAAGTTTTCATGCCAAACCGTAGGGGTAGTCGTGGCCGAGTTGTTAGTGTGACGGACTAGTAATCCAGTGTGGTGTCCCTGCATAGGTTCGAATCCAGTCGGTGACGATTCTTTTCGATTTTACGTGCAGTAAATAGCAAGATCAACGTATACAAATAATAGGAATTTGAATACACATACCTTGGTTCTAATTCGCTACAGTAAGATGTACAAGTGCAAGTCGGTGAAGATTTAATATAATTATTTTTATTTAGATACTTTACAAGAGATACCTGACGTGAAAGAACTAATAGAAAGTTTACATGCCAAACCGTAGGGGTAGTCGTGGCCGAGTTGTTAGTGTGACGGACTAGTAATGCAGTGTGGTGTCCCTGCATAGGTTCGAATCCAGTCGGTGACGATTCTTTTCGATTTTACGTGCAGTAAATAGCAAGATCAACGTATACAAATAATAGGAATTTGAATACACATAGCTTGGTTCTAATTCGCTACAGTAAAATGTACAAGTGCAAGTCGGTGAAGATTTAATATAATTCTTTTTATTTAGAAACTTTACAAGAGATACCTGACGTGAAAGAACTAATAGAAAGTTTTCATGCCAAACCGTAGGGGTAGTCGTGGCCGAGTTGTTAGTGTGACGGACTAGTAATCCAGTGTGGTGTCCCTGCATAGGTTCGAATCCAGTCGGTGACGATTCTTTTCGATTTTACGTGCAGTAAATAGCAAGATCAACGTATACAAATAATAGGAATTTGAATACACATACCTTGGTTCTAATTCGCTACAATAAGATGTACAAGTGCAAGTCGGTGAAGATTTAATATAATTATTTTTATTTAGAAACTTTAGAAGAGAAACCTGACGTGAAAGAACTAATAGAAAGTTTACATGCCAAACCGTAGGGGTAGTCGTGGCCGAGTTGTTAGTGTGACGGACTAGTAATCTAGTGTGGTGTCCCTGCATAGGTTCGAATCCAGTCGGTGACGATTCTTTTCGATTTTACGTGCAGTAAATAGCAAGATCAACGTATACAAATAATAGGAATTTGAATACACATACCTTGGTTCTAATTCGCTACAATAAGATGTACAAGTGCAAGTCGGTGAAGATTTAATATAATTATTTTTATTTAGATACTTTACAAGAGATACCTGACGTGAAAGAACTAATAGAAAGTTTTCATGCCAAACCGTAGGGGTAGTCGTGGCCGAGTTGTTAGTGTGACGGACTAGTAATCCAGTGTGGTGTCCCTGCATAGGTTCGAATCCAGTCGGTGACGATTCTTTTCGATTTTACGTGCAGTAAATAGCAAGATCAACGTATACAAATAATAGGAATTTGAATACACATACCTTGGTTCTAATTCGCTACAGTAAGATGTACAAGTGCAAGTCGGTGAAGATTTAATATAATTATTTTTATTTAGATACTTTACAAGAGATACCTGACGTGAAAGAACTAATAGAAAGTTTTCATGCCAAACCGTAGGGGTAGTCGTGGCCGAGTTGTTAGTGTGACGGACTAGTAATCCAGTGTGGTGTCCCTGCATAGGTTCGAATCCAGTCGGTGACGATTCTTTTCGATTTTACGTGCAGTAAATAGCAAGATCAACGTATACAAATAATAGGAATTTGAATACACATACCTTGGTTCTAATTCGCTACAGTAAGATGTACAAGTGCAAGTCGGTGAAGATTTAATATAATTATTTTTATTTAGATACTTTACAAGAGATACCTGACGTGAAAGAACTAATAGAAAGTTTACATGCCAAACCGTAGGGGTAGTCGTGGCCGAGTTGTTAGTGTGACGGACTAGTAATCCAGTGTGGTGTCCCTGCATAGGTTCGAATCCAGTCGGTGACGATTCTATTCGATTTTACGTGCAGTAAATAGCAAGATCAACGTATACAAATAATAGGAATTTGAATACACATACCTTGGTTCTAATTCGCTACAGTAAAATGTACAAGTGCAAGTCGGTGAAGATTTAATATAATTCTTTTTATTTAGAAACTTTACAAGAGATACCTGACGTGAAAGAACTAATAGAAAGTTTTCATGCCAAACCGTAGGGGTAGTCGTGGCCGAGTTGTTAGTGTGACGGACTAGTAATCCAGTGTGGTGTCCCTGCATAGGTTCGAATCCAGTCGGTGACGATTCTTTTCGATTTTACGTGCAGTAAATAGCAAGATCAACGTATACAAATAATAGGAATTTGAATACACATACCTTGGTTCTAATTCGCTACAATAAGATGTACAAGTGCAAGTCGGTGAAGATTTAATATAATTATTTTTATTTAGAAACTTTAGAAGAGAAACCTGACGTGAAAGAACTAATAGAAAGTTTACATGCCAAACCGTAGGGGTAGTCGTGGCCGAGTTGTTAGTGTGACGGACTAGTAATCTAGTGTGGTGTCCCTGCATAGGTTCGAATCCAGTCGGTGACGATTCTTTTCGATTTTACGTGCAGTAAATAGCAAGATCAACGTATACAAATAATAGGAATTTGAATACACATACCTTGGTTCTAATTCGCTACAGTAAGATGTACAAGTGCAAGTCGGTGAAGATTTAATATAATTATTTTTATTTAGATACTTTACAAGAGATACCTGACGTGAAAGAACTAATAGAAAGTTTTCATGCCAAACCGTAGGGGTAGTCGTGGCCGAGTTGTTAGCGTGACGGACTAGTAATCCAGTGTGGTGTCCCTGCATAGGTTCGAATCCAGTCGGTGACGATTCTTTTCGATTTTACGTGCAGTAAATAGCAAGATCAACGTATACAAATAATAGGAATTTGAATACACATACCTTGGTTCTAATTCGCTACAATAAGATGTACAAGTGCAAGTCGGTGAAGATTTAATATAATTCTTTTTATTTAGAAACTTTACAAGAGATACCTGACGTGAAAGAACTAATAGAAAGTTTACATGCCAAACCGTAGGGGTAGTCGTGGCCGAGTTGTTAGTGTGACGGACTAGTAATCCAGTGTGGTGTCCCTGCATAGGTTCGAATCCAGTCGGTGACGATTCTTTTCGATTTTACGTGCAGTAAATAGCAAGATCAACGTATACAAATAATAGGAATTTGAATACACATACCTTGGTTCTAATTCGCTACAATAAGATGTACAAGTGCAAGTCGGTGAAGATTTAATATAATTATTTTTATTTAGAAACTTTAGAAGAGAAACCTGACGTGAAAGAACTAATAGAAAGTTTACATGCCAAACCGTAGGGGTAGTCGTGGCCGAGTTGTTAGTGTGACGGATTAGTAATCTAGTGTGGTGTACCTGCATAGGTTCGAATCCAGTCGGTGACGATTCTTTTCGATTTTACGTGCAGTAAATAGCAAGATCAACGTATACAAATAATAGGAATTTGAATACACATACCTTGGTTCTAATTCGCTACAATAAGATGTACAAGTGCAAGTCGGTGAAGATTTAATATAATTATTTTTATTTAGAAACTTTAGAAGAGAAACCTGACGTGAAAGAACTAATAGAAAGTTTACATGCCAAACCGTAGGGGTAGTCGTGGCCGAGTTGTTAGTGTGACGGACTAGTAATCTAGTGTGGTGTCCCTGCATAGGTTCGAATCCAGTCGGTGACGATTCTTTTCGATTTTACGTGCAGTAAATAGCAAGATCAACGTATACAAATAATAGGAATTTGAATACACATACCTTGGTTCTAATTCGCTACAATAAGATGTACAAGTGCAAGTCGGTGAAGATTTAATATAATTATTTTTATTTAGATACTTTACAAGAGATACCTGACGTGAAAGAACTAATAGAAAGTTTTCATGCCAAACCGTAGGGGTAGTCGTGGCCGAGTTGTTAGTGTGACGGACTAGTAATCCAGTGTGGTGTCCCTGCATAGGTTCGAATCCAGTCAGTGACGATTCTTTTCGATTTTACGAGCAGTAAATAGCAAGATCAACGTATACAAATAATAGGAATTTGAATACACATACCTTGGTTCTAATTCGCTACAATAAGATGTACAAGTGCAAGTCGGTGAAGATTTAATATAATTATTTTTATTTAGATACTTTACAAGAGATACCTGACGTGAAAGAACTAATAGAAAGTTTTCATGCCAAACCGTAGGGGTAGTCGTGGCCGAGTTGTTAGTGTGACGGACTAGTAATCCAGTGTGGTGTCCCTGCATAGGTTCGAATCCAGTCGGTGACGATTCTTTTCGATTTTACGTGCAGTAAATAGCAAGATCAACGTATACAAATAATAGGAATTTGAATACACATACCTTGGTTCTAATTCGCTACAGTAAGATGTACAAGTGCAAGTCGGTGAAGATTTAATATAATTATTTTTATTTAGATACTTTACAAGAGATACCTGACGTGAAAGAACTAATAGAAAGTTTTCATGCCAAACCGTAGGGGTAGTCGTGGCCGAGTTGTTAGCGTGACGGACTAGTAATCCAGTGTGGTGTCCCTGCATAGGTTCGAATCCAGTCGGTGACGATTCTTTTCGATTTTACGTGCAGTAAATAGCAAGATCAACGTATACAAATAATAGGAATTTGAATACACATACCTTGGTTCTAATTCGCTACAATAAGATGTACAAGTGCAAGTCGGTGAAGATTTAATATAATTCTTTTTATTTAGAAACTTTACAAGAGATACCTGACTTGAAAGAACTAATAGAAAGTTTTCATGCCAAACCGTAGGGGTAGTCGTGGCCGAGTTGTTAGTGTGACGGACTAGTAATCCAGTGTGGTGTCCCTGCATAGGTTCGAATCCAGTCGGTGACGATTCTTTTCGATTTTACGTGCAGTAAATAGCAAGATCAACGTATACAAATAATAGGAATTTGAATACACATACCTTGGTTCTAATTCGCTACAGTAAAATGTACAAGTGCAAGTCGGTGAAGATTTAATATAATTCTTTTTATTTAGAAACTTTACAAGAGATACCTGACGTGAAAGAACTAATAGAAAGTTTTCATGCCAAACCGTAGGGGTAGTCGTGGCCGAGTTGTTAGTGTGACGGACTAGTAATCCAGTGTGGTGTCCCTGCATAGGTTCGAATCCAGTCGGTGACGATTCTTTTCGATTTTACGTGCAGTAAATAGCAAGATCAACGTATACAAATAATAGGAATTTGAATACACATACCTTGGTTCTAATTCGCTACAATAAGATGTGCAAGTCGGTGAAGATTTAATATAATTATTTTTATTTAGAAACTTTACAAGAGATACTTGACGTGAAAGAACTAATAGAAAGTTTTCATGCCAAACCGTAGGGGTAGTCGTGGCCGAGTTGTTATTGTGACGGACTAGTAATCCAGTGTGGTGTCCCTGCATAGGTTCGAATCCAGTTAGTGACGATTCTTTTCGATTTTACGTGCAGTAAATAGCAAGATCAACGTATACAAATAATAGGAATTTGAATACACATACCTTGGTTCTAATTCGCTACAATAAGATGTACAAGTGCAAGTCGGTGAAGATTTAATATAATTATTTTTATTTAGAGACTTTAGAAGAGATACCTGACGTGAAAGAACTAATAGAAAATTTTCATGCCAAACCTTAGGGGTAGTCGTGGCCGAGTTGTTAGTGTGACGGACTAGTAATCCAGTGTGGTGTCCCTGCATAGGTTCGAATCCAGTCGGTGACGATTCTTTTCGATTTTACGTGCAGTAAATAGCAAGATCAACGTATACAAATAATAGGAATTTGAATACACATACCTTGGTTCTAATTCGCTACAGTAAAATGTACAAGTGCAAGTCGGTGAAGATTTAATATAATTCTTTTTATTTAGAAACTTTACAAGAGATACCTGACGTGAAAGAACTAATAGAAAGTTTTCATGCCAAACCGTAGGGGTAGTCGTGGCCGAGTTGTTAGTGTGACGGACTAGTAATCCAGTGTGGTGTCCCTGCATAGGTTCGAATCCAGTCGGTGACGATTCTTTTCGATTTTACGTGCAGTAAATAGCAAGATCAACGTATACAAATAATAGGAATTTGAATACACATACCTTGGTTCTAATTCGCTACAATAAGATGTGCAAGTCGGTGAAGATTTAATATAATTATTTTTATTTAGAAACTTTACAAGAGATACTTGACGTGAAAGAACTAATAGAAAGTTTTCATGCCAAACCGTAGGGGTAGTCGTGGCCGAGTTGTTATTGTGACGGACTAGTAATCCAGTGTGGTGTCCCTGCATAGGTTCGAATCCAGTTGGTGACGATTCTTTTCGATTTTACGTGCAGTAAATAGCAAGATCAACGTATACAAATAATAGGAATTTGAATACACATACCTTGGTTCTAATTCGCTACAATAAGATGTACAAGTGCAAGTCGGTGAAGATTTAATATAATTATTTTTATTTAGAGACTTTAGAAGAGATACCTGACGTGAAAGAACTAATAGAAAATTTTCATGCCAAACCTTAGGGGTAGTCGTGGCCGAGTTGTTAGTGTGACGGACTAGTAATCCAGTGTGGTGTCCCTGCATAGGTTCGAATCCAGTCGGTGACGATTCTTTTCGATTTTACGTGCAGTAAATAGCAAGATCAACGTATACAAATAATAGGAATTTGAATACACATACCTTGGTTCTAATTCGCTACAATAAGATGTGCAAGTCGGTGAAGATTTAATATAATTATTTTTATTTAGAAACTTTACAAGAGATACTTGACGTGAAAGAACTAATAGAAAGTTTTCATGCCAAACCGTAGGGGTAGTCGTGGCCGAGTTGTTATTGTGACGGACTAGTAATCCAGTGTGGTGTCCCTGCATAGGTTCGAATCCAGTTGGTGACGATTCTTTTCGATTTTACGTGCAGTAAATAGCAAGATCAACGTATACAAATAATAGGAATTTGAATACACATACCTTGGTTCTAATTCGCTACAATAAGATGTACAAGTGCAAGTCGGTGAAGATTTAATATAATTATTTTTATTTAGAGACTTTAGAAGAGATACCTGACGTGAAAGAACTAATAGAAAATTTTCATGCCAAACCTTAGGGGTAGTCGTGGCCGAGTTGTTAGTGTGACGGACTAGTAATCCAGTGTGGTGTCCCTGCATAGGTTCGAATCCAGTCGGTGACGATTCTTTTCGATTTTACGTGCAGTAAATAGCAAGATCAACGTATACAAATAATAGGAATTTGAATACACATACCTTGGTTCTAATTCGCTACAGTAAAATGTACAAGTGCAAGTCGGTGAAGATTTAATATAATTCTTTTTATTTAGAAACTTTACAAGAGATACCTGACGTGAAAGAACTAATAGAAAGTTTTCATGCCAAACCGTAGGGGTAGTCGTGGCCGAGTTGTTAGTGTGACGGACTAGTAATCCAGTGTGGTGTCCCTGCATAGGTTCGAATCCAGTCGGTGACGATTCTTTTCGATTTTACGTGCAGTAAATAGCAAGATCAACGTATACAAATAATAGGAATTTGAATACACATACCTTGGTTCTAATTCGCTACAATAAGATGTGCAAGTCGGTGAAGATTTAATATAATTATTTTTATTTAGAAACTTTACAAGAGATACTTGACGTGAAAGAACTAATAGAAAGTTTTCATGCCAAACCGTAGGGGTAGTCGTGGCCGAGTTGTTATTGTGACGGACTAGTAATCCAGTGTGGTGTCCCTGCATAGGTTCGAATCCAGTTGGTGACGATTCTTTTCGATTTTACGTGCAGTAAATAGCAAGATCAACGTATACAAATAATAGGAATTTGAATACACATACCTTGGTTCTAATTCGCTACAATAAGATGTACAAGTGCAAGTCGGTGAAGATTTAATATAATTATTTTTATTTAGAGACTTTAGAAGAGATACCTGACGTGAAAGAACTAATAGAAAATTTTCATGCCAAACCTTAGGGGTAGTCGTGGCCGAGTTGTTAGTGTGACGGACTAGTAATCCAGTGTGGTGTCCCTGCATAGGTTCGAATCCAGTCGGTGACGATTCTTTTCGATTTTACGTGCAGTAAATAGCAAGATCAACGTATACAAATAATAGGAATTTGAATACACATACCTTGGTTCTAATTCGCTACAGTAAAATGTACAAGTGCAAGTCGGTGAAGATTTAATATAATTCTTTTTATTTAGAAACTTTACAAGAGATACCTGACGTGAAAGAACTAATAGAAAGTTTTCATGCCAAACCGTAGGGGTAGTCGTGGCCGAGTTGTTAGTGTGACGGACTAGTAATCCAGTGTGGTGTCCCTGCATAGGTTCGAATCCAGTCGGTGACGATTCTTTTCGATTTTACGTGCAGTAAATAGCAAGATCAACGTATACAAATAATAGGAATTTGAATACACATACCTTGGTTCTAATTCGCTGCAGTAAGATGTACAAGTGCAAGTCGGTGAAGATTTAATATAATTATTTTTATTTAGAAACTTTAGAAGAGAAACCTGACGTGAAAGAACTAATAGAAAATTTTCATGCCAAACCGTAGGGGTAGTCGTGGCCGAGTTGTTAGTGTGACGGACTAGTAATCCAGTGTGGTGTCCCTGCATAGGTTCGAATCCAGTCGGTGACGATTCTTTTAGATTTTACGTGCAGTAAACAGCAAGATCAACGTATACAAATAATAGGAATTTGAATACACATACCTTGGTTCTAATTCGCTACAATAAGATGTACAAGTGCAAGTCGGTGAAGATTTAATATAATTATTTTTATTTAGAAACTTTACAAGAGATACCTGACGTGAAAGAACTAATAGAAAGTTTTCATGCCAAACCGTAGGGGTAGTCGTGGCCGAGTTGTTAGTGTGACTGACTAGTAATCCAGTGTGGTGTCCCTGTATAGGTTCGAATCTAGTCGGTGACGATTCTTTTAGATTTTACGTGCAGTAAATAGCAAGATCAACGTATACAAATAATAGGAATTTGAATACACATACCTTGGTTCTAATTCGCTACAATAAGATGTACAAGTGCAAGTCGGTGAAGATTTAATATAATTATTTTTATTTAGAAACTTTACAAGAGATACCTGACGTGAAAGAACTAATAGAAAGTTTTCATGCCAAACCGTAGGGGTAGTCGTGGCCGAGTTGTTAGTGTGACGGACTAGTAATCCAGTGTGGTGTCCCTGCATAGGTTCGAATCTAGTCGGTGACGATTCTTTTAGATTTTACGTGCAGTAAACAGCAAGATCAACGTATACAAATAATAGGAATTTGAATATACATACCTTGGTTCTAATTCGCTACAATAAGATGTACAAGTGCAAGTCGGTGAAGATTTAATATAATTATTTTTATTTAGAAACTTTACAAGAGATACCTGACGTGAAAGAACTAATAGAAAGTTTTCATGCCAAACCGTAGGGGTAGTCGTGGCCGAGTTGTTAGTGTGACGGACTAGTAATCCAGTGTGGTGTCCCTGCATAGGTTCGAATCTAGTCGGTGACGATTCTTTTAGATTTTACGTGCAGTAAATAGCAAGATCAACGTATACAAATAATAGGAATTTGAATATACATACCTTGGTTCTAATTCGCTACAATAAGATGTACAAGTGCAAGTCGGTGAAGATTTAATATAATTATTTTTATTTAGAAACTTTACAAGAGATACCTGACGTGAAAGAACTAATAGAAAGTTTTCATGCCAAACCGTAGGGGTAGTCGTGGCCGAGTTGTTAGTGTGACGGACTAGTAATCCAGTGTGGTGTCCCTGCATAGGTTCGAATCTAGTCGGTGACGATTCTTTTAGATTTTACGTGCAGTAAATAGCAAGATCAACGTATACAAATAATAGGAATTTGAATATACATACCTTGGTTCTAATTCGCTACAATAAGATGTACAAGTGCAAGTCGATGAAGATTTAATATAATTATTTTTATTTAGAAACTTTACAAGAGATACCTGACGTGAAAGAACTAATAGAAAGTTTTCATGCCAAACCGTAGGGGTAGTCGTGGCCGAGTTGTTAGTGTGACTGACTAGTATTCCAGTGTGGTGTCCCTGCATAGGTTCGAATCCAGTCGGTGACGATTCTTTTAGATTTTATGTGCAGTAAACAGCAAGATCAACGTATACAAATAATAGGAATTTGAATACACATACCTTGGTTCTAATTCGCTACAATAAGATGTACAAGTGCAAGTCGGTGAAGATTTAATATAATTATTTTTATTTAGAAACTTTACAAGAGATACCTGACGTGAAAGAACTAATAGAAAGTTTTCATGCCAAACCGTAGGGGTAGTCGTGGCCGAGTTGTTAGTGTGACGGACTAGTAATCCAGTGTGGTGTCCCTGCATAGGTTCGAATCTAGTCGGTGACGATTCTTTTAGATTTTACGTGCAGTAAACAGCAAGATCAACGTATACAAATAATAGGAATTTGAATATACATACCTTGGTTCTAATTCGCTACAATAAGATGTACAAGTGCAAGTCGGTGAAGATTTAATATAATTATTTTTATTTAGAAACTTTACAAGAGATACCTGACGTGAAAGAACTAATAGAAAGTTTTCATGCCAAACCGTAGGGGTAGTCGTGGCCGAGTTGTTAGTGTGACGGACTAGTAATCCAGTGTGGTGTCCCTGCATAGGTTCGAATCTAGTCGGTGACGATTCTTTTAGATTTTACGTGCAGTAAATAGCAAGATCAACGTATACAAATAATAGGAATTTGAATATACATACCTTGGTTCTAATTCGCTACAATAAGATGTACAAGTGCAAGTCGGTGAAGATTTAATATAATTATTTTTATTTAGAAACTTTACAAGAGATACCTGACGTGAAAGAACTAATAGAAAGTTTTCATGCCAAACCGTAGGGGTAGTCGTGGCCGAGTTGTTAGTGTGACGGACTAGTAATCCAGTGTGGTGTCCCTGTATAGGTTCGAATCTAGTCGGTGACGATTCTTTTAGATTTTACGTGCAGTAAACAGCAAGATCAACGTATACAAATAATAGGAATTTGAATACACATACCTTGGTTCTAATTCGCTACAATAAGATGTACAAGTGCAAGTCGGTGAAGATTTAATATAATTATTTTTATTTAGAAACTTTACAAGAGATACCTGACGTGAAAGAACTAATAGAAAGTTTTCATGCCAAACCGTAGGGGTAGTCGTGGCCGAGTTGTTAGTGTGACTGACTAGTAATCCAGTGTGGTGTCCCTGTATAGGTTCGAATCTAGTCGGTGACGATTCTTTTAGATTTTACGTGCAGTAAATAGCAAGATCAACGTATACAAATAATAGGAATTTGAATATACATACCTTGGTTCTAATTCGCTACAATAAGATGTACAAGTGCAAGTCGGTGAAGATTTAATATAATTATTTTTATTTAGAAACTTTACAAGAGATACCTGACGTGAAAGAACTAATAGAAAGTTTTCATGCCAAACCGTAGGGGTAGTCGTGGCCGAGTTGTTAGTGTGACTGACTAGTAATCCAGTGTGGTGTCCCTGTATAGGTTCGAATCTAGTCGGTGACGATTCTTTTAGATTTTACGTGCAGTAAACAGCAAGATCAACGTATACAAATAATAGGAATTTGAATACACATACCTTGGTTCTAATTCGCTACAATAAGATGTACAAGTGCAAGTCGGTGAAGATTTAATATAATTATTTTTATTTAGAAACTTTACAAGAGATACCTGACGTGAAAGAACTAATAGAAAGTTTTCATGCCAAACCGTAGGGGTAGTCGTGGCCGAGTTGTTAGTGTGACGGACTAGTAATCCAGTGTGGTGTCCCTGCATAGGTTCGAATCTAGTCGGTGACGATTCTTTTAGATTTTACGTGCAGTAAACAGCAAGATCAACGTATACAAATAATAGGAATTTGAATATACATACCTTGGTTCTAATTCGCTACAATAAGATGTACAAGTGCAAGTCGGTGAAGATTTAATATAATTATTTTTATTTAGAAACTTTACAAGAGATACCTGACGTGAAAGAACTAATAGAAAGTTTTCATGCCAAACCGTAGGGGTAGTCGTGGCCGAGTTGTTAGTGTGACTGACTAGTAATCCAGTGTGGTGTCCCTGTATAGGTTCGAATCTAGTCGGTGACGATTCTTTTAGATTTTACGTGCAGTAAATAGCAAGATCAACGTATACAAATAATAGGAATTTGAATACACATACCTTGGTTCTAATTCGCTACAATAAGATGTACAAGTGCAAGTCGGTGAAGATTTAATATAATTATTTTTATTTAGAAACTTTACAAGAGATACCTGACGTGAAAGAACTAATAGAAAGTTTTCATGCCAAACCGTAGGGGTAGTCGTGGCCGAGTTGTTAGTGTGACGGACTAGTAATCCAGTGTGGTGTCCCTGCATAGGTTCGAATCTAGTCGGTGACGATTCTTTTAGATTTTACGTGCAGTAAACAGCAAGATCAACGTATACAAATAATAGGAATTTGAATATACATACCTTGGTTCTAATTCGCTACAATAAGATGTACAAGTGCAAGTCGGTGAAGATTTAATATAATTATTTTTATTTAGAAACTTTACAAGAGATACCTGACGTGAAAGAACTAATAGAAAGTTTTCATGCCAAACCGTAGGGGTAGTCGTGGCCGAGTTGTTAGTGTGACGGACTAGTAATCCAGTGTGGTGTCCCTGCATAGGTTCGAATCTAGTCGGTGACGATTCTTTTAGATTTTACGTGCAGTAAATAGCAAGATCAACGTATACAAATAATAGGAATTTGAATATACATACCTTGGTTCTAATTCGCTACAATAAGATGTACAAGTGCAAGTCGGTGAAGATTTAATATAATTATTTTTATTTAGAAACTTTACAAGAGATACCTGACGTGAAAGAACTAATAGAAAGTTTTCATGCCAAACCGTAGGGGTAGTCGTGGCCGAGTTGTTAGTGTGACGGACTAGTAATCCAGTGTGGTGTCCCTGCATAGGTTCGAATCCAGTCGGTGACGATTCTTTTCGATTTTACGTGCAGTAAACAGCAAGATCAACGTATACAAATAATAGGAATTTGAATACACATACCTTGGTTCTAATTCGCTACAATAAGATGTACAAGTGCAAGTCGGTGAAGATTTAATATAATTATTTTTATTTAGAAACTTTACAAGAGATACCTGACGTGAAAGAACTAATAGAAAGTTTTCATGCCAAACCGTAGGGGTAGTCGTGGCCGAGTTGTTAGTGTGACTGACTAGTAATCCAGTGTGGTGTCCCTGTATAGGTTCGAATCTAGTCGGTGACGATTCTTTTAGATTTTACGTGCAGTAAACAGCAAGATCAACGTATACAAATAATAGGAATTTGAATACACATACCTTGGTTCTAATTCGCTACAATAAGATGTACAAGTGCAAGTCGGTGAAGATTTAATATAATTATTTTTATTTAGAAACTTTACAAGAGATACCTGACGTGAAAGAACTAATAGAAAGTTTTCATGCCAAACCGTAGGGGTAGTCGTGGCCGAGTTGTTAGTGTGACTGACTAGTAATCCAGTGTGGTGTCCCTGTATAGGTTCGAATCTAGTCGGTGACGATTCTTTTCGATTTTACGTGCAGTAAACAGCAAGATCAACGTATACAAATAATAGGAATTTGAATACACATACCTTGGTTCTAATTCGCTACAATAAGATGTACAAGTGCAAGTCGGTGAAGATTTAATATAATTATTTTTATTTAGAAACTTTACAAGAGATACCTGACGTGAAAGAACTAATAGAAAGTTTTCATGCCAAACCGTAGGGGTAGTCGTGGCCGAGTTGTTAGTGTGACTGACTAGTAATCCAGTGTGGTGTCCCTGTATAGGTTCGAATCTAGTCGGTGACGATTCTTTTAGATTTTACGTGCAGTAAACAGCAAGATCAACGTATACAAATAATAGGAATTTGAATACACATACCTTGGTTCTAATTCGCTACAATAAGATGTACAAGTGCAAGTCGGTGAAGATTTAATATAATTATTTTTATTTAGAAACTTTACAAGAGATACCTGACGTGAAAGAACTAATAGAAAGTTTTCATGCCAAACCGTAGGGGTAGTCGTGGCCGAGTTGTTAGTGTGACTGACTAGTAATCCAGTGTGGTGTCCCTGTATAGGTTCGAATCTAGTCGGTGACGATTCTTTTAGATTTTACGTGCAGTAAATAGCAAGATCAACGTATACAAATAATAGGAATTTGAATATACATACCTTGGTTCTAATTCGCTACAATAAGATGTACAAGTGCAAGTCGGTGAAGATTTAATATAATTATTTTTATTTAGAAACTTTACAAGAGATACCTGACGTGAAAGAACTAATAGAAAGTTTTCATGCCAAACCGTAGGGGTAGTCGTGGCCGAGTTGTTAGTGTGACTGACTAGTAATCCAGTGTGGTGTCCCTGTATAGGTTCGAATCTAGTCGGTGACGATTCTTTTAGATTTTACGTGCAGTAAACAGCAAGATCAACGTATACAAATAATAGGAATTTGAATACACATACCTTGGTTCTAATTCGCTACAATAAGATGTACAAGTGCAAGTCGGTGAAGATTTAATATAATTATTTTTATTTAGAAACTTTACAAGAGATACCTGACGTGAAAGAACTAATAGAAAGTTTTCATGCCAAACCGTAGGGGTAGTCGTGGCCGAGTTGTTAGTGTGACGGACTAGTAATCCAGTGTGGTGTCCCTGCATAGGTTCGAATCTAGTCGGTGACGATTCTTTTAGATTTTACGTGCAGTAAACAGCAAGATCAACGTATACAAATAATAGGAATTTGAATATACATACCTTGGTTCTAATTCGCTACAATAAGATGTACAAGTGCAAGTCGGTGAAGATTTAATATAATTATTTTTATTTAGAAACTTTACAAGAGATACCTGACGTGAAAGAACTAATAGAAAGTTTTCATGCCAAACCGTAGGGGTAGTCGTGGCCGAGTTGTTAGTGTGACGGACTAGTAATCCAGTGTGGTGTCCCTGCATAGGTTCGAATCTAGTCGGTGACGATTCTTTTAGATTTTACGTGCAGTAAATAGCAAGATCAACGTATACAAATAATAGGAATTTGAATATACATACCTTGGTTCTAATTCGCTACAATAAGATGTACAAGTGCAAGTCGGTGAAGATTTAATATAATTATTTTTATTTAGAAACTTTACAAGAGATACCTGACGTGAAAGAACTAATAGAAAGTTTTCATGCCAAACCGTAGGGGTAGTCGTGGCCGAGTTGTTAGTGTGACGGACTAGTAATCCAGTGTGGTGTCCCTGTATAGGTTCGAATCTAGTCGGTGACGATTCTTTTAGATTTTACGTGCAGTAAACAGCAAGATCAACGTATACAAATAATAGGAATTTGAATACACATACCTTGGTTCTAATTCGCTACAATAAGATGTACAAGTGCAAGTCGGTGAAGATTTAATATAATTATTTTTATTTAGAAACTTTACAAGAGATACCTGACGTGAAAGAACTAATAGAAAGTTTTCATGCCAAACCGTAGGGGTAGTCGTGGCCGAGTTGTTAGTGTGACTGACTAGTAATCCAGTGTGGTGTCCCTGTATAGGTTCGAATCTAGTCGGTGACGATTCTTTTAGATTTTACGTGCAGTAAACAGCAAGATCAACGTATACAAATAATAGGAATTTGAATACACATACCTTGGTTCTAATTCGCTACAATAAGATGTACAAGTGCAAGTCGGTGAAGATTTAATATAATTATTTTTATTTAGAAACTTTACAAGAGATACCTGACGTGAAAGAACTAATAGAAAGTTTTCATGCCAAACCGTAGGGGTAGTCGTGGCCGAGTTGTTAGTGTGACGGACTAGTAATCCAGTGTGGTGTCCCTGCATAGGTTCGAATCTAGTCGGTGACGATTCTTTTAGATTTTACGTGCAGTAAACAGCAAGATCAACGTATACAAATAATAGGAATTTGAATATACATACCTTGGTTCTAATTCGCTACAATAAGATGTACAAGTGCAAGTCGGTGAAGATTTAATATAATTATTTTTATTTAGAAACTTTACAAGAGATACCTGACGTGAAAGAACTAATAGAAAGTTTTCATGCCAAACCGTAGGGGTAGTCGTGGCCGAGTTGTTAGTGTGACGGACTAGTAATCCAGTGTGGTGTCCCTGCATAGGTTCGAATCTAGTCGGTGACGATTCTTTTAGATTTTACGTGCAGTAAATAGCAAGATCAACGTATACAAATAATAGGAATTTGAATATACATACCTTGGTTCTAATTCGCTACAATAAGATGTACAAGTGCAAGTCGGTGAAGATTTAATATAATTATTTTTATTTAGAAACTTTACAAGAGATACCTGACGTGAAAGAACTAATAGAAAGTTTTCATGCCAAACCGTAGGGGTAGTCGTGGCCGAGTTGTTAGTGTGACGGACTAGTAATCCAGTGTGGTGTCCCTGCATAGGTTCGAATCCAGTCGGTGACGATTCTTTTCGATTTTACGTGCAGTAAACAGCAAGATCAACGTATACAAATAATAGGAATTTGAATACACATACCTTGGTTCTAATTCGCTACAATAAGATGTACAAGTGCAAGTCGGTGAAGATTTAATATAATTATTTTTATTTAGAAACTTTACAAGAGATACCTGACGTGAAAGAACTAATAGAAAGTTTTCATGCCAAACCGTAGGGGTAGTCGTGGCCGAGTTGTTAGTGTGACTGACTAGTAATCCAGTGTGGTGTCCCTGTATAGGTTCGAATCTAGTCGGTGACGATTCTTTTAGATTTTACGTGCAGTAAACAGCAAGATCAACGTATACAAATAATAGGAATTTGAATACACATACCTTGGTTCTAATTCGCTACAATAAGATGTACAAGTGCAAGTCGGTGAAGATTTAATATAATTATTTTTATTTAGAAACTTTACAAGAGATACCTGACGTGAAAGAACTAATAGAAAGTTTTCATGCCAAACCGTAGGGGTAGTCGTGGCCGAGTTGTTAGTGTGACTGACTAGTAATCCAGTGTGGTGTCCCTGTATAGGTTCGAATCTAGTCGGTGACGATTCTTTTCGATTTTACGTGCAGTAAACAGCAAGATCAACGTATACAAATAATAGGAATTTGAATACACATACCTTGGTTCTAATTCGCTACAATAAGATGTACAAGTGCAAGTCGGTGAAGATTTAATATAATTATTTTTATTTAGAAACTTTACAAGAGATACCTGACGTGAAAGAACTAATAGAAAGTTTTCATGCCAAACCGTAGGGGTAGTCGTGGCCGAGTTGTTAGTGTGACTGACTAGTAATCCAGTGTGGTGTCCCTGTATAGGTTCGAATCTAGTCGGTGACGATTCTTTTAGATTTTACGTGCAGTAAACAGCAAGATCAACGTATACAAATAATAGGAATTTGAATACACATACCTTGGTTCTAATTCGCTACAATAAGATGTACAAGTGCAAGTCGGTGAAGATTTAATATAATTATTTTTATTTAGAAACTTTACAAGAGATACCTGACGTGAAAGAACTAATAGAAAGTTTTCATGCCAAACCGTAGGGGTAGTCGTGGCCGAGTTGTTAGTGTGACTGACTAGTAATCCAGTGTGGTGTCCCTGTATAGGTTCGAATCTAGTCGGTGACGATTCTTTTAGATTTTACGTGCAGTAAATAGCAAGATCAACGTATACAAATAATAGGAATTTGAATATACATACCTTGGTTCTAATTCGCTACAATAAGATGTACAAGTGCAAGTCGGTGAAGATTTAATATAATTATTTTTATTTAGAAACTTTACAAGAGATACCTGACGTGAAAGAACTAATAGAAAGTTTTCATGCCAAACCGTAGGGGTAGTCGTGGCCGAGTTGTTAGTGTGACTGACTAGTAATCCAGTGTGGTGTCCCTGTATAGGTTCGAATCTAGTCGGTGACGATTCTTTTAGATTTTACGTGCAGTAAACAGCAAGATCAACGTATACAAATAATAGGAATTTGAATACACATACCTTGGTTCTAATTCGCTACAATAAGATGTACAAGTGCAAGTCGGTGAAGATTTAATATAATTATTTTTATTTAGAAACTTTACAAGAGATACCTGACGTGAAAGAACTAATAGAAAGTTTTCATGCCAAACCGTAGGGGTAGTCGTGGCCGAGTTGTTAGTGTGACGGACTAGTAATCCAGTGTGGTGTCCCTGCATAGGTTCGAATCTAGTCGGTGACGATTCTTTTAGATTTTACGTGCAGTAAACAGCAAGATCAACGTATACAAATAATAGGAATTTGAATATACATACCTTGGTTCTAATTCGCTACAATAAGATGTACAAGTGCAAGTCGGTGAAGATTTAATATAATTATTTTTATTTAGAAACTTTACAAGAGATACCTGACGTGAAAGAACTAATAGAAAGTTTTCATGCCAAACCGTAGGGGTAGTCGTGGCCGAGTTGTTAGTGTGACGGACTAGTAATCCAGTGTGGTGTCCCTGCATAGGTTCGAATCTAGTCGGTGACGATTCTTTTAGATTTTACGTGCAGTAAATAGCAAGATCAACGTATACAAATAATAGGAATTTGAATATACATACCTTGGTTCTAATTCGCTACAATAAGATGTACAAGTGCAAGTCGGTGAAGATTTAATATAATTATTTTTATTTAGAAACTTTACAAGAGATACCTGACGTGAAAGAACTAATAGAAAGTTTTCATGCCAAACCGTAGGGGTAGTCGTGGCCGAGTTGTTAGTGTGACGGACTAGTAATCCAGTGTGGTGTCCCTGTATAGGTTCGAATCTAGTCGGTGACGATTCTTTTAGATTTTACGTGCAGTAAACAGCAAGATCAACGTATACAAATAATAGGAATTTGAATACACATACCTTGGTTCTAATTCGCTACAATAAGATGTACAAGTGCAAGTCGGTGAAGATTTAATATAATTATTTTTATTTAGAAACTTTACAAGAGATACCTGACGTGAAAGAACTAATAGAAAGTTTTCATGCCAAACCGTAGGGGTAGTCGTGGCCGAGTTGTTAGTGTGACTGACTAGTAATCCAGTGTGGTGTCCCTGTATAGGTTCGAATCTAGTCGGTGACGATTCTTTTAGATTTTACGTGCAGTAAACAGCAAGATCAACGTATACAAATAATAGGAATTTGAATACACATACCTTGGTTCTAATTCGCTACAATAAGATGTACAAGTGCAAGTCGGTGAAGATTTAATATAATTATTTTTATTTAGAAACTTTACAAGAGATACCTGACGTGAAAGAACTAATAGAAAGTTTTCATGCCAAACCGTAGGGGTAGTCGTGGCCGAGTTGTTAGTGTGACGGACTAGTAATCCAGTGTGGTGTCCCTGCATAGGTTCGAATCTAGTCGGTGACGATTCTTTTAGATTTTACGTGCAGTAAACAGCAAGATCAACGTATACAAATAATAGGAATTTGAATATACATACCTTGGTTCTAATTCGCTACAATAAGATGTACAAGTGCAAGTCGGTGAAGATTTAATATAATTATTTTTATTTAGAAACTTTACAAGAGATACCTGACGTGAAAGAACTAATAGAAAGTTTTCATGCCAAACCGTAGGGGTAGTCGTGGCGGAGTTGTTAGTGTGACTGACTAGTAATCCAGTGTGGTGTCCCTGTATAGGTTCGAATCTAGTCGGTGACGATTCTTTTAGATTTTACGTGCAGTAAATAGCAAGATCAACGTATACAAATAATAGGAATTTGAATACACATACCTTGGTTCTAATTCGCTACAATAAGATGTACAAGTGCAAGTCGGTGAAGATTTAATATAATTATTTTTATTTAGAAACTTTACAAGAGATACCTGACGTGAAAGAACTAATAGAAAGTTTTCATGCCAAACCGTAGGGGTAGTCGTGGCCGAGTTGTTAGTGTGACGGACTAGTAATCCAGTGTGGTGTCCCTGCATAGGTTCGAATCTAGTCGGTGACGATTCTTTTAGATTTTACGTGCAGTAAACAGCAAGATCAACGTATACAAATAATAGGAATTTGAATATACATACCTTGGTTCTAATTCGCTACAATAAGATGTACAAGTGCAAGTCGGTGAAGATTTAATATAATTATTTTTATTTAGAAACTTTACAAGAGATACCTGACGTGAAAGAACTAATAGAAAGTTTTCATGCCAAACCGTAGGGGTAGTCGTGGCCGAGTTGTTAGTGTGACGGACTAGTAATCCAGTGTGGTGTCCCTGCATAGGTTCGAATCTAGTCGGTGACGATTCTTTTAGATTTTACGTGCAGTAAATAGCAAGATCAACGTATACAAATAATAGGAATTTGAATATACATACCTTGGTTCTAATTCGCTACAATAAGATGTACAAGTGCAAGTCGGTGAAGATTTAATATAATTATTTTTATTTAGAAACTTTACAAGAGATACCTGACGTGAAAGAACTAATAGAAAGTTTTCATGCCAAACCGTAGGGGTAGTCGTGGCCGAGTTGTTAGTGTGACGGACTAGTAATCCAGTGTGGTGTCCCTGCATAGGTTCGAATCTAGTCGGTGACGATTCTTTTAGATTTTACGTGCAGTAAATAGCAAGATCAACGTATACAAATAATAGGAATTTGAATATACATACCTTGGTTCTAATTCGCTACAATAAGATGTACAAGTGCAAGTCGATGAAGATTTAATATAATTATTTTTATTTAGAAACTTTACAAGAGATACCTGACGTGAAAGAACTAATAGAAAGTTTTCATGCCAAACCGTAGGGGTAGTCGTGGCCGAGTTGTTAGTGTGACTGACTAGTAATCCAGTGTGGTGTCCCTGCATAGGTTCGAATCCAGTCGGTGACGATTCTTTTAGATTTTATGTGCAGTAAACAGCAAGATCAACGTATACAAATAATAGGAATTTGAATACACATACCTTGGTTCTAATTCGCTACAATAAGATGTACAAGTGCAAGTCGGTGAAGATTTAATATAATTATTTTTATTTAGAAACTTTACAAGAGATACCTGACGTGAAAGAACTAATAGAAAGTTTTCATGCCAAACCGTAGGGGTAGTCGTGGCCGAGTTGTTAGTGTGACGGACTAGTAATCCAGTGTGGTGTCCCTGCAACGGTTCGAATCCAGTCGGTGACGATTCTTTTCGATTTTACGTGCAGTAAACAGCAAGATCAACGTATACAAATAATAGGAATTTGAATACACATACCTTGGTTCTAATTCGCTACAATAAGATGTACAAGTGCAAGTCGGTGAAGATTTAATATAATTATTTTTATTTAGAAACTTTACAAGAGATACCTGACGTGAAAGAACTAATAGAAAGTTTTCATGCCAAACCGTAGGGGTAGTCGTGGCCGAGTTGTTAGTGTGACTGACTAGTAATCCAGTGTGGTGTCCCTGTATAGGTTCGAATCTAGTCGGTGACGATTCTTTTAGATTTTACGTGCAGTAAACAGCAAGATCAACGTATACAAATAATAGGAATTTGAATACACATACCTTGGTTCTAATTCGCTACAATAAGATGTACAAGTGCAAGTCGGTGAAGATTTAATATAATTATTTTTATTTAGAAACTTTACAAGAGATACCTGACGTGAAAGAACTAATAGAAAGTTTTCATGCCAAACCGTAGGGGTAGTCGTGGCCGAGTTGTTAGTGTGACTGACTAGTAATCCAGTGTGGTGTCCCTGTATAGGTTCGAATCTAGTCGGTGACGATTCTTTTAGATTTTACGTGCAGTAAATAGCAAGATCAACGTATACAAATAATAGGAATTTGAATATACATACCTTGGTTCTAATTCGCTACAATAAGATGTACAAGTGCAAGTCGGTGAAGATTTAATATAATTATTTTTATTTAGAAACTTTACAAGAGATACCTGACGTGAAAGAACTAATAGAAAGTTTTCATGCCAAACCGTAGGGGTAGTCGTGGCCGAGTTGTTAGTGTGACTGACTAGTAATCCAGTGTGGTGTCCCTGTATAGGTTCGAATCTAGTCGGTGACGATTCTTTTAGATTTTACGTGCAGTAAACAGCAAGATCAACGTATACAAATAATAGGAATTTGAATACACATACCTTGGTTCTAATTCGCTACAATAAGATGTACAAGTGCAAGTCGGTGAAGATTTAATATAATTATTTTTATTTAGAAACTTTACAAGAGATACCTGACGTGAAAGAACTAATAGAAAGTTTTCATGCCAAACCGTAGGGGTAGTCGTGGCCGAGTTGTTAGTGTGACGGACTAGTAATCCAGTGTGGTGTCCCTGCATAGGTTCGAATCTAGTCGGTGACGATTCTTTTAGATTTTACGTGCAGTAAACAGCAAGATCAACGTATACAAATAATAGGAATTTGAATATACATACCTTGGTTCTAATTCGCTACAATAAGATGTACAAGTGCAAGTCGGTGAAGATTTAATATAATTATTTTTATTTAGAAACTTTACAAGAGATACCTGACGTGAAAGAACTAATAGAAAGTTTTCATGCCAAACCGTAGGGGTAGTCGTGGCCGAGTTGTTAGTGTGACGGACTAGTAATCCAGTGTGGTGTCCCTGCATAGGTTCGAATCTAGTCGGTGACGATTCTTTTAGATTTTACGTGCAGTAAATAGCAAGATCAACGTATACAAATAATAGGAATTTGAATATACATACCTTGGTTCTAATTCGCTACAATAAGATGTACAAGTGCAAGTCGGTGAAGATTTAATATAATTATTTTTATTTAGAAACTTTACAAGAGATACCTGACGTGAAATAACTAATAGAAAGTTTTCATGCCAAACCGTAGGGGTAGTCGTGGCCGAGTTGTTAGTGTGACGGACTAGTAATCCAGTGTGGTGTCCCTGCATAGGTTCGAATCTAGTCGGTGACGATTCTTTTAGATTTTACGTGCAGTAAATAGCAAGATCAACGTATACAAATAATAGGAATTTGAATATACATACCTTGGTTCTAATTCGCTACAATAAGATGTACAAGTGCAAGTCGATGAAGATTTAATATAATTATTTTTATTTAGAAACTTTACAAGAGATACCTGACGTGAAAGAACTAATAGAAAGTTTTCATGCCAAACCGTAGGGGTAGTCGTGGCCGAGTTGTTAGTGTGACTGACTAGTAATCCAGTGTGGTGTCCCTGCATAGGTTCGAATCCAGTCGGTGACGATTCTTTTAGATTTTACGTGCAGTAAACAGCAAGATCAACGTATACAAATAATAGGAATTTGAATACACATACCTTGGTTCTAATTCGCTACAATAAGATGTACAAGTGCAAGTCGGTGAAGATTTAATATAATTATTTTTATTTAGAAACTTTACAAGAGATACCTGACGTGAAAGAAGTAATAGAAAGTTTTCATGCCAAACCGTAGGGGTAGTCGTGGCCGAGTTGTTAGTGTGACTGACTAGTAATCCAGTGTGGTGTCCCTGTATAGGTTCGAATCTAGTCGGTGACGATTCTTTTAGATTTTACGTGCAGTAAATAGCAAGATCAACGTATACAAATAATAGGAATTTGAATACACATACCTTGGTTCTAATTCGCTACAATAAGATGTACAAGTGCAAGTCGGTGAAGATTTAATATAATTATTTTTATTTAGAAACTTTACAAGAGATACCTGACGTGAAAGAACTAATAGAAAGTTTTCATGCCAAACCGTAGGGGTAGTCGTGGCCGAGTTGTTAGTGTGACGGACTAGTAATCCAGTGTGGTGTCCCTGCATAGGTTCGAATCTAGTCGGTGACGATTCTTTTAGATTTTACGTGCAGTAAACAGCAAGATCAACGTATACAAATAATAGGAATTTGAATATACATACCTTGGTTCTAATTCGCTACAATAAGATGTACAAGTGCAAGTCGGTGAAGATTTAATATAATTATTTTTATTTAGAAACTTTACAAGAGATACCTGACGTGAAAGAACTAATAGAAAGTTTTCATGCCAAACCGTAGGGGTAGTCGTGGCCGAGTTGTTAGTGTGACGGACTAGTAATCCAGTGTGGTGTCCCTGCATAGGTTCGAATCTAGTCGGTGACGATTCTTTTAGATTTTACGTGCAGTAAATAGCAAGATCAACGTATACAAATAATAGGAATTTGAATATACATACCTTGGTTCTAATTCGCTACAATAAGATGTACAAGTGCAAGTCGATGAAGATTTAATATAATTATTTTTATTTAGAAACTTTACAAGAGATACCTGACGTGAAAGAACTAATAGAAAGTTTTCATGCCAAACCGTAGGGGTAGTCGTGGCCGAGTTGTTAGTGTGACTGACTAGTAATCCAGTGTGGTGTCCCTGCATAGGTTCGAATCCAGTCGGTGACGATTCTTTTAGATTTTACGTGCAGTAAACAGCAAGATCAACGTATACAAATAATAGGAATTTGAATACACATACCTTGGTTCTAATTCGCTACAATAAGATGTACAAGTGCAAGTCGGTGAAGATTTAATATAATTATTTTTATTTAGAAACTTTACAAGAGATACCTGACGTGAAAGAACTAATAGAAAGTTTTCATGCCAAACCGTAGGGGTAGTCGTGGCCGAGTTGTTAGTGTGACTGACTAGTAATCCAGTGTGGTGTCCCTGTATAGGTTCGAATCTAGTCGGTGACGATTCTTTTAGATTTTACGTGCAGTAAATAGCAAGATCAACGTATACAAATAATAGGAATTTGAATACACATACCTTGGTTCTAATTCGCTACAATAAGATGTACAAGTGCAAGTCGGTGAAGATTTAATATAATTATTTTTATTTAGAAACTTTACAAGAGATACCTGACGTGAAAGAACTAATAGAAAGTTTTCATGCCAAACCGTAGGGGTAGTCGTGGCCGAGTTGTTAGTGTGACGGACTAGTAATCCAGTGTGGTGTCCCTGCATAGGTTCGAATCTAGTCGGTGACGATTCTTTTAGATTTTACGTGCAGTAAACAGCAAGATCAACGTATACAAATAATAGGAATTTGAATATACATACCTTGGTTCTAATTCGCTACAATAAGATGTACAAGTGCAAGTCGGTGAAGATTTAATATAATTATTTTTATTTAGAAACTTTACAAGAGATACCTGACGTGAAAGAACTAATAGAAAGTTTTCATGCCAAACCGTAGGGGTAGTCGTAGTCGTGGCCGAGTTGTTAGTGTGACGGACTAGTAATCCAGTGTGGTGTCCCTGCATAGGTTCGAATCTAGTCGGTGACGATTCTTTTAGATTTTACGTGCAGTAAATAGCAAGATCAACGTATACAAATAATAGGAATTTGAATATACATACCTTGGTTCTAATTCGCTACAATAAGATGTACAAGTGCAAGTCGGTGAAGATTTAATATAATTATTTTTATTTAGAAACTTTACAAGAGATACCTGACGTGAAAGAACTAATAGAAAGTTTTCATGCCAAACCGTAGGGGTAGTCGTGGCCGAGTTGTTAGTGTGACGGACTAGTAATCCAGTGTGGTGTCCCTGCATAGGTTCGAATCTAGTCGGTGACGATTCTTTTAGATTTTACGTGCAGTAAATAGCAAGATCAACGTATACAAATAATAGGAATTTGAATATACATACCTTGGTTCTAATTCGCTACAATAAGATGTACAAGTGCAAGTCGATGAAGATTTAATATAATTATTTTTATTTAGAAACTTTACAAGAGATACCTGACGTGAAAGAACTAATAGAAAGTTTTCATGCCAAACCGTAGGGGTAGTCGTGGCCGAGTTGTTAGTGTGACTGACTAGTAATCCAGTGTGGTGTCCCTGCATAGGTTCGAATCCAGTCGGTGACGATTCTTTTAGATTTTATGTGCAGTAAACAGCAAGATCAACGTATACAAATAATAGGAATTTGAATACATATACCTTGGTTCTAATTCGCTACAATAAGATGTACAAGTGCAAGTCGGTGAAGATTTAATATAATTATTTTTATTTAGAAACTTTACAAGAGATACCTGACGTGAAAGAACTAATAGAAAGTTTTCATGCCAAACCGTAGGGGTAGTCGTGGCCGAGTTGTTAGTGTGACGGACTAGTAATCCAGTGTGGTGTCCCTGCATAGGTTCGAATCCAGTCGGTGACGATTCTTTTCGATTTTACGTGCAGTAAACAGCAAGATCAACGTATACAAATAATAGGAATTTGAATACACATACCTTGGTTCTAATTCGCTACAATAAGATGTACAAGTGCAAGTCGGTGAAGATTTAATATAATTATTTTTATTTAGAAACTTTACAAGAGATACCTGACGTGAAAGAACTAATAGAAAGTTTTCATGCCAAACCGTAGGGGTAGTCGTGGCCGAGTTGTTAGTGTGACTGACTAGTAATCCAGTGTGGTGTCCCTGTATAGGTTCGAATCTAGTCGGTGACGATTCTTTTAGATTTTACGTGCAGTAAACAGCAAGATCAACGTATACAAATAATAGGAATTTGAATACACATACCTTGGTTCTAATTCGCTACAATAAGATGTACAAGTGCAAGTCGGTGAAGATTTAATATAATTATTTTTATTTAGAAACTTTACAAGAGATACCTGACGTGAAAGAACTAATAGAAAGTTTTCATGCCAAACCGTAGGGGTAGTCGTGGCCGAGTTGTTAGTGTGACTGACTAGTAATCCAGTGTGGTGTCCCTGTATAGGTTCGAATCTAGTCGGTGACGATTCTTTTAGATTTTACGTGCAGTAAATAGCAAGATCAACGTATACAAATAATAGGAATTTGAATATACATACCTTGGTTCTAATTCGCTACAATAAGATGTACAAGTGCAAGTCGGTGAAGATTTAATATAATTATTTTTATTTAGAAACTTTACAAGAGATACCTGACGTGAAAGAACTAATAGAAAGTTTTCATGCCAAACCGTAGGGGTAGTCGTGGCCGAGTTGTTAGTGTGACTGACTAGTAATCCAGTGTGGTGTCCCTGTATAGGTTCGAATCTAGTCGGTGACGATTCTTTTAGATTTTACGTGCAGTAAACAGCAAGATCAACGTATACAAATAATAGGAATTTGAATACACATACCTTGGTTCTAATTCGCTACAATAAGATGTACAAGTGCAAGTCGGTGAAGATTTAATATAATTATTTTTATTTAGAAACTTTACAAGAGATACCTGACGTGAAAGAACTAATAGAAAGTTTTCATGCCAAACCGTAGGGGTAGTCGTGGCCGAGTTGTTAGTGTGACGGACTAGTAATCCAGTGTGGTGTCCCTGCATAGGTTAGAATCTAGTCGGTGACGATTCTTTTAGATTTTACGTGCAGTAAATAGCAAGATCAACGTATACAAATAATAGGAATTTGAATATACATACCTTGGTTCTAATTCGCTACAATAAGATGTACAAGTGCAAGTCGGTGAAGATTTAATATAATTATTTTTATTTAGAAACTTTACAAGAGATACCTGACGTGAAAGAACTAATAGAAAGTTTTCATGCCAAACCGTAGGGGTAGTCGTGGCCGAGTTGTTAGTGTGACTGACTAGTAATCCAGTGTGGTGTCCCTGCATAGGTTCGAATCCAGTCGGTGACGATTTTTTTAGATTTTACGTGCAGTAAACAGCAAGATCAACGTATACAAATAATAGGAATTTGAATACACATACCTTGGTTCTAATTCGCTACAATAAGATGTACAAGTGCAAGTCGGTGAAGATTTAATATAATTATTTTTATTTAGAAACTTTACAAGAGATACCTGACGTGAAAGAACTAATAGAAAGTTTTCATGCCAAACCGTAGGGGTAGTCGTGGCCGAGTTGTTAGTGTGACTGACTAGTAATCCAGTGTGGTGTCCCTGTATAGGTTCGAATCTAGTCGGTGACGATTCTTTTAGATTTTACGTGCAGTAAACAGCAAGATCAACGTATACAAATAATAGGAATTTGAATACACATACCTTGGTTCTAATTCGCTACAATAAGATGTACAAGTGCAAGTCGGTGAAGATTTAATATAATTATTTTTATTTAGAAACTTTACAAGAGATACCTGACGTGAAAGAACTAATAGAAAGTTTTCATGCCAAACCGTAGGGGTAGTCGTGGCCGAGTTGTTAGTGTGACGGACTAGTAATCCAGTGTGGTGTCCCTGCATAGGTTAGAATCTAGTCGGTGACGATTCTTTTAGATTTTACGTGCAGTAAATAGCAAGATCAACGTATACAAATAATAGGAATTTGAATATACATACCTTGGTTCTAATTCGCTACAATAAGATGTACAAGTGCAAGTCGGTGAAGATTTAATATAATTATTTTTATTTAGAAACTTTACAAGAGATACCTGACGTGAAAGAACTAATAGAAAGTTTTCATGCCAAACCGTAGGGGTAGTCGTGGCCGAGTTGTTAGTGTGACTGACTAGTAATCAAGTGTGGTGTCCCTGCATAGGTTCGAATCCAGTCGGTGACGATTCTTTTAGATTTTACGTGCAGTAAACAGCAAGATCAACGTATACAAATAATAGGAATTTGAATATACATACCTTGGTTCTAATTCGCTACAATAAGATGTACAAGTGCAAGTCGGTGAAGATTTAATATAATTATTTTTATTTAGAAACTTTACAAGAGATACCTGACGTGAAAGAACTAATAGAAAGTTTTCATGCCAAACCGTAGGGGTAGTCGTGGCCGAGTTGTTAGTGTGACGGACTAGTAATCCAGTGTGGTGTCCCTGCATAGGTTCGAATCTAGTCGGTGACGATTCTTTTAGATTTTACGTGCAGTAAATAGCAAGATCAACGTATACAAATAATAGGAATTTGAATATACATACCTTGGTTCTAATTCGCTACAATAAGTTGTACAAGTGCAAGTCGGTGAAGATTTAATATAATTATTTTTATTTAGAAACTTTACAAGAGATACCTGACGTGAAAGAACTAATAGAAAGTTTTCATGCCAAACCGTAGGGGTAGTCGTGGCCGAGTTGTTAGTGTGACGGACTAGTAATCCAGTGTGGTGTCCCTGCATAGGTTCGAATCTAGTCGGTGACGATTCTTTTAGATTTTACGTGCAGTAAATAGCAAGATCAACGTATACAAATAATAGGAATTTGAATATACGTACCTTGGTTCTAATTCGCTACAATAAGATGTACAAGTGCAAGTCGATGAAGATTTAATATAATTATTTTTATTTAGAAACTTTACAAGAGATACCTGACGTGAAAGAACTAATAGAAAGTTTTCATGCCAAACCGTAGGGGTAGTCGTGGCCGAGTTGTTAGTGTGACTGACTAGTAATCCAGTGTGGTGTCCCTGCATAGGTTCGAATCCAGTCGGTGACGATTCTTTTAGATTTTACGTGCAGTAAACAGCAAGATCAACGTATACAAATAATAGGAATTTGAATACACATACCTTGGTTCTAATTCGCTACAATAAGATGTACAAGTGCAAGTCGGTGAAGATTTAATATAATTATTTTTATTTAGAAACTTTACAAGAGATACCTGACGTGAAAGAACTAATAGAAAGTTTTCATGCCAAACCGTAGGGGTAGTCGTGGCCGAGTTGTTAGTGTGACGGACTAGTAATCCAGTGTGGTGTCCCTGCATAGGTTCGAATCCAGTCGGTGACGATTCTTTTCGATTTTACGTGCAGTAAACAGCAAGATCAACGTATACAAATAATAGGAATTTGAATACACATACCTTGGTTCTAATTCGCTACAATAAGATGTACAAGGGCAAGTCGGTGAAGATTTAATATAATTATTTTTATTTAGAAACTTTACAAGAGATACCTGACGTGAAAGAACTAATAGAAAGTTTTCATGCCAAACCGTAGGGGTAGTCGTGGCCGAGTTGTTAGTGTGACGGACTAGTAATCCAGTGTGGTATCCCTGCATAGGTTCGAATCCAGTCGGTGACGATTCTTTTAGATTTTACGTGCAGTAAATAGCAAGATCAACGTATACAAATAATAGGAATTTGAATACACATACCTTGGTTCTAATTCGCTACAATAAGATGTACAAGTGCAAGTCGGTGAAGATTTAAAATAATTATTTTTATTTAGAAACTTTACAAGAGATACCTGACGTGAAAGAACTAATAGAAAGTTTTCATGCCAAACCGTAGGGGTAGTCGTGGCCGAGTTGTTAGTGTGACGGACTAGTAATCCAGTGTGGTGTCCCTGCATAGGTTAGAATCTAGTCGGTGACGATTCTTTTAGATTTTACGTGCAGTAAATAGCAAGATCAACGTATACAAATAATAGGAATTTGAATATACATACCTTGGTTCTAATTCGCTACAATAAGATGTACAAGTGCAAGTCGGTGAAGATTTAATATAATTATTTTTATTTAGAAACTTTACAAGAGATACCTGACGTGAAAGAACTAATAGAAAGTTTTCATGCCAAACCGTAGGGGTAGTCGTGGCCGAGTTGTTAGTGTGACTGACTAGTAATCAAGTGTGGTGTCCCTGCATAGGTTCGAATCCAGTCGGTGACGATTCTTTTAGATTTTACGTGCAGTAAACAGCAAGATCAACGTATACAAATAATAGGAATTTGAATACACATACCTTGGTTCTAATTCGCTACAATAAGATGTACAAGTGCAAGTCGGTGAAGATTTAATATAATTATTTTTATTTAGAAACTTTACAAGAGATACCTGACGTGAATGAACTAATAGAAAGTTTTCATGCCAAACCGTAGGGGTAGTCGTGGCCGAGTTGTTAGTGTGACTGACTAGTAATCCAGTGTGGTGTCCCTGTATAGGTTCGAATCTAGTCGGTGACGATTCTTTTAGATTTTACGTGCAGTAAACAGCAAGATCAACGTATACAAATAATAGGAATTTGAATACACATACCTTGGTTCTAATTCGCTACAATAAGATGTACAAGTGCAAGTCGGTGAAGATTTAATATAATTATTTTTATTTAGAAACTTTACAAGAGATACCTGACGTGAAAGAACTAATAGAAAGTTTTCATGCCAAACCGTAGGGGTAGTCGTGGCCGAGTTGTTAGTGTGACTGACTAGTAATCCAGTGTGGTGTCCCTGTATAGGTTCGAATCTAGTCGGTGACGATTCTTTTAGATTTTACGTGCAGTAAACAGCAAGATCAACGTATACAAATAATAGGAATTTGAATACACATACCTTGGTTCTAATTCGCTACAATAAGATGTACAAGTGCAAGTCGGTGAAGATTTAATATAATTATTTTTATTTAGAAACTTTACAAGAGATACCTGACGTGAAAGAACTAATAGAAAGTTTTCATGCCAAACCGTAGGGGTAGTCGTGGCCGAGTTGTTAGTGTGACTGACTAGTAATCCAGTGTGGTGTCCCTGTATAGGTTCGAATCTAGTCGGTGACGATTCTTTTAGATTTTACGTGCAGTAAACAGCAAGATCAACGTATACAAATAATAGGAATTTGAATACACATACCTTGGTTCGAATTCGCTACAATAAGATGTACAAGTGCAAGTCGGTGAAGATTTAATATAATTATTTTTATTTAGAAACTTTACAAGAGATACCTGACGTGAAAGAACTAATAGAAAGTTTTCGTGCCAAACCGTAGGGGTAGTCGTGGCCGAGTTGTTAGTGTGACGGACTAGTAATCCAGTGTGGTGTCCCTGCATAGGTTCGAATCTAGTCGGTGACGATTCTTTTAGAATTTACGTGCAGTAAATAGCAAGATCAACGTATACAAATAATAGGAATTTGAATATACATACCTTGGTTCTAATTCGCTACAATAAGATGTACAAGTACAAGTCGGTGAAGATTTAATATAATTATTTTTATTTAGAAACTTTACAAGAGATACCTGACGTGAAAGAACTAATAGAAAGTTTTCATGCCAAACCGTAGGGGTAGTCGTGGCCGAGTTGTTAGTGTGACTGACTAGTAATCCAGTGTGGTGTCCCTGCATAGGTTCGAATCCAGTCGGTGACGATTCTTTTAGATTTTACGTGCAGTAAACAGCAAGATCAACGTATACAAATAATAGGAATTTGAATACACATACCTTGGTTCTAATTCGCTACAATAAGATGTACAAGTGCAAGTCGGTGAAGATTTAATATAATTATTTTTATTTAGAAACTTTACAAGAGATACCTGACGTGAAAGAACTAATAGAAAGTTTTCATGCCAAACCGTAAGGGTAGTCGTGGCCGAGTTGTTAGTGTGACTGACTAGTAATCCAGTGTGGTGTCCCTGTATAGGTTCGAATCTAGTCGGTGACGATTCTTTTAGATTTTACGTGCAGTAAACAGCAAGATCAACGTATACAAATAATAGGAATTTGAATACACATACCTTGGTTCTAATTCGCTACAATAAGATGTACAAGTGCAAGTCGGTGAAGATTTAATATAATTATTTTTATTTAGAAACTTTACAAGAGATACCTGACGTGAAAGAACTAATAGAAAGTTTTCATGCCAAACCGTAGGGGTAGTCGTGGCCGAGTTGTTAGTGTGACTGACTAGTAATCCAGTGTGGTGTCCCTGTATAGGTTCGAATCTAGTCGGTGACGATTCTTTTAGATTTTACGTGCAGTAAACAGCAAGATCAACGTATACAAATAATAGGAATTTGAATACACATACCTTGGTTCTAATTCGCTACAATAAGATGTACAAGTGCAAGTCGGTGAAGATTTAATATAATTATTTTTATTTAGAAACTTTACAAGAGATACCTGACGTGAAAGAACTAATAGAAAGTTTTCATGCCAAACCGTAGGGGTAGTCGTGGCCGAGTTGTTAGTGTGACTGACTAGTAATCCAGTGTGGTGTCCCTGTATAGGTTCGAATCTAGTCGGTGACGATTCTTTTAGATTTTACGTGCAGTAAACAGCAAGATCAACGTATACAAATAATAGGAATTTGAATACACATACCTTGGTTCGAATTCGCTACAATAAGATGTACAAGTGCAAGTCGGTGAAGATTTAATATAATTATTTTTATTTAGAAACTTTACAAGAGATACCTGACGTGAAAGAACTAATAGAAAGTTTTCGTGCCAAACCGTAGGGGTAGTCGTGGCCGAGTTGTTAGTGTGACGGACTAGTAATCCAGTGTGGTGTCCCTGCATAGGTTCGAATCTAGTCGGTGACGATTCTTTTAGAATTTACGTGCAGTAAATAGCAAGATCAACGTATACAAATAATAGGAATTTGAATATACATACCTTGGTTCTAATTCGCTACAATAAGATGTACAAGTACAAGTCGGTGAAGATTTAATATAATTATTTTTATTTAGAAACTTTACAAGAGATACCTGACGTGAAAGAACTAATAGAAAGTTTTCATGCCAAACCGTAGGGGTAGTCGTGGCCGAGTTGTTAGTGTGACTGACTAGTAATCCAGTGTGGTGTCCCTGCATAGGTTCGAATCCAGTCGGTGACGATTCTTTTAGATTTTACGTGCAGTAAACAGCAAGATCAACGTATACAAATAATAGGAATTTGAATACACATACCTTGGTTCTAATTCGCTACAATAAGATGTACAAGTGCAAGTCGGTGAAGATTTAATATAATTATTTTTATTTAGAAACTTTACAAGAGATACCTGACGTGAAAGAACTAAT
This sequence comes from Sepiola atlantica, assembly GCA_963556195.1. Taxonomy (NCBI): domain Eukaryota; kingdom Metazoa; phylum Mollusca; class Cephalopoda; order Sepiida; family Sepiolidae; genus Sepiola; species Sepiola atlantica. The sequence goes on from OY744542.1 coordinate 53,266,730, forward strand.
AGAAAGTTTTCATGCCAAACCGTAGGGGTAGTCGTGGCCGAGTTGTTAGTGTGACGGACTAGTAATCCAGTGTGGTGTCCCTGCATAGGTTCGAATCCAGTCGGTGACGATTCTTTTCGATTTTACGTGCAGTAAACAGCAAGATCAACGTATACAAATAATAGGAATTTGAATACACATACCTTGGTTCTAATTCGCTACAATAAGATGTACAAGGGCAAGTCGGTGAAGATTTAATATAATTATTTTTATTTAGAAACTTTACAAGAGATACCTGACGTGAAAGAACTAATAGAAAGTTTTCATGCCAAACCGTAGGGGTAGTCGTGGCCGAGTTGTTAGTGTGACGGACTAGTAATCCAGTGTGGTATCCCTGCATAGGTTCGAATCCAGTCGGTGACGATTCTTTTAGATTTTACGTGCAGTAAATAGCAAGATCAACGTATACAAATAATAGGAATTTGAATACACATACCTTGGTTCTAATTCGCTACAATAAGATGTACAAGTGCAAGTCGGTGAAGATTTAAAATAATTATTTTTATTTAGAAACTTTACAAGAGATACCTGACGTGAAAGAACTAATAGAAAGTTTTCATGCCAAACCGTAGGGGTAGTCGTGGCCGAGTTGTTAGTGTGACGGACTAGTAATCCAGTGTGGTGTCCCTGCATAGGTTAGAATCTAGTCGGTGACGATTCTTTTAGATTTTACGTGCAGTAAATAGCAAGATCAACGTATACAAATAATAGGAATTTGAATATACATACCTTGGTTCTAATTCGCTACAATAAGATGTACAAGTGCAAGTCGGTGAAGATTTAATATAATTATTTTTATTTAGAAACTTTACAAGAGATACCTGACGTGAAAGAACTAATAGAAAGTTTTCATGCCAAACCGTAGGGGTAGTCGTGGCCGAGTTGTTAGTGTGACTGACTAGTAATCAAGTGTGGTGTCCCTGCATAGGTTCGAATCCAGTCGGTGACGATTCTTTTAGATTTTACGTGCAGTAAACAGCAAGATCAACGTATACAAATAATAGGAATTTGAATACACATACCTTGGTTCTAATTCGCTACAATAAGATGTACAAGTGCAAGTCGGTGAAGATTTAATATAATTATTTTTATTTAGAAACTTTACAAGAGATACCTGACGTGAAAGAACTAATAGAAAGTTTTCATGCCAAACCGTAGGGGTAGTCGTGGCCGAGTTGTTAGTGTGACTGACTAGTAATCCAGTGTGGTGTCCCTGTATAGGTTCGAATCTAGTCGGTGACGATTCTTTTAGATTTTACGTGCAGTAAACAGCAAGATCAACGTATACAAATAATAGGAATTTGAATACACATACCTTGGTTCTAATTCGCTACAATAAGATGTACAAGTGCAAGTCGGTGAAGATTTAATATAATTATTTTTATTTAGAAACTTTACAAGAGATACCTGACGTGAAAGAACTAATAGAAAGTTTTCATGCCAAACCGTAGGGGTAGTCGTGGCCGAGTTGTTAGTGTGACTGACTAGTAATCCAGTGTGGTGTCCCTGTATAGGTTCGAATCTAGTCGGTGACGATTCTTTTAGATTTTACGTGCAGTAAACAGCAAGATCAACGTATACAAATAATAGGAATTTGAATACACATACCTTGGTTCTAATTCGCTACAATAAGATGTACAAGTGCAAGTCGGTGAAGATTTAATATAATTATTTTTATTTAGAAACTTTACAAGAGATACCTGACGTGAAAGAACTAATAGAAAGTTTTCATGCCAAACCGTAGGGGTAGTCGTGGCCGAGTTGTTAGTGTGACTGACTAGTAATCCAGTGTGGTGTCCCTGTATAGGTTCGAATCTAGTCGGTGACGATTCTTTTAGATTTTACGTGCAGTAAACAGCAAGATCAACGTATACAAATAATAGGAATTTGAATACACATACCTTGGTTCGAATTCGCTACAATAAGATGTACAAGTGCAAGTCGGTGAAGATTTAATATAATTATTTTTATTTAGAAACTTTACAAGAGATACCTGACGTGAAAGAACTAATAGAAAGTTTTCGTGCCAAACCGTAGGGGTAGTCGTGGCCGAGTTGTTAGTGTGACGGACTAGTAATCCAGTGTGGTGTCCCTGCATAGGTTCGAATCTAGTCGGTGACGATTCTTTTAGAATTTACGTGCAGTAAATAGCAAGATCAACGTATACAAATAATAGGAATTTGAATATACATACCTTGGTTCTAATTCGCTACAATAAGATGTACAAGTACAAGTCGGTGAAGATTTAATATAATTATTTTTATTTAGAAACTTTACAAGAGATACCTGACGTGAAAGAACTAATAGAAAGTTTTCATGCCAAACCGTAGGGGTAGTCGTGGCCGAGTTGTTAGTGTGACTGACTAGTAATCCAGTGTGGTGTCCCTGCATAGGTTCGAATCCAGTCGGTGACGATTCTTTTAGATTTTACGTGCAGTAAACAGCAAGATCAACGTATACAAATAATAGGAATTTGAATACACATACCTTGGTTCTAATTCGCTACAATAAGATGTACAAGTGCAAGTCGGTGAAGATTTAATATAATTATTTTTATTTAGAAACTTTACAAGAGATACCTGACGTGAAAGAACTAATAGAAAGTTTTCATGCCAAACCGTAGGGGTAGTCGTGGCCGAGTTGTTAGTGTGACGGACTAGTAATCCAGTGTGGTGTCCCTGCATAGGTTCGAATCCAGTCGGTGACGATTCTTTTCGATTTTACGTGCAGTAAACAGCAAGATCAACGTATACAAATAATAGGAATTTGAATACACATACCTTGGTTCTAATTCGCTACAATAAGATGTACAAGGGCAAGTCGGTGAAGATTTAATATAATTATTTTTATTTAGAAACTTTACAAGAGATACCTGACGTGAAAGAACTAATAGAAAGTTTTCATGCCAAACCGTAGGGGTAGTCGTGGCCGAGTTGTTAGTGTGACGGACTAGTAATCCAGTGTGGTATCCCTGCATAGGTTCGAATCCAGTCGGTGACGATTCTTTTAGATTTTACGTGCAGTAAATAGCAAGATCAACGTATACAAATAATAGGAATTTGAATACACATACCTTGGTTCTAATTCGCTACAATAAGATGTACAAGTGCAAGTCGGTGAAGATTTAAAATAATTATTTTTATTTAGAAACTTTACAAGAGATACCTGACGTGAAAGAACTAATAGAAAGTTTTCATGCCAAACCGTAGGGGTAGTCGTGGCCGAGTTGTTAGTGTGACGGACTAGTAATCCAGTGTGGTGTCCCTGCATAGGTTAGAATCTAGTCGGTGACGATTCTTTTAGATTTTACGTGCAGTAAATAGCAAGATCAACGTATACAAATAATAGGAATTTGAATATACATACCTTGGTTCTAATTCGCTACAATAAGATGTACAAGTGCAAGTCGGTGAAGATTTAATATAATTATTTTTATTTAGAAACTTTACAAGAGATACCTGACGTGAAAGAACTAATAGAAAGTTTTCATGCCAAACCGTAGGGGTAGTCGTGGCCGAGTTGTTAGTGTGACTGACTAGTAATCAAGTGTGGTGTCCCTGCATAGGTTCGAATCCAGTCGGTGACGATTCTTTTAGATTTTACGTGCAGTAAACAGCAAGATCAACGTATACAAATAATAGGAATTTGAATACACATACCTTGGTTCTAATTCGCTACAATAAGATGTACAAGTGCAAGTCGGTGAAGATTTAATATAATTATTTTTATTTAGAAACTTTACAAGAGATACCTGACGTGAAAGAACTAATAGAAAGTTTTCATGCCAAACCGTAGGGGTAGTCGTGGCCGAGTTGTTAGTGTGACTGACTAGTAATCCAGTGTGGTGTCCCTGTATAGGTTCGAATCTAGTCGGTGACGATTCTTTTAGATTTTACGTGCAGTAAACAGCAAGATCAACGTATACAAATAATAGGAATTTGAATACACATACCTTGGTTCTAATTCGCTACAATAAGATGTACAAGTGCAAGTCGGTGAAGATTTAATATAATTATTTTTATTTAGAAACTTTACAAGAGATACCTGACGTGAAAGAACTAATAGAAAGTTTTCATGCCAAACCGTAGGGGTAGTCGTGGCCGAGTTGTTAGTGTGACTGACTAGTAATCCAGTGTGGTGTCCCTGTATAGGTTCGAATCTAGTCGGTGACGATTCTTTTAGATTTTACGTGCAGTAAACAGCAAGATCAACGTATACAAATAATAGGAATTTGAATACACATACCTTGGTTCTAATTCGCTACAATAAGATGTACAAGTGCAAGTCGGTGAAGATTTAATATAATTATTTTTATTTAGAAACTTTACAAGAGATACCTGACGTGAAAGAACTAATAGAAAGTTTTCATGCCAAACCGTAGGGGTAGTCGTGGCCGAGTTGTTAGTGTGACTGACTAGTAATCCAGTGTGGTGTCCCTGTATAGGTTCGAATCTAGTCGGTGACGATTCTTTTAGATTTTACGTGCAGTAAACAGCAAGATCAACGTATACAAATAATAGGAATTTGAATACACATACCTTGGTTCGAATTCGCTACAATAAGATGTACAAGTGCAAGTCGGTGAAGATTTAATATAATTATTTTTATTTAGAAACTTTACAAGAGATACCTGACGTGAAAGAACTAATAGAAAGTTTTCGTGCCAAACCGTAGGGGTAGTCGTGGCCGAGTTGTTAGTGTGACGGACTAGTAATCCAGTGTGGTGTCCCTGCATAGGTTCGAATCTAGTCGGTGACGATTCTTTTAGAATTTACGTGCAGTAAATAGCAAGATCAACGTATACAAATAATAGGAATTTGAATATACATACCTTGGTTCTAATTCGCTACAATAAGATGTACAAGTACAAGTCGGTGAAGATTTAATATAATTATTTTTATTTAGAAACTTTACAAGAGATACCTGACGTGAAAGAACTAATAGAAAGTTTTCATGCCAAACCGTAGGGGTAGTCGTGGCCGAGTTGTTAGTGTGACTGACTAGTAATCCAGTGTGGTGTCCCTGCATAGGTTCGAATCCAGTCGGTGACGATTCTTTTAGATTTTACGTGCAGTAAACAGCAAGATCAACGTATACAAATAATAGGAATTTGAATACACATACCTTGGTTCTAATTCGCTACAATAAGATGTACAAGTGCAAGTCGGTGAAGATTTAATATAATTATTTTTATTTAGAAACTTTACAAGAGATACCTGACGTGAAAGAACTAATAGAAAGTTTTCATGCCAAACCGTAGGGGTAGTCGTGGCCGAGTTGTTAGTGTGACGGACTAGTAATCCAGTGTGGTGTCCCTGTATAGGTTCAAATCTAGTCGGTGACGATTCTTTTAGATTTTACGTGCAGTAAACAGCAAGATCAACGTATACAAATAATAGGAATTTGAATACACATACCTTGGTTCTAATTCGCTACAATAAGATGTACAAGTGCAAGTCGGTGAAGATTTAATATAATTATTTTTATTTAGAAACTTTACAAGAGATACCTGACGTGAAAGAACTAATAGAAAGTTTTCATGCCAAACCGTAGGGGTAGTCGTGGCCGAGTTGTTAGTGTGACGGACTAGTAATCCAGTGTGGTATCCCTGCATAGGTTCGAATCCAGTCGGTGACGATTCTTTTAGATTTTACGTGCAGTAAATAGCAAGATCAACGTATACAAATAATAGGAATTTGAATACACATACCTTGGTTCTAATTCGCTACAATAAGATGTACAAGTACAAGTCGGTGAAGATTTAATATAATTATTTTTATTTAGAAACTTTACAAGAGATACCTGACGTGAAAGAACTAATAGAAAGTTTTCATGCCAAACCGTAGGGGTAGTCGTGGCCGAGTTGTTAGTGTGACTGACTAGTAATCCAGTGTGGTGTCCCTGCATAGGTTCGAATCCAGTCGGTGACGATTCTTTTAGATTTTACGTGCAGTAAACAGCAAGATCAACGTATACAAATAATAGGAATTTGAATACACATACCTTGGTTCTAATTCGCTACAATAAGATGTACAAGTGCAAGTCGGTGAAGATTTAATATAATTATTTTTATTTAGAAACTTTACAAGAGATACCTGACGTGAAAGAACTAATAGAAAGTTTTCATGCCAAACCGTAGGGGTAGTCGTGGCCGAGTTGTTAGTGTGACGGACTAGTAATCCAGTGTGGTGTCCCTGTATAGGTTCAAATCTAGTCGGTGACGATTCTTTTAGATTTTACGTGCAGTAAACAGCAAGATCAACGTATACAAATAATAGGAATTTGAATACACATACCTTGGTTCTAATTCGCTACAATAAGATGTACAAGTGCAAGTCGGTGAAGATTTAATATAATTATTTTTATTTAGAAACTTTACAAGAGATACCTGACGTGAAAGAACTAATAGAAAGTTTTCATGCCAAACCGTAGGGGTAGTCGTGGCCGAGTTGTTAGTGTGACGGACTAGTAATCCAGTGTGGTATCCCTGCATAGGTTCGAATCCAGTCGGTGACGATTCTTTTAGATTTTACGTGCAGTAAATAGCAAGATCAACGTATACAAATAATAGGAATTTGAATACACATACCTTGGTTCTAATTCGCTACAATAAGATGTACAAGTACAAGTCGGTGAAGATTTAATATAATTATTTTTATTTAGAAACTTTACAAGAGATACCTGACGTGAAAGAACTAATAGAAAGTTTTCATGCCAAACCGTAGGGGTAGTCGTGGCCGAGTTGTTAGTGTGACTGACTAGTAATCCAGTGTGGTGTCCCTGCATAGGTTCGAATCCAGTCGGTGACGATTCTTTTAGATTTTACGTGCAGTAAACAGCAAGATCAACGTATACAAATAATAGGAATTTGAATACACATACCTTGGTTCTAATTCGCTACAATAAGATGTACAAGGGCAAGTCGGTGAAGATTTAATATAATTATTTTTATTTAGAAACTTTACAAGAGATACCTGACGTGAAAGAACTAATAGAAAGTTTTCATGCCAAACCGTAGGGGTAGTCGTGGCCGAGTTGTTAGTGTGACGGACTAGTAATCCAGTGTGGTATCCCTGCATAGGTTCGAATCCAGTCGGTGACGATTCTTTTAGATTTTACGTGCAGTAAATAGCAAGATCAACGTATACAAATAATAGGAATTTGAATACACATACCTTGGTTCTAATTCGCTACAATAAGATGTACAAGTGCAAGTCGGTGAAGATTTAAAATAATTATTTTTATTTAGAAACTTTACAAGAGATACCTGACGTGAAAGAACTAATAGAAAGTTTTCATGCCAAACCGTAGGGGTAGTCGTGGCCGAGTTGTTAGTGTGATGGACTAGTAATCCAGTGTGGTGTCCCTGCATAGGTTAGAATCTAGTCGGTGACGATTCTTTTAGATTTTACGTGCAGTAAATAGCAAGATCAACGTATACAAATAATAGGAATTTGAATATACATACCTTGGTTCTAATTCGCTACAATAAGATGTACAAGTGCAAGTCGGTGAAGATTTAATATAATTATTTTTATTTAGAAACTTTACAAGAGATACCTGACGTGAAAGAACTAATAGAAAGTTTTCATGCCAAACCGTAGGGGTAGTCGTGGCCGAGTTGTTAGTGTGACTGACTAGTAATCAAGTGTGGTGTCCCTGCATAGGTTCGAATCCAGTCGGTGACGATTCTTTTAGATTTTACGTGCAGTAAATAGCAAGATCAACGTATACAAATAATAGGAATTTGAATACACATACCTTGGTTCTAATTCGCTACAATAAGATGTACAAGTGCAAGTCGGTGAAGATTTAATATAATTATTTTTATTTAGAAACTTTACAAGAGATACCTGACGTGAAAGAACTAATAGAAAGTTTTCATGCCAAACCGTAGGGGTAGTCGTGGCCGAGTTGTTAGTGTGACTGACTAGTAATCCAGTGTGGTGTCCCTGTATAGGTTCGAATCTAGTCGGTGACGATTCTTTTAGATTTTACGTGCAGTAAACAGCAAGATCAACGTATACAAATAATAGGAATTTGAATACACATACCTTGGTTCTAATTCGCTACAATAAGATGTACAAGTGCAAGTCGGTGAAGATTTAATATAATTATTTTTATTTAGAAACTTTACAAGAGATACCTGACGTGAAAGAACTAATAGAAAGTTTTCATGCCAAACCGTAGGGGTAGTCGTGGCCGAGTTGTTAGTGTGACTGACTAGTAATCCAGTGTGGTGTCCCTGTATAGGTTCGAATCTAGTCGGTGACGATTCTTTTAGATTTTACGTGCAGTAAACAGCAAGATCAACGTATACAAATAATAGGAATTTGAATACACATACCTTGGTTCTAATTCGCTACAATAAGATGTACAAGTGCAAGTCGGTGAAGATTTAATATAATTATTTTTATTTAGAAACTTTACAAGAGATACCTGACGTGAAAGAACTAATAGAAAGTTTTCATGCCAAACCGTAGGGGTAGTCGTGGCCGAGTTGTTAGTGTGACTGACTAGTAATCCAGTGTGGTGTCCCTGTATAGGTTCGAATCTAGTCGGTGACGATTCTTTTAGATTTTACGTGCAGTAAACAGCAAGATCAACGTATACAAATAATAGGAATTTGAATACACATACCTTGGTTCGAATTCGCTACAATAAGATGTACAAGTGCAAGTCGGTGAAGATTTAATATAATTATTTTTATTTAGAAACTTTACAAGAGATACCTGACGTGAAAGAACTAATAGAAAGTTTTCGTGCCAAACCGTAGGGGTAGTCGTGGCCGAGTTGTTAGTGTGACGGACTAGTAATCCAGTGTGGTGTCCCTGCATAGGTTCGAATCTAGTCGGTGACGATTCTTTTAGAATTTACGTGCAGTAAATAGCAAGATCAACGTATACAAATAATAGGAATTTGAATATACATACCTTGGTTCTAATTCGCTACAATAAGATGTACAAGTACAAGTCGGTGAAGATTTAATATAATTATTTTTATTTAGAAACTTTACAAGAGATACCTGACGTGAAAGAACTAATAGAAAGTTTTCATGCCAAACCGTAGGGGTAGTCGTGGCCGAGTTGTTAGTGTGACTGACTAGTAATCCAGTGTGGTGTCCCTGCATAGGTTCGAATCCAGTCGGTGACGATTCTTTTAGATTTTACGTGCAGTAAACAGCAAGATCAACGTATACAAATAATAGGAATTTGAATACACATACCTTGGTTCTAATTCGCTACAATAAGATGTACAAGTGCAAGTCGGTGAAGATTTAATATAATTATTTTTATTTAGAAACTTTACAAGAGATACCTGACGTGAAAGAACTAATAGAAAGTTTTCATGCCAAACCGTAGGGGTAGTCGTGGCCGAGTTGTTAGTGTGACGGACTAGTAATCCAGTGTGGTGTCCCTGCATAGGTTCGAATCCAGTCGGTGACGATTCTTTTCGATTTTACGTGCAGTAAACAGCAAGATCAACGTATACAAATAATAGGAATTTGAATACACATACCTTGGTTCTAATTCGCTACAATAAGATGTACAAGGGCAAGTCGGTGAAGATTTAATATAATTATTTTTATTTAGAAACTTTACAAGAGATACCTGACGTGAAAGAACTAATAGAAAGTTTTCATGCCAAACCGTAGGGGTAGTCGTGGCCGAGTTGTTAGTGTGACGGACTAGTAATCCAGTGTGGTATCCCTGCATAGGTTCGAATCCAGTCGGTGACGATTCTTTTAGATTTTACGTGCAGTAAATAGCAAGATCAACGTATACAAATAATAGGAATTTGAATACACATACCTTGGTTCTAATTCGCTACAATAAGATGTACAAGTGCAAGTCGGTGAAGATTTAAAATAATTATTTTTATTTAGAAACTTTACAAGAGATACCTGACGTGAAAGAACTAATAGAAAGTTTTCATGCCAAACCGTAGGGGTAGTCGTGGCCGAGTTGTTAGTGTGACGGACTAGTAATCCAGTGTGGTGTCCCTGCATAGGTTAGAATCTAGTCGGTGACGATTCTTTTAGATTTTACGTGCAGTAAATAGCAAGATCAACGTATACAAATAATAGGAATTTGAATACACATACCTTCGTTCTAATTCGCTACAATAAGATGTACAAGTGCAAGTCGGTGAAGATTTAATATAATTATTTTTATTTAGAAACTTTACAAGAGATACCTGACGTGAAAGAACTAATAGAAAGTTTTCATGCCAAACCGTAGGGGTAGTCGTGGCCGAGTTGTTAGTGTGACTGACTAGTAATCCAGTGTGGTGTCCCTGCATAGGTTCGAATCCAGTCGGTGACGATTCTTTTAGATTTTACGTGCAGTAAACAGCAAGATCAACGTATACAAATAATAGGAATTTGAATACACATACCTTGGTTCTAATTCGCTACAATAAGATGTACAAGTGCAAGTCGGTGAAGATTTAATATAATTATTTTTATTTAGAAACTTTACAAGAGATACCTGACGTGAAAGAACTAATAGAAAGTTTTCATGCCAAACCGTAGGGGTAGTCGTGGCCGAGTTGTTAGTGTGACTGACTAGTAATCCAGTGTGGTGTCCCTTCATAGGTTCGAATCCAGTCGGTGACGATTCTTTTAGATTTTACGTGCAGTAAACAGCAAGATCAACGTATACAAATAATAGGAATTTGAATACACATACCTTGGTTCTAATTCGCTACAATAAGATGTACAAGTGCAAGTCGGTGAAGATTTAATATAATTATTTTTATTTAGAAACTTTACAAGAGATACCTGACGTGAAAGAACTAATAGAAAGTTTTCATGCCAAACTGTAGGGGTAGTCGTGGCCGAGTTGTTAGTGTGACTGACTAGTAATCCAGTGTGGTGTCCCTGTATAGGTTCGAATCTAGTCGGTGACGATTCTTTTAGATTTTACGTGCAGTAAACAGCAAGATCAACGTATACAAATAATAGGAATTTGAATACACATACCTTGGTTCTAATTCGCTACAATAAGATGTACAAGTGCAAGTCGGTGAAGATTTAATATAATTATTTTTATTTAGAAACTTTACAAGAGATACCTGACGTGAAAGAACTAATAGAAAGTTTTCATGCCAAACCGTAGAGGTAGTCGTGGCCGAGTTGTTAGTGTGACTGACTAGTAATCCAGTGTGGTGTCCCTGTATAGGTTCGAATCTAGTCGGTGACGATTCTTTTAGATTGTACGTGCAGTAAACAGCAAGATCAACGTATACAAATAATAGGAATTTGAATACACATACCTTGGTTCTAATTCGCTACAATAAGATGTACAAGTGCAAGTCGGTGAAGATTTAATATAATTATTTTTATTTAGAAACTTTACAAGAGATACCTGACGTGAAAGAACTAATAGAAAGTTTTCATGCCAAACCGTAGGGGTAGTCGTGGCCGAGTTGTTAGTGTGACGGACTAGTAATCCAGTGTGGTGTCCCTGCATAGGTTCGAATCCAGTCGGTGACGATTCTTTTAGATTTTACGTGCAGTAAATAGCAAGATCAACGTATACAAATAATAGGAATTTGAATACACATACCTTCGTTCTAATTCGCTACAATAAGATGTACAAGTGCAAGTCGGTGAAGATTTAATATAATTATTTTTATTTAGAAACTTTACAAGAGATACCTGACGTGAAAGAACTAATAGAAAGTTTTCATGCCAAACCGTAGGGGTAGTCGTGGCCGAGTTGTTAGTGTGACTGACTAGTAATCCAGTGTGGTGTCCCTGCATAGGTTCGAATCCAGTCGGTGACGATTCTTTTAGATTTTACGTGCAGTAAACAGCAAGATCAACGTATACAAATAATAGGAATTTGAATACACATACCTTGGTTCTAATTCGCTACAATAAGATGTACAAGTGCAAGTCGGTGAAGATTTAATATAATTATTTTTATTTAGAAACTTTACAAGAGATACCTGACGTGAAAGAACTAATAGAAAGTTTTCATGCCAAACCGTAGGGGTAGTCGTGGCCGAGTTGTTAGTGTGACTGACTAGTAATCCAGTGTGGTGTCCCTTCATAGGTTCGAATCCAGTCGGTGACGATTCTTTTAGATTTTACGTGCAGTAAACAGCAAGATCAACGTATACAAATAATAGGAATTTGAATACACATACCTTGGTTCTAATTCGCTACAATAAGATGTACAAGTGCAAGTCGGTGAAGATTTAATATAATTATTTTTATTTAGAAACTTTACAAGAGATACCTGACGTGAAAGAACTAATAGAAAGTTTTCATGCCAAACCGTAGAGGTAGTCGTGGCCGAGTTGTTAGTGTGACTGACTAGTAATCCAGTGTGGTGTCCCTGTATAGGTTCGAATTTAGTCGGTGACGATTCTTTTAGATTTTACGTGCAGTAAACAGCAAGATCAACGTATACAAATAATAGGAATTTGAATACACATACCTTGGTTCTAATTCGCTACAATAAGATGTACAAGTGCAAGTCGGTGAAGATTTAATATAATTATTTTTATTTAGAAACTTTACAAGAGATACCTGACGTGAAAGAACTAATAGAAAGTTTTCATGCCAAACCGTAGGGGTAGTCGTGGCCGAGTTGTTAGTGTGACGGACTAGTAATCCAGTGTGGTGTCCCTGCATAGGTTCGAATCCAGTCGGTGACGATTCTTTTAGATTTTACGTGCAGTAAATAGCAAGATCAACGTATACAAATAATAGGAATTTGAATACACATACCTTGGTTCTAATTCGCTACAATAAGATGTACAAGTGCAAGTCGGTGAAGATTTAATATAATTATTTTTATTTAGAAACTTTACAAGAGATACCTGACGTGAAAGAACTAATAGAAAGTTTTCATGCCAAACCGTAGGGGTAGTCGTGGCCGAGTTGTTAGTGTGACTGACTAGTAATCCAGTGTGGTGTCCCTTCATAGGTTCGAATCCAGTCGGTGACGATTCTTTTAGATTTTACGTGCAGTAAACAGCAAGATCAACGTATACAAATAATAGGAATTTGAATACACATACCTTGGTTCTAATTCGCTACAATAAGATGTACAAGTGCAAGTCGGTGAAGATTTAATATAATTATTTTTATTTAGAAACTTTACAAGAGATACCTGACGTGAAAGAACTAATAGAAAGTTTTCATGCCAAACCGTAGGGGTAGTCGTGGCCGAGTTGTTAGTGTGACTGACTAGTAATCCAGTGTGGTGTCCCTGTATAGGTTCGAATCTAGTCGGTGACGATTCTTTTAGATTTTACGTGCAGTAAACAGCAAGATCAACGTATACAAATAATAGGAATTTGAATACACATACCTTGGTTCTAATTCGCTACAATAAGATGTACAAGTGCAAGTCGGTGAAGATTTAATATAATTATTTTTATTTAGAAACTTTACAAGAGATACCTGACGTGAAAGAACTAATAGAAAGTTTTCATGCCAAACCGTAGGGGTAGTCGTGGCCGAGTTGTTAGTGTGACGGACTAGTAATCCAGTGTGGTGTCCCTGCATAGGTTCGAATCCAGTCGGTGACGATTCTTTTAGATTTTACGTGCAGTAAATAGCAAGATCAACGTATACAAATAATAGGAATTTGAATACACATACCTTGGTTCTAATTCGCTACAATAAGATGTACAAGTGCAAGTCGGTGAAGATTTAATATAATTATTTTTATTTAGAAACTTTACAAGAGATACCTGACGTGAAAGAACTAATAGAAAGTTTTCATGCCAAACCGTAGGGGTAGTCGTGGCCGAGTTGTTAGTGTGACGGACTAGTAATCCAGTGTGGTGTCCCTGCATAGGTTCGAATCCAGTCGGTGACGATTCTTTTAGATCTTACGTGCAGTAAATAGCAAGATCAACGTATACAAATAATAGGAATTTGAATACACATACCTTGGTTCTAATTCGCTACAATAAGATGTACAAGGGCAAGTCGGTGAAGATTTAATATAATTATTTTTATTTAGAAACTTTACAAGAGATACCTGACGTGAAAGAACTAATAGAAAGTTTTCATGCCAAACCGTAGGGGTAGTCGTGGCCGAGTTGTTAGTGTGACGGACTAGTAATCCAGTGTGGTATCCCTGCATAGGTTCGAATCCAGTCGGTGACGATTCTTTTAGATTTTACGTGCAGTAAATAGCAAGATCAACGTATACAAATAATAGGAATTTGAATACACATACCTTGGTTCTAATTCGCTACAATAAGATGTACAAGTGCAAGTCGGTGAAGATTTAAAATAATTATTTTTATTTAGAAACTTTACAAGAGATACCTGACGTGAAAGAACTAATAGAAAGTTTTCATGCCAAACCGTAGGGGTAGTCGTGGCCGAGTTGTTAGTGTGACGGACTAGTAATCCAGTGTGGTGTCCCTGCATAGGTTAGAATCTAGTCGGTGACGATTCTTTTAGATTTTACGTGCAGTAAATAGCAAGATCAACGTATACAAATAATAGGAATTTGAATACACATACCTTCGTTCTAATTCGCTACAATAAGATGTACAAGTGCAAGTCGGTGAAGATTTAATATAATTATTTTTATTTAGAAACTTTACAAGAGATACCTGACGTGAAAGAACTAATAGAAAGTTTTCATGCCAAACCGTAGGGGTAGTCGTGGCCGAGTTGTTAGTGTGACTGACTAGTAATCCAGTGTGGTGTCCCTGCATAGGTTCGAATCCAGTCGGTGACGATTCTTTTAGATTTTACGTGCAGTAAACAGCAAGATCAACGTATACAAATAATAGGAATTTGAATACACATACCTTGGTTCTAATTCGCTACAATAAGATGTACAAGTGCAAGTCGGTGAAGATTTAATATAATTATTTTTATTTAGAAACTTTACAAGAGATACCTGACGTGAAAGAACTAATAGAAAGTTTTCATGCCAAACCGTAGGGGTAGTCGTGGCCGAGTTGTTAGTGTGACTGACTAGTAATCAAGTGTGGTGTCCCTGCATAGGTTCGAATCCAGTCGGTGACGATTCTTTTAGATTTTACGTGCAGTAAATAGCAAGATCAACGTATACAAATAATAGGAATTTGAATACACATACCTTGGTTCTAATTCGCTACAATAAGATGTACAAGTGCAAGTCGGTGAAGATTTAATATAATTATTTTTATTTAGAAACTTTACAAGAGATACCTGACGTGAAAGAACTAATAGAAAGTTTTCATGCCAAACCGTAGGGGTAGTCGTGGCCGAGTTGTTAGTGTGACTGACTAGTAATCCAGTGTGGTGTCCCTGTATAGGTTCGAATCTAGTCGGTGACGATTCTTTTAGATTTTACGTGCAGTAAACAGCAAGATCAACGTATACAAATAATAGGAATTTGAATACACATACCTTGGTTCTAATTCGCTACAATAAGATGTACAAGTGCAAGTCGGTGAAGATTTAATATAATTATTTTTATTTAGAAACTTTACAAGAGATACCTGACGTGAAAGAACTAATAGAAAGTTTTCATGCCAAACCGTAGGGGTAGTCGTGGCCGAGTTGTTAGTGTGACTGACTAGTAATCCAGTGTGGTGTCCCTGTATAGGTTCGAATCTAGTCGGTGACGATTCTTTTAGATTTTACGTGCAGTAAACAGCAAGATCAACGTATACAAATAATAGGAATTTGAATACACATACCTTGGTTCTAATTCGCTACAATAAGATGTACAAGTGCAAGTC
Organism: Sepiola atlantica; assembly: GCA_963556195.1. NCBI lineage: Eukaryota > Metazoa > Mollusca > Cephalopoda > Sepiida > Sepiolidae > Sepiola > Sepiola atlantica. Next base: position 53,282,483 of record OY744542.1, read on the forward strand.
GGTGAAGATTTAATATAATTATTTTTATTTAGAAACTTTACAAGAGATACCTGACGTGAAAGAACTAATAGAAAGTTTTCATGCCAAACCGTAGGGGTAGTCGTGGCCGAGTTGTTAGTGTGACTGACTAGTAATCCAGTGTGGTGTCCCTGTATAGGTTCGAATCTAGTCGGTGACGATTCTTTTAGATTTTACGTGCAGTAAACAGCAAGATCAACGTATACAAATAATAGGAATTTGAATACACATACCTTGGTTCGAATTCGCTACAATAAGATGTACAAGTGCAAGTCGGTGAAGATTTAATATAATTATTTTTATTTAGAAACTTTACAAGAGATACCTGACGTGAAAGAACTAATAGAAAGTTTTCGTGCCAAACCGTAGGGGTAGTCGTGGCCGAGTTGTTAGTGTGACGGACTAGTAATCCAGTGTGGTGTCCCTGCATAGGTTCGAATCTAGTCGGTGACGATTCTTTTAGAATTTACGTGCAGTAAATAGCAAGATCAACGTATACAAATAATAGGAATTTGAATATACATACCTTGGTTCTAATTCGCTACAATAAGATGTACAAGTACAAGTCGGTGAAGATTTAATATAATTATTTTTATTTAGAAACTTTACAAGAGATACCTGACGTGAAAGAACTAATAGAAAGTTTTCATGCCAAACCGTAGGGGTAGTCGTGGCCGAGTTGTTAGTGTGACTGACTAGTAATCCAGTGTGGTGTCCCTGCATAGGTTCGAATCCAGTCGGTGACGATTCTTTTAGATTTTACGTGCAGTAAACAGCAAGATCAACGTATACAAATAATAGGAATTTGAATACACATACCTTGGTTCTAATTCGCTACAATAAGATGTACAAGTGCAAGTCGGTGAAGATTTAATATAATTATTTTTATTTAGAAACTTTACAAGAGATACCTGACGTGAAAGAACTAATAGAAAGTTTTCATGCCAAACCGTAGGGGTAGTCGTGGCCGAGTTGTTAGTGTGACGGACTAGTAATCCAGTGTGGTGTCCCTGCATAGGTTCGAATCCAGTCGGTGACGATTCTTTTCGATTTTACGTGCAGTAAACAGCAAGATCAACGTATACAAATAATAGGAATTTGAATACACATACCTTGGTTCTAATTCGCTACAATAAGATGTACAAGGGCAAGTCGGTGAAGATTTAATATAATTATTTTTATTTAGAAACTTTACAAGAGATACCTGACGTGAAAGAACTAATAGAAAGTTTTCATGCCAAACCGTAGGGGTAGTCGTGGCCGAGTTGTTAGTGTGACGGACTAGTAATCCAGTGTGGTATCCCTGCATAGGTTCGAATCCAGTCGGTGACGATTCTTTTAGATTTTACGTGCAGTAAATAGCAAGATCAACGTATACAAATAATAGGAATTTGAATACACATACCTTGGTTCTAATTCGCTACAATAAGATGTACAAGTGCAAGTCGGTGAAGATTTAAAATAATTATTTTTATTTAGAAACTTTACAAGAGATACCTGACGTGAAAGAACTAATAGAAAGTTTTCATGCCAAACCGTAGGGGTAGTCGTGGCCGAGTTGTTAGTGTGACGGACTAGTAATCCAGTGTGGTGTCCCTGCATAGGTTAGAATCTAGTCGGTGACGATTCTTTTAGATTTTACGTGCAGTAAATAGCAAGATCAACGTATACAAATAATAGGAATTTGAATATACATACCTTGGTTCTAATTCGCTACAATAAGATGTACAAGTGCAAGTCGGTGAAGATTTAATATAATTATTTTTATTTAGAAACTTTACAAGAGATACCTGACGTGAAAGAACTAATAGAAAGTTTTCATGCCAAACCGTAGGGGTAGTCGTGGCCGAGTTGTTAGTGTGACTGACTAGTAATCAAGTGTGGTGTCCCTGCATAGGTTCGAATCCAGTCGGTGACGATTCTTTTAGATTTTACGTGCAGTAAACAGCAAGATCAACGTATACAAATAATAGGAATTTGAATACACATACCTTGGTTCTAATTCGCTACAATAAGATGTACAAGTGCAAGTCGGTGAAGATTTAATATAATTATTTTTATTTAGAAACTTTACAAGAGATACCTGACGTGAAAGAACTAATAGAAAGTTTTCATGCCAAACCGTAGGGGTAGTCGTGGCCGAGTTGTTAGTGTGACTGACTAGTAATCCAGTGTGGTGTCCCTGTATAGGTTCGAATCTAGTCGGTGACGATTCTTTTAGATTTTACGTGCAGTAAACAGCAAGATCAACGTATACAAATAATAGGAATTTGAATACACATACCTTGGTTCTAATTCGCTACAATAAGATGTACAAGTGCAAGTCGGTGAAGATTTAATATAATTATTTTTATTTAGAAACTTTACAAGAGATACCTGACGTGAAAGAACTAATAGAAAGTTTTCATGCCAAACCGTAGGGGTAGTCGTGGCCGAGTTGTTAGTGTGACTGACTAGTAATCCAGTGTGGTGTCCCTGTATAGGTTCGAATCTAGTCGGTGACGATTCTTTTAGATTTTACGTGCAGTAAACAGCAAGATCAACGTATACAAATAATAGGAATTTGAATACACATACCTTGGTTCTAATTCGCTACAATAAGATGTACAAGTGCAAGTCGGTGAAGATTTAATATAATTATTTTTATTTAGAAACTTTACAAGAGATACCTGACGTGAAAGAACTAATAGAAAGTTTTCATGCCAAACCGTAGGGGTAGTCGTGGCCGAGTTGTTAGTGTGACTGACTAGTAATCCAGTGTGGTGTCCCTGTATAGGTTCGAATCTAGTCGGTGACGATTCTTTTAGATTTTACGTGCAGTAAACAGCAAGATCAACGTATACAAATAATAGGAATTTGAATACACATACCTTGGTTCGAATTCGCTACAATAAGATGTACAAGTGCAAGTCGGTGAAGATTTAATATAATTATTTTTATTTAGAAACTTTACAAGAGATACCTGACGTGAAAGAACTAATAGAAAGTTTTCGTGCCAAACCGTAGGGGTAGTCGTGGCCGAGTTGTTAGTGTGACGGACTAGTAATCCAGTGTGGTGTCCCTGCATAGGTTCGAATCTAGTCGGTGACGATTCTTTTAGAATTTACGTGCAGTAAATAGCAAGATCAACGTATACAAATAATAGGAATTTGAATATACATACCTTGGTTCTAATTCGCTACAATAAGATGTACAAGTACAAGTCGGTGAAGATTTAATATAATTATTTTTATTTAGAAACTTTACAAGAGATACCTGACGTGAAAGAACTAATAGAAAGTTTTCATGCCAAACCGTAGGGGTAGTCGTGGCCGAGTTGTTAGTGTGACTGACTAGTAATCCAGTGTGGTGTCCCTGCATAGGTTCGAATCCAGTCGGTGACGATTCTTTTAGATTTTACGTGCAGTAAACAGCAAGATCAACGTATACAAATAATAGGAATTTGAATACACATACCTTGGTTCTAATTCGCTACAATAAGATGTACAAGTGCAAGTCGGTGAAGATTTAATATAATTATTTTTATTTAGAAACTTTACAAGAGATACCTGACGTGAAAGAACTAATAGAAAGTTTTCATGCCAAACCGTAGGGGTAGTCGTGGCCGAGTTGTTAGTGTGACGGACTAGTAATCCAGTGTGGTGTCCCTGTATAGGTTCAAATCTAGTCGGTGACGATTCTTTTAGATTTTACGTGCAGTAAACAGCAAGATCAACGTATACAAATAATAGGAATTTGAATACACATACCTTGGTTCTAATTCGCTACAATAAGATGTACAAGTGCAAGTCGGTGAAGATTTAATATAATTATTTTTATTTAGAAACTTTACAAGAGATACCTGACGTGAAAGAACTAATAGAAAGTTTTCATGCCAAACCGTAGGGGTAGTCGTGGCCGAGTTGTTAGTGTGACGGACTAGTAATCCAGTGTGGTATCCCTGCATAGGTTCGAATCCAGTCGGTGACGATTCTTTTAGATTTTACGTGCAGTAAATAGCAAGATCAACGTATACAAATAATAGGAATTTGAATACACATACCTTGGTTCTAATTCGCTACAATAAGATGTACAAGTGCAAGTCGGTGAAGATTTAAAATAATTATTTTTATTTAGAAACTTTACAAGAGATACCTGACGTGAAAGAACTAATAGAAAGTTTTCATGCCAAACCGTAGGGGTAGTCGTGGCCGAGTTGTTAGTGTGACGGACTAGTAATCCAGTGTGGTGTCCCTGCATAGGTTCGAATCTAGTCGGTGACGATTCTTTTAGATTTTACGTGCAGTAAATAGCAAGATCAACGTATACAAATAATAGGAATTTGAATATACATACCTTGGTTCTAATTCGCTACAATAAGATGTACAAGTGCAAGTCGGTGAAGATTTAATATAATTATTTATATTTAGAAACTTTACAAGAGATACCTGACGTGAAAGAACTAATAGAAAGTTTTCATGCCAAACCGTAGGGGGTAGTCGTGGCCGAGTTGTTAGTGTGACTGACTAGTAATCCAGTGTGGTGTCCCTGCATAGGTTCGAATCCAGTCGGTGACGATTCTTTTAGATTTTACGTGCAGTAAACAGCAAGATCAACGTATACAAATAATAGGAATTTGAATACACATACCTTGGTTCTAATTCGCTACAATAAGATGTACAAGTGCAAGTCGGTGAAGATTTAATATAATTATTTTTATTTAGAAACTTTACAAGAGATAACTGACGTGAAAGAACTAATAGAAAGTTTTCATGCCAAACCGTAGGGGTAGTCGTGGCCGAGTTGTTAGTGTGACTGACTAGTAATCCAGTGTGGTGTCCCTGTATAGGTTTGAATCTAGTCGGTGACGATTCTTTTAGATTTTACGTGCAGTAAACAGCAAGATCAACGTATACAAAAAATAGGAATTTGAATATACATACCTTGGTTCTAATTCGCTACAATAAGATGTACAAGTGCAAGTCGGTGAAGATTTAATATAATTATTTTTATTTAGAAACTTTACAAGAGATACCTGACGTGAAAGAACTAATAGAAAGTTTTCATGCCAAACCGTAGGGGTAGTCGTGGCCGAGTTGTTAGTGTGACGGACTAGTAATCCAGTGTGGTATCCCTGCATAGGTTCGAATCCAGTCGGTGACGATTCTTTTAGATTTTACGTGCAGTAAATAGCAAGATCAACGTATACAAATAATAGGAATTTGAATACACATACCTTGGTTCTAATTCGCTACAATAAGATGTACAAGTGCAAGTCGGTGAAGATTTAATATAATTATTTTTATTTAGAAACTTTACAAGAGATACCTGACGTGAAAGAACTAATAGAAAGTTTTCATGCCAAACCGTAGGGGTAGTCGTGGCCGAGTTGTTAGTGTGACTGACTAGTAATCCAGTGTGGTGTCCCTGTATAGGTTCGAATGTAGTCGGTGACGATTCTTTTAGATTTTACGTGCAGTAAACAGCAAGATCAACGTATACAAATAATAGGAATTTGAATACACATACCTTGGTTCTAATTCGCTACAATAAGATGTACAAGTGCAAGTCGGTGAAGATTTAATATAATTATTTTTATTTAGAAACTTTACAAGAGATACCTGACGTGAAAGAACTAATAGAAAGTTTTCATGCCAAACCGTAGGGGTAGTCGTGGCCGAGTTGTTAGTGTGACGGACTAGTAATCCAGTGTGGTGTCCCTGCATAGGTTCGAATCTAGTCGGTGACGATTCTTTTAGATTTTACGTGCAGTAAATAGCAAGATCAACGTATACAAATAATAGGAATTTGAATACACATACCTTGGTTCTAATTCGCTACAATAAGATGTACAAGTGCAAGTCGGTGAAGATTTAATATAATTATTTTTATTTAGAAACTTTACAAGAGATACCTGACGTGAAAGAACTAATAGAAAGTTTTCATGCCAAACCGTAGGGGTAGTCGTGGCCGAGTTGTTAGTGTGACGGACTAGTAATCCAGTGTGGTATCCCTGCATAGGTTCGAATCCAGTCGGTGACGATTCTTTTAGATTTTACGTGCAGTAAATAGCAAGATCAACGTATACAAATAATAGGAATTTGAATACACATACCTTCGTTCTAATTCGCTACAATAAGATGTACAAGTGCAAGTCGGTGAAGATTTAATATAATTATCTTTATTTAGAAACTTTACAAGAGATATCTGACGTGAAAGAACTAATAGAAAGTTTTCATGCCAAACCGTAGGGGTAGTCGTGGCCGAGTTGTTAGTGTGACGGACTAGTAATCCAGTGTGGTGTCCCTGCATAGGTTCGAATCCAGTCGGTGACGATTCTTTTAGATTTTACGTGCAGTAAATAGCAAGATCAACGTATACAAATAATAGGAATTTGAATACACATACCTTCGTTCTAATTCGCTACAATAAGATGTACAAGTGCAAGTCGGTGAAGATTTAATATAAATATTTTTATTTAGAAACTTTACAAGAGATACCTGACGTGAAAGAACTAATAGAAAGTTTTCATGCCAAACCGTAGGGGTAGTCGTGGCCGAGTTGTTAGTGTGACGGACTAGTAATCCAGTGTGGTGTCCCTGCATAGGTTCGAATTCAGTCGGTGACGATTCTTTTAGATTTTACGTGCAGTAAACAGCAAGATCAACGTATACAAATAATAGGAATTTGAATACACATACCTTGGTTCTAATTCGCTACAATAAGATGTACAAGTGCAAGTCGGTGAAGATTTAATATAATTATTTTTATTTAGAAACTTTACAAGAGATACCTGACGTGAAAGAACTAATAGAAAGTTTTCATGCCAAACCGTAGGGGTAGTCGTGGCCGAGTTGTTAGTGTGACGGACTAGTAATCCAGTGTGGTGTCCCTGCATAGGTTCGAATCTAGTCGGTGACGATTCTTTTAGATTTTACGTGCAGTAAACAGCAAGATCAACGTATACAAATAATAGGAATTTGAATACACATACCTTCGTTCTAATTCGCTACAATAAGATGTACAAGTGCAAGTCGGTGAAGATTTAATATAATTATTTTTATTTAGAAACTTTACAAGAGATACCTGACGTGAAAGAACTAATAGAAAGTTTTCATGCCAAACCGTAGGGGTAGTCGTGGCCGAGTTGTTAGTGTGACTGACTAGTAATCCAGTGTGGTGTACCTGCATAGGTTCGAATCCAGTCGGTGACGATTCTTTTAGATTTTACGTGCAGTAAACAGCAAGATCAACGTATACAAATAATAGGAATTTGAATACACATACCTTCGTTCTAATTCGCTACAATAAGATGTACAAGTGCAAGTCGGTGAAGATTTAATATAATTATTTTTATTTAGAAACTTTACAAGAGATACCTGACGTGAAAGAACTAATAGAAAGTTTTCATGCCAAACCGTAGGGGTAGTCGTGGCCGAGTTGTTAGTGTGACTGACTAGTAATCCAGTGTGGTGTCCCTGCATAGGTTCGAATCCAGTCGGTGACGATTCTTTTAGATTTTACGTGCAGTAAACAGCAAGATCAACGTATACAAATAATAGGAATTTGAATACACATACCTTGGTTCTAATTCGCTACAATAAGATGTACAAGTGCAAGTCGGTGAAGATTTAATATAATTATTTTTATTTAGAAACTTTACAAGAGATACCTGACGTGAAAGAACTAATAGAAAGTTTTCATGCCAAACCGTAGGGGTAGTCGTGGCCGAGTTGTTAGTGTGACTGACTAGTAATCCAGTGTGGTGTCCCTGCATAGGTTCGAATCCAGTCGGTGACGATTCTTTTAGATTTTACGTGCAGTAAACAGCAAGATCAACGTATACAAATAATAGGAATTTGAATACACATACCTTCGTTCTAATTCGCTACAATAAGATGTACAAGTGCAAGTCGGTGAAGATTTAATATAATTATTTTTATTTAGAAACTTTACAAGAGATACCTGACGTGAAAGAACTAATAGAAAGTTTTCATGCCAAACCGTAGGGGTAGTCGTGGCCGAGTTGTTAGTGTGACGGACTAGTAATCCAGTGTGGTGTCCCTGCATAGGTTCGAATCCAGTCGGTGACGATTCTTTTAGATTTTACGTGCAGTAAACAGCAAGATCAACGTATACAAATAATAGGAATTTGAATACACATACCTTGGTTCTAATTCGCTACAATAAGATGTACAAGTGCAAGTCGGTGAAGATTTAATATAATTATTTTTATTTAGAAACTTTACAAGAGATACCTGACGTGAAAGAACTAATAGAAAGTTTTCATGCCAAACCGTAGGGGGTAGTCGTGGCCGAGTTGTTAGTGTGACTGACTAGTAATCCAGTGTGGTGTCCCTGCATAGGTTCGAATCCAGTCGGTGACGATTCTTTTAGATTTTACGTGCAGTAAACAGCAAGATCAACGTATACAAATAATAGGAATTTGAATACACATACCTTGGTTCTAATTCGCTACAATAAGATGTACAAGTGCAAGTCGGTGAAGATTTAATATAATTATTTTTATTTAGAAACTTTACAAGAGATACCTGACGTGAAAGAACTAATAGAAAGTTTTCATGCCAAACCGTAGGGGTAGTCGTGGCCGAGTTGTTAGTGTGACGGACTAGTAATCCAGTGTGGTGTCCCTGCATAGGTTCGAATCCAGTCGGTGACGATTCTTTTAGATTTTACGTGCAGTAAACAGCAAGATCAACGTATACAAATAATAGGAATTTGAATACACATACCTTGGTTCTAATTCGCTACAATAAGATGTACAAGTGCAAGTCGGTGAAGATTTAATATAATTATTTTTATTTAGAAACTTTACAAGAGATACCTGACGTGAAAGAACTAATAGAAAGTTTTCATGCCAAACCGTAGGGGTAGTCGTGGCCGAGTTGTTAGTGTGACTGACTAGTAATCCAGTGTGGTGTCCCTGCATAGGTTCGAATCCAGTCGGTGACGATTCTTTTAGATTTTACGTGCAGTAAACAGCAAGATCAACGTATACAAATAATAGGAATTTGAATACACATACCTTGGTTCTAATTCGCTACAATAAGATGTACAAGTGCAAGTCGGTGAAGATTTAATATAATTATTTTTATTTAGAAACTTTACAAGAGATACCTGACGTGAAAGAACTAATAGAAAGTTTTCATGCCAAACCGTAGGGGTAGTCGTGGCCGAGTTGTTAGTGTGACGGACTAGTAATCCAGTGTGGTGTCCCTGCATAGGTTCGAATCCAGTCGGTGACGATTCTTTTAGATTTTACGGGCAGTAAATTGCAAGATCAACGTATACAAATAATAGGAATTTGAATACACATACCTTGGTTCTAATTCGCTACAATAAGATGTACAAGTGCAAGTCGGTGAAGATTTAATATAATTATTTTTATTTAGAAACTTTACAAGAGATACCTGACGTGAAAGAACTAATAGAAAGTTTTCATGCCAAACCGTAGGGGTAGTCGTGGCCGAGTTGTTAGTGTGACGGACTAGTAATCCAGTGTGGTGTCCCTGCATAGGTTCGAATCCAGTCGGTGACGATTCTTTCAGATTTTACGTGCAGTAAATAGCAAGATCAACGTATACAAATAATAGGAATTTGAATACACATACCTTGGTTCTAATTCGCTACAATAAGATGTACAAGTGCAAGTCGGTGAAGATTTAATATAATTATTTTTATTTAGAAACTTTACAAGAGATACCTGACGTGAAAGAACTAATAGAAAGTTTTCATGCCAAACCGTAGGGGTAGTCGTGGCCGAGTTGTTAGTGTGACTGACTAGTAATCCAGTGTGGTGTCCCTGCATAGGTTCGAATCCAGTCGGTGACGATTCTTTTAGATTTTACGTGCAGTAAATTGCAAGATCAACGTATACAAATAATAGGAATTTGAATACACATACCTTGGTTCTAATTCGCTACAATAAGATGTACAAGTGCAAGTCGGTGAAGATTTAATATAATTATTTTTATTTAGAAACTTTACAAGAGATACCTGACGTGAAAGAACTAATAGAAAGTTTTCATGCCAAACCGTAGGGGTAGTCGTGGCCGAGTTGTTAGTGTGACGGACTAGTAATCCAGTGTGGTGTCCCTGCATAGGTTCGAATCCAGTCGGTGACGATTCTTTCAGATTTTACGTGCAGTAAATAGCAAGATCAACGTATACAAATAATAGGAATTTGAATACACATACCTTGGTTCTAATTCGCTACAATAAGATGTACAAGTGCAAGTCGGTGAAGATTTAATATAATTATTTTTATTTAGAAACTTTACAAGAGATACCTGACGTGAAAGAACTAATAGAAAGTTTTCATGCCAAACCGTAGGGGTAGTCGTGGCCGAGTTGTTAGTGTGACTGACTAGTAATCCAGTGTGGTGTCCCTGCATAGGTTCGAATCCAGTCGGTGACGATTCTTTTAGATTTTACGTGCAGTAAACAGCAAGATCAACGTATACAAATAATAGGAATTTGAATACACATACCTTGGTTCTAATTCGCTACAATAAGATGTACAAGTGCAAGTCGGTGAAGATTTAATATAATTATTTTTATTTAGAAACTTTACAAGAGATACCTGACGTGAAAGAACTAATAGAAAGTTTTCATGCCAAACCGTAGGGGTAGTCGTTGCCGAGTTGTTAGTGTGACTGACTAGTAATCCAGTGTGGTGTCCCTGCATAGGTTCGAATCCAGTCGGTGACGATTCTTTTAGATTTTACGTGCAGTAAACAGCAAGATCAACGTATACAAATAATAGGAATTTGAATACACATACCTTGGTTCTAATTCGCTACAATAAGATGTACAAGTGCAAGTCGGTGAAGATTTAATATAATTATTTTTATTTAGAAACTTTACAAGAGATACCTGACGTGAAAGAACTAATAGAAAGTTTTCATGCCAAACCGTAGGGGTAGTCGTGGCCGAGTTGTTAGTGTGACGGACTAGTAATCCAGTGTGGTGTCCCTGCATAGGTTCGAATCCAGTCGGTGACGATTCTTTTCGATTTTACGTGCAGTAAATAGCAAGATCAACGTATACAAATAATAGGAATTTGAATACACATACCTTGGTTCTAATTCGCTACAATAAGATGTACAAGTGCAAGTCGGTGAAGATTTAATATAATTATTTTTATTTAGAAACTTTACAAGAGATACCTGACGTGAAAGAACTAATAGAAAGTTTTCATGCCAAACCGTAGGGGGTAGTCGTGGCCGAGTTGTTAGTGTGACTGACTAGTAATCCAGTGTGGTGTCCCTGCATAGGTTCGAATCCAGTCGGTGACGATTCTTTTAGATTTTACGTGCAGTAAACAGCAAGATCAACGTATACAAATAATAGGAATTTGAATACACATACCTTGGTTCTAATTCGCTACAATAAGATGTACAAGTGCAAGTCGGTGAAGATTTAATATAATTATTTTTATTTAGAAACTTTACAAGAGATACCTGACGTGAAAGAACTAATAGAAAGTTTTCATGCCAAACCGTAGGGGTAGTCGTGGCCGAGTTGTTAGTGTGACGGACTAGTAATCCAGTGTGGTGTCCCTGCATAGGTTCGAATCCAGTCGGTGACGATTCTTTTAGATTTTACGTGCAGTAAACAGCAAGATCAACGTATACAAATAATAGGAATTTGAATACACATACCTTGGTTCTAATTCGCTACAATAAGATGTACAAGTGCAAGTCGGTGAAGATTTAATATAATTATTTTTATTTAGAAACTTTACAAGAGATACCTGACGTGAAAGAACTAATAGAAAGTTTTCATGCCAAACCGTAGGGGTAGTCGTGGCCGAGTTGTTAGTGTGACGGACTAGTAATCCAGTGTGGTGTCCCTGCATAGGTTCGAATCCAGTCGGTGACGATTCTTTTAGATTTTACGTGCAGTAAATAGCAAGATCAACGTATACAAATAATAGGAATTTGAATACACATACCTTCGTTCTAATTCGCTACAATAAGATGTACAAGTGCAAGTCGGTGAAGATTTAATATAATTATTTTTATTTAGAAACTTTACAAGAGATACCTGACGTGAAAGAACTAATAGAAAGTTTTCATGCCAAACCGTAGGGGTAGTCGTGGCCGAGTTGTTAGTGTGACTGACTAGTAATCCAGTGTGGTGTACCTGCATAGGTTCGAATCCAGTCGGTGACGATTCTTTTAGATTTTACGTGCAGTAAACAGCAAGATCAACGTATACAAATAATAGGAATTTGAATACACATACCTTGGTTCTAATTCGCTACAATAAGATGTACAAGTCGGTGAAGATTTAATATAATTATTTTCATTTAGAAACTTTACAAGAGATACCTGACGTGAAAGAACTAATAGAAAGTTTTCATGCCAAACCGTAGGGGTAGTCGTGGCCGAGTTGTTAGTGTGACGGACTAGTAATCCAGTGTGGTGTCCCTGCATAGGTTCGAATCCAGTCGGTGACGATTCTTTTCGATTTTACGTGCAGTAAATAGCAAGATCAACGTATACAAATAATAGGAATTTGAATACACATACCTTGGTTCTAATTCGCTACAATAAGATGTACAAGTGCAAGTCGGTGAAGATTTAATATAATTATTTTTATTTAGATACTTTACAAGAGATACCTGACGTGAAAGAACTAATAGAAAGTTTTCATGCCAAACCGTAGGGGTAGTCGTGGCCGAGTTGGTATTGTGACGGACTAGTAATCCAGTGTGGTGTCCCTGCATAGGTTCGAATCCAGTTGGTGACGATTCTTTTCGATTTTACGTGCAGTAAATAGCAAGATCAACGTATACAAATAATAGGAATTTGAATACACATACCTTGGTTCTAATTCGCTACAATAAGATGTACAAGTGCAAGTTGGTGAAGATTTAATATAATTATTTTTATTTAGAGACTTTAGAAGAGATACCTGACGTGAAAGAACTAATAGAAAGTTTTCATGCCAAACCTTAGGGGTAGTCGTGGCCGAGTTGTTAGTGTGACGGACTAGTAATCCAGTGTGGTGTCCCTGCATAGGTTCGAATCCAGTCGGTGACGATTCTTTTCGATTTTACGTGCAGTAAATAGCAAGATCAACGTATACAAATAATAGGAATTTGAATACACATACCTTGGTTCTAATTCGCTACAGTAAGATGTGCAAGTCGGTGAAGATTTAATATAATTATTTTTATTTAGAAACTTTACAAGAGATACTTGACGTGAAAGAACTAATAGAAAGTTTTCATGCCAAACCGTAGGGGTAGTCGTGGCCGAGTTGGTATTGTGACGGACTAGTAATCCAGTGTGGTGTCCCTGCATAGGTTCGAATCCAGTTGGTGACGATTCTTTTCGATTTTACGTGCAGTAAATAGCAAGATCAACGTATACAAATAATAGGAATTTGAATACACATACCTTGGTTCTAATTCGCTACAATAAGATGTACAAGTGCAAGTTGGTGAAGATTTAATATAATTATTTTTATTTAGAGACTTTAGAAGAGATACCTGACGTGAAAGAACTAATAGAAAGTTTTCATGCCAAACCTTAGGGGTAGTCGTGGCCGAGTTGTTAGTGTGACGGACTAGTAATCCAGTGTGGTGTCCCTGCATAGGTTCGAATCCAGTCGGTGACGATTCTTTTCGATTTTACGTGCAGTAAATAGCAAGATCAACGTATACAAATAATAGGAATTTGAATACACATACCTTGGTTCTAATTCGCTACAATAAGATGTACAAGTGCAAGTCGGTGAAGATTTAATATAATTATTTTTATTTAGAAACTTTACAAGAGATACCTGACGTGAAAGAACTAATAGAAAGTTTTCATGCCAAACCGTAGGGGGTAGTCGTGGCCGAGTTGTTAGTGTGACTGACTAGTAATCCAGTGTGGTGTCCCTGCATAGGTTCGAATCCAGTCGGTGACGATTCTTTTAGATTTTACGTGCAGTAAACAGCAAGATCAACGTATACAAATAATAGGAATTTGAATACACATACCTTGGTTCTAATTCGCTACAATAAGATGTACAAGTGCAAGTCGGTGAAGATTTAATATAATTATTTTTATTTAGAAACTTTACAAGAGATACCTGACGTGAAAGAACTAATAGAAAGTTTTCATGCCAAACCGTAGGGGTAGTCGTGGCCGAGTTGTTAGTGTGACGGACTAGTAATCCAGTGTGGTGTCCCTGCATAGGTTCGAATCCAGTCGGTGACGATTCTTTTAGATTTTACGTGCAGTAAACAGCAAGATCAACGTATACAAATAATAGGAATTTGAATACACATACCTTGGTTCTAATTCGCTACAATAAGATGTACAAGTGCAAGTCGGTGAAGATTTAATATAATTATTTTTATTTAGAAACTTTACAAGAGATACCTGACGTGAAAGAACTAATAGAAAGTTTTCATGCCAAACCGTAGGGGTAGTCGTGGCCGAGTTGTTAGTGTGACAGACTAGTAATCCAGTGTGGTGTCCCTGCATAGGTTCGAATCCAGTCGGTGACGATTCTTTTAGATTTTACGTGCAGTAAATAGCAAGATCAACGTATACAAATAATAGGAATTTGAATACACATACCTTCGTTCTAATTCGCTACAATAAGATGTACAAGTGCAAGTCGGTGAAGATTTAATATAATTATTTTTATTTAGAAACTTTACAAGAGATACCTGACGTGAAAGAACTAATAGAAAGTTTTCATGCCAAACCGTAGGGGTAGTCGTGGCCGAGTTGTTAGTGTGACTGACTAGTAATCCAGTGTGGTGTACCTGCATAGGTTCGAATCCAGTCGGTGACGATTCTTTTAGATTTTACGTGCAGTAAACAGCAAGATCAACGTATACAAATAATAGGAATTTGAATACACATACCTTGGTTCTAATTCGCTACAATAAGATGTACAAGTGCAAGTCGGTGAAGATTTAATATAATTATTTTTATTTAGAAACTTTACAAGAGATACCTGACGTGAAAGAACTAATAGAAAGTTTTCATGCCAAACCGTAGGGGTAGTCGTGGCCGAGTTGTTAGTGTGACTGACTAGTAATCCAGTGTGGTGTCCCTGCATAGGTTCGAATCCAGTCGGTGACGATTCTCTTAGATTTTACGTGCAGTAAACAGCAAGATCAACGTATACAAATAATAGGAATTTGAATACACATACCTTGGTTCTAATTCGCTACAATAAGATGTACAAGTGCAAGTCGGTGAAGATTTAATATAATTATTTTTATTTAGAAACTTTACAAGAGATACCTGACGTGAAAGAACTAATAGAAAGTTTTCATGCCAAACCGTAGGGGTAGTCGTGGCCGAGTTGTTAGTGTGACTGACTAGTAATCCAGTGTGGTGTCCCTGCATAGGTTCGAATCCAGTCGGTGACGATTCTTTTAGATTTTACGTGCAGTAAACAGCAAGATCAACGTATACAAATAATAGGAATTTGAATACACATACCTTGGTTCTAATTCGCTACAATAAGATGTACAAGTGCAAGTCGGTGAAGATTTAATATAATTATTTTTATTTAGAAACTTTACAAGAGATACCTGACGTGAAAGAACTAATAGAAAGTTTTCATGCCAAACCGTAGGGGTAGTCGTGGCCGAGTTGTTAGTGTGACTGACTAGTAATCCAGTGTGGTGTCCCTGCATAGGTTCGAATCCAGTCGGTGACGATTCTTTTAGATTTTACGTGCAGTAAACAGCAAGATCAACGTATACAAATAATAGGAATTTGAATACACATACCTTGGTTCTAATTCGCTACAATAAGATGTACAAGTGCAAGTCGGTGAAGATTTAATATAATTATTTTTATTTAGAAACTTTACAAGAGATACCTGACGTGAAAGAACTAATAGAAAGTTTTCATGCCAAACCGTAGGGGTAGTCGTGGCCGAGTTGTTAGTGTGACGGACTAGTAATCCAGTGTGGTGTCCCTGCATAGGTTCGAATCCAGTCGGTGACGATTCTTTCAGATTTTACGTGCAGTAAATAGCAAGATCAACGTATACAAATAATAGGAATTTGAATACACATACCTTGGTTCTAATTCGCTACAATAAGATGTACAAGTGCAAGTCGGTGAAGATTTAATATAATTATTTTTATTTAGAAACTTTACAAGAGATACCTGACGTGAAAGAACTAATAGAAAGTTTTCATGCCAAACCGTAGGGGTAGTCGTGGCCGAGTTGTTAGTGTGACTGACTAGTAATCCAGTGTGGTGTCCCTGCATAGGTTCGAATCCAGTCGGTGACGATTCTTTTAGATTTTACGTGCAGTAAACAGCAAGATCAACGTATACAAATAATAGGAATTTGAATACACATACCTTGGTTCTAATTCGCTACAATAAGATGTACAAGTGCAAGTCGGTGAAGATTTAATATAATTATTTTTATTTAGAAACTTTACAAGAGATACCTGACGTGAAAGAACTAATAGAAAGTTTTCATGCCAAACCGTAGGGGTAGTCGTGGCCGAGTTGTTAGTGTGACTGACTAGTAATCCAGTGTGGTGTCCCTGCATAGGTTCGAATCCAGTCGGTGACGATTCTTTTAGATTTTACGTGCAGTAAACAGCAAGATCAACGTATACAAATAATAGGAATTTGAATACACATACCTTGGTTCTAATTCGCTACAATAAGATGTACAAGTGCAAGTCGGTGAAGATTTAATATAATTATTTTTATTTAGAAACTTTACAAGAGATACCTGACGTGAAAGAACTAATAGAAAGTTTTCATGCCAAACCGTAGGGGTAGTCGTGGCCGAGTTGTTAGTGTGACGGACTAGTAATCCAGTGTGGTGTCCCTGCATAGGTTCGAATCCAGTCGGTGACGATTCTTTTAGATTTTACGTGCAGTAAACAGCAAGATCAACGTATACAAATAATAGGAATTTGAATACACATACCTTGGTTCTAATTCGCTACAATAAGATGTACAAGTGCAAGTCGGTGAAGATTTAATATAATTATTTTTATTTAGAAACTTTACAAGAGATACCTGACGTGAAAGAACTAATAGAAAGTTTTCATGCCAAACCGTAGGGGTAGTCGTGGCCGAGTTGTTAGTGTGACTGACTAGTAATCCAGTGTGGTGTCCCTGCATAGGTTCGAATTTAGTCGGTGACGATTCTTTTAGATTTTACGTGCAGTAAACAGCAAGATCAACGTATACAAATAATAGGAATTTGAATACACATACCTTGGTTCTAATTCGCTACAATAAGATGTACAAGTGCAAGTCGGTGAAGATTTAATATAATTATTTTTATTTAGAAACTTTACAAGAGATACCTGACGTGAAAGAACTAATAGAAAGTTTTCATGCCAAACCGTAGGGGTAGTCGTGGCCGAGTTGTTAGTGTGACTGACTAGTAATCCAGTGTGGTGTCCCTGCATAGGTTCGAATCCAGTCGGTGACGATTCTTTTAGATTTTACGTGCAGTAAACAGCAAGATCAACGTATACAAATAATAGGAATTTGAATACACATACCTTGGTTCTAATTCGCTACAATAAGATGTACAAGTGCAAGTCGGTGAAGATTTAATATAATTATTTTTATTTAGAAACTTTACAAGAGATACCTGACGTGAAAGAACTAATAGAAAGTTTTCATGCCAAACCGTAGGGGTAGTCGTGGCCGAGTTGTTAGTGTGACGGACTAGTAATCCAGTGTGGTGTCCCTGCATAGGTTCGAATCCAGTCGGTGACGATTCTTTTAGATTTTACGTGCAGTAAACAGCAAGATCAACGTATACAAATAATAGGAATTTGAATACACATACCTTGGTTCTAATTCGCTACAATAAGATGTACAAGTGCAAGTCGGTGAAGATTTAATATAATTATTTTTATTTAGAAACTTTACAAGAGATACCTGACGTGAAAGAACTAATAGAAAGTTTTCATGCCAAACCGTAGGGGTAGTCGTGGCCGAGTTGTTAGTGTGACTGACTAGTAATCCAGTGTGGTGTCCCTGCATAGGTTCGAATCCAGTCGGTGACGATTCTTTTAGATTTTACGTGCAGTAAACAGCAAGATCAACGTATACAAATAATAGGAATTTGAATACACATACCTTGGTTCTAATTCGCTACAATAAGATGTACAAGTGCAAGTCGGTGAAGATTTAATATAATTATTTTTATTTAGAAACTTTACAAGAGATACCTGACGTGAAAGAACTAATAGAAAGTTTTCATGCCAAACCGTAGGGGTAGTCGTGGCCGAGTTGTTAGTGTGACTGACTAGTAATCCAGTGTGGTGTCCCTGCATAGGTTCGAATCCAGTCGGTGACGATTCTTTTAGATTTTACGTGCAGTAAACAGCAAGATCAACGTATACAAATAATAGGAATTTGAATACACATACCTTGGTTCTAATTCGCTACAATAAGATGTACAAGTGCAAGTCGGTGAAGATTTAATATAATTATTTTTATTTAGAAACTTTACAAGAGATACCTGACGTGAAAGAACTAATAGAAAGTTTTCATGCCAAACCGTAGGGGTAGTCGTGGCCGAGTTGTTAGTGTGACGGACTAGTAATCCAGTGTGGTGTCCCTGCATAGGTTCGAATCCAGTCGGTGACGATTCTTTTAGATTTTACGTGCAGTAAACAGCAAGATCAACGTATACAAATAATAGGAATTTGAATACACATACCTTGGTTCTAATTCGCTACAATAAGATGTACAAGTGCAAGTCGGTGAAGATTTAATATAATTATTTTTATTTAGAAACTTTACAAGAGATACCTGACGTGAAAGAACTAATAGAAAGTTTTCATGCCAAACCGTAGGGGTAGTCGTGGCCGAGTTGTTAGTGTGACTGACTAGTAATCCAGTGTGGTGTCCCTGCATAGGTTCGAATCCAGTCGGTGACGATTCTTTTAGATTTTACGTGCAGTAAACAGCAAGATCAACGTATACAAATAATAGGAATTTGAATACACATACCTTGGTTCTAATTCGCTACAATAAGATGTACAAGTGCAAGTCGGTGAAGATTTAATATAATTATTTTTATTTAGAAACTTTACAAGAGATACCTGACGTGAAAGAACTAATAGAAAGTTTTCATGCCAAACCGTAGGGGTAGTCGTGGCCGAGTTGTTAGTGTGACTGACTAGTAATCCAGTGTGGTGTCCCTGCATAGGTTCGAATCCAGTCGGTGACGATTCTTTTAGATTTTACGTGCAGTAAACAGCAAGATCAACGTATACAAATAATAGGAATTTGAATACACATACCTTGGTTCTAATTCGCTACAATAAGATGTACAAGTGCAAGTCGGTGAAGATTTAATATAATTATTTTTATTTAGAAACTTTACAAGAGATACCTGACGTGAAAGAACTAATAGAAAGTTTTCATGCCAAACCGTAGGTGTAGTCGTGGCCGAGTTGTTAGTGTGACGGACTAGTAATCCAGTGTGGTGTCCCTGCATAGGTTCGAATCCAGTCGGTGACGATTCTTTTAGATTTTACGTGCAGTAAACAGCAAGATCAACGTATACAAATAATAGGAATTTGAATACACATACCTTGGTTCTAATTCGCTACAATAAGATGTACAAGTGCAAGTCGGTGAAGATTTAATATAATTATTTTTATTTAGAAACTTTACAAGAGATACCTGACGTGAAAGAACTAATAGAAAGTTTTCATGCCAAACCGTAGGGGTAGTCGTGGCCGAGTTGTTAGTGTGACGGACTAGTAATCCAGTGTGGTGTCCCTGCATAGGTTCGAATCCAGTCGGTGACGATTCTTTTAGATTTTACGTGCAGTAAATAGCAAGATCAACGTATACAAATAATAGGAATTTGAATACACATACCTTCGTTCTAATTCGCTACAATAAGATGTACAAGTGCAAGTCGGTGAAGATTTAATATAATTATTTTTATTTAGAAACTTTACAAGAGATACCTGACGTGAAAGAACTAATAGAAAGTTTTCATGCCAAACCGTAGGGGTAGTCGTGGCCGAGTTGTTAGTGTGACTGACTAGTAATCCTGTGTGGTGTACCTGCATAGGTTCGAATCCAGTCGGTGACGATTCTTTTAGATTTTACGTGCAGTAAACAGCAAGATCAACGTATACAAATAATAGGAATTTGAATACACATACCTTGGTTCTAATTCGCTACAATAAGATGTACAAGTGCAAGTCGGTGAAGATTTAATATAATTATTTTTATTTAGAAACTTTACAAGAGATACCTGACGTGAAAGAACTAATAGAAAGTTTTCATGCCAAACCGTAGGGGTAGTCGTGGCCGAGTTGTTAGTGTGACTGACTAGTAATCCAGTGTGGTGTCCCTGCATAGGTTCGAATCCAGTCGGTGACGATTCTTTTAGATTTTACGTGCAGTAAACAGCAAGATCAACGTATACAAATAATAGGAATTTGAATACACATACCTTGGTTCTAATTCGCTACAATAAGATGTACAAGTGCAAGTCGGTGAAGATTTAATATAATTATTTTTATTTAGAAACTTTACAAGAGATACCTGACGTGAAAGAACTAATAGAAAGTTTTCATGCCAAACCGTAGGGGTAGTCGTGGCCGAGTTGTTAGTGTGACTGACTAGTTATCCTGTGTGGAGTCCCTGCATAGGTTCGAATCCAGTCGGTGACGATTCTTTTAGATTTTACGTGCAGTAAACAGCAAGATCAACGTATACAAATAATAGGAATTTGAATACACATACCTTGGTTCTAATTCGCTACAATAAGATGTACAAGTGCAAGTCGGTGAAGATTTAATATAATTATTTTTATTTAGAAACTTTACAAGAGATACCTGACGTGAAAGAACTAATAGAAAGTTTTCATGCCAAACCGTAGGGGTAGTCGTGGCCGAGTTGTTAGTGTGACGGACTAGTAATCCAGTGTGGTGTCCCTGCATAGGTGCGAATCCAGTCGGTGACGATTCTTTTAGATTTTACGTGCAGTAAACAGCAAGATCAACGTATACAAATAATAGGAATTTGAATACACATACCTTGGTTCTAATTCGCTACAATAAGATGTACAAGTGCAAGTCGGTGAAGATTTAATATAATTATTTTTATTTAGAAACTTTACAAGAGATACCTGACGTGAAAGAACTAATAGAAAGTTTTCATGCCAAACCGTAGGGGTAGTCGTGGCCGAGTTGTTAGTGTGACGGACTAGTAATCCAGTGTGGTGTCCCTGCATAGGTTCGAATCCAGTCGGTGACGATTCTTTTAGATTTTACGTGCAGTAAATTGCAAGATCAACGTATACAAATAATAGGAATTTGAATACACATACCTTGGTTCTAATTCGCTACAATAAGATGTACAAGTGCAAGTCGGTGAAGATTTAATATAATTATTTTTATTTAGAAACTTTACAAGAGATACCTGACGTGAAAGAACTAATAGAAAGTTTTCATGCCAAACCGTAGGGGTAGTCGTGGCCGAGTTGTTAGTGTGACGGACTAGTAATCCAGTGTGGTGTCCCTGCATAGGTTCGAATCCAGTCGGTGACGATTCTTTCAGATTTTACGTGCAGTAAATAGCAAGATCAACGTATACAAATAATAGGAATTTGAATACACATACCTTGGTTCTAATTCGCTACAATAAGATGTACAAGTGCAAGTCGGTGAAGATTTAATATAATTATTTTTATTTAGAAACTTTACAAGAGATACCTGACGTGAAAGAACTAATAGAAAGTTTTCATGCCAAACCGTAGGGGTAGTCGTGGCCGAGTTGTTAGTGTGACTGACTAGTAATCCAGTGTGGTGTCCCTGCATAGGTTCGAATCCAGTCGGTGACGATTCTTTTAGATTTTACGTGCAGTAAACAGCAAGATCAACGTATACAAATAATAGGAATTTGAATACACATACCTTGGTTCTAATTCGCTACAATAAGATGTACAAGTGCAAGTCGGTGAAGATTTAATATAATTATTTTTATTTAGAAACTTTACAAGAGATACCTGACGTGAAAGAACTAATAGAAAGTTTTCATGCCAAACCGTAGGGGTAGTCGTGGCCGAGTTGTTAGTGTGACTGACTAGTAATCCAGTGTGGTGTCCCTGCATAGGTTCGAATCCAGTCGGTGACGATTCTTTTAGATTTTACGTGCAGTAAACAGCAAGATCAACGTATACAAATAATAGGAATTTGAATACACATACCTTGGTTCTAATTCGCTACAATAAGATGTACAAGTGCAAGTCGGTGAAGATTTAATATAATTATTTTTATTTAGAAACTTTACAAGAGATACCTGACGTGAAAGAACTAATAGAAAGTTTTCATGCCAAACCGTAGGGGTAGTCGTGGCCGAGTTGTTAGTGTGACGGACTAGTAATCCAGTGTGGTGTCCCTGCATAGGTTCGAATCCAGTCGGTGACGATTCTTTTAGATTTTACGTGCAGTAAACAGCAAGATCAACGTATACAAATAATAGGAATTTGAATACACATACCTTGGTTCTAATTCGCTACAATAAGATGTACAAGTGCAAGTCGGTGAAGATTTAATATAATTATTTTTATTTAGAAACTTTACAAGAGATACCTGACGTGAAAGAACTAATAGAAAGTTTTCATGCCAAACCGTAGGGGTAGTCGTGGCCGAGTTGTTAGTGTGACGGACTAGTAATCCAGTGTGGTGTCCCTGCATAGGTTCGAATCCAGTCAGTGACGATTCTTTTAGATTTTACGTGCAGTAAATAGCAAGATCAACGTATACAAATAATAGGAATTTGAATACACATACCTTCGTTCTAATTCGCTACAATAAGATGTACAAGTGCAAGTCGGTGAAGATTTAATATAATTATTTTTATTTAGAAACTTTACAAGAGATACCTGACGTGAAAGAACTAATAGAAAGTTTTCATGCCAAACCGTAGGGGTAGTCGTGGCCGAGTTGTTAGTGTGACGGACTAGTAATCCAGTGTGGTGTCCCTGCATAGGTTCGAATCCAGTCGGTGACGATTCTTTCAGATTTTACGTGCAGTAAATAGCAAGATCAACGTATACAAATAATAGGAATTTGAATACACATACCTTGGTTCTAATTCGCTACAATAAGATGTACAAGTGCAAGTCGGTGAAGATTTAATATAATTATTTTTATTTAGAAACTTTACAAGAGATACCTGACGTGAAAGAACTAATAGAAAGTTTTCATGCCAAACCGTAGGGGTAGTCGTGGCCGAGTTGTTAGTGTGACTGACTAGTAATCCAGTGTGGTGTCCCTGCATAGGTTCGAATCCAGTCGGTGACGATTCTTTTAGATTTTACGTGCAGTAAACAGCAAGATCAACGTATACAAATAATAGGAATTTGAATACACATACCTTGGTTCTAATTCGCTACAATAAGATGTACAAGTGCAAGTCGGTGAAGATTTAATATAATTATTTTTATTTAGAAACTTTACAAGAGATACCTGACGTGAAAGAACTAATAGAAAGTTTTCATGCCAAACCGTAGGGGTAGTCGTGGCCGAGTTGTTAGTGTGACTGACTAGTAATCCAGTGTGGTGTCCCTGCATAGGTTCGAATCCAGTCGGTGACGATTCTTTTAGATTTTACGTGCAGTAAACAGCAAGATCAACGTATACAAATAATAGGAATTTGAATACACATACCTTGGTTCTAATTCGCTACAATAAGATGTACAAGTGCAAGTCGGTGAAGATTTAATATAATTATTTTTATTTAGAAACTTTACAAGAGATACCTGACGTGAAAGAACTAATAGAAAGTTTTCATGCCAAACCGTAGGGGTAGTCGTGGCCGAGTTGTTAGTGTGACGGACTAGTAATCCAGTGTGGTGTCCCTGCATAGGTTCGAATCCAGTCGGTGACGATTCTTTTAGATTTTACGTGCAGTAAACAGCAAGATCAACGTATACAAATAATAGGAATTTGAATACACATACCTTGGTTCTAATTCGCTACAATAAGATGTACAAGTGCAAGTCGGTGAAGATTTAATATAATTATTTTTATTTAGAAACTTTACAAGAGATACCTGACGTGAAAGAACTAATAGAAAGTTTTCATGCCAAACCGTAGGGGTAGTCGTGGCCGAGTTGTTAGTGTGACGGACTAGTAATCCAGTGTGGTGTCCCTGCATAGGTTCGAATCCAGTCAGTGACGATTCTTTTAGATTTTACGTGCAGTAAATAGCAAGATCAACGTATACAAATAATAGGAATTTGAATACACATACCTTCGTTCTAATTCGCTACAATAAGATGTACAAGTGCAAGTCGGTGAAGATTTAATATAATTATTTTTATTTAGAAACTTTACAAGAGATACCTGACGTGAAAGAACTAATAGAAAGTTTTCATGCCAAACCGTAGGGGTAGTCGTGGCCGAGTTGTTAGTGTGACTGACTAGTAATCCAGTGTGGTGTACCTGCATAGGTTCGAATCCAGTCGGTGACGATTCTGTTAGATTTTACGTGCAGTAAACAGCAAGATCAACGTATACAAATAATAGGAATTTGAATACACATACCTTGGTTCTAATTCGCTACAATAAGATGTACAAGTGCAAGTCGGTGAAGATTTAATATAATTATTTTTATTTAGAAACTTTACAAGAGATACCTGACGTGAAAGAACTAATAGAAAGTTTTCATGCCAAACCGTAGGGGTAGTCGTGGCCGAGTTGTTAGTGTGACTGACTAGTAATCCAGTGTGGAGTCCCTGCATAGGTTCGAATCCAGTCGGTGACGATTCTTTTAGATTTTACGTGCAGTAAACAGCAAGATCAACGTATACAAATAATAGGAATTTGAATACACATACCTTGGTTCTAATTCGCTACAATAAGATGTACAAGTGCAAGTCGGTGAAGATTTAATATAATTATTTTTATTTAGAAACTTTACAAGAGATACCTGACGTGAAAGAACTAATAGAAAGTTTTCATGCCAAACCGTAGGGGTAGTCGTGGCCGAGTTGTTAGTGTGACGGACTAGTAATCCAGTGTGGTGTCCCTGCATAGGTTCGAATCCAGTCGGTGACGATTCTTTTAGATTTTACGTGCAGTAAATTGCAAGATCAACGTATACAAATAATAGGAATTTGAATACACATACCTTGGTTCTAATTCGCTACAATAAGATGTACAAGTGCAAGTCGGTGAAGATTTAATATAATTATTTTTATTTAGAAACTTTACAAGAGATACCTGACGTGAAAGAACTAATAGAAAGTTTTCATGCCAAACCGTAGGGGTAGTCGTGGCCGAGTTGTTAGTGTGACGGACTAGTAATCCAGTGTGGTGTCCCTGCATAGGTGCGAATCCAGTCGGTGACGATTCTTTTAGATTTTACGTGCAGTAAACAGCAAGATCAACGTATACAAATAATAGGAATTTGAATACACATACCTTGGTTCTAATTCGCTACAATAAGATGTACAAGTGCAAGTCGGTGAAGATTTAATATAATTATTTTTATTTAGAAACTTTACAAGAGATACCTGACGTGAAAGAACTAATAGAAAGTTTTCATGCCAAACCGTAGGGGTAGTCGTGGCCGAGTTGTTAGTGTGACGGACTAGTAATCCAGTGTGGTGTCCCTGCATAGGTTCGAATCCAGTCGGTGACGATTCTTTTAGATTTTACGTGCAGTAAATTGCAAGATCAACGTATACAAATAATAGGAATTTGAATACACATACCTTGGTTCTAATTCGCTACAATAAGATGTACAAGTGCAAGTCGGTGAAGATTTAATATAATTATTTTTATTTAGAAACTTTACAAGAGATACCTGACGTGAAAGAACTAATAGAAAGTTTTCATGCCAAACCGTAGGGGTAGTCGTGGCCGAGTTGTTAGTGTGACGGACTAGTAATCCAGTGTGGTGTCCCTGCATAGGTTCGAATCCAGTCGGTGACGATTCTTTCAGATTTTACGTGCAGTAAATAGCAAGATCAACGTATACAAATAATAGGAATTTGAATACACATACCTTGGTTCTAATTCGCTACAATAAGATGTACAAGTGCAAGTCGGTGAAGATTTAATATAATTATTTTTATTTAGAAACTTTACAAGAGATACCTGACGTGAAAGAACTAATAGAAAGTTTTCATGCCAAACCGTAGGGGTAGTCGTGGCCGAGTTGTTAGTGTGACTGACTAGTAATCCAGTGTGGTGTCCCTGCATAGGTTCGAATCCAGTCGGTGACGATTCTTTTCGATTTTACGTGCAGTAAATAGCAAGATCAACGTATACAAATAATAGGAATTTGAATACACATACCTTGGTTCTAATTCGCTACAGTAAGATGTGCAAGTCGGTGAAGATTTAATATAATTATTTTTATTTAGAAACTTTACAAGAGATACTTGACGTGAAAGAACTAATAGAAAGTTTTCATGCCAAACCGTAGGGGTAGTCGTGGCCGAGTTGGTATTGCGACGGACTAGTAATCCAGTGTGGTGTCCCTGCATAGGTTCGAATCCAGTTGGTGACGATTCTTTTCGATTTTACGTGCAGTAAATAGCAAGATCAACGTATACAAATAATAGGAATTTGAATACACATACCTTGGTTCTAATTCGCTACAATAAGATGTACAAGTGCAAGTTGGTGAAGATTTAATATAATTATTTTTATTTAGAGACTTTAGAAGAGATACCTGACGTGAAAGAACTAATAGAAAGTTTTCATGCCAAACCTTAGGGGTAGTCGTGGCCGAGTTGTTAGTGTGACGGACTAGTAATCTAGTGTGGTGTCCCTGCATAGGTTCGAATCCAGTCGGTGACGATTCTTTTCGATTTTACGTGCAGTAAATAGCAAGATCAACGTATACAAATAATAGGAATTTGAATACACATACCTTGGTTCTAATTCGCTACAATAAGATGTACAAGTCGGTGAAGATTTAATATAATTATTTTCATTTAGAAACTTTACAAGAGATACCTGACGTGAAAGAACTAATAGAAAGTTTTCATGCCAAACCGTAGGGGTAGTCGTGGCCGAGTTGTTAGTGTGACTGACTAGTAATCCAGTGTGGTGTCCCTGCATAGGTTCGAATCCAGTCGGTGACGATTCTTTTAGATTTTACGTGCAGTAAACAGCAAGATCAACGTATACAAATAATAGGAATTTGAATACACATACCTTGGTTCTAATTCGCTACAATAAGATGTACAAGTGCAAGTCGGTGAAGATTTAATATAATTATTTTTATTTAGAAACTTTACAAGAGATACCTGACGTGAAAGAACTAATAGAAAGTTTTCATGCCAAACCGTAGGGGTAGTCGTGGCCGAGTTGTTAGTGTGACGGACTAGTAATCCAGTGTGGTGTCCCTGCATAGGTTCGAATCCAGTCGGTGACGATTCTTTTAGATTTTACGTGCAGTAAACAGCAAGATCAACGTATACAAATAATAGGAATTTGAATACACATACCTTGGTTCTAATTCGCTACAATAAGATGTACAAGTGCAAGTCGGTGAAGATTTAATATAATTATTTTTATTTAGAAACTTTACAAGAGATACCTGACGTGAAAGAACTAATAGAAAGTTTTCATGCCAAACCGTAGGGGTAGTCGTGGCCGAGTTGTTAGTGTGACGGACTAGTAATCCAGTGTGGTGTCCCTGCATAGGTTCGAATCCAGTCAGTGACGATTCTTTTAGATTTTACGTGCAGTAAATAGCAAGATCAACGTATACAAATAATAGGAATTTGAATACACATACCTTCGTTCTAATTCGCTACAATAAGATGTACAAGTGCAAGTCGGTGAAGATTTAATATAATTATTTTTATTTAGAAACTTTACAAGAGATACCTGACGTGAAAGAACTAATAGAAAGTTTTCATGCCAAACCGTAGGGGTAGTCGTGGCCGAGTTGTTAGTGTGACTGACTAGTAATCCAGTGTGGTGTACCTGCATAGGTTCGAATCCAGTCGGTGACGATTCTGTTAGATTTTACGTGCAGTAAACAGCAAGATCAACGTATACAAATAATAGGAATTTGAATACACATACCTTGGTTCTAATTCGCTACAATAAGATGTACAAGTGCAAGTCGGTGAAGATTTAATATAATTATTTTTATTTAGAAACTTTACAAGAGATACCTGACGTGAAAGAACTAATAGAAAGTTTTCATGCCAAACCGTAGGGGTAGTCGTGGCCGAGTTGTTAGTGTGACTGACTAGTAATCCAGTGTGGAGTCCCTGCATAGGTTCGAATCCAGTCGGTGACGATTCTTTTAGATTTTACGTGCAGTAAACAGCAAGATCAACGTATACAAATAATAGGAATTTGAATACACATACCTTGGTTCTAATTCGCTACAATAAGATGTACAAGTGCAAGTCGGTGAAGATTTAATATAATTATTTTTATTTAGAAACTTTACAAGAGATACCTGACGTGAAAGAACTAATAGAAAGTTTTCATGCCAAACCGTAGGGGTAGTCGTGGCCGAGTTGTTAGTGTGACGGACTAGTAATCCAGTGTGGTGTCCCTGCATAGGTTCGAATCCAGTCGGTGACGATTCTTTTCGATTTTACGTGCAGTAAATAGCAAGATCAACGTATACAAATAATAGGAATTTGAATACACATACCTTGGTTCTAATTCGCTACAGTAAGATGTGCAAGTCGGTGAAGATTTAATATAATTATTTTTATTTAGAAACTTTACAAGAGATACTTGACGTGAAAGAACTAATAGAAAGTTTTCATGCCAAACCGTAGGGGTAGTCGTGGCCGAGTTGGTATTGCGACGGACTAGTAATCCAGTGTGGTGTCCCTGCATAGGTTCGAATCCAGTTGGTGACGATTCTTTTCGATTTTACGTGCAGTAAATAGCAAGATCAACGTATACAAATAATAGGAATTTGAATACACATACCTTGGTTCTAATTCGCTACAATAAGATGTACAAGTGCAAGTTGGTGAAGATTTAATATAATTATTTTTATTTAGAGACTTTAGAAGAGATACCTGACGTGAAAGAACTAATAGAAAGTTTTCATGCCAAACCTTAGGGGTAGTCGTGGCCGAGTTGTTAGTGTGACGGACTAGTAATCTAGTGTGGTGTCCCTGCATAGGTTCGAATCCAGTCGGTGACGATTCTTTTCGATTTTACGTGCAGTAAATAGCAAGATCAACGTATACAAATAATAG
Organism: Sepiola atlantica; assembly: GCA_963556195.1. NCBI lineage: Eukaryota > Metazoa > Mollusca > Cephalopoda > Sepiida > Sepiolidae > Sepiola > Sepiola atlantica. The sequence goes on from OY744542.1 coordinate 53,311,697, forward strand.
GAATTTGAATACACATACCTTGGTTCTAATTCGCTACAATAAGATGTACAAGTCGGTGAAGATTTAATATAATTATTTTCATTTAGAAACTTTACAAGAGATACCTGACGTGAAAGAACTAATAGAAAGTTTTCATGCCAAACCGTAGGGGTAGTCGTGGCCGAGTTGTTAGTGTGACGGACTAGTAATCCAGTGTGGTGTCCCTGCATAGGTTCGAATCCAGTCGGTGACGATTCTTTTCGATTTTACGTGCAGTAAATAGCAAGATCAACGTATACAAATAATAGGAATTTGAATACACATACCTTGGTTCTAATTCGCTACAATAAGATGTACAAGTGCAAGTCGGTGAAGATTTAATATAATTATTTTTATTTAGATACTTTACAAGAGATACCTGACGTGAAAGAACTAATAGAAAGTTTTCATGCCAAACCGTAGGGGTAGTCGTGGCCGAGTTGGTATTGTGACGGACTAGTAATCCAGTGTGGTGTCCCTGCATAGGTTCGAATCCAGTTGGTGACGATTCTTTTCGATTTTACGTGCAGTAAATAGCAAGATCAACGTATACAAATAATAGGAATTTGAATACACATACCTTGGTTCTAATTCGCTACAATAAGATGTACAAGTGCAAGTTGGTGAAGATTTAATATAATTATTTTTATTTAGAGACTTTAGAAGAGATACCTGACGTGAAAGAACTAATAGAAAGTTTTCATGCCAAACCTTAGGGGTAGTCGTGGCCGAGTTGTTAGTGTGACGGACTAGTAATCCAGTGTGGTGTCCCTGCATAGGTTCGAATCCAGTCGGTGACGATTCTTTTCGATTTTACGTGCAGTAAATAGCAAGATCAACGTATACAAATAATAGGAATTTGAATACACATACCTTGGTTCTAATTCGCTACAGTAAGATGTGCAAGTCGGTGAAGATTTAATATAATTATTTTTATTTAGAAACTTTACAAGAGATACTTGACGTGAAAGAACTAATAGAAAGTTTTCATGCCAAACCGTAGGGGTAGTCGTGGCCGAGTTGGTATTGTGACGGACTAGTAATCCAGTGTGGTGTCCCTGCATAGGTTCGAATCCAGTTGGTGACGATTCTTTTCGATTTTACGTGCAGTAAATAGCAAGATCAACGTATACAAATAATAGGAATTTGAATACACATACCTTGGTTCTAATTCGCTACAATAAGATGTACAAGTGCAAGTTGGTGAAGATTTAATATAATTATTTTTATTTAGAGACTTTAGAAGAGATACCTGACGTGAAAGAACTAATAGAAAGTTTTCATGCCAAACCTTAGGGGTAGTCGTGGCCGAGTTGTTAGTGTGACGGACTAGTAATCCAGTGTGGTGTCCCTGCATAGGTTCGAATCCAGTCGGTGACGATTCTTTTCGATTTTACGTGCAGTAAATAGCAAGATCAACGTATACAAATAATAGGAATTTGAATACACATACCTTGGTTCTAATTCGCTACAATAAGATGTACAAGTGCAAGTCGGTGAAGATTTAATATAATTATTTTTATTTAGAAACTTTACAAGAGATACCTGACGTGAAAGAACTAATAGAAAGTTTTCATGCCAAACCGTAGGGGGTAGTCGTGGCCGAGTTGTTAGTGTGACTGACTAGTAATCCAGTGTGGTGTCCCTGCATAGGTTCGAATCCAGTCGGTGACGATTCTTTTAGATTTTACGTGCAGTAAACAGCAAGATCAACGTATACAAATAATAGGAATTTGAATACACATACCTTGGTTCTAATTCGCTACAATAAGATGTACAAGTGCAAGTCGGTGAAGATTTAATATAATTATTTTTATTTAGAAACTTTACAAGAGATACCTGACGTGAAAGAACTAATAGAAAGTTTTCATGCCAAACCGTAGGGGTAGTCGTGGCCGAGTTGTTAGTGTGACGGACTAGTAATCCAGTGTGGTGTCCCTGCATAGGTTCGAATCCAGTCGGTGACGATTCTTTTAGATTTTACGTGCAGTAAACAGCAAGATCAACGTATACAAATAATAGGAATTTGAATACACATACCTTGGTTCTAATTCGCTACAATAAGATGTACAAGTGCAAGTCGGTGAAGATTTAATATAATTATTTTTATTTAGAAACTTTACAAGAGATACCTGACGTGAAAGAACTAATAGAAAGTTTTCATGCCAAACCGTAGGGGTAGTCGTGGCCGAGTTGTTAGTGTGACTGACTAGTAATCCAGTGTGGTGTCCCTGCATAGGTTCGAATCCAGTTGGTGACGATTCTTTTCGATTTTACGTGCAGTAAATAGCAAGATCAACGTATACAAATAATAGGAATTTGAATACACATACCTTGGTTCTAATTCGCTACAATAAGATGTACAAGTGCAAGTTGGTGAAGATTTAATATAATTATTTTTATTTAGAGACTTTAGAAGAGATACCTGACGTGAAAGAACTAATAGAAAGTTTTCATGCCAAACCTTAGGGGTAGTCGTGGCCGAGTTGTTAGTGTGACGGACTAGTAATCTAGTGTGGTGTCCCTGCATAGGTTCGAATCCAGTCGGTGACGATTCTTTTCGATTTTACGTGCAGTAAATAGCAAGATCAACGTATACAAATAATAGGAATTTGAATACACATACCTTGGTTCTAATTCGCTACAATAAGATGTACAAGTCGGTGAAGATTTAATATAATTATTTTCATTTAGAAACTTTACAAGAGATACCTGACGTGAAAGAACTAATAGAAAGTTTTCATGCCAAACCGTAGGGGTAGTCGTGGCCGAGTTGTTAGTGTGACGGACTAGTAATCCAGTGTGGTGTCCCTGCATAGGTTCGAATCCAGTCGGTGACGATTCTTTTCGATTTTACGTGCAGTAAATAGCAAGATCAACGTATACAAATAATAGGAATTTGAATACACATACCTTGGTTCTAATTCGCTACAATAAGATGTACAAGTGCAAGTCGGTGAAGATTTAATATAATTATTTTTATTTAGATACTTTACAAGAGATACCTGACGTGAAAGAACTAATAGAAAGTTTTCATGCCAAACCGTAGGGGTAGTCGTGGCCGAGTTGGTATTGTGACGGACTAGTAATCCAGTGTGGTGTCCCTGCATAGGTTCGAATCCAGTTGGTGACGATTCTTTTCGATTTTACGTGCAGTAAATAGCAAGATCAACGTATACAAATAATAGGAATTTGAATACACATACCTTGGTTCTAATTCGCTACAATAAGATGTACAAGTGCAAGTTGGTGAAGATTTAATATAATTATTTTTATTTAGAGACTTTAGAAGAGATACCTGACGTGAAAGAACTAATAGAAAGTTTTCATGCCAAACCTTAGGGGTAGTCGTGGCCGAGTTGTTAGTGTGACGGACTAGTAATCCAGTGTGGTGTCCCTGCATAGGTTCGAATCCAGTCGGTGACGATTCTTTTCGATTTTACGTGCAGTAAATAGCAAGATCAACGTATACAAATAATAGGAATTTGAATACACATACCTTGGTTCTAATTCGCTACAGTAAGATGTGCAAGTCGGTGAAGATTTAATATAATTATTTTTATTTAGAAACTTTACAAGAGATACTTGACGTGAAAGAACTAATAGAAAGTTTTCATGCCAAACCGTAGGGGTAGTCGTGGCCGAGTTGTTATTGTGACGGACTAGTAATCCAGTGTGGTGTCCCTGCATAGGTTCGAATCCAGTTGGTGACGATTCTTTTCGATTTTACGTGCAGTAAATAGCAAGATCAACGTATACAAATAATAGGAATTTGAATACACATACCTTGGTTCTAATTCGCTACAATAAGATGTACAAGTGCAAGTTGGTGAAGATTTAATATAATTATTTTTATTTAGAGACTTTAGAAGAGATACCTGACGTGAAAGAACTAATAGAAAGTTTTCATGCCAAACCTTAGGGGTAGTCGTGGCCGAGTTGTTAGTGTGACGGACTAGTAATCCAGTGTGGTGTCCCTGCATAGGTTCGAATCCAGTCGGTGACGATTCTTTTCGATTTTACGTGCAGTAAATAGCAAGATCAACGTATACAAATAATAGGAATTTGAATACACATACCTTGGTTCTAATTCGCTACAGTAAGATGTGCAAGTCGGTGAAGATTTAATATAATTATTTTTATTTAGAAACTTTACAAGAGATACTTGACGTGAAAGAACTAATAGAAAGTTTTCATGCCAAACCGTAGGGGTAGTCGTGGCCGAGTTGGTATTGCGACGGACTAGTAATCCAGTGTGGTGTCCCTGCATAGGTTCGAATCCAGTTGGTGACGATTCTTTTCGATTTTACGTGCAGTAAATAGCAAGATCAACGTATACAAATAATAGGAATTTGAATACACATACCTTGGTTCTAATTCGCTACAATAAGATGTACAAGTGCAAGTTGGTGAAGATTTAATATAATTATTTTTATTTAGAGACTTTAGAAGAGATACCTGACGTGAAAGAACTAATAGAAAGTTTTCATGCCAAACCTTAGGGGTAGTCGTGGCCGAGTTGTTAGTGTGACGGACTAGTAATCCAGTGTGGTGTCCCTGCATAGGTTCGAATCCAGTCGGTGACGATTCTTTTCGATTTTACGTGCAGTAAATAGCAAGATCAACGTATACAAATAATAGGAATTTGAATACACATACCTTGGTTCTAATTCGCTACAGTAAGATGTGCAAGTCGGTGAAGATTTAATATAATTATTTTTATTTAGAAACTTTACAAGAGATACTTGACGTGAAAGAACTAATAGAAAGTTTTCATGCCAAACCGTAGGGGTAGTCGTGGCCGAGTTGTTATTGTGACGGACTAGTAATCCAGTGTGGTGTTCCTGCATAGGTTCGAATCCAGTTGGTGACGATTCTTTTCGATTTTACGTGCAGTAAATAGCAAGATCAACGTATACAAATAATAGGAATTTGAATACACATACCTTGGTTCTAATTCGCTACAATAAGATGTACAAGTGCAAGTTGGTGAAGATTTAATATAATTATTTTTATTTAGAGACTTTAGAAGAGATACCTGACGTGAAAGAACTAATAGAAAGTTTTCATGCCAAACCTTAGGGGTAGTCGTGGCCGAGTTGTTAGTGTGACGGACTAGTAATCCAGTGTGGTGTCCCTGCATAGGTTCGAATCCAGTCGGTGACGATTCTTTTCGATTTTACGTGCAGTAAATAGCAAGATCAACGTATACAAATAATAGGAATTTGAATACACATACCTTGGTTCTAATTCGCTACAGTAAGATGTGCAAGTCGGTGAAGATTTAATATAATTATTTTTATTTAGAAACTTTACAAGAGATACTTGACGTGAAAGAACTAATAGAAAGTTTTCATGCCAAACCGTAGGGGTAGTCGTGGCCGAGTTGGTATTGTGACGGACTAGTAATCCAGTGTGGTGTCCCTGCATAGGTTCGAATCCAGTTGGTGACGATTCTTTTCGATTTTACGTGCAGTAAATAGCAAGATCAACGTATACAAATAATAGGAATTTGAATACACATACCTTGGTTCTAATTCGCTACAATAAGATGTACAAGTGCAAGTTGGTGAAGATTTAATATAATTATTTTTATTTAGAGACTTTAGAAGAGATACCTGACGTGAAAGAACTAATAGAAAGTTTTCATGCCAAACCTTAGGGGTAGTCGTGGCCGAGTTGTTAGTGTGACGGACTAGTAATCTAGTGTGGTGTCCCTGCATAGGTTCGAATCCAGTCGGTGACGATTCTTTTCGATTTTACGTGCAGTAAATAGCAAGATCAACGTATACAAATAATAGGAATTTGAATACACATACCTTGGTTCTAATTCGCTACAATAAGATGTACAAGTCGGTGAAGATTTAATATAATTATTTTCATTTAGAAACTTTACAAGAGATACCTGACGTGAAAGAACTAATAGAAAGTTTTCATGCCAAACCGTAGGGGTAGTCGTGGCCGAGTTGTTAGTGTGACGGACTAGTAATCCAGTGTGGTGTCCCTGTATAGGTTCGAATCCAGTCGGTGACGATTCTTTTCGATTTTACGTGCAGTAAATAGCAAGATCAACGTATACAAATAATAGGAATTTGAATACACATACCTTGGTTCTAATTCGCTACAATAAGATGTACAAGTGCAAGTCGGTGAAGATTTAATATAATTATTTTTATTTAGATACTTTACAAGAGATACCTGACGTGAAAGAACTAATAGAAAGTTTTCATGCCAAACCGTAGGGGTAGTCGTGGCCGAGTTGGTATTGTGACGGACTAGTAATCCAGTGTGGTGTCCCTGCATAGGTTCGAATCCAGTTGGTGACGATTCTTTTCGATTTTACGTGCAGTAAATAGCAAGATCAACGTATACAAATAATAGGAATTTGAATACACATACCTTGGTTCTAATTCGCTACAATAAGATGTACAAGTGCAAGTTGGTGAAGATTTAATATAATTATTTTTATTTAGAGACTTTAGAAGAGATACCTGACGTGAAAGAACTAATAGAAAGTTTTCATGCCAAACCTTAGGGGTAGTCGTGGCCGAGTTGTTAGTGTGACGGACTAGTAATCCAGTGTGGTGTCCCTGCATAGGTTCGAATCCAGTCGGTGACGATTCTTTTCGATTTTACGTGCAGTAAATAGCAAGATCAACGTATACAAATAATAGGAATTTGAATACACATACCTTGGTTCTAATTCGCTACAGTAAGATGTGCAAGTCGGTGAAGATTTAATATAATTATTTTTATTTAGAAACTTTACAAGAGATACTTGACGTGAAAGAACTAATAGAAAGTTTTCATGCCAAACCGTAGGGGTAGTCGTGGCCGAGTTGTTATTGTGACGGACTAGTAATCCAGTGTGGTGTCCCTGCATAGGTTCGAATCCAGTTGGTGACGATTCTTTTCGATTTTACGTGCAGTAAATAGCAAGATCAACGTATACAAATAATAGGAATTTGAATACACATACCTTGGTTCTAATTCGCTACAATAAGATGTACAAGTGCAAGTTGGTGAAGATTTAATATAATTATTTTTATTTAGAGACTTTAGAAGAGATACCTGACGTGAAAGAACTAATAGAAAGTTTTCATGCCAAACCTTAGGGGTAGTCGTGGCCGAGTTGGTATTGCGACGGACTAGTAATCCAGTGTGGTGTCCCTGCATAGGTTCGAATCCAGTTGGTGACGATTCTTTTCGATTTTACGTGCAGTAAATAGCAAGATCAACGTATACAAATAATAGGAATTTGAATACACATACCTTGGTTCTAATTCGCTACAATAAGATGTACAAGTGCAAGTTGGTGAAGATTTAATATAATTATTTTTATTTAGAGACTTTAGAAGAGATACCTGACGTGAAAGAACTAATAGAAAGTTTTCATGCCAAACCTTAGGGGTAGTCGTGGCCGAGTTGTTAGTGTGACGGACTAGTAATCCAGTGTGGTGTCCCTGCATAGGTTCGAATCCAGTCGGTGACGATTCTTTTCGATTTTACGTGCAGTAAATAGCAAGATCAACGTATACAAATAATAGGAATTTGAATACACATACCTTGGTTCTAATTCGCTACAGTAAGATGTGCAAGTCGGTGAAGATTTAATATAATTATTTTTATTTAGAAACTTTACAAGAGATACTTGACGTGAAAGAACTAATAGAAAGTTTTCATGCCAAACCGTAGGGGTAGTCGTGGCCGAGTTGTTATTGTGACGGACTAGTAATCCAGTGTGGTGTTCCTGCATAGGTTCGAATCCAGTTGGTGACGATTCTTTTCGATTTTACGTGCAGTAAATAGCAAGATCAACGTATACAAATAATAGGAATTTGAATACACATACCTTGGTTCTAATTCGCTACAATAAGATGTACAAGTGCAAGTTGGTGAAGATTTAATATAATTATTTTTATTTAGAGACTTTAGAAGAGATACCTGACGTGAAAGAACTAATAGAAAGTTTTCATGCCAAACCTTAGGGGTAGTCGTGGCCGAGTTGTTAGTGTGACGGACTAGTAATCCAGTGTGGTGTCCCTGCATAGGTTCGAATCCAGTCGGTGACGATTCTTTTCGATTTTACGTGCAGTAAATAGCAAGATCAACGTATACAAATAATAGGAATTTGAATACACATACCTTGGTTCTAATTCGCTACAGTAAGATGTGCAAGTCGGTGAAGATTTAATATAATTATTTTTATTTAGAAACTTTACAAGAGATACTTGACGTGAAAGAACTAATAGAAAGTTTTCATGCCAAACCGTAGGGGTAGTCGTGGCCGAGTTGGTATTGTGACGGACTAGTAATCCAGTGTGGTGTCCCTGCATAGGTTCGAATCCAGTTGGTGACGATTCTTTTCGATTTTACGTGCAGTAAATAGCAAGATCAACGTATACAAATAATAGGAATTTGAATACACATACCTTGGTTCTAATTCGCTACAATAAGATGTACAAGTGCAAGTTGGTGAAGATTTAATATAATTATTTTTATTTAGAGACTTTAGAAGAGATACCTGACGTGAAAGAACTAATAGAAAGTTTTCATGCCAAACCTTAGGGGTAGTCGTGGCCGAGTTGTTAGTGTGACGGACTAGTAATCTAGTGTGGTGTCCCTGCATAGGTTCGAATCCAGTCGGTGACGATTCTTTTCGATTTTACGTGCAGTAAATAGCAAGATCAACGTATACAAATAATAGGAATTTGAATACACATACCTTGGTTCTAATTCGCTACAATAAGATGTACAAGTCGGTGAAGATTTAATATAATTATTTTCATTTAGAAACTTTACAAGAGATACCTGACGTGAAAGAACTAATAGAAAGTTTTCATGCCAAACCGTAGGGGTAGTCGTGGCCGAGTTGTTAGTGTGACGGACTAGTAATCCAGTGTGGTGTCCCTGTATAGGTTCGAATCCAGTCGGTGACGATTCTTTTCGATTTTACGTGCAGTAAATAGCAAGATCAACGTATACAAATAATAGGAATTTGAATACACATACCTTGGTTCTAATTCGCTACAATAAGATGTACAAGTGCAAGTCGGTGAAGATTTAATATAATTATTTTTATTTAGATACTTTACAAGAGATACCTGACGTGAAAGAACTAATAGAAAGTTTTCATGCCAAACCGTAGGGGTAGTCGTGGCCGAGTTGGTATTGTGACGGACTAGTAATCCAGTGTGGTGTCCCTGCATAGGTTCGAATCCAGTTGGTGACGATTCTTTTCGATTTTACGTGCAGTAAATAGCAAGATCAACGTATACAAATAATAGGAATTTGAATACACATACCTTGGTTCTAATTCGCTACAATAAGATGTACAAGTGCAAGTTGGTGAAGATTTAATATAATTATTTTTATTTAGAGACTTTAGAAGAGATACCTGACGTGAAAGAACTAATAGAAAGTTTTCATGCCAAACCTTAGGGGTAGTCGTGGCCGAGTTGTTAGTGTGACGGACTAGTAATCCAGTGTGGTGTCCCTGCATAGGTGCGAATCCAGTCGGTGACGATTCTTTTCGATTTTACGTGCAGTAAATAGCAAGATCAACGTATACAAATAATAGGAATTTGAATACACATACCTTGGTTCTAATTCGCTACAGTAAGATGTGCAAGTCGGTGAAGATTTAATATAATTATTTTTATTTAGAAACTTTACAAGAGATACTTGACGTGAAAGAACTAATAGAAAGTTTTCATGCCAAACCGTAGGGGTAGTCGTGGCCGAGTTGTTATTGTGACGGACTAGTAATCCAGTGTGGTGTCCCTGCATAGGTTCGAATCCAGTTGGTGACGATTCTTTTCGATTTTACGTGCAGTAAATAGCAAGATCAACGTATACAAATAATAGGAATTTGAATACACATACCTTGGTTCTAATTCGCTACAATAAGATGTACAAGTGCAAGTTGGTGAAGATTTAATATAATTATTTTTATTTAGAGACTTTAGAAGAGATACCTGACGTGAAAGAACTAATAGAAAGTTTTCATGCCAAACCTTAGGGGTAGTCGTGGCCGAGTTGTTAGTGTGACGGACTAGTAATCCAGTGTGGTGTCCCTGCATAGGTTCGAATCCAGTCGGTGACGATTCTTTTCGATTTTACGTGCAGTAAATAGCAAGATCAACGTATACAAATAATAGGAATTTGAATACACATACCTTGGTTCTAATTCGCTACAGTAAGATGTGCAAGTCGGTGAAGATTTAATATAATTATTTTTATTTAGAAACTTTACAAGAGATACTTGACGTGAAAGAACTAATAGAAAGTTTTCATGCCAAACCGTAGGGGTAGTCGTGGCCGAGTTGGTATTGTGACGGACTAGTAATCCAGTGTGGTGTCCCTGCATAGGTTCGAATCCAGTTGGTGACGATTCTTTTCGATTTTACGTGCAGTAAATAGCAAGATCAACGTATACAAATAATAGGAATTTGAATACACATACCTTGGTTCTAATTCGCTACAATAAGATGTACAAGTGCAAGTTGGTGAAGATTTAATATAATTATTTTTATTTAGAGACTTTAGAAGAGATACCTGACGTGAAAGAACTAATAGAAAGTTTTCATGCCAAACCTTAGGGGTAGTCGTGGCCGAGTTGTTAGTGTGACGGACTAGTAATCTAGTGTGGTGTCCCTGCATAGGTTCGAATCCAGTCGGTGACGATTCTTTTCGATTTTACGTGCAGTAAATAGCAAGATCAACGTATACAAATAATAGGAATTTGAATACACATACCTTGGTTCTAATTCGCTACAATAAGATGTACAAGTCGGTGAAGATTTAATATAATTATTTTCATTTAGAAACTTTACAAGAGATACCTGACGTGAAAGAACTAATAGAAAGTTTTCATGCCAAACCGTAGGGGTAGTCGTGGCCGAGTTGTTAGTGTGACGGACTAGTAATCCAGTGTGGTGTCCCTGTATAGGTTCGAATCCAGTCGGTGACGATTCTTTTCGATTTTACGTGCAGTAAATAGCAAGATCAACGTATACAAATAATAGGAATTTGAATACACATACCTTGGTTCTAATTCGCTACAATAAGATGTACAAGTGCAAGTCGGTGAAGATTTAATATAATTATTTTTATTTAGATACTTTACAAGAGATACCTGACGTGAAAGAACTAATAGAAAGTTTTCATGCCAAACCGTAGGGGTAGTCGTGGCCGAGTTGGTATTGTGACGGACTAGTAATCCAGTGTGGTGTCCCTGCATAGGTTCGAATCCAGTTGGTGACGATTCTTTTCGATTTTACGTGCAGTAAATAGCAAGATCAACGTATACAAATAATAGGAATTTGAATACACATACCTTGGTTCTAATTCGCTACAATAAGATGTACAAGTGCAAGTTGGTGAAGATTTAATATAATTATTTTTATTTAGAGACTTTAGAAGAGATACCTGACGTGAAAGAACTAATAGAAAGTTTTCATGCCAAACCTTAGGGGTAGTCGTGGCCGAGTTGTTAGTGTGACGGACTAGTAATCCAGTGTGGTGTCCCTGCATAGGTTCGAATCCAGTCGGTGACGATTCTTTTCGATTTTACGTGCAGTAAATAGCAAGATCAACGTATACAAATAATAGGAATTTGAATACACATACCTTGGTTCTAATTCGCTACAGTAAGATGTGCAAGTCGGTGAAGATTTAATATAATTATTTTTATTTAGAAACTTTACAAGAGATACTTGACGTGAAAGAACTAATAGAAAGTTTTCATGCCAAACCGTAGGGGTAGTCGTGGCCGAGTTGGTATTGTGACGGACTAGTAATCCAGTGTGGTGTCCCTGCATAGGTTCGAATCCAGTTGGTGACGATTCTTTTCGATTTTACGTGCAGTAAATAGCAAGATCAACGTATACAAATAATAGGAATTTGAATACACATACCTTGGTTCTAATTCGCTACAATAAGATGTACAAGTGCAAGTTGGTGAAGATTTAATATAATTATTTTTATTTAGAGACTTTAGAAGAGATACCTGACGTGAAAGAACTAATAGAAAGTTTTCATGCCAAACCTTAGGGGTAGTCGTGGCCGAGTTGTTAGTGTGACGGACTAGTAATCCAGTGTGGTGTCCCTGCATAGGTTCGAATCCAGTCGGTGACGATTCTTTTCGATTTTACGTGCAGTAAATAGCAAGATCAACGTATACAAATAATAGGAATTTGAATACACATACCTTGGTTCTAATTCGCTACAATAAGATGTACAAGTGCAAGTCGGTGAAGATTTAATATAATTATTTTTATTTAGAAACTTTACAAGAGATACCTGACGTGAAAGAACTAATAGAAAGTTTTCATGCCAAACCGTAGGGGGTAGTCGTGGCCGAGTTGTTAGTGTGACTGACTAGTAATCCAGTGTGGTGTCCCTGCATAGGTTCGAATCCAGTCGGTGACGATTCTTTTAGATTTTACGTGCAGTAAACAGCAAGATCAACGTATACAAATAATAGGAATTTGAATACACATACCTTGGTTCTAATTCGCTACAATAAGATGTACAAGTGCAAGTCGGTGAAGATTTAATATAATTATTTTTATTTAGAAACTTTACAAGAGATACCTGACGTGAAAGAACTAATAGAAAGTTTTCATGCCAAACCGTAGGGGTAGTCGTGGCCGAGTTGTTAGTGTGACGGACTAGTAATCCAGTGTGGTGTCCCTGCATAGGTTCGAATCCAGTCGGTGACGATTCTTTTAGATTTTACGTGCAGTAAACAGCAAGATCAACGTATACAAATAATAGGAATTTGAATACACATACCTTGGTTCTAATTCGCTACAATAAGATGTACAAGTGCAAGTCGGTGAAGATTTAATATAATTATTTTTATTTAGAAACTTTACAAGAGATACCTGACGTGAAAGAACTAATAGAAAGTTTTCATGCCAAACCGTAGGGGTAGTCGTGGCCGAGTTGTTAGTGTGACGGACTAGTAATCCAGTGTGGTGTCCCTGCATAGGTTCGAATCCAGTCGGTGACGATTCTTTTAGATTTTACGTGCAGTAAATAGCAAGATCAACGTATACAAATAATAGGAATTTGAATACACATACCTTGGTTCTAATTCGCTACAATAAGATGTACAAGTGCAAGTCGGTGAAGATTTAATATAATTATTTTTATTTAGAAACTTTACAAGAGATACCTGACGTGAAAGAACTAATAGAAAGTTTTCATGCCAAACCGTAGGGGTAGTCGTGGCCGAGTTGTTAGTGTGACTGACTAGTAATCCAGTGTGGTGTCCCTGCATAGGTTCGAATCCAGTCGGTGACGATTCTTTTAGATTTTACGTGCAGTAAACAGCAAGATCAACGTATACAAATAATAGGAATTTGAATACACATACCTTGGTTCTAATTCGCTACAATAAGATGTACAAGTGCAAGTCGGTGAAGATTTAATATAATTATTTTTATTTAGAAACTTTACAAGAGATACCTGACGTGAAAGAACTAATAGAAAGTTTTCATGCCAAACCGTAGGGGTAGTCGTGGCCGAGTTGTTAGTGTGACTGACTAGTAATCCAGTGTGGTGTCCCTGCATAGGTTCGAATCCAGTCGGTGACGATTCTTTTAGATTTTACGTGCAGTAAACAGCAAGATCAACGTATACAAATAATAGGAATTTGAATACACATACCTTGGTTCTAATTCGCTACAATAAGATGTACAAGTGCAAGTCGGTGAAGATTTAATATAATTATTTTTATTTAGAAACTTTACAAGAGATACCTGACGTGAAAGAACTAATAGAAAGTTTTCATGCCAAACCGTAGGGGTAGTCGTGGCCGAGTTGTTAGTGTGACTGACTAGTAATCCAGTGTGGTGTCCCTGCATAGGTTCGAATCCAGTCGGTGACGATTCTTTTAGATTTTACGTGCAGTAAACAGCAAGATCAACGTATACAAATAATAGGAATTTGAATACACATACCTTGGTTCTAATTCGCTACAATAAGATGTACAAGTGCAAGTCGGTGAAGATTTAATATAATTATTTTTATTTAGAAACTTTACAAGAGATACCTGACGTGAAAGAACTAATAGAAAGTTTTCATGCCAAACCGTAGGGGTAGTCGTGGCCGAGTTGTTAGTGTGACTGACTAGTAATCCAGTGTGGTGTCCCTGCATAGGTTCGAATCCAGTCGGTGACGATTCTTTTAGATTTTACGTGCAGTAAACAGCAAGATCAACGTATACAAATAATAGGAATTTGAATACACATACCTTGGTTCTAATTCGCTACAATAAGATGTACAAGTGCAAGTCGGTGAAGATTTAATATAATTATTTTTATTTAGAAACTTTACAAGAGATACCTGACGTGAAAGAACTAATAGAAAGTTTTCATGCCAAACCGTAGGGGTAGTCGTGGCCGAGTTGTTAGTGTGACGGACTAGTAATCCAGTGTGGTGTCCCTGCATAGGTTCGAATCCAGTCGGTGACGATTCTTTCAGATTTTACGTGCAGTAAATAGCAAGATCAACGTATACAAATAATAGGAATTTGAATACACATACCTTGGTTCTAATTCGCTACAATAAGATGTACAAGTGCAAGTCGGTGAAGATTTAATATAATTATTTTTATTTAGAAACTTTACAAGAGATACCTGACGTGAAAGAACTAATAGAAAGTTTTCATGCCAAACCGTAGGGGTAGTCGTGGCCGAGTTGTTAGTGTGACTGACTAGTAATCCAGTGTGGTGTCCCTGCATAGGTTCGAATCCAGTCGGTGACGATTCTTTTAGATTTTACGTGCAGTAAACAGCAAGATCAACGTATACAAATAATAGGAATTTGAATACACATACCTTGGTTCTAATTCGCTACAATAAGATGTACAAGTGCAAGTCGGTGAAGATTTAATATAATTATTTTTATTTAGAAACTTTACAAGAGATACCTGACGTGAAAGAACTAATAGAAAGTTTTCATGCCAAACCGTAGGGGTAGTCGTGGCCGAGTTGTTAGTGTGACTGACTAGTAATCCAGTGTGGTGTCCCTGCATAGGTTCGAATCCAGTCGGTGACGATTCTTTTAGATTTTACGTGCAGTAAACAGCAAGATCAACGTATACAAATAATAGGAATTTGAATACACATACCTTGGTTCTAATTCGCTACAATAAGATGTACAAGTGCAAGTCGGTGAAGATTTAATATAATTATTTTTATTTAGAAACTTTACAAGAGATACCTGACGTGAAAGAACTAATAGAAAGTTTTCATGCCAAACCGTAGGGGTAGTCGTGGCCGAGTTGTTAGTGTGACGGACTAGTAATCCAGTGTGGTGTCCCTGCATAGGTTCGAATCCAGTCGGTGACGATTCTTTTAGATTTTACGTGCAGTAAACAGCAAGATCAACGTATACAAATAATAGGAATTTGAATACACATACCTTGGTTCTAATTCGCTACAATAAGATGTACAAGTGCAAGTCGGTGAAGATTTAATATAATTATTTTTATTTAGAAACTTTACAAGAGATACCTGACGTGAAAGAACTAATAGAAAGTTTTCATGCCAAACCGTAGGGGTAGTCGTGGCCGAGTTGTTAGTGTGACTGACTAGTAATCCAGTGTGGTGTCCCTGCATAGGTTCGAATTTAGTCGGTGACGATTCTTTTAGATTTTACGTGCAGTAAACAGCAAGATCAACGTATACAAATAATAGGAATTTGAATACACATACCTTGGTTCTAATTCGCTACAATAAGATGTACAAGTGCAAGTCGGTGAAGATTTAATATAATTATTTTTATTTAGAAACTTTACAAGAGATACCTGACGTGAAAGAACTAATAGAAAGTTTTCATGCCAAACCGTAGGGGTAGTCGTGGCCGAGTTGTTAGTGTGACTGACTAGTAATCCAGTGTGGTGTCCCTGCATAGGTTCGAATCCAGTCGGTGACGATTCTTTTAGATTTTACGTGCAGTAAACAGCAAGATCAACGTATACAAATAATAGGAATTTGAATACACATACCTTGGTTCTAATTCGCTACAATAAGATGTACAAGTGCAAGTCGGTGAAGATTTAATATAATTATTTTTATTTAGAAACTTTACAAGAGATACCTGACGTGAAAGAACTAATAGAAAGTTTTCATGCCAAACCGTAGGGGTAGTCGTGGCCGAGTTGTTAGTGTGACGGACTAGTAATCCAGTGTGGTGTCCCTGCATAGGTTCGAATCCAGTCGGTGACGATTCTTTTAGATTTTACGTGCAGTAAACAGCAAGATCAACGTATACAAATAATAGGAATTTGAATACACATACCTTGGTTCTAATTCGCTACAATAAGATGTACAAGTGCAAGTCGGTGAAGATTTAATATAATTATTTTTATTTAGAAACTTTACAAGAGATACCTGACGTGAAAGAACTAATAGAAAGTTTTCATGCCAAACCGTAGGGGTAGTCGTGGCCGAGTTGTTAGTGTGACTGACTAGTAATCCAGTGTGGTGTCCCTGCATAGGTTCGAATCCAGTCGGTGACGATTCTTTTAGATTTTACGTGCAGTAAACAGCAAGATCAACGTATACAAATAATAGGAATTTGAATACACATACCTTGGTTCTAATTCGCTACAATAAGATGTACAAGTGCAAGTCGGTGAAGATTTAATATAATTATTTTTATTTAGAAACTTTACAAGAGATACCTGACGTGAAAGAACTAATAGAAAGTTTTCATGCCAAACCGTAGGGGTAGTCGTGGCCGAGTTGTTAGTGTGACTGACTAGTAATCCAGTGTGGTGTCCCTGCATAGGTTCGAATCCAGTCGGTGACGATTCTTTTAGATTTTACGTGCAGTAAACAGCAAGATCAACGTATACAAATAATAGGAATTTGAATACACATACCTTGGTTCTAATTCGCTACAATAAGATGTACAAGTGCAAGTCGGTGAAGATTTAATATAATTATTTTTATTTAGAAACTTTACAAGAGATACCTGACGTGAAAGAACTAATAGAAAGTTTTCATGCCAAACCGTAGGGGTAGTCGTGGCCGAGTTGTTAGTGTGACGGACTAGTAATCCAGTGTGGTGTCCCTGCATAGGTTCGAATCCAGTCGGTGACGATTCTTTTAGATTTTACGTGCAGTAAACAGCAAGATCAACGTATACAAATAATAGGAATTTGAATACACATACCTTGGTTCTAATTCGCTACAATAAGATGTACAAGTGCAAGTCGGTGAAGATTTAATATAATTATTTTTATTTAGAAACTTTACAAGAGATACCTGACGTGAAAGAACTAATAGAAAGTTTTCATGCCAAACCGTAGGGGTAGTCGTGGCCGAGTTGTTAGTGTGACTGACTAGTAATCCAGTGTGGTGTCCCTGCATAGGTTCGAATCCAGTCGGTGACGATTCTTTTAGATTTTACGTGCAGTAAACAGCAAGATCAACGTATACAAATAATAGGAATTTGAATACACATACCTTGGTTCTAATTCGCTACAATAAGATGTACAAGTGCAAGTCGGTGAAGATTTAATATAATTATTTTTATTTAGAAACTTTACAAGAGATACCTGACGTGAAAGAACTAATAGAAAGTTTTCATGCCAAACCGTAGGGGTAGTCGTGGCCGAGTTGTTAGTGTGACGGACTAGTAATCCAGTGTGGTGTCCCTGCATAGGTTCGAATCCAGTCGGTGACGATTCTTTTAGATTTTACGTGCAGTAAACAGCAAGATCAACGTATACAAATAATAGGAATTTGAATACACATACCTTGGTTCTAATTCGCTACAATAAGATGTACAAGTGCAAGTCGGTGAAGATTTAATATAATTATTTTTATTTAGAAACTTTACAAGAGATACCTGACGTGAAAGAACTAATAGAAAGTTTTCATGCCAAACCGTAGGGGTAGTCGTGGCCGAGTTGTTAGTGTGACTGACTAGTAATCCAGTGTGGTGTCCCTGCATAGGTTCGAATCCAGTCGGTGACGATTCTTTTAGATTTTACGTGCAGTAAACAGCAAGATCAACGTATACAAATAATAGGAATTTGAATACACATACCTTGGTTCTAATTCGCTACAATAAGATGTACAAGTGCAAGTCGGTGAAGATTTAATATAATTATTTTTATTTAGAAACTTTACAAGAGATACCTGACGTGAAAGAACTAATAGAAAGTTTTCATGCCAAACCGTAGGGGTAGTCGTGGCCGAGTTGTTAGTGTGACTGACTAGTAATCCAGTGTGGTGTCCCTGCATAGGTTCGAATCCAGTCGGTGACGATTCTTTTAGATTTTACGTGCAGTAAACAGCAAGATCAACGTATACAAATAATAGGAATTTGAATACACATACCTTGGTTCTAATTCGCTACAATAAGATGTACAAGTGCAAGTCGGTGAAGATTTAATATAATTATTTTTATTTAGAAACTTTACAAGAGATACCTGACGTGAAAGAACTAATAGAAAGTTTTCATGCCAAACCGTAGGTGTAGTCGTGGCCGAGTTGTTAGTGTGACGGACTAGTAATCCAGTGTGGTGTCCCTGCATAGGTTCGAATCCAGTCGGTGACGATTCTTTTAGATTTTACGTGCAGTAAACAGCAAGATCAACGTATACAAATAATAGGAATTTGAATACACATACCTTGGTTCTAATTCGCTACAATAAGATGTACAAGTGCAAGTCGGTGAAGATTTAATATAATTATTTTTATTTAGAAACTTTACAAGAGATACCTGACGTGAAAGAACTAATAGAAAGTTTTCATGCCAAACCGTAGGGGTAGTCGTGGCCGAGTTGTTAGTGTGACGGACTAGTAATCCAGTGTGGTGTCCCTGCATAGGTTCGAATCCAGTCGGTGACGATTCTTTTAGATTTTACGTGCAGTAAATAGCAAGATCAACGTATACAAATAATAGGAATTTGAATACACATACCTTCGTTCTAATTCGCTACAATAAGATGTACAAGTGCAAGTCGGTGAAGATTTAATATAATTATTTTTATTTAGAAACTTTACAAGAGATACCTGACGTGAAAGAACTAATAGAAAGTTTTCATGCCAAACCGTAGGGGTAGTCGTGGCCGAGTTGTTAGTGTGACTGACTAGTAATCCAGTGTGGTGTACCTGCATAGGTTCGAATCCAGTCGGTGACGATTCTTTTAGATTTTACGTGCAGTAAACAGCAAGATCAACGTATACAAATAATAGGAATTTGAATACACATACCTTGGTTCTAATTCGCTACAATAAGATGTACAAGTGCAAGTCGGTGAAGATTTAATATAATTATTTTTATTTAGAAACTTTACAAGAGATACCTGACGTGAAAGAACTAATAGAAAGTTTTCATGCCAAACCGTAGGGGTAGTCGTGGCCGAGTTGTTAGTGTGACTGACTAGTAATCCAGTGTGGTGTCCCTGCATAGGTTCGAATCCAGTCGGTGACGATTCTTTTAGATTTTACGTGCAGTAAACAGCAAGATCAACGTATACAAATAATAGGAATTTGAATACACATACCTTGGTTCTAATTCGCTACAATAAGATGTACAAGTGCAAGTCGGTGAAGATTTAATATAATTATTTTTATTTAGAAACTTTACAAGAGATACCTGACGTGAAAGAACTAATAGAAAGTTTTCATGCCAAACCGTAGGGGTAGTCGTGGCCGAGTTGTTAGTGTGACTGACTAGTTATCCTGTGTGGAGTCCCTGCATAGGTTCGAATCCAGTCGGTGACGATTCTTTTAGATTTTACGTGCAGTAAACAGCAAGATCAACGTATACAAATAATAGGAATTTGAATACACATACCTTGGTTCTAATTCGCTACAATAAGATGTACAAGTGCAAGTCGGTGAAGATTTAATATAATTATTTTTATTTAGAAACTTTACAAGAGATACCTGACGTGAAAGAACTAATAGAAAGTTTTCATGCCAAACCGTAGGGGTAGTCGTGGCCGAGTTGTTAGTGTGACGGACTAGTAATCCAGTGTGGTGTCCCTGCATAGGTGCGAATCCAGTCGGTGACGATTCTTTTAGATTTTACGTGCAGTAAACAGCAAGATCAACGTATACAAATAATAGGAATTTGAATACACATACCTTGGTTCTAATTCGCTACAATAAGATGTACAAGTGCAAGTCGGTGAAGATTTAATATAATTATTTTTATTTAGAAACTTTACAAGAGATACCTGACGTGAAAGAACTAATAGAAAGTTTTCATGCCAAACCGTAGGGGTAGTCGTGGCCGAGTTGTTAGTGTGACTGACTAGTAATCCAGTGTGGTGTCCCTGCATAGGTTCGAATCCAGTCGGTGACGATTCTTTTAGATTTTACGTGCAGTAAACAGCAAGATCAACGTATACAAATAATAGGAATTTGAATACACATACCTTGGTTCTAATTCGCTACAATAAGATGTACAAGTGCAAGTCGGTGAAGATTTAATATAATTATTTTTATTTAGAAACTTTACAAGAGATACCTGACGTGAAAGAACTAATAGAAAGTTTTCATGCCAAACCGTAGGGGTAGTCGTGGCCGAGTTGTTAGTGTGACGGACTAGTAATCCAGTGTGGTGTCCCTGCATAGGTTCGAATCCAGTCGGTGACGATTCTTTTAGATTTTACGTGCAGTAAACAGCAAGATCAACGTATACAAATAATAGGAATTTGAATACACATACCTTGGTTCTAATTCGCTACAATAAGATGTACAAGTGCAAGTCGGTGAAGATTTAATATAATTATTTTTATTTAGAAACTTTACAAGAGATACCTGACGTGAAAGAACTAATAGAAAGTTTTCATGCCAAACCGTAGGGGTAGTCGTGGCCGAGTTGTTAGTGTGACTGACTAGTAATCCAGTGTGGTGTCCCTGCATAGGTTCGAATCCAGTCGGTGACGATTCTTTTAGATTTTACGTGCAGTAAACAGCAAGATCAACGTATACAAATAATAGGAATTTGAATACACATACCTTGGTTCTAATTCGCTACAATAAGATGTACAAGTGCAAGTCGGTGAAGATTTAATATAATTATTTTTATTTAGAAACTTTACAAGAGATACCTGACGTGAAAGAACTAATAGAAAGTTTTCATGCCAAACCGTAGGGGTAGTCGTGGCCGAGTTGTTAGTGTGACTGACTAGTAATCCAGTGTGGTGTCCCTGCATAGGTTCGAATCCAGTCGGTGACGATTCTTTTAGATTTTACGTGCAGTAAACAGCAAGATCAACGTATACAAATAATAGGAATTTGAATACACATACCTTGGTTCTAATTCGCTACAATAAGATGTACAAGTGCAAGTCGGTGAAGATTTAATATAATTATTTTTATTTAGAAACTTTACAAGAGATACCTGACGTGAAAGAACTAATAGAAAGTTTTCATGCCAAACCGTAGGGGTAGTCGTGGCCGAGTTGTTAGTGTGACGGACTAGTAATCCAGTGTGGTGTCCCTGCATAGGTTCGAATCCAGTCGGTGACGATTCTTTTAGATTTTACGTGCAGTAAACAGCAAGATCAACGTATACAAATAATAGGAATTTGAATACACATACCTTGGTTCTAATTCGCTACAATAAGATGTACAAGTGCAAGTCGGTGAAGATTTAATATAATTATTTTTATTTAGAAACTTTACAAGAGATACCTGACGTGAAAGAACTAATAGAAAGTTTTCATGCCAAACCGTAGGGGTAGTCGTGGCCGAGTTGTTAGTGTGACTGACTAGTAATCCAGTGTGGTGTCCCTGCATAGGTTCGAATCCAGTCGGTGACGATTCTTTTAGATTTTACGTGCAGTAAACAGCAAGATCAACGTATACAAATAATAGGAATTTGAATACACATACCTTGGTTCTAATTCGCTACAATAAGATGTACAAGTGCAAGTCGGTGAAGATTTAATATAATTATTTTTATTTAGAAACTTTACAAGAGATACCTGACGTGAAAGAACTAATAGAAAGTTTTCATGCCAAACCGTAGGGGTAGTCGTGGCCGAGTTGTTAGTGTGACGGACTAGTAATCCAGTGTGGTGTCCCTGCATAGGTTCGAATCCAGTCGGTGACGATTCTTTTAGATTTTACGTGCAGTAAACAGCAAGATCAACGTATACAAATAATAGGAATTTGAATACACATACCTTGGTTCTAATTCGCTACAATAAGATGTACAAGTGCAAGTCGGTGAAGATTTAATATAATTATTTTTATTTAGAAACTTTACAAGAGATACCTGACGTGAAAGAACTAATAGAAAGTTTTCATGCCAAACCGTAGGGGTAGTCGTGGCCGAGTTGTTAGTGTGACTGACTAGTAATCCAGTGTGGTGTCCCTGCATAGGTTCGAATCCAGTCGGTGACGATTCTTTTAGATTTTACGTGCAGTAAACAGCAAGATCAACGTATACAAATAATAGGAATTTGAATACACATACCTTGGTTCTAATTCGCTACAATAAGATGTACAAGTGCAAGTCGGTGAAGATTTAATATAATTATTTTTATTTAGAAACTTTACAAGAGATACCTGACGTGAAAGAACTAATAGAAAGTTTTCATGCCAAACCGTAGGGGTAGTCGTGGCCGAGTTGTTAGTGTGACTGACTAGTAATCCAGTGTGGTGTCCCTGCATAGGTTCGAATCCAGTCGGTGACGATTCTTTTAGATTTTACGTGCAGTAAACAGCAAGATCAACGTATACAAATAATAGGAATTTGAATACACATACCTTGGTTCTAATTCGCTACAATAAGATGTACAAGTGCAAGTCGGTGAAGATTTAATATAATTATTTTTATTTAGAAACTTTACAAGAGATACCTGACGTGAAAGAACTAATAGAAAGTTTTCATGCCAAACCGTAGGTGTAGTCGTGGCCGAGTTGTTAGTGTGACGGACTAGTAATCCAGTGTGGTGTCCCTGCATAGGTTCGAATCCAGTCGGTGACGATTCTTTTAGATTTTACGTGCAGTAAACAGCAAGATCAACGTATACAAATAATAGGAATTTGAATACACATACCTTGGTTCTAATTCGCTACAATAAGATGTACAAGTGCAAGTCGGTGAAGATTTAATATAATTATTTTTATTTAGAAACTTTACAAGAGATACCTGACGTGAAAGAACTAATAGAAAGTTTTCATGCCAAACCGTAGGGGTAGTCGTGGCCGAGTTGTTAGTGTGACGGACTAGTAATCCAGTGTGGTGTCCCTGCATAGGTTCGAATCCAGTCGGTGACGATTCTTTTAGATTTTACGTGCAGTAAATAGCAAGATCAACGTATACAAATAATAGGAATTTGAATACACATACCTTCGTTCTAATTCGCTACAATAAGATGTACAAGTGCAAGTCGGTGAAGATTTAATATAATTATTTTTATTTAGAAACTTTACAAGAGATACCTGACGTGAAAGAACTAATAGAAAGTTTTCATGCCAAACCGTAGGGGTAGTCGTGGCCGAGTTGTTAGTGTGACTGACTAGTAATCCAGTGTGGTGTACCTGCATAGGTTCGAATCCAGTCGGTGACGATTCTTTTAGATTTTACGTGCAGTAAACAGCAAGATCAACGTATACAAATAATAGGAATTTGAATACACATACCTTGGTTCTAATTCGCTACAATAAGATGTACAAGTGCAAGTCGGTGAAGATTTAATATAATTATTTTTATTTAGAAACTTTACAAGAGATACCTGACGTGAAAGAACTAATAGAAAGTTTTCATGCCAAACCGTAGGGGTAGTCGTGGCCGAGTTGTTAGTGTGACTGACTAGTAATCCAGTGTGGTGTCCCTGCATAGGTTCGAATCCAGTCGGTGACGATTCTTTTAGATTTTACGTGCAGTAAACAGCAAGATCAACGTATACAAATAATAGGAATTTGAATACACATACCTTGGTTCTAATTCGCTACAATAAGATGTACAAGTGCAAGTCGGTGAAGATTTAATATAATTATTTTTATTTAGAAACTTTACAAGAGATACCTGACGTGAAAGAACTAATAGAAAGTTTTCATGCCAAACCGTAGGGGTAGTCGTGGCCGAGTTGTTAGTGTGACTGACTAGTTATCCTGTGTGGAGTCCCTGCATAGGTTCGAATCCAGTCGGTGACGATTCTTTTAGATTTTACGTGCAGTAAACAGCAAGATCAACGTATACAAATAATAGGAATTTGAATACACATACCTTGGTTCTAATTCGCTACAATAAGATGTACAAGTGCAAGTCGGTGAAGATTTAATATAATTATTTTTATTTAGAAACTTTACAAGAGATACCTGACGTGAAAGAACTAATAGAAAGTTTTCATGCCAAACCGTAGGGGTAGTCGTGGCCGAGTTGTTAGTGTGACGGACTAGTAATCCAGTGTGGTGTCCCTGCATAGGTGCGAATCCAGTCGGTGACGATTCTTTTAGATTTTACGTGCAGTAAACAGCAAGATCAACGTATACAAATAATAGGAATTTGAATACACATACCTTGGTTCTAATTCGCTACAATAAGATGTACAAGTGCAAGTCGGTGAAGATTTAATATAATTATTTTTATTTAGAAACTTTACAAGAGATACCTGACGTGAAAGAACTAATAGAAAGTTTTCATGCCAAACCGTAGGGGTAGTCGTGGCCGAGTTGTTAGTGTGACGGACTAGTAATCCAGTGTGGTGTCCCTGCATAGGTTCGAATCCAGTCGGTGACGATTCTTTTAGATTTTACGTGCAGTAAATTGCAAGATCAACGTATACAAATAATAGGAATTTGAATACACATACCTTGGTTCTAATTCGCTACAATAAGATGTACAAGTGCAAGTCGGTGAAGATTTAATATAATTATTTTTATTTAGAAACTTTACAAGAGATACCTGACGTGAAAGAACTAATAGAAAGTTTTCATGCCAAACCGTAGGGGTAGTCGTGGCCGAGTTGTTAGTGTGACGGACTAGTAATCCAGTGTGGTGTCCCTGCATAGGTTCGAATCCAGTCGGTGACGATTCTTTCAGATTTTACGTGCAGTAAATAGCAAGATCAACGTATACAAATAATAGGAATTTGAATACACATACCTTGGTTCTAATTCGCTACAATAAGATGTACAAGTGCAAGTCGGTGAAGATTTAATATAATTATTTTTATTTAGAAACTTTACAAGAGATACCTGACGTGAAAGAACTAATAGAAAGTTTTCATGCCAAACCGTAGGGGTAGTCGTGGCCGAGTTGTTAGTGTGACTGACTAGTAATCCAGTGTGGTGTCCCTGCATAGGTTCGAATCCAGTCGGTGACGATTCTTTTAGATTTTACGTGCAGTAAACAGCAAGATCAACGTATACAAATAATAGGAATTTGAATACACATACCTTGGTTCTAATTCGCTACAATAAGATGTACAAGTGCAAGTCGGTGAAGATTTAATATAATTATTTTTATTTAGAAACTTTACAAGAGATACCTGACGTGAAAGAACTAATAGAAAGTTTTCATGCCAAACCGTAGGGGTAGTCGTGGCCGAGTTGTTAGTGTGACTGACTAGTAATCCAGTGTGGTGTCCCTGCATAGGTTCGAATCCAGTCGGTGACGATTCTTTTAGATTTTACGTGCAGTAAACAGCAAGATCAACGTATACAAATAATAGGAATTTGAATACACATACCTTGGTTCTAATTCGCTACAATAAGATGTACAAGTGCAAGTCGGTGAAGATTTAATATAATTATTTTTATTTAGAAACTTTACAAGAGATACCTGACGTGAAAGAACTAATAGAAAGTTTTCATGCCAAACCGTAGGGGTAGTCGTGGCCGAGTTGTTAGTGTGACGGACTAGTAATCCAGTGTGGTGTCCCTGCATAGGTTCGAATCCAGTCGGTGACGATTCTTTTAGATTTTACGTGCAGTAAACAGCAAGATCAACGTATACAAATAATAGGAATTTGAATACACATACCTTGGTTCTAATTCGCTACAATAAGATGTACAAGTGCAAGTCGGTGAAGATTTAATATAATTATTTTTATTTAGAAACTTTACAAGAGATACCTGACGTGAAAGAACTAATAGAAAGTTTTCATGCCAAACCGTAGGGGTAGTCGTGGCCGAGTTGTTAGTGTGACGGACTAGTAATCCAGTGTGGTGTCCCTGCATAGGTTCGAATCCAGTCAGTGACGATTCTTTTAGATTTTACGTGCAGTAAATAGCAAGATCAACGTATACAAATAATAGGAATTTGAATACACATACCTTCGTTCTAATTCGCTACAATAAGATGTACAAGTGCAAGTCGGTGAAGATTTAATATAATTATTTTTATTTAGAAACTTTACAAGAGATACCTGACGTGAAAGAACTAATAGAAAGTTTTCATGCCAAACCGTAGGGGTAGTCGTGGCCGAGTTGTTAGTGTGACTGACTAGTAATCCAGTGTGGTGTACCTGCATAGGTTCGAATCCAGTCGGTGACGATTCTGTTAGATTTTACGTGCAGTAAACAGCAAGATCAACGTATACAAATAATAGGAATTTGAATACACATACCTTGGTTCTAATTCGCTACAATAAGATGTACAAGTGCAAGTCGGTGAAGATTTAATATAATTATTTTTATTTAGAAACTTTACAAGAGATACCTGACGTGAAAGAACTAATAGAAAGTTTTCATGCCAAACCGTAGGGGTAGTCGTGGCCGAGTTGTTAGTGTGACGGACTAGTAATCCAGTGTGGTGTCCCTGCATAGGTTCGAATCCAGTCGGTGACGATTCTTTTAGATTTTACGTGCAGTAAATTGCAAGATCAACGTATACAAATAATAGGAATTTGAATACACATACCTTGGTTCTAATTCGCTACAATAAGATGTACAAGTGCAAGTCGGTGAAGATTTAATATAATTATTTTTATTTAGAAACTTTACAAGAGATACCTGACGTGAAAGAACTAATAGAAAGTTTTCATGCCAAACCGTAGGGGTAGTCGTGGCCGAGTTGTTAGTGTGACGGACTAGTAATCCAGTGTGGTGTCCCTGCATAGGTTCGAATCCAGTCGGTGACGATTCTTTCAGATTTTACGTGCAGTAAATAGCAAGATCAACGTATACAAATAATAGGAATTTGAATACACATACCTTGGTTCTAATTCGCTACAATAAGATGTACAAGTGCAAGTCGGTGAAGATTTAATATAATTATTTTTATTTAGAAACTTTACAAGAGATACCTGACGTGAAAGAACTAATAGAAAGTTTTCATGCCAAACCGTAGGGGTAGTCGTGGCCGAGTTGTTAGTGTGACTGACTAGTAATCCAGTGTGGTGTCCCTGCATAGGTTCGAATCCAGTCGGTGACGATTCTTTTAGATTTTACGTGCAGTAAACAGCAAGATCAACGTATACAAATAATAGGAATTTGAATACACATACCTTGGTTCTAATTCGCTACAATAAGATGTACAAGTGCAAGTCGGTGAAGATTTAATATAATTATTTTTATTTAGAAACTTTACAAGAGATACCTGACGTGAAAGAACTAATAGAAAGTTTTCATGCCAAACCGTAGGGGTAGTCGTGGCCGAGTTGTTAGTGTGACTGACTAGTAATCCAGTGTGGTGTCCCTGCATAGGTTCGAATCCAGTCGGTGACGATTCTTTTAGATTTTACGTGCAGTAAACAGCAAGATCAACGTATACAAATAATAGGAATTTGAATACACATACCTTGGTTCTAATTCGCTACAATAAGATGTACAAGTGCAAGTCGGTGAAGATTTAATATAATTATTTTTATTTAGAAACTTTACAAGAGATACCTGACGTGAAAGAACTAATAGAAAGTTTTCATGCCAAACCGTAGGGGTAGTCGTGGCCGAGTTGTTAGTGTGACGGACTAGTAATCCAGTGTGGTGTCCCTGCATAGGTTCGAATCCAGTCGGTGACGATTCTTTTAGATTTTACGTGCAGTAAATAGCAAGATCAACGTATACAAATAATAGGAATTTGAATACACATACCTTCGTTCTAATTCGCTACAATAAGATGTACAAGTGCAAGTCGGTGAAGATTTAATATAATTATTTTTATTTAGAAACTTTACAAGAGATACCTGACGTGAAAGAACTAATAGAAAGTTTTCATGCCAAACCGTAGGGGTAGTCGTGGCCGAGTTGTTAGTGTGACTGACTAGTAATCCAGTGTGGTGTACCTGCATAGGTTCGAATCCAGTCGGTGACGATTCTTTTAGATTTTACGTGCAGTAAACAGCAAGATCAACGTATACAAATAATAGGAATTTGAATACACATACCTTGGTTCTAATTCGCTACAATAAGATGTACAAGTGCAAGTCGGTGAAGATTTAATATAATTATTTTTATTTAGAAACTTTACAAGAGATACCTGACGTGAAAGAACTAATAGAAAGTTTTCATGCCAAACCGTAGGGGTAGTCGTGGCCGAGTTGTTAGTGTGACTGACTAGTAATCCAGTGTGGTGTCCCTGCATAGGTTCGAATCCAGTCGGTGACGATTCTTTTAGATTTTACGTGCAGTAAACAGCAAGATCAACGTATACAAATAATAGGAATTTGAATACACATACCTTGGTTCTAATTCGCTACAATAAGATGTACAAGTGCAAGTCGGTGAAGATTTAATATAATTATTTTTATTTAGAAACTTTACAAGAGATACCTGACGTGAAAGAACTAATAGAAAGTTTTCATGCCAAACCGTAGGGGTAGTCGTGGCCGAGTTGTTAGTGTGACTGACTAGTTATCCTGTGTGGAGTCCCTGCATAGGTTCGAATCCAGTCGGTGACGATTCTTTTAGATTTTACGTGCAGTAAACAGCAAGATCAACGTATACAAATAATAGGAATTTGAATACACATACCTTGGTTCTAATTCGCTACAATAAGATGTACAAGTGCAAGTCGGTGAAGATTTAATATAATTATTTTTATTTAGAAACTTTACAAGAGATACCTGACGTGAAAGAACTAATAGAAAGTTTTCATGCCAAACCGTAGGGGTAGTCGTGGCCGAGTTGTTAGTGTGACGGACTAGTAATCCAGTGTGGTGTCCCTGCATAGGTGCGAATCCAGTCGGTGACGATTCTTTTAGATTTTACGTGCAGTAAACAGCAAGATCAACGTATACAAATAATAGGAATTTGAATACACATACCTTGGTTCTAATTCGCTACAATAAGATGTACAAGTGCAAGTCGGTGAAGATTTAATATAATTATTTTTATTTAGAAACTTTACAAGAGATACCTGACGTGAAAGAACTAATAGAAAGTTTTCATGCCAAACCGTAGGGGTAGTCGTGGCCGAGTTGTTAGTGTGACGGACTAGTAATCCAGTGTGGTGTCCCTGCATAGGTTCGAATCCAGTCGGTGACGATTCTTTTAGATTTTACGTGCAGTAAATTGCAAGATCAACGTATACAAATAATAGGAATTTGAATACACATACCTTGGTTCTAATTCGCTACAATAAGATGTACAAGTGCAAGTCGGTGAAGATTTAATATAATTATTTTTATTTAGAAACTTTACAAGAGATACCTGACGTGAAAGAACTAATAGAAAGTTTTCATGCCAAACCGTAGGGGTAGTCGTGGCCGAGTTGTTAGTGTGACGGACTAGTAATCCAGTGTGGTGTCCCTGCATAGGTTCGAATCCAGTCGGTGACGATTCTTTCAGATTTTACGTGCAGTAAATAGCAAGATCAACGTATACAAATAATAGGAATTTGAATACACATACCTTGGTTCTAATTCGCTACAATAAGATGTACAAGTGCAAGTCGGTGAAGATTTAATATAATTATTTTTATTTAGAAACTTTACAAGAGATACCTGACGTGAAAGAACTAATAGAAAGTTTTCATGCCAAACCGTAGGGGTAGTCGTGGCCGAGTTGTTAGTGTGACTGACTAGTAATCCAGTGTGGTGTCCCTGCATAGGTTCGAATCCAGTCGGTGACGATTCTTTTAGATTTTACGTGCAGTAAACAGCAAGATCAACGTATACAAATAATAGGAATTTGAATACACATACCTTGGTTCTAATTCGCTACAATAAGATGTACAAGTGCAAGTCGGTGAAGATTTAATATAATTATTTTTATTTAGAAACTTTACAAGAGATACCTGACGTGAAAGAACTAATAGAAAGTTTTCATGCCAAACCGTAGGGGTAGTCGTGGCCGAGTTGTTAGTGTGACTGACTAGTAATCCAGTGTGGTGTCCCTGCATAGGTTCGAATCCAGTCGGTGACGATTCTTTTAGATTTTACGTGCAGTAAACAGCAAGATCAACGTATACAAATAATAGGAATTTGAATACACATACCTTGGTTCTAATTCGCTACAATAAGATGTACAAGTGCAAGTCGGTGAAGATTTAATATAATTATTTTTATTTAGAAACTTTACAAGAGATACCTGACGTGAAAGAACTAATAGAAAGTTTTCATGCCAAACCGTAGGGGTAGTCGTGGCCGAGTTGTTAGTGTGACGGACTAGTAATCCAGTGTGGTGTCCCTGCATAGGTTCGAATCCAGTCGGTGACGATTCTTTTAGATTTTACGTGCAGTAAACAGCAAGATCAACGTATACAAATAATAGGAATTTGAATACACATACCTTGGTTCTAATTCGCTACAATAAGATGTACAAGTGCAAGTCGGTGAAGATTTAATATAATTATTTTTATTTAGAAACTTTACAAGAGATACCTGACGTGAAAGAACTAATAGAAAGTTTTCATGCCAAACCGTAGGGGTAGTCGTGGCCGAGTTGTTAGTGTGACGGACTAGTAATCCAGTGTGGTGTCCCTGCATAGGTTCGAATCCAGTCAGTGACGATTCTTTTAGATTTTACGTGCAGTAAATAGCAAGATCAACGTATACAAATAATAGGAATTTGAATACACATACCTTCGTTCTAATTCGCTACAATAAGATGTACAAGTGCAAGTCGGTGAAGATTTAATATAATTATTTTTATTTAGAAACTTTACAAGAGATACCTGACGTGAAAGAACTAATAGAAAGTTTTCATGCCAAACCGTAGGGGTAGTCGTGGCCGAGTTGTTAGTGTGACTGACTAGTAATCCAGTGTGGTGTACCTGCATAGGTTCGAATCCAGTCGGTGACGATTCTGTTAGATTTTACGTGCAGTAAACAGCAAGATCAACGTATACAAATAATAGGAATTTGAATACACATACCTTGGTTCTAATTCGCTACAATAAGATGTACAAGTGCAAGTCGGTGAAGATTTAATATAATTATTTTTATTTAGAAACTTTACAAGAGATACCTGACGTGAAAGAACTAATAGAAAGTTTTCATGCCAAACCGTAGGGGTAGTCGTGGCCGAGTTGTTAGTGTGACTGACTAGTAATCCAGTGTGGAGTCCCTGCATAGGTTCGAATCCAGTCGGTGACGATTCTTTTAGATTTTACGTGCAGTAAACAGCAAGATCAACGTATACAAATAATAGGAATTTGAATACACATACCTTGGTTCTAATTCGCTACAATAAGATGTACAAGTGCAAGTCGGTGAAGATTTAATATAATTATTTTTATTTAGAAACTTTACAAGAGATACCTGACGTGAAAGAACTAATAGAAAGTTTTCATGCCAAACCGTAGGGGTAGTCGTGGCCGAGTTGTTAGTGTGACGGACTAGTAATCCAGTGTGGTGTCCCTGCATAGGTTCGAATCCAGTCGGTGACGATTCTTTTAGATTTTACGTGCAGTAAATTGCAAGATCAACGTATACAAATAATAGGAATTTGAATACACATACCTTGGTTCTAATTCGCTACAATAAGATGTACAAGTGCAAGTCGGTGAAGATTTAATATAATTATTTTTATTTAGAAACTTTACAAGAGATACCTGACGTGAAAGAACTAATAGAAAGTTTTCATGCCAAACCGTAGGGGTAGTCGTGGCCGAGTTGTTAGTGTGACGGACTAGTAATCCAGTGTGGTGTCCCTGCATAGGTTCGAATCCAGTCGGTGACGATTCTTTCAGATTTTACGTGCAGTAAATAGCAAGATCAACGTATACAAATAATAGGAATTTGAATACACATACCTTGGTTCTAATTCGCTACAATAAGATGTACAAGTGCAAGTCGGTGAAGATTTAATATAATTATTTTTATTTAGAAACTTTACAAGAGATACCTGACGTGAAAGAACTAATAGAAAGTTTTCATGCCAAACCGTAGGGGTAGTCGTGGCCGAGTTGTTAGTGTGACTGACTAGTAATCCAGTGTGGTGTCCCTGCATAGGTTCGAATCCAGTCGGTGACGATTCTTTTAGATTTTACGTGCAGTAAACAGCAAGATCAACGTATACAAATAATAGGAATTTGAATACACATACCTTGGTTCTAATTCGCTACAATAAGATGTACAAGTGCAAGTCGGTGAAGATTTAATATAATTATTTTTATTTAGAAACTTTACAAGAGATACCTGACGTGAAAGAACTAATAGAAAGTTTTCATGCCAAACCGTAGGGGTAGTCGTGGCCGAGTTGTTAGTGTGACTGACTAGTAATCCAGTGTGGTGTCCCTGCATAGGTTCGAATCCAGTCGGTGACGATTCTTTTAGATTTTACGTGCAGTAAACAGCAAGATCAACGTATACAAATAATAGGAATTTGAATACACATACCTTGGTTCTAATTCGCTACAATAAGATGTACAAGTGCAAGTCGGTGAAGATTTAATATAATTATTTTTATTTAGAAACTTTACAAGAGATACCTGACGTGAAAGAACTAATAGAAAGTTTTCATGCCAAACCGTAGGGGTAGTCGTGGCCGAGTTGTTAGTGTGACGGACTAGTAATCCAGTGTGGTGTCCCTGCATAGGTTCGAATCCAGTCGGTGACGATTCTTTTAGATTTTACGTGCAGTAAACAGCAAGATCAACGTATACAAATAATAGGAATTTGAATACACATACCTTGGTTCTAATTCGCTACAATAAGATGTACAAGTGCAAGTCGGTGAAGATTTAATATAATTATTTTTATTTAGAAACTTTACAAGAGATACCTGACGTGAAAGAACTAATAGAAAGTTTTCATGCCAAACCGTAGGGGTAGTCGTGGCCGAGTTGTTAGTGTGACGGACTAGTAATCCAGTGTGGTGTCCCTGCATAGGTTCGAATCCAGTCGGTGACGATTCTTTTAGATTTTACGTGCAGTAAATAGCAAGATCAACGTATACAAATAATAGGAATTTGAATACACATACCTTCGTTCTAATTCGCTACAATAAGATGTACAAGTGCAAGTCGGTGAAGATTTAATATAATTATTTTTATTTAGAAACTTTACAAGAGATACCTGACGTGAAAGAACTAATAGAAAGTTTTCATGCCAAACCGTAGGGGTAGTCGTGGCCGAGTTGTTAGTGTGACTGACTAGTAATCCAGTGTGGTGTACCTGCATAGGTTCGAATCCAGTCGGTGACGATTCTTTTAGATTTTACGTGCAGTAAACAGCAAGATCAACGTATACAAATAATAGGAATTTGAATACACATACCTTGGTTCTAATTCGCTACAATAAGATGTACAAGTGCAAGTCGGTGAAGATTTAATATAATTATTTTTATTTAGAAACTTTACAAGAGATACCTGACGTGAAAGAACTAATAGAAAGTTTTCATGCCAAACCGTAGGGGTAGTCGTGGCCGAGTTGTTAGTGTGACTGACTAGTAATCCAGTGTGGTGTCCCTGCATAGGTTCGAATCCAGTCGGTGACGATTCTTTTAGATTTTACGTGCAGTAAACAGCAAGATCAACGTATACAAATAATAGGAATTTGAATACACATACCTTGGTTCTAATTCGCTACAATAAGATGTACAAGTGCAAGTCGGTGAAGATTTAATATAATTATTTTTATTTAGAAACTTTACAAGAGATACCTGACGTGAAAGAACTAATAGAAAGTTTTCATGCCAAACCGTAGGGGTAGTCGTGGCCGAGTTGTTAGTGTGACTGACTAGTAATCCAGTGTGGAGTCCCTGCATAGGTTCGAATCCAGTCGGTGACGATTCTTTTAGATTTTACGTGCAGTAAACAGCAAGATCAACGTATACAAATAATAGGAATTTGAATACACATACCTTGGTTCTAATTCGCTACAATAAGATGTACAAGTGCAAGTCGGTGAAGATTTAATATAATTATTTTTATTTAGAAACTTTACAAGAGATACCTGACGTGAAAGAACTAATAGAAAGTTTTCATGCCAAACCGTAGGGGTAGTCGTGGCCGAGTTGTTAGTGTGACGGACTAGTAATCCAGTGTGGTGTCCCTGCATAGGTTCGAATCCAGTCGGTGACGATTCTTTTAGATTTTACGTGCAGTAAACAGCAAGATCAACGTATACAAATAATAGGAATTTGAATACACATACCTTGGTTCTAATTCGCTACAATAAGATGTACAAGTGCAAGTCGGTGAAGATTTAATATAATTATTTTTATTTAGAAACTTTACAAGAGATACCTGACGTGAAAGAACTAATAGAAAGTTTTCATGCCAAACCGTAGGGGTAGTCGTGGCCGAGTTGTTAGTGTGACGGACTAGTAATCCAGTGTGGTGTCCCTGCATAGGTTCGAATCCAGTCGGTGACGATTCTTTTAGATTTTACGTGCAGTAAATAGCAAGATCAACGTATACAAATAATAGGAATTTGAATACACATACCTTGGTTCTAATTCGCTACAATAAGATGTACAAGTGCAAGTCGGTGAAGATTTAATATAATTATTTTTATTTAGAAACTTTACAAGAGATACCTGACGTGAAAGAACTAATAGAAAGTTTTCATGCCAAACCGTAGGGGTAGTCGTGGCCGAGTTGTTAGTGTGACGGACTAGTAATCCAGTGTGGTGTCCCTGCATAGGTTCGAATCCAGTCGGTGACGATTCTTTCAGATTTTACGTGCAGTAAATAGCAAGATCAACGTATACAAATAATAGGAATTTGAATACACATACCTTGGTTCTAATTCGCTACAATAAGATGTACAAGTGCAAGTCGGTGAAGATTTAATATAATTATTTTTATTTAGAAACTTTACAAGAGATACCTGACGTGAAAGAACTAATAGAAAGTTTTCATGCCAAACCGTAGGGGTAGTCGTGGCCGAGTTGTTAGTGTGACGGACTAGTAATCCAGTGTGGTGTCCCTGCATAGGTTCGAATCCAGTCGGTGACGATTCTTTTAGATTTTACGTGCAGTAAACAGCAAGATCAACGTATACAAATAATAGGAATTTGAATACACATACCTTGGTTCTAATTCGCTACAATAAGATGTACAAGTGCAAGTCGGTGAAGATTTAATATAATTATTTTTATTTAGAAACTTTACAAGAGATACCTGACGTGAAAGAACTAATAGAAAGTTTTCATGCCAAACCGTAGTGGTAGTCGTGGCCGAGTTGTTAGTGTGACGGACTAGTAATCCAGTGTGGTGTCCCTGCATAGGTTCGAATCCAGTCGGTGACGATTCTTTTAGATTTTACGTGCAGTAAACAGCAAGATCAACGTATACAAATAATAGGAATTTGAATACACATACCTTGGTTCTAATTCGCTACAATAAGATGTACAAGTGCAAGTCGGTGAAGATTTAATATAATTATTTTTATTTAGAAACTTTACAAGAGATACCTGACGTGAAAGAACTAATAGAAAGTTTTCATGCCAAACCGTAGGGGTAGTCGTGGCCGAGTTGTTAGTGTGACGGACTAGTAATCCAGTGTGGTGTCCCTGCATAGGTTCGAATCCAGTCGGTGACGATTTTTCAGATTTTACGTGCAGTAAATAGCAAGATCAACGTATACAAATAATAGGAATTTGAATACACATACCTTGGTTCTAATTCGCTACAATAAGATGTACAAGTGCAAGTCGGTGAAGATTTAATATAATTATTTTTATTTAGAAACTTTACAAGAGATACCTGACGTGAAAGAACTAATAGAAAGTTTTCATGCCAAACCGTAGGGGTAGTCGTGGCCGAGTTGTTAGTGTGACGGACTAGTAATCCAGTGTGGTGTCCCTGCATAGGTTCGAATCCAGTCGGTGACGATTCTTTTAGATTTTACGTGCAGTAAACAGCAAGATCAACGTATACAAATAATAGGAATTTGAATACACATACCTTGGTTCTAATTCGCTACAATAAGATGTACAAGTGCAAGTCGGTGAAGATTTAATATAATTATTTTTATTTAGAAACTTTACAAGAGATACCTGACGTGAAAGAACTAATAGAAAGTTTTCATGCCAAACCGTAGGGGTAGTCGTGGCCGAGTTGTTAGTGTGACTGACTAGTAATCCAGTGTGGTGTCCCTGCATAGGTTCGAATCCAGTCGGTGACGATTCTTTTAGATTTTACGTGCAGTAAACAGCAAGATCAACGTATACAAATAATAGGAATTTGAATACACATACCTTGGTTCTAATTCGCTACAATAAGATGTACAAGTGCAAGTCGGTGAAGATTTAATATAATTATTTTTATTTAGAAACTTTACAAGAGATACCTGACGTGAAAGAACTAATAGAAAGTTTTCATGCCAAACCGTAGGGGTAGTCGTGGCCGAGTTGTTAGTGTGACTGACTAGTAATCCAGTGTGGTGTCCCTGCATAGGTTCGAATCCAGTCGGTGACGATTCTTTTAGATTTTACGTGCAGTAAACAGCAAGATCAACGTATACAAATAATAGGAATTTGAATACACATACCTTGGTTCTAATTCGCTACAATAAGATGTACAAGTGCAAGTCGGTGAAGATTTAATATAATTATTTTTATTTAGAAACTTTACAAGAGATACCTGACGTGAAAGAACTAATAGAAAGTTTTCATGCCAAACCGTAGGGGTAGTCGTGGCCGAGTTGTTAGTGTGACGGACTAGTAATCCAGTGTGGTGTCCCTGCATAGGTTCGAATCCAGTCGGTGACGATTCTTTTAGATTTTACGTGCAGTAAACAGCAAGATCAACGTATACAAATAATAGGAATTTGAATACACATACCTTGGTTCTAATTCGCTACAATAAGATGTACAAGTGCAAGTCGGTGAAGATTTAATATAATTATTTTTATTTAGAAACTTTACAAGAGATACCTGACGTGAAAGAACTAATAGAAAGTTTTCATGCCAAACCGTAGGGGTAGTCGTGGCCGAGTTGTTAGTGTGACGGACTAGTAATCCAGTGTGGTGTCCCTGCATAGGTTCGAATCCAGTCGGTGACGATTCTTTTAGATTTTACGTGCAGTAAATAGCAAGATCAACGTATACAAATAATAGGAATTTGAATACACATACCTTCGTTCTAATTCGCTACAATAAGATGTACAAGTGCAAGTCGGTGAAGATTTAATATAATTATTTTTATTTAGAAACTTTACAAGAGATACCTGACGTGAAAGAACTAATAGAAAGTTTTCATGCCAAACCGTAGGGGTAGTCGTGGCCGAGTTGTTAGTGTGACTGACTAGTAATCCAGTGTGGTGTACCTGCATAGGTTCGAATCCAGTCGGTGACGATTCTTTTAGATTTTACGTGCAGTAAACAGCAAGATCAACGTATACAAATAATAGGAATTTGAATACACATACCTTGGTTCTAATTCGCTACAATAAGATGTACAAGTGCAAGTCGGTGAAGATTTAATATAATTATTTTTATTTAGAAACTTTACAAGAGATACCTGACGTGAAAGAACTAATAGAAAGTTTTCATGCCAAACCGTAGGGGTAGTCGTGGCCGAGTTGTTAGTGTGACTGACTAGTAATCCAGTGTGGTGTCCCTGCATAGGTTCGAATCCAGTCGGTGACGATTCTTTTAGATTTTAC
This sequence comes from Sepiola atlantica, assembly GCA_963556195.1. Lineage (NCBI taxonomy): Eukaryota > Metazoa > Mollusca > Cephalopoda > Sepiida > Sepiolidae > Sepiola > Sepiola atlantica. The sequence continues at coordinate 53,349,654 of OY744542.1, forward strand.
GTGCAGTAAACAGCAAGATCAACGTATACAAATAATAGGAATTTGAATACACATACCTTGGTTCTAATTCGCTACAATAAGATGTACAAGTGCAAGTCGGTGAAGATTTAATATAATTATTTTTATTTAGAAACTTTACAAGAGATACCTGACGTGAAAGAACTAATAGAAAGTTTTCATGCCAAACCGTAGGGGTAGTCGTGGCCGAGTTGTTAGTGTGACTGACTAGTAATCCAGTGTGGAGTCCCTGCATAGGTTCGAATCCAGTCGGTGACGATTCTTTTAGATTTTACGTGCAGTAAACAGCAAGATCAACGTATACAAATAATAGGAATTTGAATACACATACCTTGGTTCTAATTCGCTACAATAAGATGTACAAGTGCAAGTCGGTGAAGATTTAATATAATTATTTTTATTTAGAAACTTTACAAGAGATACCTGACGTGAAAGAACTAATAGAAAGTTTTCATGCCAAACCGTAGGGGTAGTCGTGGCCGAGTTGTTAGTGTGACGGACTAGTAATCCAGTGTGGTGTCCCTGCATAGGTTCGAATCCAGTCGGTGACGATTCTTTTAGATTTTACGTGCAGTAAACAGCAAGATCAACGTATACAAATAATAGGAATTTGAATACACATACCTTGGTTCTAATTCGCTACAATAAGATGTACAAGTGCAAGTCGGTGAAGATTTAATATAATTATTTTTATTTAGAAACTTTACAAGAGATACCTGACGTGAAAGAACTAATAGAAAGTTTTCATGCCAAACCGTAGGGGTAGTCGTGGCCGAGTTGTTAGTGTGACGGACTAGTAATCCAGTGTGGTGTCCCTGCATAGGTTCGAATCCAGTCGGTGACGATTCTTTTAGATTTTACGTGCAGTAAATAGCAAGATCAACGTATACAAATAATAGGAATTTGAATACACATACCTTGGTTCTAATTCGCTACAATAAGATGTACAAGTGCAAGTCGGTGAAGATTTAATATAATTATTTTTATTTAGAAACTTTACAAGAGATACCTGACGTGAAAGAACTAATAGAAAGTTTTCATGCCAAACCGTAGGGGTAGTCGTGGCCGAGTTGTTAGTGTGACGGACTAGTAATCCAGTGTGGTGTCCCTGCATAGGTTCGAATCCAGTCGGTGACGATTCTTTCAGATTTTACGTGCAGTAAATAGCAAGATCAACGTATACAAATAATAGGAATTTGAATACACATACCTTGGTTCTAATTCGCTACAATAAGATGTACAAGTGCAAGTCGGTGAAGATTTAATATAATTATTTTTATTTAGAAACTTTACAAGAGATACCTGACGTGAAAGAACTAATAGAAAGTTTTCATGCCAAACCGTAGGGGTAGTCGTGGCCGAGTTGTTAGTGTGACGGACTAGTAATCCAGTGTGGTGTCCCTGCATAGGTTCGAATCCAGTCGGTGACGATTCTTTTAGATTTTACGTGCAGTAAACAGCAAGATCAACGTATACAAATAATAGGAATTTGAATACACATACCTTGGTTCTAATTCGCTACAATAAGATGTACAAGTGCAAGTCGGTGAAGATTTAATATAATTATTTTTATTTAGAAACTTTACAAGAGATACCTGACGTGAAAGAACTAATAGAAAGTTTTCATGCCAAACCGTAGTGGTAGTCGTGGCCGAGTTGTTAGTGTGACGGACTAGTAATCCAGTGTGGTGTCCCTGCATAGGTTCGAATCCAGTCGGTGACGATTCTTTTAGATTTTACGTGCAGTAAACAGCAAGATCAACGTATACAAATAATAGGAATTTGAATACACATACCTTGGTTCTAATTCGCTACAATAAGATGTACAAGTGCAAGTCGGTGAAGATTTAATATAATTATTTTTATTTAGAAACTTTACAAGAGATACCTGACGTGAAAGAACTAATAGAAAGTTTTCATGCCAAACCGTAGGGGTAGTCGTGGCCGAGTTGTTAGTGTGACGGACTAGTAATCCAGTGTGGTGTCCCTGCATAGGTTCGAATCCAGTCGGTGACGATTTTTCAGATTTTACGTGCAGTAAATAGCAAGATCAACGTATACAAATAATAGGAATTTGAATACACATACCTTGGTTCTAATTCGCTACAATAAGATGTACAAGTGCAAGTCGGTGAAGATTTAATATAATTATTTTTATTTAGAAACTTTACAAGAGATACCTGACGTGAAAGAACTAATAGAAAGTTTTCATGCCAAACCGTAGGGGTAGTCGTGGCCGAGTTGTTAGTGTGACGGACTAGTAATCCAGTGTGGTGTCCCTGCATAGGTTCGAATCCAGTCGGTGACGATTCTTTTAGATTTTACGTGCAGTAAACAGCAAGATCAACGTATACAAATAATAGGAATTTGAATACACATACCTTGGTTCTAATTCGCTACAATAAGATGTACAAGTGCAAGTCGGTGAAGATTTAATATAATTATTTTTATTTAGAAACTTTACAAGAGATACCTGACGTGAAAGAACTAATAGAAAGTTTTCATGCCAAACCGTAGGGGTAGTCGTGGCCGAGTTGTTAGTGTGACGGACTAGTAATCCAGTGTGGTGTCCCTGCATAGGTTCGAATCCAGTCGGTGACGATTCTTTTAGATTTTACGTGCAGTAAATAGCAAGATCAACGTATACAAATAATAGGAATTTGAATACACATACCTTGGTTCTAATTCGCTACAATAAGATGTACAAGTGCAAGTCGGTGAAGATTTAATATAATTATTTTTATTTAGAAACTTTACAAGAGATACCTGACGTGAAAGAACTAATAGAAAGTTTTCATGCCAAACCGTAGGGGTAGTCGTGGCCGAGTTGTTAGTGTGACGGACTAGTAATCCAGTGTGGTGTCCCTGCATAGGTTCGAATCCAGTCGGTGACGATTCTTTCAGATTTTACGTGCAGTAAATAGCAAGATCAACGTATACAAATAATAGGAATTTGAATACACATACCTTGGTTCTAATTCGCTACAATAAGATGTACAAGTGCAAGTCGGTGAAGATTTAATATAATTATTTTTATTTAGAAACTTTACAAGAGATACCTGACGTGAAAGAACTAATAGAAAGTTTTCATGCCAAACCGTAGGGGTAGTCGTGGCCGAGTTGTTAGTGTGACGGACTAGTAATCCAGTGTGGTGTCCCTGCATAGGTTCGAATCCAGTCGGTGACGATTCTTTTAGATTTTACGTGCAGTAAACAGCAAGATCAACGTATACAAATAATAGGAATTTGAATACACATACCTTGGTTCTAATTCGCTACAATAAGATGTACAAGTGCAAGTCGGTGAAGATTTAATATAATTATTTTTATTTAGAAACTTTACAAGAGATACCTGACGTGAAAGAACTAATAGAAAGTTTTCATGCCAAACCGTAGGGGTAGTCGTGGCCGAGTTGTTAGTGTGACGGACTAGTAATCCAGTGTGGTGTCCCTGCATAGGTTCGAATCCAGTCGGTGACGATTCTTTCAGATTTTACGTGCAGTAAATAGCAAGATCAACGTATACAAATAATAGGAATTTGAATACACATACCTTGGTTCTAATTCGCTACAATAAGATGTACAAGTGCAAGTCGGTGAAGATTTAATATAATTATTTTTATTTAGAAACTTTACAAGAGATACCTGACGTGAAAGAACTAATAGAAAGTTTTCATGCCAAACCGTAGGGGTAGTCGTGGCCGAGTTGTTAGTGTGACTGACTAGTAATCCAGTGTGGTGTCCCTGCATAGGTTCGAATCCAGTCGGTGACGATTCTTTTAGATTTTACGTGCAGTAAACAGCAAGATCAACGTATACAAATAATAGGAATTTGAATACACATACCTTGGTTCTAATTCGCTACAATAAGATGTACAAGTGCAAGTCGGTGAAGATTTAATATAATTATTTTTATTTAGAAACTTTACAAGAGATACCTGACGTGAAAGAACTAATAGAAAGTTTTCATGCCAAACCGTAGGGGTAGTCGTGGCCGAGTTGTTAGTGTGACGGACTAGTAATCCAGTGTGGTGTCCCTGCATAGGTTCGAATCCAGTCGGTGACGATTCTTTTAGATTTTACGTGCAGTAAATAGCAAGATCAACGTATACAAATAATAGGAATTTGAATACACATACCTTGGTTCTAATTCGCTACAATAAGATGTACAAGTGCAAGTCGGTGAAGATTTAATATAATTATTTTTATTTAGAAACTTTACAAGAGATACCTGACGTGAAAGAACTAATAGAAAGTTTTCATGCCAAACCGTAGGGGTAGTCGTGGCCGAGTTGTTAGTGTGACGGACTAGTAATCCAGTGTGGTGTCCCTGCATAGGTTCGAATCCAGTCGGTGACGATTCTTTCAGATTTTACGTGCAGTAAATAGCAAGATCAACGTATACAAATAATAGGAATTTGAATACACATACCTTGGTTCTAATTCGCTACAATAAGATGTACAAGTGCAAGTCGGTGAAGATTTAATATAATTATTTTTATTTAGAAACTTTACAAGAGATACCTGACGTGAAAGAACTAATAGAAAGTTTTCATGCCAAACCGTAGGGGTAGTCGTGGCCGAGTTGTTAGTGTGACGGACTAGTAATCCAGTGTGGTGTCCCTGCATAGGTTCGAATCCAGTCGGTGACGATTTTTCAGATTTTACGTGCAGTAAATAGCAAGATCAACGTATACAAATAATAGGAATTTGAATACACATACCTTGGTTCTAATTCGCTACAATAAGATGTACAAGTGCAAGTCGGTGAAGATTTAATATAATTATTTTTATTTAGAAACTTTACAAGAGATACCTGACGTGAAAGAACTAATAGAAAGTTTTCATGCCAAACCGTAGGGGTAGTCGTGGCCGAGTTGTTAGTGTGACGGACTAGTAATCCAGTGTGGTGTCCCTGCATAGGTTCGAATCCAGTCGGTGACGATTCTTTTAGATTTTACGTGCAGTAAACAGCAAGATCAACGTATACAATAATAGGAATTTGAATACACATACCTTGGTTCTAATTCGCTACAATAAGATGTACAAGTGCAAGTCGGTGAAGATTTAATATAATTATTTTTATTTAGAAACTTTACAAGAGATACCTGACGTGAAAGAACTAATAGAAAGTTTTCATGCCAAACCGTAGGGGTAGTCGTGGCCGAGTTGTTAGTGTGACGGACTAGTAATCCAGTGTGGTGTCCCTGCATAGGTTCGAATCCAGTCGGTGACGATTCTTTTAGATTTTACGTGCAGTAAACAGCAAGATCAACGTATACAAATAATAGGAATTTGAATACACATACCTTGGTTCTAATTCGCTACAATAAGATGTACAAGTGCAAGTCGGTGAAGATTTAATATAATTATTTTTATTTAGAAACTTTACAAGAGATACCTGACGTGAAAGAACTAATAGAAAGTTTTCATGCCAAACCGTAGGGGTAGTCGTGGCCGAGTTGTTAGTGTGACTGACTAGTAATCCAGTGTGGTGTCCCTGCATAGGTTCGAATCCAGTCGGTGACGATTCTTTTAGATTTTACGTGCAGTAAACAGCAAGATCAACGTATACAAATAATAGGAATTTGAATACACATACCTTGGTTCTAATTCGCTACAATAAGATGTACAAGTGCAAGTCGGTGAAGATTTAATATAATTATTTTTATTTAGAAACTTTACAAGAGATACCTGACGTGAAAGAACTAATAGAAAGTTTTCATGCCAAACCGTAGGGGTAGTCGTGGCCGAGTTGTTAGTGTGACGGACTAGTAATCCAGTGTGGTGTCCCTGCATAGGTTCGAATCCAGTCGGTGACGATTCTTTTAGATTTTACGTGCAGTAAACAGCAAGATCAACGTATACAATAATAGGAATTTGAATACACATACCTTGGTTCTAATTCGCTACAATAAGATGTACAAGTGCAAGTCGGTGAAGATTTAATATAATTATTTTTATTTAGAAACTTTACAAGAGATACCTGACGTGAAAGAACTAATAGAAAGTTTTCATGCCAAACCGTAGTGGTAGTCGTGGCCGAGTTGTTAGTGTGACGGACTAGTAATCCAGTGTGGTGTCCCTGCATAGGTTCGAATCCAGTCGGTGACGATTCTTTTAGATTTTACGTGCAGTAAACAGCAAGATCAACGTATACAAATAATAGGAATTTGAATACACATACCTTGGTTCTAATTCGCTACAATAAGATGTACAAGTGCAAGTCGGTGAAGATTTAATATAATTATTTTTATTTAGAAACTTTACAAGAGATACCTGACGTGAAAGAACTAATAGAAAGTTTTCATGCCAAACCGTAGGGGTAGTCGTGGCCGAGTTGTTAGTGTGACGGACTAGTAATCCAGTGTGGTGTCCCTGCATAGGTTCGAATCCAGTCGGTGACGATTCTTTCAGATTTTACGTGCAGTAAATAGCAAGATCAACGTATACAAATAATAGGAATTTGAATACACATACCTTGGTTCTAATTCGCTACAATAAGATGTACAAGTGCAAGTCGGTGAAGATTTAATATAATTATTTTTATTTAGAAACTTTACAAGAGATACCTGACGTGAAAGAACTAATAGAAAGTTTTCATGCCAAACCGTAGGGGTAGTCGTGGCCGAGTTGTTAGTGTGACGGACTAGTAATCCAGTGTGGTGTCCCTGCATAGGTTCGAATCCAGTCGGTGACGATTCTTTCAGATTTTACGTGCAGTAAATAGCAAGATCAACGTATACAAATAATAGGAATTTGAATACACATACCTTGGTTCTAATTCGCTACAATAAGATGTACAAGTGCAAGTCGGTGAAGATTTAATATAATTATTTTTATTTAGAAACTTTACAAGAGATACCTGACGTGAAAGAACTAATAGAAAGTTTTCATGCCAAACCGTAGGGGTAGTCGTGGCCGAGTTGTTAGTGTGACTGACTAGTAATCCAGTGTGGTGTTCCTGCATAGGTTCGAATCCAGTCGGTGACGATTCTTTTAGATTTTACGTGCAGTAAACAGCAAGATCAACGTATACAAATAATAGGAATTTGAATACACATACCTTGGTTCTAATTCGCTACAATAAGATGTACAAGTGCAAGTCGGTGAAGATTTAATATAATTATTTTTATTTAGAAACTTTACAAGAGATACCTGACGTGAAAGAACTAATAGAAAGTTTTCATGCCAAACCGTAGGGGTAGTCGTGGCCGAGTTGTTAGTGTGACTGACTAGTAATCCAGTGTGGTGTCCCTGTATAGGTTCGAATCTAGTCGGTGACGATTCTTTTAGATTTTACGTGCAGTAAATAGCAAGATCAACGTATACAAATAATAGGAATTTGAATACACATACCTTGGTTCTAATTCGCTACAATAAGATGTACAAGTGCAAGTCGGTGAAGATTTAATATAATTATTTTTATTTAGAAACTTTACAAGAGATACCTGACGTGAAAGAACTAATAGAAAGTTTTCATGCCAAACCGTAGGGGTAGTCGTGGCCGAGTTGTTAGTGTGACTGACTAGTAATCCAGTGTGGTGTCCCTGCATAGGTTCGAATCCAGTCGGTGACGATTCTTTTAGATTTTACGTGCAGTAAACAGCAAGATCAACGTATACAAATAATAGGAATTTGAATACACATACCTTGGTTCTAATTCGCTACAATAAGATGTACAAGTGCAAGTCGGTGAAGATTTAATATAATTATTTTTATTTAGAAACTTTACAAGAGATACCTGACGTGAAAGAACTAATAGAAAGTTTTCATGCCAAACCGTAGGGGTAGTCGTGGCCGAGTTGTTAGTGTGACGGACTAGTAATCCAGTGTGGTGTCCCTGCATAGGTTCGAATCCAGTCGGTGACGATTCTTTTAGATTTTACGTGCAGTAAACAGCAAGATCAACGTATACAAATAATAGGAATTTGAATACACATACCTTGGTTCTAATTCGCTACAATAAGATGTACAAGTGCAAGTCGGTGAAGATTTAATATAATTATTTTTATTTAGAAACTTTACAAGAGATACCTGACGTGAAAGAACTAATAGAAAGTTTTCATGCCAAACCGTAGTGGTAGTCGTGGCCGAGTTGTTAGTGTGACTGACTAGTAATCCAGTGTGGTGTCCCTGCATAGGTTCGAATCCAGTCGGTGACGATTCTTTTAGATTTTACGTGCAGTAAACAGCAAGATCAACGTATACAAATAATAGGAATTTGAATACACATACCTTGGTTCTAATTCGCTACAATAAGATGTACAAGTGCAAGTCGGTGAAGATTTAATATAATTATTTTTATTTAGAAACTTTACAAGAGATACCTGACGTGAAAGAACTAATAGAAAGTTTTCATGCCAAACCGTAGGGGTAGTCGTGGCCGAGTTGTTAGTGTGACGGACTAGTAATCCAGTGTGGTGTCCCTGCATAGGTTCGAATCCAGTCGGTGACGATTCTTTTAGATTTTACGTGCAGTAAACAGCAAGATCAACGTATACAATAATAGGAATTTGAATACACATACCTTGGTTCTAATTCGCTATAATAAGATGTACAAGTGCAAGTCGGTGAAGATTTAATATAATTATTTTTATTTAGAAACTTTACAAGAGATACCTGACGTGAAAGAACTAATAGAAAGTTTTCATGCCAAACCGTAGTGGTAGTCGTGGCCGAGTTGTTAGTGTGACGGACTAGTAATCCAGTGTGGTGTCCCTGCATAGGTTCGAATCCAGTCGGTGACGATTCTTTTAGATTTTACGTGCAGTAAACAGCAAGATCAACGTATACAAATAATAGGAATTTGAATACACATACCTTGGTTCTAATTCGCTACAATAAGATGTACAAGTGCAAGTCGGTGAAGATTTAATATAATTATTTTTATTTAGAAACTTTACAAGAGATACCTGACGTGAAAGAACTAATAGAAAGTTTTCATGCCAAACCGTAGGGGTAGTCGTGGCCGAGTTGTTAGTGTGACGGACTAGTAATCCAGTGTGGTGTCCCTGCATAGGTTCGAATCCAGTCGGTGACGATTCTTTCAGATTTTACGTGCAGTAAATAGCAAGATCAACGTATACAAATAATAGGAATTTGAATACACATACCTTGGTTCTAATTCGCTACAATAAGATGTACAAGTGCAAGTCGGTGAAGATTTAATATAATTATTTTTATTTAGAAACTTTACAAGAGATACCTGACGTGAAAGAACTAATAGAAAGTTTTCATGCCAAACCGTAGGGGTAGTCGTGGCCGAGTTGTTAGTGTGACGGACTAGTAATCCAGTGTGGTGTCCCTGCATAGGTTCGAATCCAGTCGGTGACGATTCTTTCAGATTTTACGTGCAGTAAATAGCAAGATCAACGTATACAAATAATAGGAATTTGAATACACATACCTTGGTTCTAATTCGCTACAATAAGATGTACAAGTGCAAGTCGGTGAAGATTTAATATAATTATTTTTATTTAGAAACTTTACAAGAGATACCTGACGTGAAAGAACTAATAGAAAGTTTTCATGCCAAACCGTAGGGGTAGTCGTGGCCGAGTTGTTAGTGTGACTGACTAGTAATCCAGTGTGGTGTTCCTGCATAGGTTCGAATCCAGTCGGTGACGATTCTTTTAGATTTTACGTGCAGTAAACAGCAAGATCAACGTATACAAATAATAGGAATTTGAATACACATACCTTGGTTCTAATTCGCTACAATAAGATGTACAAGTGCAAGTCGGTGAAGATTTAATATAATTATTTTTATTTAGAAACTTTACAAGAGATACCTGACGTGAAAGAACTAATAGAAAGTTTTCATGCCAAACCGTAGTGGTAGTCGTGGCCGAGTTGTTAGTGTGACTGACTAGTAATCCAGTGTGGTGTCCCTGCATAGGTTCGAATCCAGTCGGTGACGATTCTTTTAGATTTTACGTGCAGTAAACAGCAAGATCAACGTATACAAATAATAGGAATTTGAATACACATACCTTGGTTCTAATTCGCTACAATAAGATGTACAAGTGCAAGTCGGTGAAGATTTAATATAATTATTTTTATTTAGAAACTTTACAAGAGATACCTGACGTGAAAGAACTAATAGAAAGTTTTCATGCCAAACCGTAGGGGTAGTCGTGGCCGAGTTGTTAGTGTGACGGACTAGTAATCCAGTGTGGTGTCCCTGCATAGGTTCGAATCCAGTCGGTGACGATTCTTTTAGATTTTACGTGCAGTAAACAGCAAGATCAACGTATACAATAATAGGAATTTGAATACACATACCTTGGTTCTAATTCGCTATAATAAGATGTACAAGTGCAAGTCGGTGAAGATTTAATATAATTATTTTTATTTAGAAACTTTACAAGAGATACCTGACGTGAAAGAACTAATAGAAAGTTTTCATGCCAAACCGTAGTGGTAGTCGTGGCCGAGTTGTTAGTGTGACGGACTAGTAATCCAGTGTGGTGTCCCTGCATAGGTTCGAATCCAGTCGGTGACGATTCTTTTAGATTTTACGTGCAGTAAACAGCAAGATCAACGTATACAAATAATAGGAATTTGAATACACATACCTTGGTTCTAATTCGCTACAATAAGATGTACAAGTGCAAGTCGGTGAAGATTTAATATAATTATTTTTATTTAGAAACTTTACAAGAGATACCTGACGTGAAAGAACTAATAGAAAGTTTTCATGCCAAACCGTAGGGGTAGTCGTGGCCGAGTTGTTAGTGTGACGGACTAGTAATCCAGTGTGGTGTCCCTGCATAGGTTCGAATCCAGTCGGTGACGATTCTTTCAGATTTTACGTGCAGTAAATAGCAAGATCAACGTATACAAATAATAGGAATTTGAATACACATACCTTGGTTCTAATTCGCTACAATAAGATGTACAAGTGCAAGTCGGTGAAGATTTAATATAATTATTTTTATTTAGAAACTTTACAAGAGATACCTGACGTGAAAGAACTAATAGAAAGTTTTCATGCCAAACCGTAGGGGTAGTCGTGGCCGAGTTGTTAGTGTGACGGACTAGTAATCCAGTGTGGTGTCCCTGCATAGGTTCGAATCCAGTCGGTGACGATTCTTTCAGATTTTACGTGCAGTAAATAGCAAGATCAACGTATACAAATAATAGGAATTTGAATACACATACCTTGGTTCTAATTCGCTACAATAAGATGTACAAGTGCAAGTCGGTGAAGATTTAATATAATTATTTTTATTTAGAAACTTTACAAGAGATACCTGACGTGAAAGAACTAATAGAAAGTTTTCATGCCAAACCGTAGGGGTAGTCGTGGCCGAGTTGTTAGTGTGACTGACTAGTAATCCAGTGTGGTGTTCCTGCATAGGTTCGAATCCAGTCGGTGACGATTCTTTTAGATTTTACGTGCAGTAAACAGCAAGATCAACGTATACAAATAATAGGAATTTGAATACACATACCTTGGTTCTAATTCGCTACAATAAGATGTACAAGTGCAAGTCGGTGAAGATTTAATATAATTATTTTTATTTAGAAACTTTACAAGAGATACCTGACGTGAAAGAACTAATAGAAAGTTTTCATGCCAAACCGTAGGGGTAGTCGTGGCCGAGTTGTTAGTGTGACGGACTAGTAATCCAGTGTGGTGTCCCTGCATAGGTTCGAATCCAGTCGGTGACGATTCTTTTAGATTTTACGTGCAGTAAACAGCAAGATCAACGTATACAAATAATAGGAATTTGAATACACATACCTTGGTTCTAATTCGCTACAATAAGATGTACAAGTGCAAGTCGGTGAAGATTTAATATAATTATTTTTATTTAGAAACTTTACAAGAGATACCTGACGTGAAAGAACTAATAGAAAGTTTTCATGCCAAACCGTAGTGGTAGTCGTGGCCGAGTTGTTAGTGTGACGGACTAGTAATCCAGTGTGGTGTCCCTGCATAGGTTCGAATCCAGTCGGTGACGATTCTTTTAGATTTTACGTGCAGTAAAGAGCAAGATCAACGTATACAAATAATAGGAATTTGAATACACATACCTTGGTTCTAATTCGCTACAATAAGATGTACAAGTGCAAGTCGGTGAAGATTTAATATAATTATTTTTATTTAGAAACTTTACAAGAGATACCTGACGTGAAAGAACTAATAGAAAGTTTTCATGCCAAACCGTAGGGGTAGTCGTGGCCGAGTTGTTAGTGTGACTGACTAGTAATCCAGTGTGGTGTCCCTGCATAGGTTCGAATCCAGTCGGTGACGATTCTTTGAGATTTTACGTGCAGTAAACAGCAAGATCAACGTATACAAATAATAGGAATTTGAATACACATACCTTGGTTCTAATTCGCTACAATAAGATGTACAAGTGCAAGTCGGTGAAGATTTAATATAATTATTTTTATTTAGAAACTTTACAAGAGATACCTGACGTGAAAGAACTAATAGAAAGTTTTCATGCCAAACCGTAGGGGTAGTCGTGGCCGAGTTGTTAGTGTGACGGACTAGTAATCCAGTGTGGTGTCCCTGCATAGGTTCGAATCCAGTCGGTGACGATTCTTTTAGATTTTACGTGCAGTAAACAGCAAGATCAACGTATACAATAATAGGAATTTGAATACACATACCTTGGTTCTAAATCGCTACAATAAGATGTACAAGTGCAAGTCGGTGAAGATTTAATATAATTATTTTTATTTAGAAACTTTACAAGAGATACCTGACGTGAAAGAACTAATAGAAAGTTTTCATGCCAAACCGTAGTGGTAGTCGTGGCCGAGTTGTTAGTGTGACGGACTAGTAATCCAGTGTGGTGTCCCTGCATAGGTTCGAATCCAGTCGGTGACGATTCTTTTAGATTTTACGTGCAGTAAACAGCAAGATCAACGTATACAAATAATAGGAATTTGAATACACATACCTTGGTTCTAATTCGCTACAATAAGATGTACAAGTGCAAGTCGGTGAAGATTTAATATAATTATTTTTATTTAGAAACTTTACAAGAGATACCTGACGTGAAAGAACTAATAGAAAGTTTTCATGCCAAACCGTAGGGGTAGTCGTGGCCGAGTTGTTAGTGTGACGGACTAGTAATCCAGTGTGGTGTCCCTGCATAGGTTCGAATCCAGTCGGTGACGATTCTTTCAGATTTTACGTGCAGTAAATAGCAAGATCAACGTATACAAATAATAGGAATTTGAATACACATACCTTGGTTCTAATTCGCTACAATAAGATGTACAAGTGCAAGTCGGTGAAGATTTAATATAATTATTTTTATTTAGAAACTTTACAAGAGATACCTGACGTGAAAGAACTAATAGAAAGTTTTCATGCCAAACCGTAGGGGTAGTCGTGGCCGAGTTGTTAGTGTGACGGACTAGTAATCCAGTGTGGTGTCCCTGCATAGGTTCGAATCCAGTCGGTGACGATTCTTTCAGATTTTACGTGCAGTAAATAGCAAGATCAACGTATACAAATAATAGGAATTTGAATACACATACCTTGGTTCTAATTCGCTACAATAAGATGTACAAGTGCAAGTCGGTGAAGATTTAATATAATTATTTTTATTTAGAAACTTTACAAGAGATACCTGACGTGAAAGAACTAATAGAAAGTTTTCATGCCAAACCGTAGGGGTAGTCGTGGCCGAGTTGTTAGTGTGACTGACTAGTAATCCAGTGTGGTGTTCCTGCATAGGTTCGAATCCAGTCGGTGACGATTCTTTTAGATTTTACGTGCAGTAAACAGCAAGATCAACGTATACAAATAATAGGAATTTGAATACACATACCTTGGTTCTAATTCGCTACAATAAGATGTACAAGTGCAAGTCGGTGAAGATTTAATATAATTATTTTTAATTAGAAACTTTACAAGAGATACCTGACGTGAAAGAACTAATAGAAAGTTTTCATGCCAAACCGTAGGGGTAGTCGTGGCCGAGTTGTTAGTGTGACTGACTAGTAATCCAGTGTGGTGTCCCTGCATAGGTTCGAATCCAGTCGGTGACGATTCTTTTAGATTTTACGTGCAGTAAACAGCAAGATCAACGTATACAAATAATAGGAATTTGAATACACATACCTTGGTTCTAATTCGCTACAATAAGATGTACAAGTGCAAGTCGGTGAAGATTTAATATAATTATTTTTATTTAGAAACTTTACAAGAGATACCTGACGTGAAAGAACTAATAGAAAGTTTTCATGCCAAACCGTAGGGGTAGTCGTGGCCGAGTTGTTAGTGTGACGGACTAGTAATCCAGTGTGGTGTCCCTGCATAGGTTCGAATCCAGTCGGTGACGATTCTTTTAGATTTTACGTGCAGTAAACAGCAAGATCAACGTATACAAATAATAGGAATTTGAATACACATACCTTGGTTCTAATTCGCTACAATAAGATGTACAAGTGCAAGTCGGTGAAGATTTAATATAATTATTTTTATTTAGAAACTTTACAAGAGATACCTGACGTGAAAGAACTAATAGAAAGTTTTCATGCCAAACCGTAGTGGTAGTCGTGGCCGAGTTGTTAGTGTGACGGACTAGTAATCCAGTGTGGTGTCCCTGCATAGGTTCGAATCCAGTCGGTGACGATTCTTTTAGATTTTACGTGCAGTGAAGAGCAAGATCAACGTATACAAATAATAGGAATTTGAATACACATACCTTGGTTCTAATTCGCTACAATAAGATGTACAAGTGCAAGTCGGTGAAGATTTAATATAATTATTTTTATTTAGAAACTTTACAAGAGATACCTGACGTGAAAGAACTAATAGAAAGTTTTCATGCCAAACCGTAGGGGTAGTCGTGGCCGAGTTGTTAGTGTGACTGACTAGTAATCCAGTGTGGTGTCCCTGCATAGGTTCGAATCCAGTCGGTGACGATTCTTTTAGATTTTACGTGCAGTAAACTGCAAGATCAACGTATACAAATAATAGGAATTTGAATACACATACCTTGGTTCTAATTCGCTACAATAAGATGTACAAGTGCAAGTCGGTGAAGATTTAATATAATTATTTTTATTTAGAAACTTTACAAGAGATACCTGACGTGAAAGAACTAATAGAAAGTTTTCATGCCAAACCGTAGGGGTAGTCGTGGCCGAGTTGTTAGTGTGACTGACTAGTAATCCAGTGTGGTGTCCCTGTATAGGTTCGAATCTAGTCGGTGACGATTCTTTTAGATTTTACGTGCAGTAAATAGCAAGATCAACGTATACAAATAATAGGAATTTGAATACACATACCTTGGTTCTAATTCGCTACAATAAGATGTACAAGTGCAAGTCGGTGAAGATTTAATATAATTATTTTTATTTAGAAACTTTACAAGAGATACCTGACGTGAAAGAACTAATAGAAAGTTTTCATGCCAAACCGTAGGGGTAGTCGTGGCCGAGTTGTTAGTGTGACTGACTAGTAATCCAGTGTGGTGTCCCTGCATAGGTTCGAATCCAGTCGGTGACGATTCTTTTAGATTTTACGTGCAGTAAACAGCAAGATCAACGTATACAAATAATAGGAATTTGAATACACATACCTTGGTTCTAATTCGCTACAATAAGATGTACAAGTGCAAGTCGGTGAAGATTTAATATAATTATTTTTATTTAGAAACTTTACAAGAGATACCTGACGTGAAAGAACTAATAGAAAGTTTTCATGCCAAACCGTAGGGGTAGTCGTGGCCGAGTTGTTAGTGTGACTGACTAGTAATCCAGTGTGGTGTCCCTGTATAGGTTCGAATCTAGTCGGTGACGATTCTTTTAGATTTTACGTGCAGTAAATAGCAAGATCAACGTATACAAATAATAGGAATTTGAATACACATACCTTGGTTCTAATTCGCTACAATAAGATGTACAAGTGCAAGTCGGTGAAGATTTAATATAATTATTTTTATTTAGAAACTTTACAAGAGATACCTGACGTGAAAGAACTAATAGAAAGTTTTCATGCCAAACCGTAGGGGTAGTCGTGGCCGAGTTGTTAGTGTGACTGACTAGTAATCCAGTGTGGTGTCCCTGCATAGGTTCGAATCCAGTCGGTGACGATTCTTTTCGATTTTACGTGCAGTAAACAGCAAGATCAACGTATACAAATAATAGGAATTTGAATACACATACCTTGGTTCTAATTCGCTACAATAAGATGTACAAGTGCAAGTCGGTGAAGATTTAATATAATTATTTTTATTTAGAAACTTTACAAGAGATACCTGACGTGAAAGAACTAATAGAAAGTTTTCATGCCAAACCGCAGGGGTAGTCGTGGCCGAGTTGTTAGTGTGACTGACTAGTAATCCAGTGTGGTGTCCCTGCATAGGTTCGAATCCAGTCGGTGACGATTCTTTTAGATTTTACGTGCAGTAAACTGCAAGATCAACGTATACAAATAATAGGAATTTGAATACACATACCTTGGTTCTAATTCGCTACAATAAGATGTACAAGTGCAAGTCGGTGAAGATTTAATATAATTATTTTTATTTAGAAACTTTACAAGAGATACCTGACGTGAAAGAACTAATAGAAAGTTTTCATGCCAAACCGTAGGGGTAGTCGTGGCCGAGTTGTTAGTGTGACTGACTAGTAATCCAGTGTGGTGTCCCTGTATAGGTTCGAATCTAGTCGGTGACGATTCTTTTAGATTTTACGTGCAGTAAATAGCAAGATCAACGTATACAAATAATAGGAATTTGAATACACATACCTTGGTTCTAATTCGCTACAATAAGATGTACAAGTGCAAGTCGGTGAAGATTTAATATAATTATTTTTATTTAGAAACTTTACAAGAGATACCTGACGTGAAAGAACTAATAGAAAGTTTTCATGCCAAACCGTAGGGGTAGTCGTGGCCGAGTTGTTAGTGTGACTGACTAGTAATCCAGTGTGGTGTCCCTGCATAGGTTCGAATCCAGTCGGTGACGATTCTTTTAGATTTTACGTGCAGTAAACAGCAAGATCAACGTATACAAATAATAGGAATTTGAATACACATACCTTGGTTCTAATTCGCTACAATAAGATGTACAAGTGCAAGTCGGTGAAGATTTAATATAATTATTTTTATTTAGAAACTTTACAAGAGATACCTGACGTGAAAGAACTAATAGAAAGTTTTCATGCCAAACCGTAGGGGTAGTCGTGGCCGAGTTGTTAGTGTGACTGACTAGTAATCCAGTGTGGTGTCCCTGTATAGGTTCGAATCTAGTCGGTGACGATTCTTTTAGATTTTACGTGCAGTAAATAGCAAGATCAACGTATACAAATAATAGGAATTTGAATACACATACCTTGGTTCTAATTCGCTACAATAAGATGTACAAGTGCAAGTCGGTGAAGATTTAATATAATTATTTTTATTTAGAAACTTTACAAGAGATACCTGACGTGAAAGAACTAATAGAAAGTTTTCATGCCAAACCGTAGGGGTAGTCGTGGCCGAGTTGTTAGTGTGACTGACTAGTAATCCAGTGTGGTGTCCCTGCATAGGTTCGAATCCAGTCGGTGACGATTCTTTTCGATTTTACGTGCAGTAAACAGCAAGATCAACGTATACAAATAATAGGAATTTGAATACACATACCTTGGTTCTAATTCGCTACAATAAGATGTACAAGTGCAAGTCGGTGAAGATTTAATATAATTATTTTTATTTAGAAACTTTACAAGAGATACCTGACGTGAAAGAACTAATAGAAAGTTTTCATGCCAAACCGTAGGGGTAGTCGTGGCCGAGTTGTTAGTGTGACTGACTAGTAATCCAGTGTGGTGTTCCTGCATAGGTTCGAATCCAGTCGGTGACGATTCTTTTAGATTTTACGTGCAGTAAACAGCAAGATCAACGTATACAAATAATAGGAATTTGAATACACATACCTTGGTTCTAATTCGCTACAATAAGATGTACAAGTGCAAGTCGGTGAAGATTTAATATAATTATTTTTATTTAGAAACTTTACAAGAGATACCTGACGTGAAAGAACTAATAGAAAGTTTTCATGCCAAACCGTAGGGGTAGTCGTTGCCGAGTTGTTAGTGTGACGGACTAGTAATCCAGTGTGGTGTCCCTGCATAGGTTCGAATCCAGTCGGTGACGATTCTTTTAGATTTTACGTGCAGTAAACAGCAAGATCAACGTATACAAATAATAGGAATTTGAATACACATACCTTGGTTCTAATTCGCTACAATAAGATGTACAAGTGCAAGTCGGTGAAGATTTAATATAATTATTTTTATTTAGAAACTTTACAAGAGATACCTGACGTGAAAGAACTAATAGAAAGTTTTCATGCCAAACCGTAGTGGTAGTCGTGGCCGAGTTGTTAGTGTGACGGACTAGTAATCCAGTGTGGTGTCCCTGCATAGGTTCGAATCCAGTCGGTGACGATTCTTTTAGATTTTACGTGCAGTAAACAGCAAGATCAACGTATACAAATAATAGGAATTTGAATACACATACCTTGGTTCTAATTCGCTACAATAAGATGTACAAGTGCAAGTCGGTGAAGATTTAATATAATTATTTTTATTTAGAAACTTTACAAGAGATACCTGACGTGAAAGAACTAATAGAAAGTTTTCATGCCAAACCGTAGGGGTAGTCGTGGCCGAGTTGTTAGTGTGACGGACTAGTAATCCAGTGTGGTGTCCCTGCATAGGTTCGAATCCAGTCGGTGACGATTCTTTCAGATTTTACGTGCAGTAAATAGCAAGATCAACGTATACAAATAATAGGAATTTGAATACACATACCTTGGTTCTAATTCGCTACAATAAGATGTACAAGTGCAAGTCGGTGAAGATTTAATATAATTATTTTTATTTAGAAACTTTACAAGAGATACCTGACGTGAAAGAACTAATAGAAAGTTTTCATGCCAAACCGTAGGGGTAGTCGTGGCCGAGTTGTTAGTGTGACTGACTAGTAATCCAGTGTGGTGTCCCTGCATAGGTTCGAATCCAGTCGTTGACGATTCTTTTAGATTTTACGTGCAGTAAAGAGCAAGATCAACGTATACAAATAATAGGAATTTGAATACACATACCTTGGTTCTAATTCGCTACAATAAGATGTACAAGTGCAAGTCGGTGAAGATTTAATATAATTATTTTTATTTAGAAACTTTACAAGAGATACCTGACGTGAAAGAACTAATAGAAAGTTTTCATGCCAAACCGAAGGGGTAGTCGTGGCCGAGTTGTTAGTGTGACTGACTAGTAATCCAGTGTGGTGTCCCTGCATTGGTTCGAATCTAGTCGGTGACGATTCTTTTAGATTTTACGTGCAGTAAACAGCAAGATCAACGTATACAAATAATAGGAATTTGAATACACATACCTTGGTTCTAATTCGCTACAATAAGATGTACAAGTGCAAGTCGGTGAAGATTTAATATAATTATTTTTATTTAGGAACTTTACAAGAGATACCTGACGTGAAAGAACTAATAGAAAGTTTTCATGCCAAACCGTAGGGGTAGTCGTGGCCGAGTTGTTCGTGTGACGGACTAGTAATCCAGTGTGGTGTCCCTGCATAGGTTCGAATCTAGTCGGTGACGATTCTTTTAGATTTTACGTGCAGTAAAGAGCAAGATCAACGTATACAAATAATAGGAATTTGAATACACATACCTTGGTTCTAATTCGCTACAATAAGATGTACAAGTGCAAGTCGGTGAAGATTTAATATAATTATTTTTATTTAGAAACTTTACAAGAGATACCTGACGTGAAAGAACTAATAGAAAGTTTTCATGCCAAACCGTAGGGGTAGTCGTGGCCGAGTTGTTAGTGTGACTGACTAGTAATCCAGTGTGGTGTCCCTGCATAGGTTCGAATCCGGTCGGTGACGTTTCTTTTAGATTTTACGTGCAGTAAACAGCAAGATCAACGTATACAAATAATAGGAATTTGAATACACATACCTTGGTTCTAATTCGCTACAATAAGATGTACAAGTGCAAGTCGGTGAAGATTTAATATAATTATTTTTATTTAGAAACTTTACAAGAGATACCTGACGTGAAAGAACTAATAGAAAGTTTTCATGACAAACCGAAGGGGTAGTCGTGGCCGAGTTGTTAGTGTGACTGACTAGTAATCCAGTGTGGTGTCCCTGCATAGGTTCGAATCTAGTCGGTGACGATTCTTTTAGATTTTACGTGCAGTAAACAGCAAGATCAACGTATACAAATAATAGGAATTTGAATACACATACCTTGGTTCTAATTCGCTACAATAAGATGTACAAGTGCAAGTCGGTGAAGATTTAATATAATTATTTTTATTTAGAAACTTTACAAGAGATACCTGACGTGAAAGAACTAATAGAAAGTTTTCATGCCAAACCGTAGGGGTAGTCGTGGCCGAGTTGTTAGTGTGACGGACTAGTAATCCAGTGTGGTGTCCCTGCATAGGTTCGAATCCAGTCGGTGACGATTCTTTCAGATTTTACGTGCAGTAAATAGCAAGATCAACGTATACAAATAATAGGAATTTGAATACACATACCTTGGTTCTAATTCGCTACAATAAGATGTACAAGTGCAAGTCGGTGAAGATTTAATATAATTATTTTTATTTAGAAACTTTACAAGAGATACCTGACGTGAAAGAACTAATAGAAAGTTTTCATGCCAAACCGTAGGGGTAGTCGTGGCCGAGTTGTTAGTGTGACTGACTAGTAATCCAGTGTGGTGTCCCTGCATAGGTTCGAATCCAGTCGTTGACGATTCTTTTAGATTTTACGTGCAGTAAACAGCAAGATCAACGTATACAAATAATAGGAATTTGAATACACATACCTTGGTTCTAATTCGCTACAATAAGATGTACAAGTGCAAGTCGGTGAAGATTTAATATAATTATTTTTATTTAGAAACTTTACAAGAGATACCTGACGTGAAAGAACTAATAGAAAGTTTTCATGCCAAACCGTAGGGGTAGTCGTGGCCGAGTTGTTAGTGTGACTGACTAGTAATCCAGTGTGGTGTCCCTGTATAGGTTCGAATCTAGTCGGTGACGATTCTTTTAGATTTTACGTGCAGTAAATAGCAAGATCAACGTATACAAATAATAGGAATTTGAATACACATACCTTGGTTCTAATTCGCTACAATAAGATGTACAAGTGCAAGTCGGTGAAGATTTAATATAATTATTTTTATTTAGAAACTTTACAAGAGATACCTGACGTGAAAGAACTAATAGAAAGTTTTCATGCCAAACCGTAGGGGTAGTCGTTGCCGAGTTGTTAGTGTGACTGACTAGTAATCCAGTGTGGTGTCCCTGCATAGGTTCGAATCCAGTCGGTGACGATTCTTTTAGATTTTACGTGCAGTAAACAGCAAGATCAACGTATACAAATAATAGGAATTTGAATACACATACCTTGGTTCTAATTCGCTACAATAAGATGTACAAGTGCAAGTCGGTGAAGATTTAATATAATTATTTTTATTTAGAAACTTTACAAGAGATACCTGACGTGAAAGAACTAATAGAAAGTTTTCATGCCAAACCGAAGGGGTAGTCGTGGCCGAGTTGTTAGTGTGACTGACTAGTAATCCAGTGTGGTGTCCCTGCATAGGTTCGAATCTAGTCGGTGACGATTCTTTTAGATTTTACGTGCAGTAAACAGCAAGATCAACGTATACAAATAATAGGAATTTGAATACACATACCTTGGTTCTAATTCGCTACAATAAGATGTACAAGTGCAAGTCGGTGAAGATTTAATATAATTATTTTTATTTAGAAACTTTACAAGAGATACCTGACGTGAAAGAACTAATAGAAAGTTTTCATGCCAAACCGCAGGGGTAGTCGTGGCCGAGTTGTTAGTGTGACTGACTAGTAATCCAGTGTGGTGTCCCTGCATAGGTTCGAATCCAGTCGGTGACGATTCTTTTAGATTTTACGTGCAGTAAACTGCAAGATCAACGTATACAAATAATAGGAATTTGAATACACATACCTTGGTTCTAATTCGCTACAATAAGATGTACAAGTGCAAGTCGGTGAAGATTTAATATAATTATTTTTATTTAGAAACTTTACAAGAGATACCTGACGTGAAAGAACTAATAGAAAGTTTTCATGCCAAACCGTAGGGGTAGTCGTGGCCGAGTTGTTAGTGTGACTGACTAGTAATCCAGTGTGGTGTCCCTGTATAGGTTCGAATCTAGTCGGTGACGATTCTTTTAGATTTTACGTGCAGTAAATAGCAAGATCAACGTATACAAATAATAGGAATTTGAATACACATACCTTGGTTCTAATTCGCTACAATAAGATGTACAAGTGCAAGTCGGTGAAGATTTAATATAATTATTTTTATTTAGAAACTTTACAAGAGATACCTGACGTGAAAGAACTAATAGAAAGTTTTCATGCCAAACCGTAGGGGTAGTCGTGGCCGAGTTGTTAGTGTGACTGACTAGTAATCCAGTGTGGTGTCCCTGCATAGGTTCGAATCCAGTCGGTGACGATTCTTTTAGATTTTACGTGCAGTAAACAGCAAGATCAACGTATACAAATAATAGGAATTTGAATACACATACCTTGGTTCTAATTCGCTACAATAAGATGTACAAGTGCAAGTCGGTGAAGATTTAATATAATTATTTTTATTTAGAAACTTTACAAGAGATACCTGACGTGAAAGAACTAATAGAAAGTTTTCATGCCAAACCGTAGGGGTAGTCGTGGCCGAGTTGTTAGTGTGACTGACTAGTAATCCAGTGTGGTGTCCCTGTATAGGTTCGAATCTAGTCGGTGACGATTCTTTTAGATTTTACGTGCAGTAAATAGCAAGATCAACGTATACAAATAATAGGAATTTGAATACACATACCTTGGTTCTAATTCGCTACAATAAGATGTACAAGTGCAAGTCGGTGAAGATTTAATATAATTATTTTTATTTAGAAACTTTACAAGAGATACCTGACGTGAAAGAACTAATAGAAAGTTTTCATGCCAAACCGTAGGGGTAGTCGTGGCCGAGTTGTTAGTGTGACTGACTAGTAATCCAGTGTGGTGTCCCTGCATAGGTTCGAATCCAGTCGGTGACGATTCTTTTCGATTTTACGTGCAGTAAACAGCAAGATCAACGTATACAAATAATAGGAATTTGAATACACATACCTTGGTTCTAATTCGCTACAATAAGATGTACAAGTGCAAGTCGGTGAAGATTTAATATAATTATTTTTATTTAGAAACTTTACAAGAGATACCTGACGTGAAAGAACTAATAGAAAGTTTTCATGCCAAACCGTAGGGGTAGTCGTGGCCGAGTTGTTAGTGTGACTGACTAGTAATCCAGTGTGGTGTTCCTGCATAGGTTCGAATCCAGTCGGTGACGATTCTTTTAGATTTTACGTGCAGTAAACAGCAAGATCAACGTATACAAATAATAGGAATTTGAATACACATACCTTGGTTCTAATTCGCTACAATAAGATGTACAAGTGCAAGTCGGTGAAGATTTAATATAATTATTTTTATTTAGAAACTTTACAAGAGATACCTGACGTGAAAGAACTAATAGAAAGTTTTCATGCCAAACCGTAGGGGTAGTCGTTGCCGAGTTGTTAGTGTGACGGACTAGTAATCCAGTGTGGTGTCCCTGCATAGGTTCGAATCCAGTCGGTGACGATTCTTTTAGATTTTACGTGCAGTAAACAGCAAGATCAACGTATACAAATAATAGGAATTTGAATACACATACCTTGGTTCTAATTCGCTACAATAAGATGTACAAGTGCAAGTCGGTGAAGATTTAATATAATTATTTTTATTTAGAAACTTTACAAGAGATACCTGACGTGAAAGAACTAATAGAAAGTTTTCATGCCAAACCGTAGTGGTAGTCGTGGCCGAGTTGTTAGTGTGACGGACTAGTAATCCAGTGTGGTGTCCCTGCATAGGTTCGAATCCAGTCGGTGACGATTCTTTTAGATTTTACGTGCAGTAAACAGCAAGATCAACGTATACAAATAATAGGAATTTGAATACACATACCTTGGTTCTAATTCGCTACAATAAGATGTACAAGTGCAAGTCGGTGAAGATTTAATATAATTATTTTTATTTAGAAACTTTACAAGAGATACCTGACGTGAAAGAACTAATAGAAAGTTTTCATGCCAAACCGTAGGGGTAGTCGTGGCCGAGTTGTTAGTGTGACGGACTAGTAATCCAGTGTGGTGTCCCTGCATAGGTTCGAATCCAGTCGGTGACGATTCTTTCAGATTTTACGTGCAGTAAATAGCAAGATCAACGTATACAAATAATAGGAATTTGAATACACATACCTTGGTTCTAATTCGCTACAATAAGATGTACAAGTGCAAGTCGGTGAAGATTTAATATAATTATTTTTATTTAGAAACTTTACAAGAGATACCTGACGTGAAAGAACTAATAGAAAGTTTTCATGCCAAACCGTAGGGGTAGTCGTGGCCGAGTTGTTAGTGTGACTGACTAGTAATCCAGTGTGGTGTCCCTGCATAGGTTCGAATCCAGTCGTTGACGATTCTTTTAGATTTTACGTGCAGTAAAGAGCAAGATCAACGTATACAAATAATAGGAATTTGAATACACATACCTTGGTTCTAATTCGCTACAATAAGATGTACAAGTGCAAGTCGGTGAAGATTTAATATAATTATTTTTATTTAGAAACTTTACAAGAGATACCTGACGTGAAAGAACTAATAGAAAGTTTTCATGCCAAACCGAAGGGGTAGTCGTGGCCGAGTTGTTAGTGTGACTGACTAGTAATCCAGTGTGGTGTCCCTGCATTGGTTCGAATCTAGTCGGTGACGATTCTTTTAGATTTTACGTGCAGTAAACAGCAAGATCAACGTATACAAATAATAGGAATTTGAATACACATACCTTGGTTCTAATTCGCTACAATAAGATGTACAAGTGCAAGTCGGTGAAGATTTAATATAATTATTTTTATTTAGGAACTTTACAAGAGATACCTGACGTGAAAGAACTAATAGAAAGTTTTCATGCCAAACCGTAGGGGTAGTCGTGGCCGAGTTGTTCGTGTGACGGACTAGTAATCCAGTGTGGTGTCCCTGCATAGGTTCGAATCTAGTCGGTGACGATTCTTTTAGATTTTACGTGCAGTAAAGAGCAAGATCAACGTATACAAATAATAGGAATTTGAATACACATACCTTGGTTCTAATTCGCTACAATAAGATGTACAAGTGCAAGTCGGTGAAGATTTAATATAATTATTTTTATTTAGAAACTTTACAAGAGATACCTGACGTGAAAGAACTAATAGAAAGTTTTCATGCCAAACCGTAGGGGTAGTCGTGGCCGAGTTGTTAGTGTGACTGACTAGTAATCCAGTGTGGTGTCCCTGCATAGGTTCGAATCCGGTCGGTGACGTTTCTTTTAGATTTTACGTGCAGTAAACAGCAAGATCAACGTATACAAATAATAGGAATTTGAATACACATACCTTGGTTCTAATTCGCTACAATAAGATGTACAAGTGCAAGTCGGTGAAGATTTAATATAATTATTTTTATTTAGAAACTTTACAAGAGATACCTGACGTGAAAGAACTAATAGAAAGTTTTCATGACAAACCGAAGGGGTAGTCGTGGCCGAGTTGTTAGTGTGACTGACTAGTAATCCAGTGTGGTGTCCCTGCATAGGTTCGAATCTAGTCGGTGACGATTCTTTTAGATTTTACGTGCAGTAAACAGCAAGATCAACGTATACAAATAATAGGAATTTGAATACACATACCTTGGTTCTAATTCGCTACAATAAGATGTACAAGTGCAAGTCGGTGAAGATTTAATATAATTATTTTTATTTAGAAACTTTACAAGAGATACCTGACGTGAAAGAACTAATAGAAAGTTTTCATGCCAAACCGTAGGGGTAGTCGTGGCCGAGTTGTTAGTGTGACTGACTAGTAATCCAGTGTGGTGTCCCTGCATAGGTTCGAATCTAGTCGGTGACGATTCTTTTAGATTTTACGTGCAGTAAACAGCAAGATCAACGTATACAAATAATAGGAATTTGAATACACATACCTTGGTTCTAATTCGCTACGATATGATGTACAAGTGCAAGTCGGTGAAGATTTAATATAATTATTTTTATTTAGAAACTTTACAAGAGATACCTGACGTGAAAGAACTAATAGAAAGTTTTCATGCCAAACCGTAGGGGTAGTCGTGGCCGAGTTGTTAGTGTGACGGACTAGTAATCCAGTGTGGTGTCCCTGCATAGGTTCGAATCCAGTCGGTGACGATTCTTTTAGATTTTACGTGCAGTAAACAGCAAGATCAACGTATACAAATAATAGGAATTTGAATACACATACCTTGGTTCTAATTCGCTACAATAAGATGTACAAGTGCAAGTCGGTGAAGATTTAATATAATTATTTTTATTTAGAAACTTTACAAGAGATACCTGACGTGAAAGAACTAATAGAAAGTTTTCATGCCAAACCGTAGGGGTAGTCGTGGCCGAGTTGTTAGTGTGACGGACTAGTAATCCAGTGTGGTGTCCCTGCATAGGTTCGAATCCAGTCGGTGACGATTCTTTCAGATTTTACGTGCAGTAAATAGCAAGATCAACGTATACAAATAATAGGAATTTGAATACACATACCTTGGTTCTAATTCGCTACAATAAGATGTACAAGTGCAAGTCGGTGAAGATTTAATATAATTATTTTTATTTAGAAACTTTACAAGAGATACCTGACGTGAAAGAACTAATAGAAAGTTTTCATGCCAAACCGTAGGGGTAGTCGTGGCCGAGTTGTTAGTGTGACTGACTAGTAATCCAGTGTGGTGTCCCTGCATAGGTTCGAATCCAGTCGTTGACGATTCTTTTAGATTTTACGTGCAGTAAACAGCAAGATCAACGTATACAAATAATAGGAATTTGAATACACATACCTTGGTTCTAATTCGCTACAATAAGATGTACAAGTGCAAGTCGGTGAAGATTTAATATAATTATTTTTATTTAGAAACTTTACAAGAGATACCTGACGTGAAAGAACTAATAGAAAGTTTTCATGCCAAACCGTAGGGGTAGTCGTGGCCGAGTTGTTAGTGTGACTGACTAGTAATCCAGTGTGGTGTCCCTGTATAGGTTCGAATCTAGTCGGTGACGATTCTTTTAGATTTTACGTGCAGTAAATAGCAAGATCAACGTATACAAATAATAGGAATTTGAATACACATACCTTGGTTCTAATTCGCTACAATAAGATGTACAAGTGCAAGTCGGTGAAGATTTAATATAATTATTTTTATTTAGAAACTTTACAAGAGATACCTGACGTGAAAGAACTAATAGAAAGTTTTCATGCCAAACCGTAGGGGTAGTCGTTGCCGAGTTGTTAGTGTGACTGACTAGTAATCCAGTGTGGTGTCCCTGCATAGGTTCGAATCCAGTCGGTGACGATTCTTTTAGATTTTACGTGCAGTAAACAGCAAGATCAACGTATACAAATAATAGGAATTTGAATACACATACCTTGGTTCTAATTCGCTACAATAAGATGTACAAGTGCAAGTCGGTGAAGATTTAATATAATTATTTTTATTTAGAAACTTTACAAGAGATACCTGACGTGAAAGAACTAATAGAAAGTTTTCATGCCAAACCGAAGGGGTAGTCGTGGCCGAGTTGTTAGTGTGACTGACTAGTAATCCAGTGTGGTGTCCCTGCATAGGTTCGAATCTAGTCGGTGACGATTCTTTTAGATTTTACGTGCAGTAAACAGCAAGATCAACGTATACAAATAATAGGAATTTGAATACACATATCTTGGTTCTAATTCGCTACAATAAGATGTACAAGTGCAAGTCGGTGAAGATTTAATATAATTATTTTTATTTAGGAACTTTACAAGAGATACCTGACGTGAAAGAACTAATAGAAAGTTTTCATGGCAAACCGTAGGGGTAGTCGTGGCCGAGTTGTTCGTGTGACGGACTAGTAATCCAGTGTGGTGTCCCTGCATAGGTTCGAATCCAGTCGGTGACGATTCTTTTAGATTTTACGTGCAGTAAACAGCAAGATCAACGTATACAAATAATAGGAATTTGAATACACATACCTTGGTTCTAATTCGCTACAATAAGATGTACAAGTGCAAGTCGGTGAAGATTTAATATAATTATTTTTATTTAGAAACTTTACAAGAGATACCTGACGTGAAAGAACTAATAGAAAGTTTTCATGCCAAACCGTAGGGGTAGTCGTGGCCGAGTTGTTAGTGTGACTGACTAGTAATCCAGTGTGGTGTCCCTGCATAGGTTCGAATCTAGTCGGTGACGATTCTTTTAGATTTTACGTGCAGTAAACAGCAAGATCAACGTATACAAATAATAGGAATTTGAATACACATACCTTGGTTCTAATTCGCTACAATAAGATGTACAAGTGCAAGTCGGTGAAGATTTAATATAATTATTTTTATTTAGAAACTTTACAAGAGATACCTGACGTGAAAGAACTAATAGAAAGTTTTCATGCCAAACCGTAGGGGTAGTCGTGGCCGAGTTGTTAGTGTGACTGACTAGTAATCCAGTGTGGTGTCCCTGCATAGGTTCGAATCTAGACGGTGACGATTCTTTTAGATTTTACGTGCAGTAAACAGCAAGATCAACGTATACAAATAATAGGAATTTGAATACACATACCTTGGTTCTAATTCGCTACGATATGATGTACAAGTGCAAGTCGGTGAAGATTTAATATAATTATTTTTATTTAGAAACTTTACAAGAGATACCTGACGTGAAAGAACTAATAGAAAGTTTTCATGCCAAACCGTAGGGGTGGTCGTGGCCGAGTTGTTAGTGTGACGGACTAGTAATCCAGTGTGGTGTCCCTGCATAGGTTCGAATCCAGTCGGTGACGATTCTTTTCGATTTTACGTGCAGTAAATAGCAAGATCAACGTATACAAATAATAGGAATTTGAATATACATACCTTGGTTCTAATTCGCTACAATAAGATGTACAAGTGCAAGTCGGTGAAGATTTAATATAATTATTTTTATTTAGAAACTTTACAAGAGATACCTGACGTGAAAGAACTAATAGAAAGTTTTCATGCCAAACCGTAGGGGTAGTCGTGGCCGAGTTGTTAGTGTGACTGACTAGTAATCCAGTGTGGTGTCCCTGCATAGGTTCGAATCCGGTCGGTGACGTTTCTTTTAGATTTTACGTGCAGTAAACAGCAAGATCAACGTATACAAATAATAGGAATTTGAATACACATACCTTGGTTCTAATTCGCTACAATAAGATGTACAAGTGCAAGTCGGTGAAGATTTAATATAATTATTTTTATTTAGAAACTTTACAAGAGATACCTGACGTGAAAGAACTAATAGAAAGTTTTCATGACAAACCGAAGGGGTAGTCGTGGCCGAGTTGTTAGTGTGACTGACTAGTAATCCAGTGTGGTGTCCCTGCATAGGTTCGAATCTAGTCGGTGACGATTCTTTTAGATTTTACGTGCAGTAAACAGCAAGATCAACGTATACAAATAATAGGAATTTGAATACACATACCTTGGTTCTAATTCGCTACAATAAGATGTACAAGTGCAAGTCGGTGAAGATTTAATATAATTATTTTTATTTAGAAACTTTACAAGAGATACCTGACGTGAAAGAACTAATAGAAAGTTTTCATGCCAAACCGTAGGGGTAGTCGTGGCCGAGTTGTTAGTGTGACTGACTAGTAATCCAGTGTGGTGTCCCTGCATAGGTTCGAATCTAGTCGGTGACGATTCTTTTACATTTTACGTGCAGTAAACAGCAAGATCAACGTATACAAATAATAGGAATTTGAATACACATACCTTGGTTCTAATTCGCTACGATATGATGTACAAGTGCAAGTCGGTGAAGATTTAATATAATTATTTTTATTTAGAAACTTTACAAGAGATACCTGACGTGAAAGAACTAATAGAAAGTTTTCATGCCAAACCGTAGGGGTAGTCGTGGCCGAGTTGTTAGTGTGACGGACTAGTAATCCAGTGTGGTGTCCCTGCATAGGTTCGAATCCAGTCGGTGACGATTCTTTTCGATTTTACGTGCAGTAAATAGCAAGATCAACGTATACAAATAATAGGAATTTGAATACACATACCTTGGTTCTAATTCGCTACAATAAGATGTACAAGTGCAAGTCGGTGAAGATTTAATATAATTATTTTTATTTAGAAACTTTACAAGAGATACCTGACGTGAAAGAACTAATAGAAAGTTTTCATGCCAAACCGAAGGGGTAGTCGTGGCCGAGTTGTTAGTGTGACTGACTAGTAATCCAGTGTGGTGTCCCTGCATAGGTTCGAATCTAGTCGGTGACGTTTCTTTTAGATTTTACGTGCAGTAAACAGCAAGATCAACGTATACAAATAATAGGAATTTGAATACACATACCTTGGTTCTAATTCGCTACAATAAGATGTACAAGTGCAAGTCGGTGAAGATTTAATATAAATATTTTTATTTAGAAACTTTACAAGAGATACCTGACGTGAAAGAACTAATAGAAAGTTTTCATGCTAAACCGCAGGGGTAGTCGTGGCCGAGTTGTTAGTGTGACTGACTAGTAATACAGTGTGGTGTCCCTGCATAGGTTCGAATCTAGTCGGTGACGATTCTTTTAGATTTTACGTGCAGTAAACAGCAAGATCAACGTATACAAATAATAGGAATTTGAATACACATACCTTGGTTCTAATTCGCTACAATAAGATGTACAAGTGCAAGTCGGTGAAGATTTAATATAATTATTTTTATTTAGAAACTTTACAAGAGATACCTGACGTGAAAGAACTAATAGAAAGTTTTCATGCCAAACCGCAGGGGTAGTCGTGGCCGAGTTGTTAGTGTGACTGACTAGTAATCCAGTGTGGTGTCCCTGCATAGGTTCGAATCTAGTCGGTGACGATTCTTTTAGATTTTACGTGCAGTAAACAGCAAGATCAACGTATACAAATAATAGGAATTTGAATACACATACCTTGGTTCTAATTCGCTACAATAAGATGTGCAAGTCGGTGAAGATTTAATATAATTATTTTTATTTAGGAACTTTACAAGAGATACCTGACGTGAAAGAACTAATAGAAAGTTTTCATGGCAAACCGTAGGGGTAGTCGTGGCCGAGTTGTTCGTGTGACGGACTGGTAATCCAGTGTGGTGTCCCTGCATAGGTTCGAATCCAGTCGGTGACGATTCTTTTAGATTTTACGTGCAGTAAAGAGCAAGATCAACGTATACAAATAATAGGAATTTGAATACACATACCTTGGTTCTAATTCGCTACAATAAGATGTACAAGTGCAAGTCGGTGAAGATTTAATATAATTATTTTTATTTAGAAACTTTACAAGAGATACCTGACGTGAAAGAACTAATAGAAAGTTTTCATGCCAAACCGTAGGGGTAGTCGTGGCCGAGTTGTTAGTGTGACGGACTAGTAATCCAGTGTGGTGTCCCTGCATAGGTTCGAATCCAGTCGGTGACGATTCTTTTCGATTTTACGTGCAGTAAACAGCAAGATCAACGTATACAAATAATAGGAATTTGAATACACATACCTTGGTTCTAATTCGCTACAATAAGATGTACAAGTGCAAGTCGGTGAAGATTTAATATAATTATTTTTATTTAGAAACTTTACAAGAGATACCTGACGTGAAAGAACTAATAGAAAGTTTTCATGCCAAACCGTAGGGGTAGTCGTGGCCGAGTTGTTAGTGTGACTGACTAGTAATCCAGTGTGGTGTCCCTGCTATAGGTTCGAATCCAGTCGGTGACGATTCTTTTAGATTTTACGTGCAGTAAACAGCAAGATCAACGTATACAAATAATAGGAATTTGAATACACATACCTTGGTTCTAATTCGCTACAATAAGATGTACAAGTGCAAGTCGGTGAAGATTTAATATAATTATTTTTATTTAGAAACTTTACAAGAGATACCTGACGTGAAAGAACTAATAGAAAGTTTTCATGCCAAACCGTAGGGGTAGTCGTGGCCGAGTTGTTAGTGTGACTGACTAGTAATCCAGTGTGGTGTCCCTGCATAGGTTCGAATCTAGACGGTGACGATTCTTTTAGATTTTACGTGCAGTAAACAGCAAGATCAACGTATACAAATAATAGGAATTTGAATACACATACCTTGGTTCTAATTCGCTACAATAAGATGTACAAGTGCAAGTCGGTGAAGATTTAATATAATTATTTTTATTTAGAAACTTTACAAGAGATACCTGACGTGAAAGAACTAATAGAAAGTTTTCATGCCAAACCGTAGGGGTAGTCGTGGCCGAGTTGTTAGTGTGACGGACTAGTAATCCAGTGTGGTGTCCCTGCATAGGTTCGAATCCAGTCGGTGACGATTCTTTTCGATTTTACGTGCAGTAAATAGCAAGATCAACGTATACAAATAATAGGAATTTGAATACACATACCTTGGTTCTAATTCGCTACAATAAGATGTACAAGTGCAAGTCGGTGAAGATTTAATATAATTATTTTTATTTAGAAACTTTACAAGAGATACCTGACGTGAAAGAACTAATAGAAAGTTTTCATGCCAAACCGTAGGGGTAGTCGTGGCCGAGTTGTTAGTGTGACTGACTAGTAATCCAGTGTGGTGTCCCTGCATAGGTTCGAATCCAGTCGGTGACGATTCTTTTCGATTTTACGTGCAGTAAATAGCAAGATCAACGTATACAAATAATAGGAATTTGAATACACATACCTTGGTTCTAATTCGCTACAATAAGATGTACAAGTGCAAGTCGGTGAAGATTTAATATAATTATTTTTATTTAGAAACTTTACAAGAGATACCTGACGTGAAAGAACTAATAGAAAGTTTTCATGCCAAACCGTAGGGGTAGTCGTGGCCGAGTTGTTAGTGTG
The DNA here is from genome assembly GCA_963556195.1 of Sepiola atlantica. NCBI lineage: Eukaryota > Metazoa > Mollusca > Cephalopoda > Sepiida > Sepiolidae > Sepiola > Sepiola atlantica. The sequence goes on from OY744542.1 coordinate 53,382,678, forward strand.
ACTGACTAGTAATCCAGTGTGGTGTCCCTGCATAGGTTCGAATCCAGTCGGTGACGATTCTTTTCGATTTTACGTGCAGTAAACAGCAAGATCAACGTATACAAATAATAGGAATTTGAATACACATACCTTGGTTCTAATTCGCTACAATAAGATGTACAAGTGCAAGTCGGTGAAGATTTAATATAATTATTTTTATTTAGAAACTTTACAAGAGATACCTGACGTGAAAGAACTAATAGAAAGTTTTCATGCTAAACCGTAGGGGTAGTCGTGGCCGAGTTGTTAGTGTGACTGACTAGTAATCCAGTGTGGTGTCCCTGCATAGGTTCGAATCCAGTCGGTGACGATTCTTTTAGATTTTACGTGCAGTAAACAGCAAGATCAACGTATACAAATAATAGGAATTTGAATACACATACCTTGGTTCTAATTCGCTACAATAAGATGTACAAGTGCAAGTCGGTGAAGATTTAATATAAATATTTTTATTTAGAAACTTTACAAGAGATACCTGACGTGAAAGAACTAATAGAAAGTTTTCATGCCAAACCGTAGGGGTAGTCGTGGCCGAGTTGTTAGTGTGACTGACTAGTAATCCAGTGTGGTGTCCCTGCATAGGTTCGAATCTAGTCGGTGACGATTCTTTTAGATTTTACGTGCAGTAAACAGCAAGATCAACGTATACAAATAATAGGAATTTGAATACACATACCTTGGTTCTAATTCGCTACAATAAGATGTACAAGTGCAAGTCGGTGAAGATTTAATATAATTATTTTTATTTAGAAACTTTACAAGAGATACCTGACGTGAAAGAACTAATAGAAAGTTTTCATGCCAAACCGCAGGGGTAGTCGTGGCCGAGTTGTTAGTGTGACGGACTAGTAATCCAGTGTGGTGTCCCTGCATAGGTTCGAATCCAGTCGGTGACGATTCTTTTAGATTTTACGTGCAGTAAACAGCAAGATCAACGTATACAAATAATAGGAATTTGAATACACATACCTTGGTTCTAATTCGCTACAATAAGATGTACAAGTGCAAGTCGGTGAAGATTTAATATAATTATTTTTATTTAGAAACTTTACAAGAGATACCTGACGTGAAAGAACTAATAGAAAGTTTTCATGCCAAACCGTAGGGGTAGTCGTGGCCGAGTTGTTAGTGTGACTGACTAGTAATCCAGTGTGGTGTCCCTGCATAGGTTCGAATCTAGACGGTGACGATTCTTTTAGATTTTACGTGCAGTAAACAGCAAGATCAACGTATACAAATAATAGGAATTTGAATACACATACCTTGGTTCTAATTCGCTACAATAAGATGTACAAGTGCAAGTCGGTGAAGATTTAATATAATTATTTTTATTTAGAAACTTTACAAGAGATACCTGACGTGAAAGAACTAATAGAAAGTTTTCATGCCAAACCGTAGGGGTAGTCGTGGCCGAGTTGTTAGTGTGACGGACTAGTAATCCAGTGTGGTGTCCCTGCATAGGTTCGAATCCAGTCGGTGACGATTCTTTTCGATTTTACGTGCAGTAAATAGCAAGATCAACGTATACAAATAATAGGAATTTGAATACACATACCTTGGTTCTAATTCGCTACAATAAGATGTACAAGTGCAAGTCGGTGAAGATTTAATATAATTATTTTTATTTAGAAACTTTACAAGAGATACCTGACGTGAAAGAACTAATAGAAAGTTTTCATGCCAAACCGTAGGGGTAGTCGTGGCCGAGTTGTTAGTGTGACTGACTAGTAATCCAGTGTGGTGTCCCTGCATAGGTTCGAATCCAGTCGGTGACGATTCTTTTCGATTTTACGTGCAGTAAACAGCAAGATCAACGTATACAAATAATAGGAATTTGAATACACATACCTTGGTTCTAATTCGCTACAATAAGATGTACAAGTGCAAGTCGGTGAAGATTTAATATAATTATTTTTATTTAGAAACTTTACAAGAGATACCTGACGTGAAAGAACTAATAGAAAATTTTCATGCTAAACCGTAGGGGTAGTCGTGGCCGAGTTGTTAGTGTGACGGACTAGTAATCCAGTGTGGTGTCCCTGCATAGGTTCGAATCCAGTCGGTGACGATTCTTTTCGATTTTACGTGCAGTAAATAGCAAAATCAACGTATACAAATAATAGGAATTTGAATACACATACCTTGGTTCTAATTCGCTACAATAAGATGTACAAGTCGGTGAAGATTTAATATAATTATTTTCATTTAGAAACTTTACAAGAGATACCTGACGTGAAAGAACTAATAGAAAGTTTTCATGCCAAACCGTAGGGGTAGTCGTGGCCGAGTTGTTAGTGTGACTGACTAGTAATCCAGTGTGGTGTCCCTGCATAGGTTCGAATCTAGTCGGTGACGATTCTTTTAGATTTTACGTGCAGTAAACAGCAAGATCAACGTATACAAATAATAGGAATTTGAATACACATACCTTGGTTCTAATTCGCTACAATAAGATGTACAAGTGCAAGTCGGTGAAGATTTAATATAATTATTTTTATTTAGAAACTTTACAAGAGATACCTGACGTGAAAGAACTAATAGAAAGTTTTCATGCCAAACCGCAGGGGTAGTCGTGGCCGAGTTGTTAGTGTGACTGACTAGTAATCCAGTGTGGTGTCCCTGCATAGGTTCGAATCTAGTCGGTGACGATTCTTTTAGATTTTACGTGCAGTAAACAGCAAGATCAACGTATACAAATAATAGGAATTTGAATACACATACCTTGGTTCTAATTCGCTACAATAAGATGTACAAGTGCAAGTCGGTGAAGATTTAATATAATTATTTTTATTTAGAAACTTTACAAGAGATACCTGACGTGAAAGAACTAATAGAAAGTTTTCATGCCAAACCGTAGGGGTAGTCGTGGCCGAGTTGTTAGTGTGACGGACTAGTAATCCAGTGTGGTGTCCCTGCATAGGTTCGAATCCAGTCGGTGACGATTCTTTTCGATTTTACGTGCAGTAAACAGCAAGATCAACGTATACAAATAATAGGAATTTGAATACACATACCTTGGTTCTAATTCGCTACAATAAGATGTACAAGTGCAAGTCGGTGAAGATTTAATATAATTATTTTTATTTAGAAACTTTACAAGAGATACCTGACGTGAAAGAACTAATAGAAAGTTTTCATGCCAAACCGTAGGGGTAGTCGTGGCCGAGTTGTTAGTGTGACTGACTAGTAATCCAGTGTGGTGTCCCTGCTATAGGTTCGAATCCAGTCGGTGACGATTCTTTTAGATTTTACGTGCAGTAAACAGCAAGATCAACGTATACAAATAATAGGAATTTGAATACACATACCTTGGTTCTAATTCGCTACAATAAGATGTACAAGTGCAAGTCGGTGAAGATTTAATATAATTATTTTTATTTAGAAACTTTACAAGAGATACCTGACGTGAAAGAACTAATAGAAAGTTTTCATGCCAAACCGTAGGGGTAGTCGTGGCCGAGTTGTTAGTGTGACTGACTAGTAATCCAGTGTGGTGTCCCTGCATAGGTTCGAATCTAGACGGTGACGATTCTTTTAGATTTTACGTGCAGTAAACAGCAAGATCAACGTATACAAATAATAGGAATTTGAATACACATACCTTGGTTCTAATTCGCTACAATAAGATGTACAAGTGCAAGTCGGTGAAGATTTAATATAATTATTTTTATTTAGAAACTTTACAAGAGATACCTGACGTGAAAGAACTAATAGAAAGTTTTCATGCCAAACCGTAGGGGTAGTCGTGGCCGAGTTGTTAGTGTGACGGACTAGTAATCCAGTGTGGTGTCCCTGCATAGGTTCGAATCCAGTCGGTGACGATTCTTTTCGATTTTACGTGCAGTAAATAGCAAAATCAACGTATACAAATAATAGGAATTTGAATACACATACCTTGGTTCTAATTCGCTACAATAAGATGTACAAGTCGGTGAAGATTTAATATAATTATTTTCATTTAGAAACTTTACAAGAGATACCTGACGTGAAAGAACTAATAGAAAGTTTTCATGCCAAACCGTAGGGGTAGTCGTGGCCGAGTTGTTAGTGTGACTGACTAGTAATCCAGTGTGGTGTCCCTGCATAGGTTCGAATCTAGTCGGTGACGATTCTTTTAGATTTTACGTGCAGTAAACAGCAAGATCAACGTATACAAATAATAGGAATTTGAATACACATACCTTGGTTCTAATTCGCTACAATAAGATGTACAAGTGCAAGTCGGTGAAGATTTAATATAATTATTTTTATTTAGAAACTTTACAAGAGATACCTGACGTGAAAGAACTAATAGAAAGTTTTCATGCCAAACCGCAGGGGTAGTCGTGGCCGAGTTGTTAGTGTGACTGACTAGTAATCCAGTGTGGTGTCCCTGCATAGGTTCGAATCTAGTCGGTGACGATTCTTTTAGATTTTACGTGCAGTAAACAGCAAGATCAACGTATACAAATAATAGGAATTTGAATACACATACCTTGGTTCTAATTCGCTACAATAAGATGTACAAGTGCAAGTCGGTGAAGATTTAATATAATTATTTTTATTTAGAAACTTTACAAGAGATACCTGACGTGAAAGAACTAATAGAAAGTTTTCATGCCAAACCGTAGGGGTAGTCGTGGCCGAGTTGTTAGTGTGACGGACTAGTAATCCAGTGTGGTGTCCCTGCATAGGTTCGAATCCAGTCGGTGACGATTCTTTTCGATTTTACGTGCAGTAAACAGCAAGATCAACGTATACAAATAATAGGAATTTGAATACACATACCTTGGTTCTAATTCGCTACAATAAGATGTACAAGTGCAAGTCGGTGAAGATTTAATATAATTATTTTTATTTAGAAACTTTACAAGAGATACCTGACGTGAAAGAACTAATAGAAAGTTTTCATGCCAAACCGTAGGGGTAGTCGTGGCCGAGTTGTTAGTGTGACTGACTAGTAATCCAGTGTGGTGTCCCTGCTATAGGTTCGAATCCAGTCGGTGACGATTCTTTTAGATTTTACGTGCAGTAAACAGCAAGATCAACGTATACAAATAATAGGAATTTGAATACACATACCTTGGTTCTAATTCGCTACAATAAGATGTACAAGTGCAAGTCGGTGAAGATTTAATATAATTATTTTTATTTAGAAACTTTACAAGAGATACCTGACGTGAAAGAACTAATAGAAAGTTTTCATGCCAAACCGTAGGGGTAGTCGTGGCCGAGTTGTTAGTGTGACTGACTAGTAATCCAGTGTGGTGTCCCTGCATAGGTTCGAATCTAGACGGTGACGATTCTTTTAGATTTTACGTGCAGTAAACAGCAAGATCAACGTATACAAATAATAGGAATTTGAATACACATACCTTGGTTCTAATTCGCTACAATAAGATGTACAAGTGCAAGTCGGTGAAGATTTAATATAATTATTTTTATTTAGAAACTTTACAAGAGATACCTGACGTGAAAGAACTAATAGAAAGTTTTCATGCCAAACCGTAGGGGTAGTCGTGGCCGAGTTGTTAGTGTGACGGACTAGTAATCCAGTGTGGTGTCCCTGCATAGGTTCGAATCCAGTCGGTGACGATTCTTTTCGATTTTACGTGCAGTAAATAGCAAGATCAACGTATACAAATAATAGGAATTTGAATACACATACCTTGGTTCTAATTCGCTACAATAAGATGTACAAGTGCAAGTCGGTGAAGATTTAATATAATTATTTTTATTTAGAAACTTTACAAGAGATACCTGACGTGAAAGAACTAATAGAAAGTTTTCATGCCAAACCGTAGGGGTAGTCGTGGCCGAGTTGTTAGTGTGACTGACTAGTAATCCAGTGTGGTGTCCCTGCATAGGTTCGAATCCAGTCGGTGACGATTCTTTTCGATTTTACGTGCAGTAAACAGCAAGATCAACGTATACAAATAATAGGAATTTGAATACACATACCTTGGTTCTAATTCGCTACAATAAGATGTACAAGTGCAAGTCGGTGAAGATTTAATATAATTATTTTTATTTAGAAACTTTACAAGAGATACCTGACGTGAAAGAACTAATAGAAAGTTTTCATGCTAAACCGTAGGGGTAGTCGTGGCCGAGTTGTTAGTGTGACTGACTAGTAATCCAGTGTGGTGTCCCTGCATAGGTTCGAATCCAGTCGGTGACGATTCTTTTAGATTTTACGTGCAGTAAACAGCAAGATCAACGTATACAAATAATAGGAATTTGAATACACATACCTTGGTTCTAATTCGCTACAATAAGATGTACAAGTGCAAGTCGGTGAAGATTTAATATAAATATTTTTATTTAGAAACTTTACAAGAGATACCTGACGTGAAAGAACTAATAGAAAGTTTTCATGCCAAACCGTAGGGGTAGTCGTGGCCGAGTTGTTAGTGTGACTGACTAGTAATCCAGTGTGGTGTCCCTGCATAGGTTCGAATCTAGTCGGTGACGATTCTTTTAGATTTTACGTGCAGTAAACAGCAAGATCAACGTATACAAATAATAGGAATTTGAATACACATACCTTGGTTCTAATTCGCTACAATAAGATGTACAAGTGCAAGTCGGTGAAGATTTAATATAATTATTTTTATTTAGAAACTTTACAAGAGATACCTGACGTGAAAGAACTAATAGAAAGTTTTCATGCCAAACCGCAGGGGTAGTCGTGGCCGAGTTGTTAGTGTGACGGACTAGTAATCCAGTGTGGTGTCCCTGCATAGGTTCGAATCCAGTCGGTGACGATTCTTTTAGATTTTACGTGCAGTAAACAGCAAGATCAACGTATACAAATAATAGGAATTTGAATACACATACCTTGGTTCTAATTCGCTACAATAAGATGTACAAGTGCAAGTCGGTGAAGATTTAATATAATTATTTTTATTTAGAAACTTTACAAGAGATACCTGACGTGAAAGAACTAATAGAAAGTTTTCATGCCAAACCGTAGGGGTAGTCGTGGCCGAGTTGTTAGTGTGACTGACTAGTAATCCAGTGTGGTGTCCCTGCATAGGTTCGAATCTAGACGGTGACGATTCTTTTAGATTTTACGTGCAGTAAACAGCAAGATCAACGTATACAAATAATAGGAATTTGAATACACATACCTTGGTTCTAATTCGCTACAATAAGATGTACAAGTGCAAGTCGGTGAAGATTTAATATAATTATTTTTATTTAGAAACTTTACAAGAGATACCTGACGTGAAAGAACTAATAGAAAGTTTTCATGCCAAACCGTAGGGGTAGTCGTGGCCGAGTTGTTAGTGTGACGGACTAGTAATCCAGTGTGGTGTCCCTGCATAGGTTCGAATCCAGTCGGTGACGATTCTTTTCGATTTTACGTGCAGTAAATAGCAAGATCAACGTATACAAATAATAGGAATTTGAATACACATACCTTGGTTCTAATTCGCTACAATAAGATGTACAAGTGCAAGTCGGTGAAGATTTAATATAATTATTTTTATTTAGAAACTTTACAAGAGATACCTGACGTGAAAGAACTAATAGAAAGTTTTCATGCCAAACCGTAGGGGTAGTCGTGGCCGAGTTGTTAGTGTGACTGACTAGTAATCCAGTGTGGTGTCCCTGCATAGGTTCGAATCCAGTCGGTGACGATTCTTTTCGATTTTACGTGCAGTAAACAGCAAGATCAACGTATACAAATAATAGGAATTTGAATACACATACCTTGGTTCTAATTCGCTACAATAAGATGTACAAGTGCAAGTCGGTGAAGATTTAATATAATTATTTTTATTTAGAAACTTTACAAGAGATACCTGACGTGAAAGAACTAATAGAAAGTTTTCATGCTAAACCGTAGGGGTAGTCGTGGCCGAGTTGTTAGTGTGACTGACTAGTAATCCAGTGTGGTGTCCCTGCATAGGTTCGAATCCAGTCGGTGACGATTCTTTTAGATTTTACGTGCAGTAAACAGCAAGATCAACGTATACAAATAATAGGAATTTGAATACACATACCTTGGTTCTAATTCGCTACAATAAGATGTACAAGTGCAAGTCGGTGAAGATTTAATATAAATATTTTTATTTAGAAACTTTACAAGAGATACCTGACGTGAAAGAACTAATAGAAAGTTTTCATGCCAAACCGTAGGGGTAGTCGTGGCCGAGTTGTTAGTGTGACTGACTAGTAATCCAGTGTGGTGTCCCTGCATAGGTTCGAATCTAGTCGGTGACGATTCTTTTAGATTTTACGTGCAGTAAACAGCAAGATCAACGTATACAAATAATAGGAATTTGAATACACATACCTTGGTTCTAATTCGCTACAATAAGATGTACAAGTGCAAGTCGGTGAAGATTTAATATAATTATTTTTATTTAGAAACTTTACAAGAGATACCTGACGTGAAAGAACTAATAGAAAGTTTTCATGCCAAACCGCAGGGGTAGTCGTGGCCGAGTTGTTAGTGTGACTGACTAGTAATCCAGTGTGGTGTCCCTGCATAGGTTCGAATCTAGTCGGTGACGATTCTTTTAGATTTTACGTGCAGTAAACAGCAAGATCAACGTATACAAATAATAGGAATTTGAATACACATACCTTGGTTCTAATTCGCTACAATAAGATGTACAAGTGCAAGTCGGTGAAGATTTAATATAATTATTTTTATTTAGAAACTTTACAAGAGATACCTGACGTGAAAGAACTAATAGAAAGTTTTCATGCCAAACCGTAGGGGTAGTCGTGGCCGAGTTGTTAGTGTGACGGACTAGTAATCCAGTGTGGTGTCCCTGCATAGGTTCGAATCCAGTCGGTGACGATTCTTTTAGATTTTACGTGCAGTAAACAGCAAGATCAACGTATACAAATAATAGGAATTTGAATACACATACCTTGGTTCTAATTCGCTACAATAAGATGTACAAGTGCAAGTCGGTGAAGATTTAATATAATTATTTTTATTTAGAAACTTTACAAGAGATACCTGACGTGAAAGAACTAATAGAAAGTTTTCATGCCAAACCGTAGGGGTAGTCGTGGCCGAGGTGTTAGTGTGACGGACTAGTAATCCAGTGTGGTGTCCCTGCATAGGTTCGAATCCAGTCGGTGACGATTCTTTTCGATTTTACGTGCAGTAAATAGCAAGATCAACGTATACAAATAATAGGAATTTGAATACACATACCTTGGTTCTAATTCGCTACAATAAGATGTACAAGTGCAAGTCGGTGAAGATTTAATATAATTATTTTTATTTAGAAACTTTACAAGAGATACCTGACGTGAAAGAACTAATAGAAAGTTTTCATGCCAAACCGTAGGGGTAGTCGTGGCCGAGTTGTTAGTGTGACTGACTAGTAATCCAGTGTGGTGTCCCTGCATAGGTTCGAATCCAGTCGGTGACGATTCTTTTCGATTTTACGTGCAGTAAACAGCAAGATCAACGTATACAAATAATAGGAATTTGAATACACATACCTTGGTTCTAATTCGCTACAATAAGATGTACAAGTGCAAGTCGGTGAAGATTTAATATAATTATTTTTATTTAGAAACTTTACAAGAGATACCTGACGTGAAAGAACTAATAGAAAGTTTTCATGCTAAACCGTAGGGGTAGTCGTGGCCGAGTTGTTAGTGTGACTGACTAGTAATCCAGTGTGGTGTCCCTGCATAGGTTCGAATCCAGTCGGTGACGATTCTTTTAGATTTTACGTGCAGTAAACAGCAAGATCAACGTATACAAATAATAGGAATTTGAATACACATACCTTGGTTCTAATTCGCTACAATAAGATGTACAAGTGCAAGTCGGTGAAGATTTAATATAAATATTTTTATTTAGAAACTTTACAAGAGATACCTGACGTGAAAGAACTAATAGAAAGTTTTCATGCCAAACCGTAGGGGTAGTCGTGGCCGAGTTGTTAGTGTGACTGACTAGTAATCCAGTGTGGTGTCCCTGCATAGGTTCGAATCTAGTCGGTGACGATTCTTTTAGATTTTACGTGCAGTAAACAGCAAGATCAACGTATACAAATAATAGGAATTTGAATACACATACCTTGGTTCTAATTCGCTACAATAAGATGTACAAGTGCAAGTCGGTGAAGATTTAATATAATTATTTTTATTTAGAAACTTTACAAGAGATACCTGACGTGAAAGAACTAATAGAAAGTTTTCATGCCAAACCGCAGGGGTAGTCGTGGCCGAGTTGTTAGTGTGACTGACTAGTAATCCAGTGTGGTGTCCCTGCATAGGTTCGAATCTAGTCGGTGACGATTCTTTTAGATTTTACGTGCAGTAAACAGCAAGATCAACGTATACAAATAATAGGAATTTGAATACACATACCTTGGTTCTAATTCGCTACAATAAGATGTACAAGTGCAAGTCGGTGAAGATTTAATATAATTATTTTTATTTAGAAACTTTACAAGAGATACCTGACGTGAAAGAACTAATAGAAAGTTTTCATGCCAAACCGTAGGGGTAGTCGTGGCCGAGTTGTTAGTGTGACGGACTAGTAATCCAGTGTGGTGTCCCTGCATAGGTTCGAATCCAGTCGGTGACGATTCTTTTAGATTTTACGTGCAGTAAACAGCAAGATCAACGTATACAAATAATAGGAATTTGAATACACATACCTTGGTTCTAATTCGCTACAATAAGATGTACAAGTGCAAGTCGGTGAAGATTTAATATAATTATTTTTATTTAGAAACTTTACAAGAGATACCTGACGTGAAAGAACTAATAGAAAGTTTTCATGCCAAACCGTAGGGGTAGTCGTGGCCGAGGTGTTAGTGTGACGGACTAGTAATCCAGTGTGGTGTCCCTGCATAGGTTCGAATCCAGTCGGTGACGATTCTTTTAGATTTTACGTGCAGTAAATAGCAAGATCAACGTATACAAATAATAGGAATTTGAATACACATACCTTCGTTCTAATTCGCTACAATAAGATGTACAAGTGCAAGTCGGTGAAGATTTAATATAATTATGTTTATTTAGAAACTTTACAAGAGATACCTGACGTGAAAGAACTAATAGAAAGTTTTCATGGCAAACCGTAGGGGTAGTCGTGGCCGAGTTGTTAGTGTGACTGACTAGTAATCCAGTGTGGTGTCCCTGCATAGGTTCGAATCCAGTCGGTGACGATTCTTTTAGATTTTACGTGCAGTAAACAGCAAGATCAACGTATACAAATAATAGGAATTTGAATACACATACCTTGGTTCTAATTCGCTACAATAAGATGTACAAGTGCAAGTCGGTGAAGATTTAATATAAATATTTTTATTTAGAAACTTTACAAGAGATACCTGACGTGAAAGAACTAATAGAAAGTTTTCATGCCAAACCGTAGGGGTAGTCGTGGCCGAGTTGTTAGTGTGACTGACTAGTAATCCAGTGTGGTGTCCCTGCATAGGTTCGAATCTAGTCGGTGACGATTCTTTTAGATTTTACGTGCAGTAAACAGCAAGATCAACGTATACAAATAATAGGAATTTGAATACACATACCTTGGTTCTAATTCGCTACAATAAGATGTACAAGTGCAAGTCGGTGAAGATTTAATATAATTATTTTTATTTAGAAACTTTACAAGAGATACCTGACGTGAAAGAACTAATAGAAAGTTTTCATGCCAAACCGCAGGGGTAGTCGTGGCCGAGTTGTTAGTGTGACTGACTAGTAATCCAGTGTGGTGTCCCTGCATAGGTTCGAATCTAGTCGGTGACGATTCTTTTAGATTTTACGTGCAGTAAACAGCAAGATCAACGTATACAAATAATAGGAATTTGAATACACATACCTTGGTTCTAATTCGCTACAATAAGATGTACAAGTGCAAGTCGGTGAAGATTTAATATAATTATTTTTATTTAGAAACTTTACAAGAGATACCTGACGTGAAAGAACTAATAGAAAGTTTTCATGCCAAACCGTAGGGGTAGTCGTGGCCGAGTTGTTAGTGTGACGGACTAGTAATCCAGTGTGGTGTCCCTGCATAGGTTCGAATCCAGTCGGTGACGATTCTTTTAGATTTTACGTGCAGTAAACAGCAAGATCAACGTATACAAATAATAGGAATTTGAATACACATACCTTGGTTCTAATTCGCTACAATAAGATGTACAAGTGCAAGTCGGTGAAGATTTAATATAATTATTTTTATTTAGAAACTTTACAAGAGATACCTGACGTGAAAGAACTAATAGAAAGTTTTCATGCCAAACCGTAGGGGTAGTCGTGGCCGAGGTGTTAGTGTGACGGACTAGTAATCCAGTGTGGTGTCCCTGCATAGGTTCGAATCCAGTCGGTGACGATTCTTTTAGATTTTACGTGCAGTAAATAGCAAGATCAACGTATACAAATAATAGGAATTTGAATACACATACCTTCGTTCTAATTCGCTACAATAAGATGTACAAGTGCAAGTCGGTGAAGATTTAATATAATTATGTTTATTTAGAAACTTTACAAGAGATACCTGACGTGAAAGAACTAATAGAAAGTTTTCATGGCAAACCGTAGGGGTAGTCGTGGCCGAGTTGTTAGTGTGACTGACTAGTAATCCAGTGTGGTGTCCCTGCATAGGTTCGAATCCAGTCGGTGACGATTCTTTTAGATTTTACGTGCAGTAAATAGCAAGATCAACGTATACAAATAATAGGAATTTCAATACACATACCTTCGTTCTAATTCGCTACAATAAGATGTACAAGTGCAAGTCGGTGAAGATTTAATATAATTATTTTTATTTAGAAACTTTACAAGAGATACCTGACGTGAAAGAACTAATAGAAAGTTTTCATGCCAAACCGTAGGGGTAGTCGTGGCCGAGTTGTTAGTGTGACTGACTAGTAATCCAGTGTGGTGTCCCTGTATAGGTTCGAATATAGTCGGTGACGATTCTTTTAGATTTTACGTGCAGTAAACAGCAAGATCAACGTATACAAATAATAGGAATTTGAATACACATACCTTGGTTCTAATTCGCTACAATAAGATGTACAAGTGCAAGTCGGTGAAGATTTAATATAATTATTTTTATTTAGAAACTTTACAAGAGATACCTGACGTGAAAGAACTAATAGAAAGTTTTCATGCCAAACCGTAGGGGTAGTCGTGGCCGAGTTGTTAGTGTGACGGACTAGTAATCCAGTGTGGTGTCCCTGCATAGGTTCGAATCCAGTCGGTGACGATTCTTTTCGATTTTACGTGCAGTAAACAGCAAGATCAACGTATACAAATAATAGGAATTTGAATACACATACCTTGGTTCTAATTCGCTACAATAAGATGTACAAGTGCAAGTCGGTGAAGATTTAATATAATTATTTTTATTTAGAAACTTTACAAGAGATACCTGACGTGAAAGAACTAATAGAAAGTTTTCATGCCAAACCGTAGGGGTAGTCGTGGCCGAGTTGTTAGTGTGACGGACTAGTAATCCAGTGTGGTGTCCCTGCATAGGTTCGAATCCAGTCGGTGACGATTCTTTTCGATTTTACGTGCAGTAAATAGCAAGATCAACGTATACAAATAATAGGAATTTGAATACACATACCTTGGTTCTAATTCGCTACAATAAGATGTACAAGTGCAAGTCGGTGAAGATTTAATATAATTATTTTTATTTAGAAACTTTACAAGAGATACCTGACGTGAAAGAACTAATAGAAAGTTTTCATGCCAAACCGTAGGGGTAGTCGTGGCCGAGTTGTTAGTGTGACTGACTAGTAATCCAGTGTGGTGTCCCTGCATAGGTTCGAATCCGGTCGGTGACGTTTCTTTTAGATTTTACGTGCAGTAAACAGCAAGATCAACGTATACAAATAATAGGAATTTGAATACACATACCTTGGTTCTAATTCGCTACAATAAGATGTACAAGTGCAAGTCGGTGAAGATTTAATATAATTATTTTTATTTAGAAACTTTACAAGAGATACCTGACGTGAAAGAACTAATAGAAAGTTTTCATGACAAACCGAAGGGGTAGTCGTGGCCGAGTTGTTAGTGTGACTGACTAGTAATCCAGTGTGGTGTCCCTGCATAGGTTCGAATCTAGTCGGTGACGATTCTTTTAGATTTTACGTGCAGTAAACAGCAAGATCAACGTATACAAATAATAGGAATTTGAATACACATACCTTGGTTCTAATTCGCTACAATAAGATGTACAAGTGCAAGTCGGTGAAGATTTAATATAATTATTTTTATTTAGGAACTTTACAAGAGATACCTGACGTGAAAGAACTAATAGAAAGTTTTCATGGCAAACCGTAGGGGTAGTCGTGGCCGAGTTGTTCGTGTGACGGACTGGTAATCCAGTGTGGTGTCCCTGCATTGGTTCGAATCCAGTCGGTGACGATTCTTTTAGATTTTACGTGCAGTAAAGAGCAAGATCAACGTATACAAATAATAGGAATTTGAATACACATACCTTGGTTCTAATTCGCTACAGTAAGATGTGCAAGTCGGTGAAGATTTAATATAATTATTTTTATTTAGAAACTTTACAAGAGATACCTGACGTGAAAGAACTAATAGAAAGTTTTCATGCCAAACCGTAGGGGTAGTCGTGGCCGAGTTGTTAGTGTGACTGACTAGTAATCCAGTGTGGTGTCCCTGTATAGGTTCGAATATAGTCGGTGACGATTCTTTTAGATTTTACGTGCAGTAAACAGCAAGATCAACGTATACAAATAATAGGAATTTGAATACACATACCTTGGTTCTAATTCGCTACAATAAGATGTACAAGTGCAAGTCGGTGAAGATTTAATATAATTATTTTTATTTAGAAACTTTACAAGAGATACCTGACGTGAAAGAACTAATAGAAAGTTTTCATGCCAAACCGTAGGGGTAGTCGTGGCCGAGTTGTTAGTGTGACGGACTAGTAATCCAGTGTGGTGTCCCTGCATAGGTTCGAATCCAGTCGGTGACGATTCTTTTCGATTTTACGTGCAGTAAACAGCAAGATCAACGTATACAAATAATAGGAATTTGAATACACATACCTTGGTTCTAATTCGCTACAATAAGATGTACAAGTGCAAGTCGGTGAAGATTTAATATAATTATTTTTATTTAGAAACTTTACAAGAGATACCTGACGTGAAAGAACTAATAGAAAGTTTTCATGCCAAACCGTAGGGGTAGTCGTGGCCGAGTTGTTAGTGTGACGGACTAGTAATCCAGTGTGGTGTCCCTGCATAGGTTCGAATCCAGTCGGTGACGATTCTTTTCGATTTTACGTGCAGTAAATAGCAAGATCAACGTATACAAATAATAGGAATTTGAATACACATACCTTGGTTCTAATTCGCTACAATAAGATGTACAAGTGCAAGTCGGTGAAGATTTAATATAATTATTTTTATTTAGAAACTTTACAAGAGATACCTGACGTGAAAGAACTAATAGAAAGTTTTCATGCCAAACCGTAGGGGTAGTCGTGGCCGAGTTGTTAGTGTGACTGACTAGTAATCCAGTGTGGTGTCCCTGCATAGGTTCGAATCCGGTCGGTGACGTTTCTTTTAGATTTTACGTGCAGTAAACAGCAAGATCAACGTATACAAATAATAGGAATTTGAATACACATACCTTGGTTCTAATTCGCTACAATAAGATGTACAAGTGCAAGTCGGTGAAGATTTAATATAATTATTTTTATTTAGAAACTTTACAAGAGATACCTGACGTGAAAGAACTAATAGAAAGTTTTCATGCCAAACCGAAGGGGTAGTCGTGGCCGAGTTGTTAGTGTGACTGACTAGTAATCCAGTGTGGTGTCCCTGCATAGGTTCGAATCTAGTCGGTGACGATTCTTTTAGATTTTACGTGCAGTAAACAGCAAGATCAACGTATACAAATAATAGGAATTTGAATACACATACCTTGGTTCTAATTCGCTACAATAAGATGTACAAGTGCAAGTCGGTGAAGATTTAATATAATTATTTTTATTTAGGAACTTTACAAGAGATACCTGACGTGAAAGAACTAATAGAAAGTTTTCATGGCAAACCGTAGGGGTAGTCGTGGCCGAGTTGTTCGTGTGACGGACTGGTAATCCAGTGTGGTGTCCCTGCATTGGTTCGAATCCAGTCGGTGACGATTCTTTTAGATTTTACGTGCAGTAAACAGCAAGATCAACGTATACAAATAATAGGAATTTGAATACACATACCTTGGTTCTAATTCGCTACAATAAGATGTACAAGTGCAAGTCGGTGAAGATTTAATATAATTATTTTTATTTAGAAACTTTACAAGAGATACCTGACGTGAAAGAACTAATAGAAAGTTTTCATGCCAAACCGTAGGGGTAGTCGTGGCCGAGTTGTTAGTGTGACTGACTAGTAATCCAGTGTGGTGTCCCTGCATAGGTTCGAATCTAGTCGGTGACGATTCTTTTAGATTTTACGTGCAGTAAACAGCAAGATCAACGTATACAAATAATAGGAATTTGAATACACATACCTTGGTTCTAATTCGCTACAATAAGATGTACAAGTGCAAGTCGGTGAAGATTTAATATAATTATTTTTATTTAGAAACTTTACAAGAGATACCTGACGTGAAAGAACTAATAGAAAGTTTTCATGCCAAACCGCAGGGGTAGTCGTGGCCGAGTTGTTAGTGTGACTGACTAGTAATCCAGTGTGGTGTCCCTGCATAGGTTCGAATCTAGTCGGTGACGATTCTTTTAGATTTTACGTGCAGTAAACAGCAAGATCAACGTATACAAATAATAGGAATTTGAATACACATACCTTGGTTCTAATTCGCTACAATAAGATGTACAAGTGCAAGTCGGTGAAGATTTAATATAATTATTTTTATTTAGAAACTTTACAAGAGATACCTGACGTGAAAGAACTAATAGAAAGTTTTCATGCCAAACCGTAGGGGTAGTCGTGGCCGAGTTGTTAGTGTGACGGACTAGTAATCCAGTGTGGTGTCCCTGCATAGGTTCGAATCCAGTCGGTGACGATTCTTTTCGATTTTACGTGCAGTAAACAGCAAGATCAACGTATACAAATAATAGGAATTTGAATACACATACCTTGGTTCTAATTCGCTACAATAAGATGTACAAGTGCAAGTCGGTGAAGATTTAATATAATTATTTTTATTTAGAAACTTTACAAGAGATACCTGACGTGAAAGAACTAATAGAAAGTTTTCATGCCAAACCGCAGGGGTAGTCGTGGCCGAGTTGTTAGTGTGACTGACTAGTAATCCAGTGTGGTGTCCCTGCATAGGTTCGAATCTAGACGGTGACGATTCTTTTAGATTTTACGTGCAGTAAACAGCAAGATCAACGTATACAAATAATAGGAATTTGAATACACATACCTTGGTTCTAATTCGCTACAATAAGATGTACAAGTGCAAGTCGGTGAAGATTTAATATAATTATTTTTATTTAGAAACTTTACAAGAGATACCTGACGTGAAAGAACTAATAGAAAGTTTTCATGCCAAACCGTAGGGGTAGTCGTGGCCGAGTTGTTAGTGTGACGGACTAGTAATCCAGTGTGGTGTCCCTGCATAGGTTCGAATCCAGTCGGTGACGATTCTTTTCGATTTTACGTGCAGTAAATAGCAAGATCAACGTATACAAATAATAGGAATTTGAATACACATACCTTGGTTCTAATTCGCTACAATAAGATGTACAAGTGCAAGTCGGTGAAGATTTAATATAATTATTTTTATTTAGAAACTTTACAAGAGATACCTGACGTGAAAGAACTAATAGAAAGTTTTCATGCCAAACCGTAGGGGTAGTCGTGGCCGAGTTGTTAGTGTGACTGACTAGTAATCCAGTGTGGTGTCCCTGCATAGGTTCGAATCCAGTCGGTGACGATTCTTTTCGATTTTACGTGCAGTAAACAGCAAGATCAACGTATACAAATAATAGGAATTTGAATACACATACCTTGGTTCTAATTCGCTACAATAAGATGTACAAGTGCAAGTCGGTGAAGATTTAATATAATTATTTTTATTTAGAAACTTTACAAGAGATACCTGACGTGAAAGAACTAATAGAAAGTTTTCATGCTAAACCGTAGGGGTAGTCGTGGCCGAGTTGTTAGTGTGACTGACTAGTAATCCAGTGTGGTGTCCCTGCATAGGTTCGAATCCAGTCGGTGACGATTCTTTTAGATTTTACGTGCAGTAAACAGCAAGATCAACGTATACAAATAATAGGAATTTGAATACACATACCTTGGTTCTAATTCGCTACAATAAGATGTACAAGTGCAAGTCGGTGAAGATTTAATATAAATATTTTTATTTAGAAACTTTACAAGAGATACCTGACGTGAAAGAACTAATAGAAAGTTTTCATGCCAAACCGTAGGGGTAGTCGTGGCCGAGTTGTTAGTGTGACTGACTAGTAATCCAGTGTGGTGTCCCTGCATAGGTTCGAATCTAGTCGGTGACGATTCTTTTAGATTTTACGTGCAGTAAACAGCAAGATCAACGTATACAAATAATAGGAATTTGAATACACATACCTTGGTTCTAATTCGCTACAATAAGATGTACAAGTGCAAGTCGGTGAAGATTTAATATAATTATTTTTATTTAGGAACTTTACAAGAGATACCTGACGTGAAAGAACTAATAGAAAGTTTTCATGGCAAACCGTAGGGGTAGTCGTGGCCGAGTTGTTCGTGTGACGGACTGGTAATCCAGTGTGGTGTCCCTGCATTGGTTCGAATCCAGTCGGTGACGATTCTTTTAGATTTTACGTGCAGTAAACAGCAAGATCAACGTATACAAATAATAGGAATTTGAATACACATACCTTGGTTCTAATTCGCTACAATAAGATGTACAAGTGCAAGTCGGTGAAGATTTAATATAATTATTTTTATTTAGAAACTTTACAAGAGATACCTGACGTGAAAGAACTAATAGAAAGTTTTCATGCCAAACCGTAGGGGTAGTCGTGGCCGAGTTGTTAGTGTGACTGACTAGTAATCCAGTGTGGTGTCCCTGCATAGGTTCGAATCTAGTCGGTGACGATTCTTTTAGATTTTACGTGCAGTAAACAGCAAGATCAACGTATACAAATAATAGGAATTTGAATACACATACCTTGGTTCTAATTCGCTACAATAAGATGTACAAGTGCAAGTCGGTGAAGATTTAATATAATTATTTTTATTTAGAAACTTTACAAGAGATACCTGACGTGAAAGAACTAATAGAAAGTTTTCATGCCAAACCGCAGGGGTAGTCGTGGCCGAGTTGTTAGTGTGACTGACTAGTAATCCAGTGTGGTGTCCCTGCATAGGTTCGAATCTAGTCGGTGACGATTCTTTTAGATTTTACGTGCAGTAAACAGCAAGATCAACGTATACAAATAATAGGAATTTGAATACACATACCTTGGTTCTAATTCGCTACAATAAGATGTACAAGTGCAAGTCGGTGAAGATTTAATATAATTATTTTTATTTAGAAACTTTACAAGAGATACCTGACGTGAAAGAACTAATAGAAAGTTTTCATGCCAAACCGTAGGGGTAGTCGTGGCCGAGTTGTTAGTGTGACGGACTAGTAATCCAGTGTGGTGTCCCTGCATAGGTTCGAATCCAGTCGGTGACGATTCTTTTCGATTTTACGTGCAGTAAACAGCAAGATCAACGTATACAAATAATAGGAATTTGAATACACATACCTTGGTTCTAATTCGCTACAATAAGATGTACAAGTGCAAGTCGGTGAAGATTTAATATAATTATTTTTATTTAGAAACTTTACAAGAGATACCTGACGTGAAAGAACTAATAGAAAGTTTTCATGCCAAACCGCAGGGGTAGTCGTGGCCGAGTTGTTAGTGTGACTGACTAGTAATCCAGTGTGGTGTCCCTGCATAGGTTCGAATCTAGACGGTGACGATTCTTTTAGATTTTACGTGCAGTAAACAGCAAGATCAACGTATACAAATAATAGGAATTTGAATACACATACCTTGGTTCTAATTCGCTACAATAAGATGTACAAGTGCAAGTCGGTGAAGATTTAATATAATTATTTTTATTTAGAAACTTTACAAGAGATACCTGACGTGAAAGAACTAATAGAAAGTTTTCATGCCAAACCGTAGGGGTAGTCGTGGCCGAGTTGTTAGTGTGACGGACTAGTAATCCAGTGTGGTGTCCCTGCATAGGTTCGAATCCAGTCGGTGACGATTCTTTTCGATTTTACGTGCAGTAAATAGCAAGATCAACGTATACAAATAATAGGAATTTGAATACACATACCTTGGTTCTAATTCGCTACAATAAGATGTACAAGTGCAAGTCGGTGAAGATTTAATATAATTATTTTTATTTAGAAACTTTACAAGAGATACCTGACGTGAAAGAACTAATAGAAAGTTTTCATGCCAAACCGTAGGGGTAGTCGTGGCCGAGTTGTTAGTGTGACTGACTAGTAATCCAGTGTGGTGTCCCTGCATAGGTTCGAATCCAGTCGGTGACGATTCTTTTCGATTTTACGTGCAGTAAACAGCAAGATCAACGTATACAAATAATAGGAATTTGAATACACATACCTTGGTTCTAATTCGCTACAATAAGATGTACAAGTGCAAGTCGGTGAAGATTTAATATAATTATTTTTATTTAGAAACTTTACAAGAGATACCTGACGTGAAAGAACTAATAGAAAGTTTTCATGCTAAACCGTAGGGGTAGTCGTGGCCGAGTTGTTAGTGTGACTGACTAGTAATCCAGTGTGGTGTCCCTGCATAGGTTCGAATCCAGTCGGTGACGATTCTTTTAGATTTTACGTGCAGTAAACAGCAAGATCAACGTATACAAATAATAGGAATTTGAATACACATACCTTGGTTCTAATTCGCTACAATAAGATGTACAAGTGCAAGTCGGTGAAGATTTAATATAAATATTTTTATTTAGAAACTTTACAAGAGATACCTGACGTGAAAGAACTAATAGAAAGTTTTCATGCCAAACCGTAGGGGTAGTCGTGGCCGAGTTGTTAGTGTGACTGACTAGTAATCCAGTGTGGTGTCCCTGCATAGGTTCGAATCTAGTCGGTGACGATTCTTTTAGATTTTACGTGCAGTAAACAGCAAGATCAACGTATACAAATAATAGGAATTTGAATACACATACCTTGGTTCTAATTCGCTACAATAAGATGTACAAGTGCAAGTCGGTGAAGATTTAATATAATTATTTTTATTTAGAAACTTTACAAGAGATACCTGACGTGAAAGAACTAATAGAAAGTTTTCATGCCAAACCGCAGGGGTAGTCGTGGCCGAGTTGTTAGTGTGACTGACTAGTAATCCAGTGTGGTGTCCCTGCATAGGTTCGAATCTAGTCGGTGACGATTCTTTTAGATTTTACGTGCAGTAAACAGCAAGATCAACGTATACAAATAATAGGAATTTGAATACACATACCTTGGTTCTAATTCGCTACAATAAGATGTACAAGTGCAAGTCGGTGAAGATTTAATATAATTATTTTTATTTAGAAACTTTACAAGAGATACCTGACGTGAAAGAACTAATAGAAAGTTTTCATGCCAAACCGTAGGGGTAGTCGTGGCCGAGTTGTTAGTGTGACGGACTAGTAATCCAGTGTGGTGTCCCTGCATAGGTTCGAATCCAGTCGGTGACGATTCTTTTAGATTTTACGTGCAGTAAACAGCAAGATCAACGTATACAAATAATAGGAATTTGAATACACATACCTTGGTTCTAATTCGCTACAATAAGATGTACAAGTGCAAGTCGGTGAAGATTTAATATAATTATTTTTATTTAGAAACTTTACAAGAGATACCTGACGTGAAAGAACTAATAGAAAGTTTTCATGCCAAACCGTAGGGGTAGTCGTGGCCGAGTTGTTAGTGTGACTGACTAGTAATCCAGTGTGGTGTCCCTGTATAGGTTCGAATCTAGTCGGTGACGATTCTTTTAGATTTTACGTGCAGTAAACAGCAAGATCAACGTATACAAATAATAGGAATTTGAATACACATACCTTGGTTCTAATTCGCTACAATAAGATGTACAAGTGCAAGTCGGTGAAGATTTAATATAATTATTTTTATTTAGAAACTTTACAAGAGATACCTGACGTGAAAGAACTAATAGAAAGTTTTCATGCCAAACCGTAGGGGTAGTCGTGGCCGAGTTGTTAGTGTGACGGACTAGTAATCCAGTGTGGTGTCCCTGCATAGGTTCGAATCCAGTCGGTGACGATTCTTTTAGATTTTACGTGCAGTAAACAGCAAGATCAACGTATACAAATAATAGGAATTTGAATACACATACCTTGGTTCTAATTCGCTACAATAAGATGTACAAGTGCAAGTCGGTGAAGATTTAATATAATTATTTTTATTTAGAAACTTTACAAGAGATACCTGACGTGAAAGAACTAATAGAAAGTTTTCATGCCAAACCGTAGGGGTAGTCGTGGCCGAGTTGTTAGTGTGACGGACTAGTAATCCAGTGTGGTGTCCCTGCATAGGTTCGAATCCAGTCGGTGACGATTCTTTTAGATTTTACGTGCAGTAAACAGCAAGATCAACGTATACAAATAATAGGAATTTGAATACACATACCTTGGTTCTAATTCGCTACAATAAGATGTACAAGTGCAAGTCGGTGAAGATTTAATATAATTATTTTTATTTAGAAACTTTACAAGAGATACCTGACGTGAAAGAACTAATAGAAAGTTTTCATGCCAAACCGTAGGGGTAGTCGTGGCCGAGTTGTTAGTGTGACTGACTAGTAATCCAGTGTGGTGTCCCTGTATAGGTTCGAATCTAGTCGGTGACGATTCTTTTAGATTTTACGTGCAGTAAACAGCAAGATCAACGTATACAAATAATAGGAATTTGAATACACATACCTTGGTTCTAATTCGCTACAATAAGATGTACAAGTGCAAGTCGGTGAAGATTTAATATAATTATTTTTATTTAGAAACTTTACAAGAGATACCTGACGTGAAAGAACTAATAGAAAGTTTTCATGCCAAACCGTAGGGGTAGTCGTGGCCGAGTTGTTAGTGTGACGGACTAGTAATCCAGTGTGGTGTCCCTGCATAGGTTCGAATCCAGTCGGTGACGATTCTTTTAGATTTTACGTGCAGTAAACAGCAAGATCAACGTATACAAATAATAGGAATTTGAATACACATACCTTGGTTCTAATTCGCTACAATAAGATGTACAAGTGCAAGTCGGTGAAGATTTAATATAATTATTTTTATTTAGAAACTTTACAAGAGATACCTGACGTGAAAGAACTAATAGAAAGTTTTCATGCCAAACCGTAGGGGTAGTCGTGGCCGAGTTGTTAGTGTGACTGACTAGTAATCCAGTGTGGTGTCCCTGTATAGGTTCGAATATAGTCGGTGACGATTCTTTTAGATTTTACGTGCAGTAAACAGCAAGATCAACGTATACAAATAATAGGAATTTGAATACACATACCTTGGTTCTAATTCGCTACAATAAGATGTACAAGTGCAAGTCGGTGAAGATTTAATATAATTATTTTTATTTAGAAACTTTACAAGAGATACCTGACGTGAAAGAACTAATAGAAAGTTTTCATGCCAAACCGTAGGGGTAGTCGTGGCCGAGTTGTTAGTGTGACGGACTAGTAATCCAGTGTGGTGTCCCTGCATAGGTTCGAATCCAGTCGGTGACGATTCTTTTAGATTTTACGTGCAGTAAATAGCAAGATCAACGTATACAAATAATAGGAATTTGAATACACATACCTTCGTTCTAATTCGCTACAATAAGATGTACAAGTGCAAGTCGGTGAAGATTTAATATAATTATTTTTATTTAGAAACTTTACAAGAGATACCTGACGTGAAAGAACTAATAGAAAGTTTTCATGCCAAACCGTAGGGGTAGTCGTGGCCGAGTTGTTAGTGTGACTGACTAGTAATCCAGTGTGGTGTCCCTGCATAGGTTCGAATCCAGTCGGTGACGATTCTTTTAGAATTTACGTGCAGTAAACAGCAAGATCAACGTATACAAATAATAGGAATTTGAATACACATACCTTGGTTCTAATTCGCTACAATAAGATGTACAAGTGCAAGTCGGTGAAGATTTAATATAATTATTTTTATTTAGAAACTTTACAAGAGATACCTGACGTGAAAGAACTAATAGAAAGTTTTCATGCCAAACCGTAGGGGTAGTCGTGGCCGAGTTGTTAGTGTGACTGACTAGTAATCCAGTGTGGTGTCCCTGCATAGGTTCGAATCCAGTCGGTGACGATTCTTTTAGATTTTACGTGCAGTAAACAGCAAGATCAACGTATACAAATAATAGGAATTTGAATACACATACCTTGGTTCTAATTCGCTACAATAAGATGTACAAGTGCAAGTCGGTGAAGATTTAATATAATTATTTTTATTTAGAAACTTTACAAGAGATACCTGACGTGAAAGAACTAATAGAAAGTTTTCATGCCAAACCGTAGGGGTAGTCGTGGCCGAGTTGTTAGTGTGACTGACTAGTAATCCAGTGTGGTGTCCCTGTATAGGTTCGAATCTAGTCGGTGACGATTCTTTTAGATTTTACGTGCAGTAAACAGCAAGATCAACGTATACAAATAGTAGGAATTTGAATACACATACCTTGGTTCTAATTCGCTACAATAAGATGTACAAGTGCAAGTCGGTGAAGATTTAATATAATTATTTTTATTTAGAAACTTTACAAGAGATACCTGACGTGAAAGAACTAATAGAAAGTTTTCATGCCAAACCGTAGAGGTAGTCGTGGCCGAGTTGTTAGTGTGACTGACTAGTAATCCAGTGTGGTGTCCCTGTATAGGTTCGAATCTAGTCGGTGACGATTCTTTTAGATTGTACGTGCAGTAAACAGCAAGATCAACGTATACAAATAATAGGAATTTGAATACACATACCTTGGTTCTAATTCGCTACAATAAGATGTACAAGTGCAAGTCGGTGAAGATTTAATATAATTATTTTTATTTAGAAACTTTACAAGAGATACCTGACGTGAAAGAACTAATAGAAAGTTTTCATGCCAAACCGTAGGGGTAGTCGTGGCCGAGTTGTTAGTGTGACGGACTAGTAATCCAGTGTGGTGTCCCTGCATAGGTTCGAATCCAGTCGGTGACGATTCTTTTAGATTTTACGTGCAGTAAATAGCAAGATCAACGTATACAAATAATAGGAATTTGAATACACATACCTTCGTTCTAATTCGCTACAATAAGATGTACAAGTGCAAGTCGGTGAAGATTTAATATAATTATTTTTATTTAGAAACTTTACAAGAGATACCTGACGTGAAAGAACTAATAGAAAGTTTTCATGCCAAACCGTAGGGGTAGTCGTGGCCGAGTTGTTAGTGTGACTGACTAGTAATCCAGTGTGGTGTCCCTGCATAGGTTCGAATCCAGTCGGTGACGATTCTTTTAGATTTTACGTGCAGTAAACAGCAAGATCAACGTATACAAATAATAGGAATTTGAATACACATACCTTGGTTCTAATTCGCTACAATAAGATGTACAAGTGCAAGTCGGTGAAGATTTAATATAATTATTTTTATTTAGAAACTTTACAAGAGATACCTGACGTGAAAGAACTAATAGAAAGTTTTCATGCCAAACCGTAGGGGTAGTCGTGGCCGAGTTGTTAGTGTGACTGACTAGTAATCCAGTGTGGTGTCCCTGCATAGGTTCGAATCCAGTCGGTGACGATTCTTTTAGATTTTACGTGCAGTAAACAGCAAGATCAACGTATACAAATAATAGGAATTTGAATACACATACCTTGGTTCTAATTCGCTACAATAAGATGTACAAGTGCAAGTCGGTGAAGATTTAATATAATTATTTTTATTTAGAAACTTTACAAGAGATACCTGACGTGAAAGAACTAATAGAAAGTTTTCATGCCAAACCGTAGAGGTAGTCGTGGCCGAGTTGTTAGTGTGACTGACTAGTAATCCAGTGTGGTGTCCCTGTATAGGTTCGAATTTAGTCGGTGACGATTCTTTTAGATTTTACGTGCAGTAAACAGCAAGATCAACGTATACAAATAATAGGAATTTGAATACACATACCTTGGTTCTAATTCGCTACAATAAGATGTACAAGTGCAAGTCGGTGAAGATTTAATATAATTATTTTTATTTAGAAACTTTACAAGAGATACCTGACGTGAAAGAACTAATAGAAAGTTTTCATGCCAAACCGTAGGGGTAGTCGTGGCCGAGTTGTTAGTGTGACGGACTAGTAATCCAGTGTGGTGTCCCTGCATAGGTTCGAATCCAGTCGGTGACGATTCTTTTAGATTTTACGTGCAGTAAATAGCAAGATCAACGTATACAAATAATAGGAATTTGAATACACATACCTTGGTTCTAATTCGCTACAATAAGATGTACAAGTGCAAGTCGGTGAAGATTTAATATAATTATTTTTATTTAGAAACTTTACAAGAGATACCTGACGTGAAAGAACTAATAGAAAGTTTTCATGCCAAACCGTAGGGGTAGTCGTGGCCGAGTTGTTAGTGTGACTGACTAGTAATCCAGTGTGGTGTCCCTTCATAGGTTCGAATCCAGTCGGTGACGATTCTTTTAGATTTTACGTGCAGTAAACAGCAAGATCAACGTATACAAATAATAGGAATTTGAATACACATACCTTGGTTCTAATTCGCTACAATAAGATGTACAAGTGCAAGTCGGTGAAGATTTAATATAATTATTTTTATTTAGAAACTTTACAAGAGATACCTGACGTGAAAGAACTAATAGAAAGTTTTCATGCCAAACCGTAGGGGTAGTCGTGGCCGAGTTGTTAGTGTGACTGACTAGTAATCCAGTGTGGTGTCCCTGTATAGGTTCGAATCTAGTCGGTGACGATTCTTTTAGATTTTACGTGCAGTAAACAGCAAGATCAACGTATACAAATAATAGGAATTTGAATACACATACCTTGGTTCTAATTCGCTACAATAAGATGTACAAGTGCAAGTCGGTGAAGATTTAATATAATTATTTTTATTTAGAAACTTTACAAGAGATACCTGACGTGAAAGAACTAATAGAAAGTTTTCATGCCAAACCGTAGAGGTAGTCGTGGCCGAGTTGTTAGTGTGACTGACTAGTAATCCAGTGTGGTGTCCCTGTATAGGTTCGAATCTAGTCGGTGACGATTCTTTTAGATTGTACGTGCAGTAAACAGCAAGATCAACGTATACAAATAATAGGAATTTGAATACACATACCTTGGTTCTAATTCGCTACAATAAGATGTACAAGTGCAAGTCGGTGAAGATTTAATATAATTATTTTTATTTAGAAACTTTACAAGAGATACCTGACGTGAAAGAACTAATAGAAAGTTTTCATGCCAAACCGTAGGGGTAGTCGTGGCCGAGTTGTTAGTGTGACGGACTAGTAATCCAGTGTGGTGTCCCTGCATAGGTTCGAATCCAGTCGGTGACGATTCTTTTAGATTTTACGTGCAGTAAATAGCAAGATCAACGTATACAAATAATAGGAATTTGAATACACATACCTTGGTTCTAATTCGCTACAATAAGATGTACAAGTGCAAGTCGGTGAAGATTTAATATAATTATTTTTATTTAGAAACTTTACAAGAGATACCTGACGTGAAAGAACTAATAGAAAGTTTTCATGCCAAACCGTAGGGGTAGTCGTGGCCGAGTTGTTAGTGTGACTGACTAGTAATCCAGTGTGGTGTCCCTGCATAGGTTCGAATCCAGTCGGTGACGATTCTTTTAGATTTTACGTGCAGTAAACAGCAAGATCAACGTATACAAATAATAGGAATTTGAATACACATACCTTGGTTCTAATTCGCTACAATAAGATGTACAAGTGCAAGTCGGTGAAGATTTAATATAATTATTTTTATTTAGAAACTTTACAAGAGATACCTGACGTGAAAGAACTAATAGAAAGTTTTCATGCCAAACCGTAGGGGTAGTCGTGGCCGAGTTGTTAGTGTGACTGACTAGTAATCCAGTGTGGTGTCCCTTCATAGGTTCGAATCCAGTCGGTGACGATTCTTTTAGATTTTACGTGCAGTAAACAGCAAGATCAACGTATACAAATAATAGGAATTTGAATACACATACCTTGGTTCTAATTCGCTACAATAAGATGTACAAGTGCAAGTCGGTGAAGATTTAATATAATTATTTTTATTTAGAAACTTTACAAGAGATACCTGACGTGAAAGAACTAATAGAAAGTTTTCATGCCAAACCGTAGGGGTAGTCGTGGCCGAGTTGTTAGTGTGACTGACTAGTAATCCAGTGTGGTGTCCCTTCATAGGTTCGAATTCAGTCGGTGACGATTCTTTTAGATTTTACGTGCAGTAAACAGCAAGATCAACGTATACAAATAATAGGAATTTGAATACACATACCTTGGTTCTAATTCGCTACAATAAGATGTACAAGTGCAAGTCGGTGAAGATTTAATATAATTATTTTTATTTAGAAACTTTACAAGAGATACCTGACGTGAAAGAACTAATAGAAAGTTTTCATGCCAAACCGTAGGGGTAGTCGTGGCCGAGTTGTTAGTGTGACTGACTAGTAATCCAGTGTGGTGTCCCTGTATAGGTTCGAATCTAGTCGGTGACGATTCTTTTAGATTTTACGTGCAGTAAACAGCAAGATCAACGTATACAAATAATAGGAATTTGAATACACATACCTTGGTTCTAATTCGCTACAATAAGATGTACAAGTGCAAGTCGGTGAAGATTTAATATAATTATTTTTATTTAGAAACTTTACAAGAGATACCTGACGTGAAAGAACTAATAGAAAGTTTTCATGCCAAACCGTAGAGGTAGTCGTGGCCGAGTTGTTAGTGTGACTGACTAGTAATCCAGTGTGGTGTCCCTGTATAGGTTCGAATCTAGTCGGTGACGATTCTTTTAGATTGTACGTGCAGTAAACAGCAAGATCAACGTATACAAATAATAGGAATTTGAATACACATACCTTGGTTCTAATTCGCTACAATAAGATGTACAAGTGCAAGTCGGTGAAGATTTAATATAATTATTTTTATTTAGAAACTTTACAAGAGATACCTGACGTGAAAGAACTAATAGAAAGTTTTCATGCCAAACCGTAGGGGTAGTCGTGGCCGAGTTGTTAGTGTGACGGACTAGTAATCCAGTGTGGTGTCCCTGCATAGGTTCGAATCCAGTCGGTGACGATTCTTTTAGATTTTACGTGCAGTAAATAGCAAGATCAACGTATACAAATAATAGGAATTTGAATACACATACCTTCGTTCTAATTCGCTACAATAAGATGTACAAGTGCAAGTCGGTGAAGATTTAATATAATTATTTTTATTTAGAAACTTTACAAGAGATACCTGACGTGAAAGAACTAATAGAAAGTTTTCATGCCAAACCGTAGGGGTAGTCGTGGCCGAGTTGTTAGTGTGACTGACTAGTAATCCAGTGTGGTGTCCCTGCATAGGTTCGAATCCAGTCGGTGACGATTCTTTTAGATTTTACGTGCAGTAAACAGCAAGATCAACGTATACAAATAATAGGAATTTGAATACACATACCTTGGTTCTAATTCGCTACAATAAGATGTACAAGTGCAAGTCGGTGAAGATTTAATATAATTATTTTTATTTAGAAACTTTACAAGAGATACCTGACGTGAAAGAACTAATAGAAAGTTTTCATGCCAAACCGTAGGGGTAGTCGTGGCCGAGTTGTTAGTGTGACTGACTAGTAATCCAGTGTGGTGTCCCTTCATAGGTTCGAATCCAGTCGGTGACGATTCTTTTAGATTTTACGTGCAGTAAACAGCAAGATCAACGTATACAAATAATAGGAATTTGAATACACATACCTTGGTTCTAATTCGCTACAATAAGATGTACAAGTGCAAGTCGGTGAAGATTTAATATAATTATTTTTATTTAGAAACTTTACAAGAGATACCTGACGTGAAAGAACTAATAGAAAGTTTTCATGCCAAACTGTAGGGGTAGTCGTGGCCGAGTTGTTAGTGTGACTGACTAGTAATCCAGTGTGGTGTCCCTGTATAGGTTCGAATCTAGTCGGTGACGATTCTTTTAGATTTTACGTGCAGTAAACAGCAAGATCAACGTATACAAATAATAGGAATTTGAATACACATACCTTGGTTCTAATTCGCTACAATAAGATGTACAAGTGCAAGTCGGTGAAGATTTAATATAATTATTTTTATTTAGAAACTTTACAAGAGATACCTGACGTGAAAGAACTAATAGAAAGTTTTCATGCCAAACCGTAGAGGTAGTCGTGGCCGAGTTGTTAGTGTGACTGACTAGTAATCCAGTGTGGTGTCCCTGTATAGGTTCGAATCTAGTCGGTGACGATTCTTTTAGATTGTACGTGCAGTAAACAGCAAGATCAACGTATACAAATAATAGGAATTTGAATACACATACCTTGGTTCTAATTCGCTACAATAAGATGTACAAGTGCAAGTCGGTGAAGATTTAATATAATTATTTTTATTTAGAAACTTTACAAGAGATACCTGACGTGAAAGAACTAATAGAAAGTTTTCATGCCAAACCGTAGGGGTAGTCGTGGCCGAGTTGTTAGTGTGACGGACTAGTAATCCAGTGTGGTGTCCCTGCATAGGTTCGAATCCAGTCGGTGACGATTCTTTTAGATTTTACGTGCAGTAAATAGCAAGATCAACGTATACAAATAATAGGAATTTGAATACACATACCTTCGTTCTAATTCGCTACAATAAGATGTACAAGTGCAAGTCGGTGAAGATTTAATATAATTATTTTTATTTAGAAACTTTACAAGAGATACCTGACGTGAAAGAACTAATAGAAAGTTTTCATGCCAAACCGTAGGGGTAGTCGTGGCCGAGTTGTTAGTGTGACTGACTAGTAATCCAGTGTGGTGTCCCTGCATAGGTTCGAATCCAGTCGGTGACGATTCTTTTAGATTTTACGTGCAGTAAACAGCAAGATCAACGTATACAAATAATAGGAATTTGAATACACATACCTTGGTTCTAATTCGCTACAATAAGATGTACAAGTGCAAGTCGGTGAAGATTTAATATAATTATTTTTATTTAGAAACTTTACAAGAGATACCTGACGTGAAAGAACTAATAGAAAGTTTTCATGCCAAACCGTAGGGGTAGTCGTGGCCGAGTTGTTAGTGTGACTGACTAGTAATCCAGTGTGGTGTCCCTTCATAGGTTCGAATCCAGTCGGTGACGATTCTTTTAGATTTTACGTGCAGTAAACAGCAAGATCAACGTATACAAATAATAGGAATTTGAATACACATACCTTGGTTCTAATTCGCTACAATAAGATGTACAAGTGCAAGTCGGTGAAGATTTAATATAATTATTTTTATTTAGAAACTTTACAAGAGATACCTGACGTGAAAGAACTAATAGAAAGTTTTCATGCCAAACCGTAGAGGTAGTCGTGGCCGAGTTGTTAGTGTGACTGACTAGTAATCCAGTGTGGTGTCCCTGTATAGGTTCGAATTTAGTCGGTGACGATTCTTTTAGATTTTACGTGCAGTAAACAGCAAGATCAACGTATACAAATAATAGGAATTTGAATACACATACCTTGGTTCTAATTCGCTACAATAAGATGTACAAGTGCAAGTCGGTGAAGATTTAATATAATTATTTTTATTTAGAAACTTTACAAGAGATACCTGACGTGAAAGAACTAATAGAAAGTTTTCATGCCAAACCGTAGGGGTAGTCGTGGCCGAGTTGTTAGTGTGACGGACTAGTAATCCAGTGTGGTGTCCCTGCATAGGTTCGAATCCAGTCGGTGACGATTCTTTTAGATTTTACGTGCAGTAAATAGCAAGATCAACGTATACAAATAATAGGAATTTGAATACACATACCTTGGTTCTAATTCGCTACAATAAGATGTACAAGTGCAAGTCGGTGAAGATTTAATATAATTATTTTTATTTAGAAACTTTACAAGAGATACCTGACGTGAAAGAACTAATAGAAAGTTTTCATGCCAAACCGTAGGGGTAGTCGTGGCCGAGTTGTTAGTGTGACTGACTAGTAATCCAGTGTGGTGTCCCTTCATAGGTTCGAATCCAGTCGGTGACGATTCTTTTAGATTTTACGTGCAGTAAACAGCAAGATCAACGTATACAAATAATAGGAATTTGAATACACATACCTTGGTTCTAATTCGCTACAATAAGATGTACAAGTGCAAGTCGGTGAAGATTTAATATAATTATTTTTATTTAGAAACTTTACAAGAGATACCTGACGTGAAAGAACTAATAGAAAGTTTTCATGCCAAACCGTAGGGGTAGTCGTGGCCGAGTTGTTAGTGTGACTGACTAGTAATCCAGTGTGGTGTCCCTGTATAGGTTCGAATCTAGTCGGTGACGATTCTTTTAGATTTTACGTGCAGTAAACAGCAAGATCAACGTATACAAATAATAGGAATTTGAATACACATACCTTGGTTCTAATTCGCTACAATAAGATGTACAAGTGCAAGTCGGTGAAGATTTAATATAATTATTTTTATTTAGAAACTTTACAAGAGATACCTGACGTGAAAGAACTAATAGAAAGTTTTCATGCCAAACCGTAGGGGTAGTCGTGGCCGAGTTGTTAGTGTGACGGACTAGTAATCCAGTGTGGTGTCCCTGCATAGGTTCGAATCCAGTCGGTGACGATTCTTTTAGATTTTACGTGCAGTAAATAGCAAGATCAACGTATACAAATAATAGGAATTTGAATACACATACCTTGGTTCTAATTCGCTACAATAAGATGTACAAGTGCAAGTCGGTGAAGATTTAATATAATTATTTTTATTTAGAAACTTTACAAGAGATACCTGACGTGAAAGAACTAATAGAAAGTTTTCATGCCAAACCGTAGGGGTAGTCGTGGCCGAGTTGTTAGTGTGACGGACTAGTAATCCAGTGTGGTGTCCCTGCATAGGTTCGAATCCAGTCGGTGACGATTCTTTTAGATCTTACGTGCAGTAAATAGCAAGATCAACGTATACAAATAATAGGAATTTGAATACACATACCTTGGTTCTAATTCGCTACAATAAGATGTACAAGTGCAAGTCGGTGAAGATTTAATATAATTATTTTTATTTAGAAACTTTACAAGAGATACCTGACGTGAAAGAACTAATAGAAAGTTTTCATGCCAAACCGTAGGGGTAGTCGTGGCCGAGTTGTTAGTGTGACTGACTAGTAATCCAGTGTGGTGTCCCTGCATAGGTTCGAATCTAGTCGGTGACGATTCTTTTAGATTTTACGTGCAGTAAACAGCAAGATCAACGTATACAAATAATAGGAATTTGAATACACATACCTTGGTTCTAATTCGCTACAATAAGATGTACAAGTGCAAGTCGGTGAAGATTTAATATAATTATTTTTATTTAGAAACTTTACAAGAGATACCTGACGTAGAAGAACTAATAGAAAGTTTTCATGCCAAACCGTAGGGGTAGTCGTGGCCGAGTTGTTAGTGTGACTGACTAGTAATCCAGTGTGGTGTCCCTGCATAGGTTCGAATCTAGTCGGTGACGATTCTTTTAGATTTTACGTGCAGTAAACAGCAAGATCAACGTATACAAATAATAGGAATTTGAATACACATACCTTGGTTCTAATTCGCTACAATAAGATGTACAAGTGCAAGTCGGTGAAGATTTAATATAATTATTTTTATTTAGGAACTTTACAAGAGATACCTGACGTGAAAGAACTAATAGAAAGTTTTCATGCCAAACCGTAGGGGTAGTCGTGGCCGAGTTGTAAGTGTGACGGACTAGTAATCCAGTGTGATGTCCCTGCATAGGTTCGAATCCAGTCGGTGACGATTCTTTTAGATTTTACGTGCAGTAAACAGCAAGATCAACGTATACAAATAATAGGAATTTGAATACACATACCTTGGTTCTAATTCGCTACAATAAGATGTACAAGTGCAAGTCGGTGAAGATTTAATATAATTATTTTTATTTAGAAACTTTACAAGAGATACCTGACGTGAAAGAACTAATAGAAAGTTTTCATGCCAAACCGTAGGGGTAGTCGTGGCCGAGTTGTTAGTGTGACGGACTAGTAATCCAGTGTGGTGTCCCTGCATAGGTTCGAATCCAGTCGGTGACGATTCTTTTAGATTTTACGTGCAGTAAATAGCAAGATCAACGTATACAAATAATAGGAATTTGAATACACATACCTTGGTTCTAATTCGCTACAATAAGATGTACAAGTGCAAGTCGGTGAAGATTTAATATAATTATTTTTATTTAGAAACTTTACAAGAGATACCTGACGTGAAAGAACTAATAGAAAGTTTTCATGCCAAACCGTAGGGGTAGTCGTGGTCGAGTTGTTAGTGTGACGGACTAGTAATCCAGTGTGGTGTCCCTGCATAGGTTCGAATCCAGTCGGTGACGATTCTTTTAGATCTTACGTGCAGTAAATAGCAAGATCAACGTATACAAATAATAGGAATTTGAATACACATACCTTGGTTCTAATTCGCTACAATAAGATGTACAAGTGCAAGTCGGTGAAGATTTAATATAATTATTTTTATTTAGAAACTTTACAAGAGATACCTGACGTGAAAGAACTAATAGAAAGTTTTCATGCCAAACCGTAGGGGTAGTCGTGGCCGAGTTGTTAGTGTGACTGACTAGTAATCCAGTGTGGTGTCCCTGCATAGGTTCGAATCTAGTCGGTGACGATTCTTTTAGATTTTACGTGCAGTAAACAGCAAGATCAACGTATACAAATAATAGGAATTTGAATACACATACCTTGGTTCTAATTCGCTACAATAAGATGTACAAGTGCAAGTCGGTGAAGATTTAATATAATTATTTTTATTTAGGAACTTTACAAGAGATACCTGACGTGAAAGAACTAATAGAAAGTTTTCATGCCAAACCGTAGGGGTAGTCGTGGCCGAGTTGTAAGTGTGACGGACTAGTAATCCAGTGTGATGTCCCTGCATAGGTTCGAATCCAGTCGGTGACGATTCTTTTAGATTTTACGTGCAGTAAACAGCAAGATCAACGTATACAAATAATAGGAATTTGAATACACATACCTTGGTTCTAATTCGCTACAATAAGATGTACAAGTGCAAGTCGGTGAAGATTTAATATAATTATTTTTATTTAGAAACTTTACAAGAGATACCTGACGTAGAAGAACTAATAGAAAGTTTTCATGCCAAACCGAAGGGGTAGTCGTGGCCGAGTTGTTAGTGTGACTGACTAGTAATCCAGTGTGGTGTCCCTGCATAGGTTCGAATCGAGTCGGTGACGATTCTTTTAGATTTTACGTGCAGTAAACAGCAAGATCAACGTATACAAATAATAGGAATTTGAATACACATACCTTGGTTCTAATTCGCTACAATAAGATGTACAAGTGCAAGTCGGTGAAGATTTAATATAATTATTTTTATTTAGGAACTTTACAAGAGATACCTGACGTGAAAGAACTAATAGAAAGTTTTCATGCCAAACCGTAGGGGTAGTCGTGGCCGAGTTGTAAGTGTGACGGACTAGTAATCCAGTGTGATGTCCCTGCATAGGTTCGAATCCAGTCGGTGACGATTCTTTTAGATTTTACGTGCAGTAAACAGCAAGATCAACGTATACAAATAATAGGAATTTGAATACACATACCTTGGTTCTAATTCGCTACAATAAGATGTACAAGTGCAAGTCGGTGAAGATTTAATATAATTATTTTTATTTAGAAACTTTACAAGAGATACCTGACGTAGAAGAACTAATAGAAAGTTTTCATGCCAAACCGAAGGGGTAGTCGTGGCCGAGTTGTTAGTGTGACTGACTAGTAATCCAGTGTGGTGTCCCTGCATAGGTTCGAATCGAGTCGGTGACGATTCTTTTAGATTTTACGTGCAGTAAACAGCAAGATCAACGTATACAAATAATAGGAATTTGAATACACATACCTTGGTTATAATTCGCTACAATAAGATGTACAAGTGCAAGTCGGTGAAGATTTAATATAATTATTTTTATTTAGGAACTTTACAAGAGATACCTGACGTGAAAGAACTAATAGAAAGTTTTCATGCCAAACCGTAGGGGTAGTCGTGGCCGAGGCCGAGTTGTAAGTGTGACGGACTAGTAATCCAGTGTGATGTCCCTGCATAGGTTCGAATCCAGTCGGTGACGATTCTTTTAGATTTTACGTGCAGTAAACAGCAAGATCAACGTATACAAATAATAGGAATTTGAATACACATACCTTGGTTCTAATTCGCTACAATAAGATGTACAAGTGCAAGTCGGTGAAGATTTAATGTAATTATTTTTATTTAGAAACTTTACAAGAGATACCTGACGTGAAAGAACTAATAGAAAGTTTTCATGCCAAACCGTAGGGGTAGTCGTGGCCGAGTTGTTAGTGTGACTGACTAGTAATCCAGTGTGGTGTCCCTGCATAGGTTCGAATCCAGTCGGTGACGATTCTTTTAGATTTTACGTGCAGTAAACAGCAAGATCAACGTATACAAATAATAGGAATTTGAATACACATACCTTGGTTCTAATTCGCTACAATAAGATGTACAAGTGCAAGTCGGTGAAGATTTAATATAATTATTTTTATTTAGAAACTTTACAAGAGATACCTGACGTGAAAGAACTAATAGAAAGTTTTCATGCCAAACCGTAGGGGTAGTCGTGGCCGAGTTGTTAGTGTGACTGACTAGTAATCCAGTGTGGTGTCCCTGTATAGGTTCGAATCGAGTCGGTGACGATTCTTTTAGATTTTACGTGCAGTAAACAGCAAGATCAACGTATACAAATAATAGGAATTTGAATACACATACCTTGGTTATAATTCGCTACAATAAGATGTACAAGTGCAAGTCGGTGAAGATTTAATATAATTATTTTTATTTAGGAACTTTACAAGAGATACCTGACGTGAAAGAACTAATAGAAAGTTTTCATGCCAAACCGTAGGGGTAGTCGTGGCCGAGGCCGAGTTGTAAGTGTGACGGACTAGTAATCCAGTGTGATGTCCCTGCATAGGTTCGAATCCAGTCGGTGACGATTCTTTTAGATTTTACGTGCAGTAAACAGCAAGATCAACGTATACAAATAATAGGAATTTGAATACACATACCTTGGTTCTAATTCGCTACAATAAGATGTACAAGTGCAAGTCGGTGAAGATTTAATATAATTATTTTTATTTAGAAACTTTACAAGAGATACCTGACGTGAAAGAACTAATAGAAAGTGTTCATGCCAAACCGTAGGGGTAGTCGTGGCCGAGTTGTTAGTGTGACTGACTAGTAATCCAGTGTGGTGTCCCTGCATAGGTTCGAATCCAGTCGGTGACGATTCTTTTAGATTTTACGTGCAGTAAACAGCAAGATCAACGTATACAAATAATAGGAATTTGAATACACATACCTTGGTTCTAATTCGCTACAATAAGATGTACAAGTGCAAGTCGGTGAAGATTTAATATAATTATTTTTATTTAGAAACTTTACAAGAGATACCTGACGTGAAAGAACTAATAGAAAGTTTTCATGCCAAACCGTAGGGGTAGTCGTGGCCGAGTTGTTAGTGTGACTGACTAGTAATCCAGTGTGGTGTCCCTGTATAGGTTCGAATCTAGTCGGTGACGATTCTTTTAGATTTTACGTGCAGTAAACAGCAAGATCAACGTATACAAATAATAGGAATTTGAATACACATACCTTGGTTCTAATTCGCTACAATAAGATGTACAAGTGCAAGTCGGTGAAGATTTAATATAATTATTTTTATTTAGAAACTTTACAAGAGATACCTGACGTGAAAGAACTAATAGAAAGTTTTCATGCCAAACCGTAGGGGTAGTCGTGGCCGAGTTGTTAGTGTGACGGACTAGTAATCCAGTGTGGTATCCCTGCATAGGTTCGAATCCAGTCGGTGACGATTCTTTTAGATTTTACGTGCAGTAAATAGCAAGATCAACGTATACAAATAATAGGAATTTGAATACACATACCTTCGTTCTAATTCGCTACAATAAGATGTACAAGTGCAGTCGGTGAAGATTTAATATAATTATTTTTATTTAGAAACTTTACAAGAGATACCTGACGTGAAAGAACTAATAGAAAGTTTTCATGCCAAACCGTAGGGGTAGTCGTGGCCGAGTTGTTAGTGTGACTGACTAGTAATCCAGTGTGGTGTCCCTTCATAGGTTCGAATCCAGTTGGTGACGATTCTTTTAGATTTTACGTGCAGTAAACAGCAAGATCAACGTATACAAATAATAGGAATTTGAATACACATACCTTGGTTCTAATTCGCTACAATAAGATGTACAAGTGCAAGTCGGTGAAGATTTAATATAATTATTTTTATTTAGAAACTTTACAAGAGATACCTGACGTGAAAGAACTAATAGAAAGTTTTCATGCCAAACCGTAGGGGTAGTCGTGGCCGAGTTGTTAGTGTGACTGACTAGTAATCCAGTGTGGTGTCCCTGTATAGGTTCGAATCTAGTCGGTGACGATTCTTTTAGATTTTACGTGCAGTAAACAGCAAGATCAACGTATACAAATAATAGGAATTTGAATACACATACCTTGGTTCTAATTCGCTACAATAAGATGTACAAGTGCAAGTCGGTGAAGATTTAATATAATTATTTTTATTTAGAAACTTTACAAGAGATACCTGACGTGAAAGAACTAATAGAAAGTTTTCATGCCAAACCGAAGGGGTAGTCGTGGCCGAGTTGTTAGTGTGACTGACTAGTAATCCAGTGTGGTGTCCCTGCATAGGTTCGAATCGAGTCGGTGACGATTCTTTTAGATTTTACGTGCAGTAAACAGCAAGATCAACGTATACAAATAATAGGAATTTGAATACACATACCTTGGTTATAATTCGCTACAATAAGATGTACAAGTGCAAGTCGGTGAAGATTTAATATAATTATTTTTATTTAGGAACTTTACAAGAGATACCTGACGTGAAAGAACTAATAGAAAGTTTTCATGCCAAACCGTAGGGGTAGTCGTGGCCGAGGCCGAGTTGTAAGTGTGACGGACTAGTAATCCAGTGTGATGTCCCTGCATAGGTTCGAATCCAGTCGGTGACGATTCTTTTAGATTTTACGTGCAGTAAACAGCAAGATCAACGTATACAAATAATAGGAATTTGAATACACATACCTTGGTTCTAATTCGCTACAATAAGATGTACAAGTGCAAGTCGGTGAAGATTTAATATAATTATTTTTATTTAGAAACTTTACAAGAGATACCTGACGTGAAAGAACTAATAGAAAGTGTTCATGCCAAACCGTAGGGGTAGTCGTGGCCGAGTTGTTAGTGTGACTGACTAGTAATCCAGTGTGGTGTCCCTGCATAGGTTCGAATCCAGTCGGTGACGATTCTTTTAGATTTTACGTGCAGTAAACAGCAAGATCAACGTATACAAATAATAGGAATTTGAATACACATACCTTGGTTCTAATTCGCTACAATAAGATGTACAAGTGCAAGTCGGTGAAGATTTAATATAATTATTTTTATTTAGAAACTTTACAAGAGATACCTGACGTGAAAGAACTAATAGAAAGTTTTCATGCCAAACCGTAGGGGTAGTCGTGGCCGAGTTGTTAGTGTGACTGACTAGTAATCCAGTGTGGTGTCCCTGTATAGGTTCGAATCTAGTCGGTGACGATTCTTTTAGATTTTACGTGCAGTAAACAGCAAGATCAACGTATACAAATAATAGGAATTTGAATACACATACCTTGGTTCTAATTCGCTACAATAAGATGTACAAGTGCAAGTCGGTGAAGATTTAATATAATTATTTTTATTTAGAAACTTTACAAGAGATACCTGACGTGAAAGAACTAATAGAAAGTTTTCATGCCAAACCGTAGGGGTAGTCGTGGCCGAGTTGTTAGTGTGACGGACTAGTAATCCAGTGTGGTATCCCTGCATAGGTTCGAATCCAGTCGGTGACGATTCTTTTAGATTTTACGTGCAGTAAATAGCAAGATCAACGTATACAAATAATAGGAATTTGAATACACATACCTTCGTTCTAATTCGCTACAATAAGATGTACAAGTGCAGTCGGTGAAGATTTAATATAATTATTTTTATTTAGAAACTTTACAAGAGATACCTGACGTGAAAGAACTAATAGAAAGTTTTCATGCCAAACCGTAGGGGTAGTCGTGGCCGAGTTGTTAGTGTGACTGACTAGTAATCCAGTGTGGTGTCCCTTCATAGGTTCGAATCCAGTTGGTGACGATTCTTTTAGATTTTACGTGCAGTAAACAGCAAGATCAACGTATACAAATAATAGGAATTTGAATACACATACCTTGGTTCTAATTCGCTACAATAAGATGTACAAGTGCAAGTCGGTGAAGATTTAATATAATTATTT
This sequence comes from Sepiola atlantica, assembly GCA_963556195.1. NCBI lineage: Eukaryota > Metazoa > Mollusca > Cephalopoda > Sepiida > Sepiolidae > Sepiola > Sepiola atlantica. The sequence goes on from OY744542.1 coordinate 53,423,307, forward strand.
TTATTTAGAAACTTTACAAGAGATACCTGACGTGAAAGAACTAATAGAAAGTTTTCATGCCAAACCGTAGGGGTAGTCGTGGCCGAGTTGTTAGTGTGACTGACTAGTAATCCAGTGTGGTGTCCCTGTATAGGTTCGAATCTAGTCGGTGACGATTCTTTTAGATTTTACGTGCAGTAAACAGCAAGATCAACGTATACAAATAATAGGAATTTGAATACACATACCTTGGTTCTAATTCGCTACAATAAGATGTACAAGTGCAAGTCGGTGAAGATTTAATATAATTATTTTTATTTAGAAACTTTACAAGAGATACCTGACGTGAAAGAACTAATAGAAAGTTTTCATGCCAAACCGAAGGGGTAGTCGTGGCCGAGTTGTTAGTGTGACTGACTAGTAATCCAGTGTGGTGTCCCTGCATAGGTTCGAATCGAGTCGGTGACGATTCTTTTAGATTTTACGTGCAGTAAACAGCAAGATCAACGTATACAAATAATAGGAATTTGAATACACATACCTTGGTTATAATTCGCTACAATAAGATGTACAAGTGCAAGTCGGTGAAGATTTAATATAATTATTTTTATTTAGGAACTTTACAAGAGATACCTGACGTGAAAGAACTAATAGAAAGTTTTCATGCCAAACCGTAGGGGTAGTCGTGGCCGAGGCCGAGTTGTAAGTGTGACGGACTAGTAATCCAGTGTGATGTCCCTGCATAGGTTCGAATCCAGTCGGTGACGATTCTTTTAGATTTTACGTGCAGTAAACAGCAAGATCAACGTATACAAATAATAGGAATTTGAATACACATACCTTGGTTCTAATTCGCTACAATAAGATGTACAAGTGCAAGTCGGTGAAGATTTAATATAATTATTTTTATTTAGAAACTTTACAAGAGATACCTGACGTGAAAGAACTAATAGAAAGTTTTCATGCCAAACCGTAGGGGTAGTCGTGGCCGAGTTGTTAGTGTGACGGACTAGTAATCCAGTGTGGTGTCCCTGCATAGGTTCGAATCCAGTCGGTGACGATTCTTTTAGATCTTACGTGCAGTAAATAGCAAGATCAACGTATACAAATAATAGGAATTTGAATACACATACCTTGGTTCTAATTCGCTACAATAAGATGTACAAGTGCAAGTCGGTGAAGATTTAATATAATTATTTTTATTTAGAAACTTTACAAGAGATACCTGACGTGAAAGAACTAATAGAAAGTTTTCATGCCAAACCGTAGGGGTAGTCGTGGCCGAGTTGTTAGTGTGACTGACTAGTAATCCAGTGTGGTGTCCCTGCATAGGTTCGAATCCAGTCGGTGACGATTCTTTTAGATTTTACGTGCAGTAAACAGCAAGATCAACGTATACAAATAATAGGAATTTGAATACACATACCTTGGTTCTAATTCGCTACAATAAGATGTACAAGTGCAAGTCGGTGAAGATTTAATATAATTATTTTTATTTAGAAACTTTACAAGAGATACCTGACGTGAAAGAACTAATAGAAAGTTTTCATGCCAAACCGTAGGGGTAGTCGTGGCCGAGTTGTTAGTGTGACTGACTAGTAATCCAGTGTGGTGTCCCTGTATAGGTTCGAATCTAGTCGGTGACGATTCTTTTAGATTTTACGTGCAGTAAACAGCAAGATCAACGTATACAAATAATAGGAATTTGAATACACATACCTTGGTTCTAATTCGCTACAATAAGATGTACAAGTGCAAGTCGGTGAAGATTTAATATAATTATTTTTATTTAGAAACTTTACAAGAGATACCTGACGTGAAAGAACTAATAGAAAGTTTTCATGCCAAACCGTAGGGGTAGTCGTGGCCGAGTTGTTAGTGTGACGGACTAGTAATCCAGTGTGGTATCCCTGCATAGGTTCGAATCCAGTCGGTGACGATTCTTTTAGATTTTACGTGCAGTAAATAGCAAGATCAACGTATACAAATAATAGGAATTTGAATACACATACCTTGGTTCTAATTCGCTACAATAAGATGTACAAGTGCAAGTCGGTGAAGATTTAATATAATTATTTTTATTTAGAAACTTTACAAGAGATACCTGACGTGAAAGAACTAATAGAAAGTTTTCATGCCAAACCGTAGGGGTAGTCGTGGCCGAGTTGTTAGTGTGACGGACTAGTAATCCAGTGTGGTATCCCTGCATAGGTTCGAATCTAGTCGGTGACGATTCTTTTAGATTTTACGTGCAGTAAACAGCAAGATCAACGTATACAAATAATAGGAATTTGAATACACATACCTTGGTTCTAATTCGCTACAATAAGATGTACAAGTGCAAGTCGGTGAAGATTTAATATAATTATTTTTATTTAGAAACTTTACAAGAGATACCTGACGTGAAAGAACTAATAGAAAGTTTTCATGCCAAACCGTAGGGGTAGTCGTGGCCGAGTTGTTAGTGTGACGGACTAGTAATCCAGTGTGGTATCCCTGCATAGGTTCGAATCCAGTCGGTGACGATTCTTTTAGATTTTACGTGCAGTAAATAGCAAGATCAACGTATACAAATAATAGGAATTTGAATACACATACCTTGGTTCTAATTCGCTACAATAAGATGTACAAGTGCAAGTCGGTGAAGATTTAATATAATTATTTTTATTTAGAAACTTTACAAGAGATACCTGACGTGAAAGAACTAATAGAAAGTTTTCATGCCAAACCGTAGGGGTAGTCGTGGCCGAGTTGTTAGTGTGACGGACTAGTAATCCAGTGTGGTATCCCTGCATAGGTTCGAATCTAGTCGGTGACGATTCTTTTAGATTTTACGTGCAGTAAACAGCAAGATCAACGTATACAAATAATAGGAATTTGAATACACATACCTTGGTTCTAATTCGCTACAATAAGATGTACAAGTGCAAGTCGGTGAAGATTTAATATAATTATTTTTATTTAGAAACTTTACAAGAGATACCTGACGTGAAAGAACTAATAGAAAGTTTTCATGCCAAACCGTAGGGGTAGTCGTGGCCGAGTTGTTAGTGTGACGGACTAGTAATCCAGTGTGGTATCCCTGCATAGGTTCGAATCCAGTCGGTGACGATTCTTTTAGATTTTACGTGCAGTAAATAGCAAGATCAACGTATACAAATAATAGGAATTTGAATACACATACCTTGGTTCTAATTCGCTACAATAAGATGTACAAGTGCAAGTCGGTGAAGATTTAATATAATTATTTTTATTTAGAAACTTTACAAGAGATACCTGACGTGAAAGAACTAATAGAAAGTTTTCATGCCAAACCGTAGGGGTAGTCGTGGCCGAGTTGTTAGTGTGACTGACTAGTAATCCAGTGTGGTGTCCCTGTATAGGTTCGAATCTAGTCGGTGACGATTCTTTTAGATTTTACGTGCAGTAAACAGCAAGATCAACGTATACAAATAATAGGAATTTGAATACACATACCTTGGTTCTAATTCGCTACAATAAGATGTACAAGTGCAAGTCGGTGAAGATTTAATATAATTATTTTTATTTAGAAACTTTACAAGAGATACCTGACGTGAAAGAACTAATAGAAAGTTTTCATGCCAAACCGTAGGGGTAGTCGTGGCCGAGTTGTTAGTGTGACTGACTAGTAATCCAGTGTGGTGTCCCTGCATAGGTTCGAATCCAGTCGGTGACGATTCTTTTAGATTTTACGTGCAGTAAACAGCAAGATCAACGTATACAAATAATAGGAATTTGAATACACATACCTTGGTTCTAATTCGCTACAATAAGATGTACAAGGGCAAGTCGGTGAAGATTTAATATAATTATTTTTATTTAGAAACTTTACAAGAGATACCTGACGTGAAAGAACTAATAGAAAGTTTTCATGCCAAACCGTAGGGGTAGTCGTGGCCGAGTTGTAAGTGTGACGGACTAGTAATCCAGTGTGATGTCCCTGCATAGGTTCGAATCCAGTCGGTGACGATTCTTTTAGATTTTACGTGCAGTAAACAGCAAGATCAACGTATACAAATAATAGGAATTTGAATACACATACCTTGGTTCTAATTCGCTACAATAAGATGTACAAGTGCAAGTCGGTGAAGATTTAATATAATTATTTTTATTTAGAAACTTTACAAGAGATACCTGACGTGAAAGAACTAATAGAAAGTTTTCATGCCAAACCGTAGGGGTAGTCGTGGCCGAGTTGTTAGTGTGACTGACTAGTAATCCAGTGTGGTGTCCCTGCATAGGTTCGAATCCGGTCGGTGACGATTCTTTTAGATTTTACGTGCAGTAAACAGCAAGATCAACGTATACAAATAATAGGAATTTGAATACACATACCTTGGTTCTAATTCGCTACAATAAGATGTACAAGTGCAAGTCGGTGAAGATTTAATATAATTATTTTTATTTAGAAACTTTACAAGAGATACCTGACGTAGAAGAACTAATAGAAAGTTTTCATGCCAAACCGAAGGGGTAGTCGTGGCCGAGTTGTTAGTGTGACTGACTAGTAATCCAGTGTGGTGTCCCTGCATAGGTTCGAATCTAGTCGGTGACGATTCTTTTAGATTTTACGTGCAGTAAACAGCAAGATCAACGTATACAAATAATAGGAATTTGAATACACATACCTTGGTTCTAATTCGCTACAATAAGATGTACAAGTGCAAGTCGGTGAAGATTTAATATAATTATTTTTATTTAGGAACTTTACAAGAGATACCTGACGTGAAAGAACTAATAGAAAGTTTTCATGCCAAACCGTAGGGGTAGTCGTGGCCGAGTTGTAAGTGTGACGGACTAGTAATCCAGTGTGATGTCCCTGCATAGGTTCGAATCCAGTCGGTGACGATTCTTTTAGATTTTACGTGCAGTAAACAGCAAGATCAACGTATACAAATAATAGGAATTTGAATACACATACCTTGGTTCTAATTCGCTACAATAAGATGTACAAGTGCAAGTCGGTGAAGATTTAATATAATTATTTTTATTTAGAAACTTTACAAGAGATACCTGACGTAGAAGAACTAATAGAAAGTTTTCATGCCAAACCGAAGGGGTAGTCGTGGCCGAGTTGTTAGTGTGACTGACTAGTAATCCAGTGTGGTGTCCCTGCATAGGTTCGAATCGAGTCGGTGACGATTCTTTTAGATTTTACGTGCAGTAAACAGCAAGATCAACGTATACAAATAATAGGAATTTGAATACACATACCTTGGTTCTAATTCGCTTCAATAAGATGTACAAGTGCAAGTCGGTGAAGATTTAATATAATTATTTTTATTTAGGAACTTTACAAGAGATACCTGACGTGAAAGAACTAATAGAAAGTTTTCATGCCAAACCGTAGGGGTAGTCGTGGCCGAGTTGTAAGTGTGACGGACTAGTAATCCAGTGTGATGTCCCTGCATAGGTTCGAATCCAGTCGGTGACGATTCTTTTAGATTTTACGTGCAGTAAACAGCAAGATCAACGTATACAAATAATAGGAATTTGAATACACATACCTTGGTTCTAATTCGCTACAATAAGATGTACAAGTGCAAGTCGGTGAAGATTTAATATAATTATTTTTATTTAGAAACTTTACAAGAGATACCTGACGTAGAAGAACTAATAGAAAGTTTTCATGCCAAACCGAAGGGGTAGTCGTGGCCGAGTTGTTAGTGTGACTGACTAGTAATCCAGTGTGGTGTCCCTGCATAGGTTCGAATCGAGTCGGTGACGATTCTTTTAGATTTTACGTGCAGTAAACAGCAAGATCAACGTATACAAATAATAGGAATTTGAATACACATACCTTGGTTATAATTCGCTACAATAAGATGTACAAGTGCAAGTCGGTGAAGATTTAATATAATTATTTTTATTTAGGAACTTTACAAGAGATACCTGACGTGAAAGAACTAATAGAAAGTTTTCATGCCAAACCGTAGGGGTAGTCGTGGCCGAGGCCGAGTTGTAAGTGTGACGGACTAGTAATCCAGTGTGATGTCCCTGCATAGGTTCGAATCCAGTCGGTGACGATTCTTTTAGATTTTACGTGCAGTAAACAGCAAGATCAACGTATACAAATAATAGGAATTTGAATACACATACCTTGGTTCTAATTCGCTACAATAAGATGTACAAGTGCAAGTCGGTGAAGATTTAATATAATTATTTTTATTTAGAAACTTTACAAGAGATACCTGACGTGAAAGAACTAATAGAAAGTTTTCATGCCAAACCGTAGGGGTAGTCGTGGCCGAGTTGTTAGTGTGACTGACTAGTAATCCAGTGTGGTGTCCCTGTATAGGTTCGAATCGAGTCGGTGACGATTCTTTTAGATTTTACGTGCAGTAAACAGCAAGATCAACGTATACAAATAATAGGAATTTGAATACACATACCTTGGTTATAATTCGCTACAATAAGATGTACAAGTGCAAGTCGGTGAAGATTTAATATAATTATTTTTATTTAGAAACTTTACAAGAGATACCTGACGTGAAAGAACTAATAGAAAGTTTTCATGCCAAACCGTAGGGGTAGTCGTGGCCGAGTTGTTAGTGTGACTGACTAGTAATCCAGTGTGGTGTCCCTGCATAGGTTCGAATCCAGTCGGTGACGATTCTTTTAGATTTTACGTGCAGTAAATAGCAAGATCAACGTATACAAATAATAGGAATTTGAATACACATACCTTCGTTCTAATTCGCTACAATAAGATGTACAAGTGCAAGTCGGTGAAGATTTAATATAATTATTTTTATTTAGAAACTTTACAAGAGATACCTGACGTGAAAGAACTAATAGAAAGTTTTCATGCCAAACCGTAGGGGTAGTCGTGGCCGAGTTGTTAGTGTGACTGACTAGTAATCCAGTGTGGTGTCCCTTCATAGGTTCGAATCCAGTTGGTGACGATTCTTTTAGATTTTACGTGCAGTAAACAGCAAGATCAACGTATACAAATAATAGGAATTTGAATACACATACCTTGGTTCTAATTCGCTACAATAAGATGTACAAGTGCAAGTCGGTGAAGATTTAATATAATTATTTTTATTTAGAAACTTTACAAGAGATACCTGACGTGAAAGAACTAATAGAAAGTTTTCATGCCAAACCGTAGGGGTAGTCGTGGCCGAGTTGTTAGTGTGACTGACTAGTAATCCAGTGTGGTGTCCCTGTATAGGTTCGAATCTAGTCGGTGACGATTCTTTTAGATTTTACGTGCAGTAAACAGCAAGATCAACGTATACAAATAATAGGAATTTGAATACACATACCTTGGTTCTAATTCGCTACAATAAGATGTACAAGTGCAAGTCGGTGAAGATTTAATATAATTATTTTTATTTAGAAACTTTACAAGAGATACCTGACGTGAAAGAACTAATAGAAAGTTTTCATGCCAAACCGAAGGGGTAGTCGTGGCCGAGTTGTTAGTGTGACTGACTAGTAATCCAGTGTGGTGTCCCTGCATAGGTTCGAATCGAGTCGGTGACGATTCTTTTAGATTTTACGTGCAGTAAACAGCAAGATCAACGTATACAAATAATAGGAATTTGAATACACATACCTTGGTTATAATTCGCTACAATAAGATGTACAAGTGCAAGTCGGTGAAGATTTAATATAATTATTTTTATTTAGGAACTTTACAAGAGATACCTGACGTGAAAGAACTAATAGAAAGTTTTCATGCCAAACCGTAGGGGTAGTCGTGGCCGAGGCCGAGTTGTAAGTGTGACGGACTAGTAATCCAGTGTGATGTCCCTGCATAGGTTCGAATCCAGTCGGTGACGATTCTTTTAGATTTTACGTGCAGTAAACAGCAAGATCAACGTATACAAATAATAGGAATTTGAATACACATACCTTGGTTCTAATTCGCTACAATAAGATGTACAAGTGCAAGTCGGTGAAGATTTAATATAATTATTTTTATTTAGAAACTTTACAAGAGATACCTGACGTGAAAGAACTAATAGAAAGTTTTCATGCCAAACCGTAGGGGTAGTCGTGGCCGAGTTGTAAGTGTGACGGACTAGTAATCCAGTGTGATGTCCCTGCATAGGTTCGAATCCAGTCGGTGACGATTCTTTTAGATTTTACGTGCAGTAAACAGCAAGATCAACGTATACAAATAATAGGAATTTGAATACACATACCTTGGTTCTAATTCGCTACAATAAGATGTACAAGTGCAAGTCGGTGAAGATTTAATATAATTATTTTTATTTAGAAACTTTACAAGAGATACCTGACGTAGAAGAACTAATAGAAAGTTTTCATGCCAAACCGAAGGGGTAGTCGTGGCCGAGTTGTTAGTGTGACTGACTAGTAATCCAGTGTGGTGTCCCTGCATAGGTTCGAATCGAGTCGGTGACGATTCTTTTAGATTTTACGTGCAGTAAACAGCAAGATCAACGTATACAAATAATAGGAATTTGAATACACATACCTTGGTTCTAATTCGCTACAATAAGATGTACAAGTGCAAGTCGGTGAAGATTTAATATAATTATTTTTATTTAGGAACTTTACAAGAGATACCTGACGTGAAAGAACTAATAGAAAGTTTTCATGCCAAACCGTAGGGGTAGTCGTGGCCGAGTTGTAAGTGTGACGGACTAGTAATCCAGTGTGATGTCCCTGCATAGGTTCGAATCCAGTCGGTGACGATTCTTTTAGATTTTACGTGCAGTAAACAGCAAGATCAACGTATACAAATAATAGGAATTTGAATACACATACCTTGGTTCTAATTCGCTACAATAAGATGTACAAGTGCAAGTCGGTGAAGATTTAATATAATTATTTTTATTTAGAAACTTTACAAGAGATACCTGACGTAGAAGAACTAATAGAAAGTTTTCATGCCAAACCGAAGGGGTAGTCGTGGCCGAGTTGTTAGTGTGACTGACTAGTAATCCAGTGTGGTGTCCCTGCATAGGTTCGAATCGAGTCGGTGACGATTCTTTTAGATTTTACGTGCAGTAAACAGCAAGATCAACGTATACAAATAATAGGAATTTGAATACACATACCTTGGTTATAATTCGCTACAATAAGATGTACAAGTGCAAGTCGGTGAAGATTTAATATAATTATTTTTATTTAGGAACTTTACAAGAGATACCTGACGTGAAAGAACTAATAGAAAGTTTTCATGCCAAACCGTAGGGGTAGTCGTGGCCGAGGCCGAGTTGTAAGTGTGACGGACTAGTAATCCAGTGTGATGTCCCTGCATAGGTTCGAATCCAGTCGGTGACGATTCTTTTAGATTTTACGTGCAGTAAACAGCAAGATCAACGTATACAAATAATAGGAATTTGAATACACATACCTTGGTTCTAATTCGCTACAATAAGATGTACAAGTGCAAGTCGGTGAAGATTTAATATAATTATTTTTATTTAGAAACTTTACAAGAGATACCTGACGTGAAAGAACTAATAGAAAGTTTTCATGCCAAACCGTAGGGGTAGTCGTGGCCGAGTTGTTAGTGTGACTGACTAGTAATCCAGTGTGGTGTCCCTGCATAGGTTCGAATCCAGTCGGTGACGATTCTTTTAGATTTTACGTGCAGTAAACAGCAAGATCAACGTATACAAATAATAGGAATTTGAATACACATACCTTGGTTCTAATTCGCTACAATAAGATGTACAAGTGCAAGTCGGTGAAGATTTAATATAATTATTTTTATTTAGAAACTTTACAAGAGATACCTGACGTGAAAGAACTAATAGAAAGTTTTCATGCCAAACCGTAGGGGTAGTCGTGGCCGAGTTGTTAGTGTGACTGACTAGTAATCAAGTGTGGTGTCCCTGTATAGGTTCGAATCGAGTCGGTGACGATTCTTTTAGATTTTACGTGCAGTAAACAGCAAGATCAACGTATACAAATAATAGGAATTTGAATACACATACCTTGGTTATAATTCGCTACAATAAGATGTACAAGTGCAAGTCGGTGAAGATTTAATATAATTATTTTTATTTAGAAACTTTACAAGAGATACCTGACGTGAAAGAACTAATAGAAAGTTTTCATGCCAAACCGTAGGGGTAGTCGTGGCCGAGTTGTTAGTGTGACTGACTAGTAATCCAGTGTGGTGTCCCTGCATAGGTTCGAATCCAGTCGGTGACGATTCTTTTAGATTTTACGTGCAGTAAATAGCAAGATCAACGTATACAAATAATAGGAATTTGAATACACATACCTTCGTTCTAATTCGCTACAATAAGATGTACAAGTGCAAGTCGGTGAAGATTTAATATAATTATTTTTATTTAGAAACTTTACAAGAGATACCTGACGTGAAAGAACTAATAGAAAGTTTTCATGCCAAACCGTAGGGGTAGTCGTGGCCGAGTTGTTAGTGTGACTGACTAGTAATCCAGTGTGGTGTCCCTTCATAGGTTCGAATCCAGTTGGTGACGATTCTTTTAGATTTTACGTGCAGTAAACAGCAAGATCAACGTATACAAATAATAGGAATTTGAATACACATACCTTGGTTCTAATTCGCTACAATAAGATGTACAAGTGCAAGTCGGTGAAGATTTAATATAATTATTTTTATTTAGAAACTTTACAAGAGATACCTGACGTGAAAGAACTAATAGAAAGTTTTCATGCCAAACCGTAGGGGTAGTCGTGGCCGAGTTGTTAGTGTGACTGACTAGTAATCCAGTGTGGTGTCCCTGTATAGGTTCGAATCTAGTCGGTGACGATTCTTTTAGATTTTACGTGCAGTAAACAGCAAGATCAACGTATACAAATAATAGGAATTTGAATACACATACCTTGGTTCTAATTCGCTACAATAAGATGTACAAGTGCAAGTCGGTGAAGATTTAATATAATTATTTTTATTTAGAAACTTTACAAGAGATACCTGACGTGAAAGAACTAATAGAAAGTTTTCATGCCAAACCGAAGGGGTAGTCGTGGCCGAGTTGTTAGTGTGACTGACTAGTAATCCAGTGTGGTGTCCCTGCATAGGTTCGAATCGAGTCGGTGACGATTCTTTTAGATTTTACGTGCAGTAAACAGCAAGATCAACGTATACAAATAATAGGAATTTGAATACACATACCTTGGTTATAATTCGCTACAATAAGATGTACAAGTGCAAGTCGGTGAAGATTTAATATAATTATTTTTATTTAGGAACTTTACAAGAGATACCTGACGTGAAAGAACTAATAGAAAGTTTTCATGCCAAACCGTAGGGGTAGTCGTGGCCGAGGCCGAGTTGTAAGTGTGACGGACTAGTAATCCAGTGTGATGTCCCTGCATAGGTTCGAATCCAGTCGGTGACGATTCTTTTAGATTTTACGTGCAGTAAACAGCAAGATCAACGTATACAAATAATAGGAATTTGAATACACATACCTTGGTTCTAATTCGCTACAATAAGATGTACAAGTGCAAGTCGGTGAAGATTTAATATAATTATTTTTATTTAGAAACTTTACAAGAGATACCTGACGTGAAAGAACTAATAGAAAGTTTTCATGCCAAACCGTAGGGGTAGTCGTGGCCGAGTTGTTAGTGTGACTGACTAGTAATCCAGTGTGGTGTCCCTGTATAGGTTCGAATCTAGTCGGTGACGATTCTTTTAGATTTTACGTGCAGTAAACAGCAAGATCAACGTATACAAATAATAGGAATTTGAATACACATACCTTGGTTCTAATTCGCTACAATAAGATGTACAAGTGCAAGTCGGTGAAGATTTAATATAATTATTTTTATTTAGAAACTTTACAAGAGATACCTGACGTGAAAGAACTAATAGAAAGTTTTCATGCCAAACCGAAGGGGTAGTCGTGGCCGAGTTGTTAGTGTGACTGACTAGTAATCCAGTGTGGTGTCCCTGCATAGGTTCGAATCGAGTCGGTGACGATTCTTTTAGATTTTACGTGCAGTAAACAGCAAGATCAACGTATACAAATAATAGGAATTTGAATACACATACCTTGGTTATAATTCGCTACAATAAGATGTACAAGTGCAAGTCGGTGAAGATTTAATATAATTATTTTTATTTAGGAACTTTACAAGAGATACCTGACGTGAAAGAACTAATAGAAAGTTTTCATGCCAAACCGTAGGGGTAGTCGTGGCCGAGGCCGAGTTGTAAGTGTGACGGACTAGTAATCCAGTGTGATGTCCCTGCATAGGTTCGAATCCAGTCGGTGACGATTCTTTTAGATTTTACGTGCAGTAAACAGCAAGATCAACGTATACAAATAATAGGAATTTGAATACACATACCTTGGTTCTAATTCGCTACAATAAGATGTACAAGTGCAAGTCGGTGAAGATTTAATATAATTATTTTTATTTAGAAACTTTACAAGAGATACCTGACGTGAAAGAACTAATAGAAAGTTTTCATGCCAAACCGTAGGGGTAGTCGTGGCCGAGTTGTTAGTGTGACGGACTAGTAATCCAGTGTGGTGTCCCTGCATAGGTTCGAATCCAGTCGGTGACGATTCTTTTAGATCTTACGTGCAGTAAATAGCAAGATCAACGTATACAAATAATAGGAATTTGAATACACATACCTTGGTTCTAATTCGCTACAATAAGATGTACAAGTGCAAGTCGGTGAAGATTTAATATAATTATTTTTATTTAGAAACTTTACAAGAGATACCTGACGTGAAAGAACTAATAGAAAGTTTTCATGCCAAACCGTAGGGGTAGTCGTGGCCGAGTTGTTAGTGTGACTGACTAGTAATCCAGTGTGGTGTCCCTGCATAGGTTCGAATCCAGTCGGTGACGATTCTTTTAGATTTTACGTGCAGTAAACAGCAAGATCAACGTATACAAATAATAGGAATTTGAATACACATACCTTGGTTCTAATTCGCTACAATAAGATGTACAAGTGCAAGTCGGTGAAGATTTAATATAATTATTTTTATTTAGAAACTTTACAAGAGATACCTGACGTGAAAGAACTAATAGAAAGTTTTCATGCCAAACCGTAGGGGTAGTCGTGGCCGAGTTGTTAGTGTGACTGACTAGTAATCCAGTGTGGTGTCCCTGTATAGGTTCGAATCTAGTCGGTGACGATTCTTTTAGATTTTACGTGCAGTAAACAGCAAGATCAACGTATACAAATAATAGGAATTTGAATACACATACCTTGGTTCTAATTCGCTACAATAAGATGTACAAGTGCAAGTCGGTGAAGATTTAATATAATTATTTTTATTTAGAAACTTTACAAGAGATACCTGACGTGAAAGAACTAATAGAAAGTTTTCATGCCAAACCGTAGGGGTAGTCGTGGCCGAGTTGTTAGTGTGACGGACTAGTAATCCAGTGTGGTATCCCTGCATAGGTTCGAATCCAGTCGGTGACGATTCTTTTAGATTTTACGTGCAGTAAATAGCAAGATCAACGTATACAAATAATAGGAATTTGAATACACATACCTTGGTTCTAATTCGCTACAATAAGATGTACAAGTGCAAGTCGGTGAAGATTTAATATAATTATTTTTATTTAGAAACTTTACAAGAGATACCTGACGTGAAAGAACTAATAGAAAGTTTTCATGCCAAACCGTAGGGGTAGTCGTGGCCGAGTTGTTAGTGTGACGGACTAGTAATCCAGTGTGGTATCCCTGCATAGGTTCGAATCCAGTCGGTGACGATTCTTTTAGATTTTACGTGCAGTAAATAGCAAGATCAACGTATACAAATAATAGGAATTTGAATACACATACCTTGGTTCTAATTCGCTACAATAAGATGTACAAGTGCAAGTCGGTGAAGATTTAATATAATTATTTTTATTTAGAAACTTTACAAGAGATACCTGACGTGAAAGAACTAATAGAAAGTTTTCATGCCAAACCGTAGGGGTAGTCGTGGCCGAGTTGTTAGTGTGACTGACTAGTAATCCAGTGTGGTGTCCCTTCATAGGTTCGAATCCAGTCGGTGAAGATTCTTTTAGATTTTACGTGCAGTAAACAGCAAGATCAACGTATACAAATAATAGGAATTTGAATACACATACCTTGGTTCTAATTCGCTACAATAAGATGTACAAGTGCAAGTCGGTGAAGATTTAATATAATTATTTTTATTTAGAAACTTTACAAGAGATACCTGACGTGAAAGAACTAATAGAAAGTTTTCATGCCAAACCGTAGGGGTAGTCGTGGCCGAGTTGTTAGTGTGACTGACTAGTAATCCAGTGTGGTGTCCCTGTATAGGTTCGAATCTAGTCGGTGACGATTCTTTTAGATTTTACGTGCAGTAAACAGCAAGATCAACGTATACAAATAATAGGAATTTGAATACACATACCTTGGTTCTAATTCGCTACAATAAGATGTACAAGTGCAAGTCGGTGAAGATTTAATATAATTATTTTTATTTAGAAACTTTACAAGAGATACCTGACGTGAAAGAACTAATAGAAAGTTTTCATGCCAAACCGTAGGGGTAGTCGTGGCCGAGTTGTTAGTGTGACTGCCTAGTAATCCAGTGTGGTGTCCCTGCATAGGTTCGAATCCAGTCGGTGACGATTCTTTTAGATTTTACGTGCAGTAAACAGCAAGATCAACGTATACAAATAATAGGAATTTGAATACACATACCTTGGTTCTAATTCGCTACAATAAGATGTACAAGGGCAAGTCGGTGAAGATTTAATATAATTATTTTTATTTAGAAACTTTACAAGAGATACCTGACGTGAAAGAACTAATAGAAAGTTTTCATGCCAAACCGTAGGGGTAGTCGTGGCCGAGTTGTTAGTGTGACGGACTAGTAATCCAGTGTGGTGTCCCTGCATAGGTTCGAATCTAGTCGGTGACGATTCTTTTAGATTTTACGTGCAGTAAACAGCAAGATCAACGTATACAAATAATAGGAATTTGAATACACATACCTTGGTTCTAATTCGCTACAATAAGATGTACAAGTGCAAGTCGGTGAAGATTTAATATAATTATTTTTATTTAGAAACTTTACAAGAGATACCTGACGTGAAAGAACTAATAGAAAGTTTTCATGCCAAACCGTAGGGGTAGTCGTGGCCGAGTTGTAAGTGTGACTGACTAGTAATCCAGTGTGGTGTCCCTTCATAGGTTCGAATCCAGTCGGTGACGATTCTTTTAGATTTTACGTGCAGTAAACAGCAAGATCAACGTATACAAATAATAGGAATTTGAATACACATACCTTGGTTCTAATTCGCTACAATAAGATGTACAAGTGCAAGTCGGTGAAGATTTAATATAATTATTTTTATTTAGAAACTTTACAAGAGATACCTGACGTGAAAGAACTAATAGAAAGTTTTCATGCCAAACCGTAGGGGTAGTCGTGGCCGAGTTGTTAGTGTGACTGACTAGTAATCCAGTGTGGTGTCCCTGTATAGGTTCGAATCTAGTCGGTGACGATTCTTTTAGATTTTACGTGCAGTAAACAGCAAGATCAACGTATACAAATAATAGGAATTTGAATACACATACCTTGGTTCTAATTCGCTACAATAAGATGTACAAGTGCAAGTCGGTGAAGATTTAATATAATTATTTTTATTTAGAAACTTTACAAGAGATACCTGACGTGAAAAAACTAATAGAAAGTTTTCATGCCAAACCGTAGGGGTAGTCGTGGCCGAGTTGTTAGTGTGACGGACTAGTAATCCAGTGTGGTGTCCCTGCATAGGTTCGAATCCAGTCGGTGACGATTCTTTTAGATTTTACGTGCAGTAAACAGCAAGATCAACGTATACAAATAATAGGAATTTGAATACACATACCTTGGTTCTAATTCACTACAATAAGATGTACAAGTGCAAGTCGGTGAAGATTTAATATAATTATTTTTATTTAGAAACTTTACAAGAGATACCTGACGTGAAAGAACTAATAGAAAGTTTTCATGCCAAACCGCAGGGGTAGTCGTGGCCGAGTTGTAAGTGTGACTGACTAGTAATCCAGTGTGGTGTCCCTTCATAGGTTCGAATCCAGTCGGTGACGATTCTTTTAGATTTTACGTGCAGTAAACAGCAAGATCAACGTATACAAATAATAGGAATTTGAATACACATACCTTGGTTCTAATTCGCTACAATAAGATGTACAAGTGCAAGTCGGTGAAGATTTAATATAATTATTTTTATTTAGAAACTTTACAAGAGATACCTGACGTGAAAGAACTAATAGAAAGTTTTCATGCCAAACCGTAGGGGTAGTCGTGGCCGAGTTGTTAGTGTGACGGACTAGTAATCCAGTGTGGTATCCCTGCATAGGTTCGAATCCAGTCGGTGACGATTCTTTTAGATTTTACGTGCAGTAAATAGCAAGATCAACGTATACAAATAATAGGAATTTGAATACACATACCTTGGTTCTAATTCGCTACAATAAGATGTACAAGTGCAAGTCGGTGAAGATTTAATATAATTATTTTTATTTAGAAACTTTACAAGAGATACCTGACGTGAAAGAACTAATAGAAAGTTTTCATGCCAAACCGTAGGGGTAGTCGTGGCCGAGTTGTTAGTGTGACTGACTAGTAATCCAGTGTGGTGTCCCTTCATAGGTTCGAATCCAGTCGGTGAAGATTCTTTTAGATTTTACGTGCAGTAAACAGCAAGATCAACGTATACAAATAATAGGAATTTGAATACACATACCTTGGTTCTAATTCGCTACAATAAGATGTACAAGTGCAAGTCGGTGAAGATTTAATATAATTATTTTTATTTAGAAACTTTACAAGAGATACCTGACGTGAAAGAACTAATAGAAAGTTTTCATGCCAAACCGTAGGGGTAGTCGTGGCCGAGTTGTTAGTGTGACTGACTAGTAATCCAGTGTGGTGTCCCTGTATAGGTTCGAATCTAGTCGGTGACGATTCTTTTAGATTTTACGTGCAGTAAACAGCAAGATCAACGTATACAAATAATAGGAATTTGAATACACATACCTTGGTTCTAATTCGCTACAATAAGATGTACAAGTGCAAGTCGGTGAAGATTTAATATAATTATTTTTATTTAGAAACTTTACAAGAGATACCTGACGTGAAAGAACTAATAGAAAGTTTTCATGCCAAACCGTAGGGGTAGTCGTGGCCGAGTTGTTAGTGTGACTGACTAGTAATCCAGTGTGGTGTCCCTGCATAGGTTCGAATCCAGTCGGTGACGATTCTTTTAGATTTTACGTGCAGTAAACAGCAAGATCAACGTATACAAATAATAGGAATTTGAATACACATACCTTGGTTCTAATTCGCTACAATAAGATGTACAAGGGCAAGTCGGTGAAGATTTAATATAATTATTTTTATTTAGAAACTTTACAAGAGATACCTGACGTGAAAGAACTAATAGAAAGTTTTCATGCCAAACCGTAGGGGTAGTCGTGGCCGAGTTGTTAGTGTGACGGACTAGTAATCCAGTGTGGTGTCCCTGCATAGGTTCGAATCTAGTCGGTGACGATTCTTTTAGATTTTACGTGCAGTAAACAGCAAGATCAACGTATACAAATAATAGGAATTTGAATACACATACCTTGGTTCTAATTCGCTACAATAAGATGTACAAGTGCAAGTCGGTGAAGATTTAATATAATTATTTTTATTTAGAAACTTTACAAGAGATACCTGACGTGAAAGAACTAATAGAAAGTTTTCATGCCAAACCGTAGGGGTAGTCGTGGCCGAGTTGTAAGTGTGACTGACTAGTAATCCAGTGTGGTGTCCCTTCATAGGTTCGAATCCAGTCGGTGACGATTCTTTTAGATTTTACGTGCAGTAAACAGCAAGATCAACGTATACAAATAATAGGAATTTGAATACACATACCTTGGTTCTAATTCGCTACAATAAGATGTACAAGTGCAAGTCGGTGAAGATTTAATATAATTATTTTTATTTAGAAACTTTACAAGAGATACCTGACGTGAAAGAACTAATAGAAAGTTTTCATGCCAAACCGTAGGGGTAGTCGTGGCCGAGTTGTTAGTGTGACTGACTAGTAATCCAGTGTGGTGTCCCTGTATAGGTTCGAATCTAGTCGGTGACGATTCTTTTAGATTTTACGTGCAGTAAACAGCAAGATCAACGTATACAAATAATAGGAATTTGAATACACATACCTTGGTTCTAATTCGCTACAATAAGATGTACAAGTGCAAGTCGGTGAAGATTTAATATAATTATTTTTATTTAGAAACTTTACAAGAGATACCTGACGTGAAAAAACTAATAGAAAGTTTTCATGCCAAACCGTAGGGGTAGTCGTGGCCGAGTTGTTAGTGTGACGGACTAGTAATCCAGTGTGGTGTCCCTGCATAGGTTCGAATCCAGTCGGTGACGATTCTTTTAGATTTTACGTGCAGTAAACAGCAAGATCAACGTATACAAATAATAGGAATTTGAATACACATACCTTGGTTCTAATTCACTACAATAAGATGTACAAGTGCAAGTCGGTGAAGATTTAATATAATTATTTTTATTTAGAAACTTTACAAGAGATACCTGACGTGAAAGAACTAATAGAAAGTTTTCATGCCAAACCGCAGGGGTAGTCGTGGCCGAGTTGTAAGTGTGACTGACTAGTAATCCAGTGTGGTGTCCCTTCATAGGTTCGAATCCAGTCGGTGACGATTCTTTTAGATTTTACGTGCAGTAAACAGCAAGATCAACGTATACAAATAATAGGAATTTGAATACACATACCTTGGTTCTAATTCGCTACAATAAGATGTACAAGTGCAAGTCGGTGAAGATTTAATATAATTATTTTTATTTAGAAACTTTACAAGAGATACCTGACGTGAAAGAACTAATAGAAAGTTTTCATGCCAAACCGTAGGGGTAGTCGTGGCCGAGTTGTTAGTGTGACTGACTAGTAATCCAGTGTGGTGTCCCTGCATAGGTTCGAATCCAGTCGGTGACGATTCTTTTAGATTTTACGTGCAGTAAACAGCAAGATCAACGTATACAAATAATAGGAATTTGAATACACATACCTTGGTTCTAATTCGCTACAATAAGATGTACAAGTGCAAGTCGGTGAAGATTTAATATAATTATTTTTATTTAGAAACTTTACAAGAGATAACTGACGTGAAAGAACTAATAGAAAGTTTTCATGCCAAACCGTAGGGGTAGTCGTGGCCGAGTTGTTAGTGTGACTGACTAGTAATCCAGTGTGGTGTCCCTGCATAGGTTCGAATCCAGTCGGTGACGATTCTTTTAGATTTTACGTGCAGTAAACAGCAAGATCAACGTATACAAATAATAGGAATTTGAATACACATACCTTGGTTCTAATTCGCTACAATAAGATGTACAAGGGCAAGTCGGTGAAGATTTAATATAATTATTTTTATTTAGAAACTTTACAAGAGATACCTGACGTGAAAGAACTAATAGAAAGTTTTCATGCCAAACCGTAGGGGTAGTCGTGGCCGAGTTGTTAGTGTGACGGACTAGTAATCCAGTGTGGTGTCCCTGCATAGGTTCGAATCTAGTCGGTGACGATTCTTTTAGATTTTACGTGCAGTAAACAGCAAGATCAACGTATACAAATAATAGGAATTTGAATACACATACCTTGGTTCTAATTCGCTACAATAAGATGTACAAGTGCAAGTCGGTGAAGATTTAATATAATTATTTTTATTTAGAAACTTTACAAGAGATACCTGACGTGAAAGAACTAATAGAAAGTTTTCATGCCAAACCGTAGGGGTAGTCGTGGCCGAGTTGTTAGTGTGACTGACTAGTAATCCAGTGTGGTGTCCCTGCATAGGTTCGAATCGAGTCGGTGACGATTCTTTTAGATTTTACGTGCAGTAAACAGCAAGATCAACGTATACAAATAATAGGAATTTGAATACACATACCTTGGTTCTAATTCGCTACAATAAGATGTACAAGTGCAAGTCGGTGAAGATTTAATATAATTATTTTTATTTAGAAACTTTACAAGAGATACCTGACGTGAAAGAACTAATAGAAAGTTTTCATGCCAAACCGTAGGGGTAGTCGTGGCCGAGTTGTTAGTGTGACTGACTAGTAATCCAGTGTGGTGTCCCTGCATAGGTTCGAATCCGGTCGGTGACGATTCTTTTAGATTTTACGTGCAGTAAACAGCAAGATCAACGTATACAAATAATAGGAATTTGAATACACATACCTTGGTTCTAATTCGCTACAATAAGATGTACAAGTGCAAGTCGGTGAAGATTTAATATAATTATTTTTATTTAGAAACTTTACAAGAGATACCTGACGTGAAAGAACTAATAGAAAGTTTTCATGCCAAACCGTAGGGGTAGTCGTGGCCGAGTTGTTAGTGTGACGGACTAGTAATCCAGTGTGGTGTCCCTTCATAGGTTCGAATCCAGTCGGTGACGATTCTTTTCGATTTCACGTGCAGTAACTAGCAAGATCAACGTATACAAATAATAGGAATTTGAATACGCATACCTTGGTTTTTATTCGCTACAATAAGATGTACAAGTGCGAGTCGGTGAAGATTTAATATAATTATTTTTATTTAGAAACTTTACAAGAGATACCTGACGTGAAAGAACTAATAGAAAGTTTTCATGCCAAACCGTAGGGGTAGTCGTGGCCGAGTTGTTAGTGTGACTGACTAGTAATCCAGTGTGGTGCCCCTGCATAGGTTCGAATCCAGTCGGTGACGATTCTTTTCGATTTCACGTGCAGTAAATAGCAAGATCAACGTATACAAATAATAGGAATTTGAATACACATACCTTGGTTCTAATTCGCTACAAGAAGATGTACAAGTGCAAGTCGGTGAAGATTTAATATAATTATTTTTATTTAGAAACTTTACAAGAGATACCTGACGTGAAAGAACTAATAGAAAGTTTTCATGCCAAACCGTAGGGGTAGTCGTGGCCGTGGCCGAGTTGTTAGTGTGACTGACTAGTAATCCAGTGTGGTGTCCCTGCATAGGTTCGAATCCAGTCGGTGACGATTCTTTTCGATTTTACGTGCAGTAAATAGCAAGATCAACGTATACAAATAATAGGAAATTGAATACACATACCTTGGTTCTAATTCGCTACAATAAGATGTACAAGTGCAAGTCGGTGAAGATTTAATATAATTATTTTTATTTAGAAACTTTACAAGAGATACCTGACGTGAAAGAACTAATAGAAAGTTTTCATGCCAAACCGTAGGGGTAGTCGTGGCCGAGTTGTTAGTGTGACTGACTAGTAATCCAGTGTGGTGTCCCTGCATAGGTTCGAATCCAGTCGGTGACGATTCTTTTCGATTTTACGTGCAGTAAATAGCAAGATCAACGTATACAAATAATAGGAATTTGAATACACATACCTTGGTTCTAATTCGCTACAATAAGATGTACAAGTGCAAGTCGGTGAAGATTTAATATAATTATTTTTATTTAGAAACTTTACAAGAGATACCTGACGTGAAAGAACTAATAGAAAGTTTTCATGCCAAACCGTAGGGGTAGTCGTGGCCGAGTTGTTAGTGTGACGGACTAGTAATCCAGTGTGGTGTTCCTGCATAGGTTCGAATCCAGTGGTTGACGATTATTTTCGATTTTACGTGCAGTAAATAGCAAGATCAACGTATACAAATAATAGGAATTTGAATACACATACCTTGGTTCTAATTCGCTACAATAAGATGTACAAGTGCAAGTTGGTGAAGATTTAATATAATTATTTTTATTTAGAAACTTTACAAGAGATACCTGACGTGAAAGAACTAATAGAAAGTTTTCATGCCAAACCGTAGGGGTAGTCGTGGCCGAGTTGTTAGTGTGACTGACTAGTAATCCAGTGTGGTGTCCCTGCATAGGTTCGAATCCAGTCGGTGACGATTCTTTTAGATTTTACGTGCAGTAAACAGCAAGATCAACGTATACAAATAATAGGAATTTGAATACACATACCTTGGTTCTAATTCGCTACAATAAGATGTACAAGTGCAAGTCGGTGAAGATTTAATATAATTATTTTTATTTAGAAACTTTACAAGAGATACCTGACGTGAAAGAACTAATAGAAAGTTTTCATGCCAAACCGTAGGGGTAGTCGTGGCCGAGTTGTTAGTGTGACGGACTAGTAATCCAGTGTGGTGTCCCTGCATAGGTTCGAATCCAGTCGGTGACGATTCTTTTAGATTTTACGTGCAGTAAATAGCAAGATCAACGTATACAAATAATAGGAATTTGAATACACATACCTTGGTTCTAATTCGCTACAATAAGATGTACAAGTGCAAGTCGGTGAAGATTTAATATAATTATTTTTATTTAGAAACTTTACAAGAGATAACTGACGTGAAAGAACTAATAGAAAGTTTTCATGCCAAACCGTAGGGGTAGTCGTGGCCGAGTTGTTAGTGTGACTGACTAGTAATCCAGTGTGGTGTCCCTGCATAGGTTCGAATCCAGTCGGTGACGATTCTTTTAGATTTTACGTGCAGTAAACAGCAAGATCAACGTATACAAATAATAGGAATTTGAATACACATACCTTGGTTCTAATTCGCTACAATAAGATGTACAAGGGCAAGTCGGTGAAGATTTAATATAATTATTTTTATTTAGAAACTTTACAAGAGATACCTGACGTGAAAGAACTAATAGAAAGTTTTCATGCCAAACCGTAGGGGTAGTCGTGGCCGAGTTGTTAGTGTGACGGACTAGTAATCCAGTGTGGTGTCCCTGCATAGGTTCGAATCTAGTCGGTGACGATTCTTTTAGATTTTACGTGCAGTAAACAGCAAGATCAACGTATACAAATAATAGGAATTTGAATACACATACCTTGGTTCTAATTCGCTACAATAAGATGTACAAGTGCAAGTCGGTGAAGATTTAATATAACTATTTTTATTTAGAAACTTTACAAGAGATACCTGACGTGAAAGAACTAATAGAAAGTTTTCATGCCAAACCGTAGGGGTAGTCGTGGCCGAGTTGTTAGTGTGACGGACTAGTAATCCAGTGTGGTGTTCCTGCATAGGTTCGAATCCAGTGGTTGACGATTATTTTCGATTTTACGTGCAGTAAATAGCAAGATCAACGTATACAAATAATAGGAATTTGAATACACATACCTTGGTTCTAATTCGCTACAATAAGATGTACAAGTGCAAGTTGGTGAAGATTTAATATAATTATTTTTATTTAGAAACTTTACAAGAGATACCTGACGTGAAAGAACTAATAGAAAGTTTTCATGCCAAACCGTAGGGGTAGTCGTGGCCGAGTTGTTAGTGTGACTGACTAGTAATCCAGTGTGGTGTCCCTGCATAGGTTCGAATCCAGTCGGTGACGATTCTTTTAGATTTTACGTGCAGTAAACAGCAAGATCAACGTATACAAATAATAGGAATTTGAATACACATACCTTGGTTCTAATTCGCTACAATAAGATGTACAAGTGCAAGTCGGTGAAGATTTAATATAATTATTTTTATTTAGAAACTTTACAAGAGATACCTGACGTGAAAGAACTAATAGAAAGTTTTCATGCCAAACCGTAGGGGTAGTCGTGGCCGAGTTGTTAGTGTGACGGACTAGTAATCCAGTGTGGTGTCCCTGCATAGGTTCGAATCCAGTCGGTGACGATTCTTTTAGATTTTACGTGCAGTAAATAGCAAGATCAACGTATACAAATAATAGGAATTTGAATACACATACCTTGGTTCTAATTCGCTACAATAAGATGTACAAGTGCAAGTCGGTGAAGATTTAATATAATTATTTTTATTTAGAAACTTTACAAGAGATAACTGACGTGAAAGAACTAATAGAAAGTTTTCATGCCAAACCGTAGGGGTAGTCGTGGCCGAGTTGTTAGTGTGACTGACTAGTAATCCAGTGTGGTGTCCCTGCATAGGTTCGAATCCAGTCGGTGACGATTCTTTTAGATTTTACGTGCAGTAAACAGCAAGATCAACGTATACAAATAATAGGAATTTGAATACACATACCTTGGTTCTAATTCGCTACAATAAGATGTACAAGGGCAAGTCGGTGAAGATTTAATATAATTATTTTTATTTAGAAACTTTACAAGAGATACCTGACGTGAAAGAACTAATAGAAAGTTTTCATGCCAAACCGTAGGGGTAGTCGTGGCCGAGTTGTTAGTGTGACGGACTAGTAATCCAGTGTGGTGTCCCTGCATAGGTTCGAATCTAGTCGGTGACGATTCTTTTAGATTTTACGTGCAGTAAACAGCAAGATCAACGTATACAAATAATAGGAATTTGAATACACATACCTTGGTTCTAATTCGCTACAATAAGATGTACAAGTGCAAGTCGGTGAAGATTTAATATAACTATTTTTATTTAGAAACTTTACAAGAGATACCTGACGTGAAAGAACTAATAGAAAGTTTTCATGCCAAACCGTAGGGGTAGTCGTGGCCGAGTTGTTAGTGTGACTGACTAGTAATCCAGTGTGGTGTCCCTGCATAGGTTCGAATCCGGTCGGTGACGATTCTTTTAGATTTTACGTGCAGTAAACAGCAAGATCAACGTATACAAATAATAGGAATTTGAATACACATACCTTGGTTCTAATTCGCTACAATAAGATGTACAAGTGCAAGTCGGTGAAGATTTAATATAATTATTTTTATTTAGAAACTTTACAAGAGATACCTGACGTGAAAGAACTAATAGAAAGTTTTCATGCCAAACCGTAGGGGTAGTCGTGGCCGAGTTGTTAGTGTGACGGACTAGTAATCCAGTGTGGTGTCCCTTCATAGGTTCGAATCCAGTCGGTGACGATTCTTTTCGATTTCACGTGCAGTAACTAGCAAGATCAACGTATACAAATAATAGGAATTTGAATACGCATACCTTGGTTTTTATTCGCTACAATAAGATGTACAAGTGCGAGTCGGTGAAGATTTAATATAATTATTTTTATTTAGAAACTTTACAAGAGATACCTGACGTGAAAGAACTAATAGAAAGTTTTCATGCCAAACCGTAGGGGTAGTCGTGGCCGAGTTGTTAGTGTGACTGACTAGTAATCCAGTGTGGTGCCCCTGCATAGGTTCGAATCCAGTCGGTGACGATTCTTTTCGATTTCACGTGCAGTAAATAGCAAGATCAACGTATACAAATAATAGGAATTTGAATACACATACCTTGGTTCTAATTCGCTACAAGAAGATGTACAAGTGCAAGTCGGTGAAGATTTAATATAATTATTTTTATTTAGAAACTTTACAAGAGATACCTGACGTGAAAGAACTAATAGAAAGTTTTCATGCCAAACCGTAGGGGTAGTCGTGGCCGTGGCCGAGTTGTTAGTGTGACTGACTAGTAATCCAGTGTGGTGTCCCTGCATAGGTTCGAATCCAGTCGGTGACGATTCTTTTCGATTTTACGTGCAGTAAATAGCAAGATCAACGTATACAAATAATAGGAAATTGAATACACATACCTTGGTTCTAATTCGCTACAATAAGATGTACAAGTGCAAGTCGGTGAAGATTTAATATAATTATTTTTATTTAGAAACTTTACAAGAGATACCTGACGTGAAAGAACTAATAGAAAGTTTTCATGCCAAACCGTAGGGGTAGTCGTGGCCGAGTTGTTAGTGTGACGGACTAGTAATCCAGTGTGGTGTTCCTGCATAGGTTCGAATCCAGTGGTTGACGATTATTTTCGATTTTACGTGCAGTAAATAGCAAGATCAACGTATACAAATAATAGGAATTTGAATACACATACCTTGGTTCTAATTCGCTACAATAAGATGTACAAGTGCAAGTCGGTGAAGATTTAATATAATTATTTTTATTTAGAAACTTTACAAGAGATACCTGACGTGAAAGAACTAATAGAAAGTTTTCATGCCAAACCGTAGGGGTAGTCGTGGCCGAGTTGTTAGTGTGACTGACTAGTAATCCAGTGTGGTGTCCCTGCATAGGTTCGAATCCAGTCGGTGACGATTCTTTTAGATTTTACGTGCAGTAAACAGCAAGATCAACGTATACAAATAATAGGAATTTGAATACACATACCTTGGTTCTAATTCGCTACAATAAGATGTACAAGTGCAAGTCGGTGAAGATTTAATATAATTATTTTTATTTAGAAACTTTACAAGAGATACCTGACGTGAAAGAACTAATAGAAAGTTTTCATGCCAAACCGTAGGGGTAGTCGTGGCCGAGTTGTTAGTGTGACGGACTAGTAATCCAGTGTGGTGTCCCTGCATAGGTTCGAATCCAGTCGGTGACGATTCTTTTAGATTTTACGTGCAGTAAATAGCAAGATCAACGTATACAAATAATAGGAATTTGAATACACATACCTTGGTTCTAATTCGCTACAATAAGATGTACAAGTGCAAGTCGGTGAAGATTTAATATAATTATTTTTATTTAGAAACTTTACAAGAGATAACTGACGTGAAAGAACTAATAGAAAGTTTTCATGCCAAACCGTAGGGGTAGTCGTGGCCGAGTTGTTAGTGTGACTGACTAGTAATCCAGTGTGGTGTCCCTGCATAGGTTCGAATCCAGTCGGTGACGATTCTTTTAGATTTTACGTGCAGTAAACAGCAAGATCAACGTATACAAATAATAGGAATTTGAATACACATACCTTGGTTCTAATTCGCTACAATAAGATGTACAAGGGCAAGTCGGTGAAGATTTAATATAATTATTTTTATTTAGAAACTTTACAAGAGATACCTGACGTGAAAGAACTAATAGAAAGTTTTCATGCCAAACCGTAGGGGTAGTCGTGGCCGAGTTGTTAGTGTGACGGACTAGTAATCCAGTGTGGTGTCCCTGCATAGGTTCGAATCTAGTCGGTGACGATTCTTTTAGATTTTACGTGCAGTAAACAGCAAGATCAACGTATACAAATAATAGGAATTTGAATACACATACCTTGGTTCTAATTCGCTACAATAAGATGTACAAGTGCAAGTCGGTGAAGATTTAATATAACTATTTTTATTTAGAAACTTTACAAGAGATACCTGACGTGAAAGAACTAATAGAAAGTTTTCATGCCAAACCGTAGGGGTAGTCGTGGCCGAGTTGTTAGTGTGACTGACTAGTAATCCAGTGTGGTGTCCCTGCATAGGTTCGAATCCGGTCGGTGACGATTCTTTTAGATTTTACGTGCAGTAAACAGCAAGATCAACGTATACAAATAATAGGAATTTGAATACACATACCTTGGTTCTAATTCGCTACAATAAGATGTACAAGTGCAAGTCGGTGAAGATTTAATATAATTATTTTTATTTAGAAACTTTACAAGAGATACCTGACGTGAAAGAACTAATAGAAAGTTTTCATGCCAAACCGTAGGGGTAGTCGTGGCCGAGTTGTTAGTGTGACGGACTAGTAATCCAGTGTGGTGTCCCTTCATAGGTTCGAATCCAGTCGGTGACGATTCTTTTCGATTTCACGTGCAGTAACTAGCAAGATCAACGTATACAAATAATAGGAATTTGAATACGCATACCTTGGTTTTTATTCGCTACAATAAGATGTACAAGTGCGAGTCGGTGAAGATTTAATATAATTATTTTTATTTAGAAACTTTACAAGAGATACCTGACGTGAAAGAACTAATAGAAAGTTTTCATGCCAAACCGTAGGGGTAGTCGTGGCCGAGTTGTTAGTGTGACTGACTAGTAATCCAGTGTGGTGCCCCTGCATAGGTTCGAATCCAGTCGGTGACGATTCTTTTCGATTTCACGTGCAGTAAATAGCAAGATCAACGTATACAAATAATAGGAATTTGAATACACATACCTTGGTTCTAATTCGCTACAAGAAGATGTACAAGTGCAAGTCGGTGAAGATTTAATATAATTATTTTTATTTAGAAACTTTACAAGAGATACCTGACGTGAAAGAACTAATAGAAAGTTTTCATGCCAAACCGTAGGGGTAGTCGTGGCCGTGGCCGAGTTGTTAGTGTGACTGACTAGTAATCCAGTGTGGTGTCCCTGCATAGGTTCGAATCCAGTCGGTGACGATTCTTTTCGATTTTACGTGCAGTAAATAGCAAGATCAACGTATACAAATAATAGGAAATTGAATACACATACCTTGGTTCTAATTCGCTACAATAAGATGTACAAGTGCAAGTCGGTGAAGATTTAATATAATTATTTTTATTTAGAAACTTTACAAGAGATACCTGACGTGAAAGAACTAATAGAAAGTTTTCATGCCAAACCGTAGGGGTAGTCGTGGCCGAGTTGTTAGTGTGACTGACTAGTAATCCAGTGTGGTGTCCCTGCATAGGTTCGAATCCAGTCGGTGACGATTCTTTTCGATTTTACGTGCAGTAAATAGCAAGATCAACGTATACAAATAATAGGAATTTGAATACACATACCTTGGTTCTAATTCGCTACAATAAGATGTACAAGTGCAAGTCGGTGAAGATTTAATATAATTATTTTTATTTAGAAACTTTACAAGAGATACCTGACGTGAAAGAACTAATAGAAAGTTTTCATGCCAAACCGTAGGGGTAGTCGTGGCCGAGTTGTTAGTGTGACGGACTAGTAATCCAGTGTGGTGTTCCTGCATAGGTTCGAATCCAGTGGTTGACGATTATTTTCGATTTTACGTGCAGTAAATAGCAAGATCAACGTATACAAATAATAGGAATTTGAATACACATACCTTGGTTCTAATTCGCTACAAGAAGATGTACAAGTGCAAGTCGGTGAAGATTTAATATAATTATTTTTATTTAGAAACTTTACAAGAGATACCTGACGTGAAAGAACTAATAGAAAGTTTTCATGCCAAACCGTAGGGGTAGTCGTGGCCGAGTTGTTAGTGTGACGGACTAGTAATCCAGTGTGGTGCCCCTGCATAGGTTCGAATCCAGTCGGTGACGATTCTTTTCGATTTCACGTGCAGTAAATAGCAAGATCAACGTATACAAATAATAGGAATTTGAATACGCATACCTTGGTTTTTATTCGCTACAATAAGATGTACAAGTGCAAGTCGGTGAAGATTTAATATAATTATTTTTATTTAGAAACTTTACAAGAGATACCTGACGTAAAAGAACTAATAGAAAGTTTTCATGCCAAACCGTAGCGGTAGTCGTGGCCGAGTTGTTAGTGTGACGGACTAGTAATCCAGTGTGGTGCCCCTGCATAGGTTCGAATCCAGTCGGTGACGATTCTTTTCGATTTCACATGCAGTAAATAGCAAGATCAACGTATACAAATAATAGGAATTTGAATACACATACCTTGGTTCTAATTCGCTACAATAAGATGTACAAGTGCAAGTCGGTGAAGATTTAATATAATTATTTTTATTTAGAAACTTTACAAGAGATACCTGACGTGAAAGAACTAATAGAAAGTTTTCATGCCAAACCGTAGGGGTAGTCGTGGCCGAGTTGTTAGTGTGACTGACTAGTAATCCAGTGTGGTGTCCCTTCATAGGTTCGAATCCAGTCGGTGAAGATTCTTTTAGATTTTACGTGCAGTAAACAGCAAGATCAACGTATACAAATAATAGGAATTTGAATACACATACCTTGGTTCTAATTCGCTACAATAAGATGTACAAGTGCAAGTCGGTGAAGATTTAATATAATTATTTTTATTTAGAAACTTTACAAGAGATACCTGACGTGAAAGAACTAATAGAAAGTTTTCATGCCAAACCGTAGGGGTAGTCGTGGCCGAGTTGTTAGTGTGACTGACTAGTAATCCAGTGTGGTGTCCCTGTATAGGTTCGAATCTAGTCGGTGACGATTCTTTTAGATTTTACGTGCAGTAAACAGCAAGATCAACGTATACAAATAATAGGAATTTGAATACACATACCTTGGTTCTAATTCGCTACAATAAGATGTACAAGTGCAAGTCGGTGAAGATTTAATATAATTATTTTTATTTAGAAACTTTACAAGAGATACCTGACGTGAAAGAACTAATAGAAAGTTTTCATGCCAAACCGTAGGGGTAGTCGTGGCCGAGTTGTTAGTGTGACGGACTAGTAATCCAGTGTGGTGTCCCTGCATAGGTTCGAATCCAGTCGGTGACGATTCTTTTAGATTTTACGTGCAGTAAATAGCAAGATCAACGTATACAAATAATAGGAATTTGAATACACATACCTTGGTTCTAATTCGCTACAATAAGATGTACAAGTGCAAGTCGGTGAAGATTTAATATAATTATTTTTATTTAGAAACTTTACAAGAGATACCTGACGTGAAAGAACTAATAGAAAGTTTTCATGCCAAACCGTAGGGGTAGTCGTGGCCGAGTTGTTAGTGTGACTGACTAGTAATCCAGTGTGGTGTCCCTGCATAGGTTCGAATCCAGTCGGTGACGATTCTTTTAGATTTTACGTGCAGTAAACAGCAAGATCAACGTATACAAATAATAGGAATTTGAATACACATACCTTGGTTCTAATTCGCTACAATAAGATGTACAAGGGCAAGTCGGTGAAGATTTAATATAATTATTTTTATTTAGAAACTTTACAAGAGATACCTGACGTGAAAGAACTAATAGAAAGTTTTCATGCCAAACCGTAGGGGTAGTCGTGGCCGAGTTGTTAGTGTGACGGACTAGTAATCCAGTGTGGTGTCCCTGCATAGGTTCGAATCTAGTCGGTGACGATTCTTTTAGATTTTACGTGCAGTAAACAGCAAGATCAACGTATACAAATAATAGGAATTTGAATACACATACCTTGGTTCTAATTCGCTACAATAAGATGTACAAGTGCAAGTCGGTGAAGATTTAATATAATTATTTTTATTTAGAAACTTTACAAGAGATACCTGACGTGAAAGAACTAATAGAAAGTTTTCATGCCAAACCGTAGGGGTAGTCGTGGCCGAGTTGTAAGTGTGACTGACTAGTAATCCAGTGTGGTGTCCCTTCATAGGTTCGAATCCAGTCGGTGACGATTCTTTTAGATTTTACGTGCAGTAAATAGCAAGATCAACGTATACAAATAATAGGAATTTGAATACGCATACCTTGGTTTTTATTCGCTACAATAAGATGTACAAGTGCAAGTCGGTGAAGATTTAATATAATTATTTTTATTTAGAAACTTTACAAGAGATACCTGACGTAAAAGAACTAATAGAAAGTTTTCATGCCAAACCGTAGCGGTAGTCGTGGCCGAGTTGTTAGTGTGACGGACTAGTAATCCAGTGTGGTGCCCCTGCATAGGTTCGAATCCAGTCGGTGACGATTCTTTTCGATTTCACATGCAGTAAATAGCAAGATCAACGTATACAAATAATAGGAATTTGAATACACATACCTTGGTTCTAATTCGCTACAAGAAGATGTACAAGTGCAAGTCGGTGAAGATTTAATATAATTATTTTTATTTAGAAACTTTACAAGAGATACCTGACGTGAAAGAACTAATAGAAAGTTTTCATGCCAAACCGTAGGGGTAGTCGTGGCCGAGTTGTTAGTGTGACGGACTAGTAATCCAGTGTGGTGCCCCTGCATAGGTTCGAATCCAGTCGGTGACGATTCTTTTCGATTTCACGTGCAGTAAATAGCAAGATCAACGTATACAAATAATAGGAATTTGAATACGCATACCTTGGTTTTTATTCGCTACAATAAGATGTACAAGTGCAAGTCGGTGAAGATTTAATATAATTATTTTTATTTAGAAACTTTACAAGAGATACCTGACGTAAACGAACTAATAGATAGTTTTCATGCCAAACCGTAGCGGTAGTCGTGGCCGAGTTGTTAGTGTGACGGACTAGTAATCCAGTGTGGTGCCCCTGCATAGGTTCGAATCCAGTCGGTGACGATTCTTTTCGATTTCACATGCAGTAAATAGCAAGATCAACGTATACAAATAATAGGAATTTGAATACACATACCTTGGTTCTAATTCGCTACAATAAGATGTACAAGTGCAAGTCGGTGAAGATTTAATATAATTATTTTTATTTAGAAACTTTACAAGAGATACCTGACGTGAAAGAACTAATAGAAAGTTTTCATGCCAAACCGTAGGGGTAGTCGTGGCCGAGTTGTTAGTGTGACTGACTAGTAATCCAGTGTGGTGTCCCTTCATAGGTTCGAATCCAGTCGGTGAAGATTCTTTTAGATTTTACGTGCAGTAAACAGCAAGATCAACGTATACAAATAATAGGAATTTGAATACACATACCTTGGTTCTAATTCGCTACAATAAGATGTACAAGTGCAAGTCGGTGAAGATTTAATATAATTATTTTTATTTAGAAACTTTACAAGAGATACCTGACGTGAAAGAACTAATAGAAAGTTTTCATGCCAAACCGTAGGGGTAGTCGTGGCCGAGTTGTTAGTGTGACTGACTAGTAATCCAGTGTGGTGTCCCTGTATAGGTTCGAATCTAGTCGGTGACGATTCTTTTAGATTTTACGTGCAGTAAACAGCAAGATCAACGTATACAAATAATAGGAATTTGAATACACATACCTTGGTTCTAATTCGCTACAATAAGATGTACAAGTGCAAGTCGGTGAAGATTTAATATAATTATTTTTATTTAGAAACTTTACAAGAGATACCTGACGTGAAAGAACTAATAGAAAGTTTTCATGCCAAACCGTAGGGGTAGTCGTGGCCGAGTTGTTAGTGTGACGGACTAGTAATCCAGTGTGGTGTCCCTGCATAGGTTCGAATCCAGTCGGTGACGATTCTTTTAGATTTTACGTGCAGTAAATAGCAAGATCAACGTATACAAATAATAGGAATTTGAATACACATACCTTGGTTCTAATTCGCTACAATAAGATGTACAAGTGCAAGTCGGTGAAGATTTAATATAATTATTTTTAT
Source organism: Sepiola atlantica (assembly GCA_963556195.1). NCBI lineage: Eukaryota > Metazoa > Mollusca > Cephalopoda > Sepiida > Sepiolidae > Sepiola > Sepiola atlantica. Next base: position 53,456,181 of record OY744542.1, read on the forward strand.
TTAGAAACTTTACAAGAGATACCTGACGTGAAAGAACTAATAGAAAGTTTTCATGCCAAACCGTAGGGGTAGTCGTGGCCGAGTTGTTAGTGTGACTGACTAGTAATCCAGTGTGGTGTCCCTGCATAGGTTCGAATCCAGTCGGTGACGATTCTTTTAGATTTTACGTGCAGTAAACAGCAAGATCAACGTATACAAATAATAGGAATTTGAATACACATACCTTGGTTCTAATTCGCTACAATAAGATGTACAAGGGCAAGTCGGTGAAGATTAAATATAATTATTTTTATTTAGAAACGTTACAAGAGATACCTGACGTGAAAGAACTAATAGAAAGTTTTCATGCCAAACCGTAGGGGTAGTCGTGGCCGAGTTGTTAGTGTGACGGACTAGTAATCCAGTGTGGTGTCCCTGCATAGGTTCGAATCTAGTCGGTGACGATTCTTTTAGATTTTACGTGCAGTAAACAGCAAGATCAACGTATACAAATAATAGGAATTTGAATACACATACCTTGGTTCTAATTCGCTACAATAAGATGTACAAGTGCAAGTCGGTGAAGATTTAATATAATTATTTTTATTTAGAAACTTTACAAGAGATACCTGACGTGAAAGAACTAATAGAAAGTTTTCATGCCAAACCGTAGGGGTAGTCGTGGCCGAGTTGTAAGTGTGACTGACTAGTAATCCAGTGTGGTGTCCCTTCATAGGTTCGAATCCAGTCGGTGACGATTCTTTTAGATTTTACGTGCAGTAAACAGCAAGATCAACGTATACAAATAATAGGAATTTGAATACACATACCTTGGTTCTAATTCGCTACAATAAGATGTACAAGTGCAAGTCGGTGAAGATTTAATATAATTATTTTTATTTAGAAACTTTACAAGAGATACCTGACGTGAAAGAACTAATAGAAAGTTTTCATGCCAAACCGTAGGGGTAGTCGTGGCCGAGTTGTTAGTGTGACTGACTAGTAATCCAGTGTGGTGTCCCTGTATAGGTTCGAATCTAGTCGGTGACGATTCTTTTAGATTTTACGTGCAGTAAACAGCAAGATCAACGTATACAAATAATAGGAATTTGAATACACATACCTTGGTTCTAATTCGCTACAATAAGATGTACAAGTGCAAGTCGGTGAAGATTTAATATAATTATTTTTATTTAGAAACTTTACAAGAGATACCTGACGTGAAAGAACTAATAGAAAGTTTTCATGCCAAACCGTAGGGGTAGTCGTGGCCGAGTTGTTAGTGTGACGGACTAGTAATCCAGTGTGGTGTCCCTGCATAGGTTCGAATCCAGTCGGTGACGATTCTTTTAGATTTTACGTGCAGTAAACAGCAAGATCAACGTATACAAATAATAGGAATTTGAATACACATACCTTGGTTCTAATTCACTACAATAAGATGTACAAGTGCAAGTCGGTGAAGATTTAATATAATTATTTTTATTTAGAAACTTTACAAGAGATACCTGACGTGAAAGAACTAATAGAAAGTTTTCATGCCAAACCGCAGGGGTAGTCGTGGCCGAGTTGTAAGTGTGACTGACTAGTAATCCAGTGTGGTGTCCCTTCATAGGTTCGAATCCAGTCGGTGACGATTCTTTTAGATTTTACGTGCAGTAAACAGCAAGATCAACGTATACAAATAATAGGAATTTGAATACACATACCTTGGTTCTAATTCGCTACAATAAGATGTACAAGTGCAAGTCGGTGAAGATTTAATATAATTATTTTTATTTAGAAACTTTACAAGAGATACCTGACGTGAAAGAACTAATAGAAAGTTTTCATGCCAAACCGTAGGGGTAGTCGTGGCCGAGTTGTTAGTGTGACTGACTAGTAATCCAGTGTGGTGTCCCTGCATAGGTTCGAATCCAGTCGGTGACGATTCTTTTAGATTTTACGTGCAGTAAACAGCAAGATCAACGTATACAAATAATAGGAATTTGAATACACATACCTTGGTTCTAATTCGCTACAATAAGATGTACAAGTGCAAGTCGGTGAAGATTTAATATAATTATTTTTATTTAGAAACTTTACAAGAGATACCTGACGTGAAAGAACTAATAGAAAGTTTTCATGCCAAACCGTAGGGGTAGTCGTGGCCGAGTTGTTAGTGTGACGGACTAGTAATCCAGTGTGGTGTCCCTGCATAGGTTCGAATCCAGTCGGTGACGATTCTTTTAGATTTTACGTGCAGTAAATAGCAAGATCAACGTATACAAATAATAGGAATTTGAATACACATACCTTGGTTCTAATTCGCTACAATAAGATGTACAAGTGCAAGTCGGTGAAGATTTAATATAATTATTTTTATTTAGAAACTTTACAAGAGATAACTGACGTGAAAGAACTAATAGAAAGTTTTCATGCCAAACCGTAGGGGTAGTCGTGGCCGAGTTGTTAGTGTGACTGACTAGTAATCCAGTGTGGTGTCCCTGCATAGGTTCGAATCCAGTCGGTGACGATTCTTTTAGATTTTACGTGCAGTAAACAGCAAGATCAACGTATACAAATAATAGGAATTTGAATACACATACCTTGGTTCTAATTCGCTACAATAAGATGTACAAGGGCAAGTCGGTGAAGATTTAATATAATTATTTTTATTTAGAAACTTTACAAGAGATACCTGACGTGAAAGAACTAATAGAAAGTTTTCATGCCAAACCGTAGGGGTAGTCGTGGCCGAGTTGTTAGTGTGACGGACTAGTAATCCAGTGTGGTGTCCCTGCATAGGTTCGAATCTAGTCGGTGACGATTCTTTTAGATTTTACGTGCAGTAAACAGCAAGATCAACGTATACAAATAATAGGAATTTGAATACACATACCTTGGTTCTAATTCGCTACAATAAGATGTACAAGTGCAAGTCGGTGAAGATTTAATATAATTATTTTTATTTAGAAACTTTACAAGAGATACCTGACGTGAAAGAACTAATAGAAAGTTTTCATGCCAAACCGTAGGGGTAGTCGTGGCCGAGTTGTTAGTGTGACTGACTAGTAATCCAGTGTGGTGTCCCTGCATAGGTTCGAATCCAGTCGGTGACGATTCTTTTAGATTTTACGTGCAGTAAACAGCAAGATCAACGTATACAAATAATAGGAATTTGAATACACATACCTTGGTTCTAATTCGCTACAATAAGATGTACAAGTGCAAGTCGGTGAAGATGTAATATAATTATTTTTATTTAGAAACTTTACAAGAGATACCTGACGTGAAAGAACTAATAGAAAGTTTTCATGCCAAACCGTAGGGGTAGTCGTGGCCGAGTTGTTAGTGTGACTGACTAGTAATCCAGTGTGGTGTCCCTGCATAGGTTCGAATCCAGTCGGTGACGATTCTTTTAGATTTTACGTGCAGTAAACAGCAAGATCAACGTATACAAATAATAGGAATTTGAATACACATACCTTGGTTCTAATTCGCTACAATAAGATGTACAAGGGCAAGTCGGTGAAGATTTAATATAATTATTTTTATTTAGAAACTTTACAAGAGATACCTGACGTGAAAGAACTAATAGAAAGTTTTCATGCCAAACCGTAGGGGTAGTCGTGGCCGAGTTGTTAGTGTGACGGACTAGTAATCCAGTGTGGTGTCCCTGCATAGGTTCGAATCTAGTCGGTGACGATTCTTTTAGATTTTACGTGCAGTAAACAGCAAGATCAACGTATACAAATAATAGGAATTTGAATACACATACCTTGGTTCTAATTCGCTACAATAAGATGTACAAGTGCAAGTCGGTGAAGATTTAATATAATTATTTTTATTTAGAAACTTTACAAGAGATACCTGACGTGAAAGAACTAATAGAAAGTTTTCATGCCAAACCGTAGGGGTAGTCGTGGCCGAGTTGTTAGTGTGACTGACTAGTAATCCAGTGTGGTGTCCCTGCATAGGTTCGAATCCAGTCGGTGACGATTCTTTTAGATTTTACGTGCAGTAAACAGCAAGATCAACGTATACAAATAATAGGAATTTGAATACACATACCTTGGTTCTAATTCGCTACAATAAGATGTACAAGTGCAAGTCGGTGAAGATGTAATATAATTATTTTTATTTAGAAACTTTACAAGAGATACCTGACGTGAAAGAACTAATAGAAAGTTTTCATGCCAAACCGTAGGGGTAGTCGTGGCCGAGTTGTTAGTGTGACTGACTAGTAATCCAGTGTGGTGTCCCTGCATAGGTTCGAATCCGGTCGGTGACGATTCTTTTAGATTTTACGTGCAGTAAACAGCAAGATCAACGTATACAAATAATAGGAATTTGAATACACATACCTTGGTTCTAATTCGCTACAATAAGATGTACAAGTGCAAGTCGGTGAAGATTTAATATAATTATTTTTATTTAGAAACTTTACAAGAGATACCTGACGTGAAAGAACTAATAGAAAGTTTTCATGCCAAACCGTAGGGGTAGTCGTGGCCGAGTTGTTAGTGTGACGGACTAGTAATCCAGTGTGGTGTCCCTTCATAGGTTCGAATCCAGTCGGTGACGATTCTTTTCGATTTCACGTGCAGTAACTAGCAAGATCAACGTATACAAATAATAGGAATTTGAATACGCATACCTTGGTTTTTATTCGCTACAATAAGATGTACAAGTGCGAGTCGGTGAAGATTTAATATAATTATTTTTATTTAGAAACTTTACAAGAGATACCTGACGTGAAAGAACTAATAGAAAGTTTTCATGCCAAACCGTAGGGGTAGTCGTGGCCGAGTTGTTAGTGTGACTGACTAGTAATCCAGTGTGGTGCCCCTGCATAGGTTCGAATCCAGTCGGTGACGATTCTTTTCGATTTCACGTGCAGTAAATAGCAAGATCAACGTATACAAATAATAGGAATTTGAATACACATACCTTGGTTCTAATTCGCTACAAGAAGATGTACAAGTGCAAGTCGGTGAAGATTTAATATAATTATTTTTATTTAGAAACTTTACAAGAGATACCTGACGTGAAAGAACTAATAGAAAGTTTTCATGCCAAACCGTAGGGGTAGTCGTGGCCGAGTTGTTAGTGTGACTGACTAGTAATCCAGTGTGGTGTCCCTGCATAGGTTCGAATCCAGTCGGTGACGATTCTTTTAGATTTTACGTGCAGTAAACAGCAAGATCAACGTATACAAATAATAGGAATTTGAATACACATACCTTGGTTCTAATTCGCTACAATAAGATGTACAAGTGCAAGTCGGTGAAGATTTAATATAATTATTTTTATTTAGAAACTTTACAAGAGATACCTGACGTGAAAGAACTAATAGAAAGTTTTCATGCCAAACCGCAGGGGTAGTCGTGGCCGAGTTGTAAGTGTGACTGACTAGTAATCCAGTGTGGTGTCCCTTCATAGGTTCGAATCCAGTCGGTGACGATTCTTTTAGATTTTACGTGCAGTAAACAGCAAGATCAACGTATACAAATAATAGGAATTTGAATACACATACCTTGGTTCTAATTCGCTACAATAAGATGTACAAGTGCAAGTCGGTGAAGATTTAATATAATTATTTTTATTTAGAAACTTTACAAGAGATACCTGACGTGAAAGAACTAATAGAAAGTTTTCATGCCAAACCGTAGGGGTAGTCGTGGCCGAGTTGTTAGTGTGACTGACTAGTAATCCAGTGTGGTGTCCCTGCATAGGTTCGAATCCAGTCGGTGACGATTCTTTTAGATTTTACGTGCAGTAAACAGCAAGATCAACGTATACAAATAATAGGAATTTGAATACACATACCTTGGTTCTAATTCGCTACAATAAGATGTACAAGTGCAAGTCGGTGAAGATTTAATATAATTATTTTTATTTAGAAACTTTACAAGAGATACCTGACGTGAAAGAACTAATAGAAAGTTTTCATGCCAAACCGTAGGGGTAGTCGTGGCCGAGTTGTTAGTGTGACGGACTAGTAATCCAGTGTGGTGTCCCTGCATAGGTTCGAATCCAGTCGGTGACGATTCTTTTAGATTTTACGTGCAGTAAATAGCAAGATCAACGTATACAAATAATAGGAATTTGAATACACATACCTTGGTTCTAATTCGCTACAATAAGATGTACAAGTGCAAGTCGGTGAAGATTTAATATAATTATTTTTATTTAGAAACTTTACAAGAGATAACTGACGTGAAAGAACTAATAGAAAGTTTTCATGCCAAACCGTAGGGGTAGTCGTGGCCGAGTTGTTAGTGTGACTGACTAGTAATCCAGTGTGGTGTCCCTGCATAGGTTCGAATCCAGTCGGTGACGATTCTTTTAGATTTTACGTGCAGTAAACAGCAAGATCAACGTATACAAATAATAGGAATTTGAATACACATACCTTGGTTCTAATTCGCTACAATAAGATGTACAAGGGCAAGTCGGTGAAGATTTAATATAATTATTTTTATTTAGAAACTTTACAAGAGATACCTGACGTGAAAGAACTAATAGAAAGTTTTCATGCCAAACCGTAGGGGTAGTCGTGGCCGAGTTGTTAGTGTGACGGACTAGTAATCCAGTGTGGTGTCCCTGCATAGGTTCGAATCTAGTCGGTGACGATTCTTTTAGATTTTACGTGCAGTAAACAGCAAGATCAACGTATACAAATAATAGGAATTTGAATACACATACCTTGGTTCTAATTCGCTACAATAAGATGTACAAGTGCAAGTCGGTGAAGATTTAATATAATTATTTTTATTTAGAAACTTTACAAGAGATACCTGACGTGAAAGAACTAATAGAAAGTTTTCATGCCAAACCGTAGGGGTAGTCGTGGCCGAGTTGTTAGTGTGACTGACTAGTAATCCAGTGTGGTGTCCCTGCATAGGTTCGAATCCAGTCGGTGACGATTCTTTTAGATTTTACGTGCAGTAAACAGCAAGATCAACGTATACAAATAATAGGAATTTGAATACACATACCTTGGTTCTAATTCGCTACAATAAGATGTACAAGTGCAAGTCGGTGAAGATGTAATATAATTATTTTTATTTAGAAACTTTACAAGAGATACCTGACGTGAAAGAACTAATAGAAAGTTTTCATGCCAAACCGTAGGGGTAGTCGTGGCCGAGTTGTTAGTGTGACTGACTAGTAATCCAGTGTGGTGTCCCTGCATAGGTTCGAATCCAGTCGGTGACGATTCTTTTAGATTTTACGTGCAGTAAACAGCAAGATCAACGTATACAAATAATAGGAATTTGAATACACATACCTTGGTTCTAATTCGCTACAATAAGATGTACAAGGGCAAGTCGGTGAAGATTTAATATAATTATTTTTATTTAGAAACTTTACAAGAGATACCTGACGTGAAAGAACTAATAGAAAGTTTTCATGCCAAACCGTAGGGGTAGTCGTGGCCGAGTTGTTAGTGTGACGGACTAGTAATCCAGTGTGGTGTCCCTGCATAGGTTCGAATCTAGTCGGTGACGATTCTTTTAGATTTTACGTGCAGTAAACAGCAAGATCAACGTATACAAATAATAGGAATTTGAATACACATACCTTGGTTCTAATTCGCTACAATAAGATGTACAAGTGCAAGTCGGTGAAGATTTAATATAATTATTTTTATTTAGAAACTTTACAAGAGATACCTGACGTGAAAGAACTAATAGAAAGTTTTCATGCCAAACCGTAGGGGTAGTCGTGGCCGAGTTGTTAGTGTGACTGACTAGTAATCCAGTGTGGTGTCCCTGCATAGGTTCGAATCCAGTCGGTGACGATTCTTTTAGATTTTACGTGCAGTAAACAGCAAGATCAACGTATACAAATAATAGGAATTTGAATACACATACCTTGGTTCTAATTCGCTACAATAAGATGTACAAGTGCAAGTCGGTGAAGATGTAATATAATTATTTTTATTTAGAAACTTTACAAGAGATACCTGACGTGAAAGAACTAATAGAAAGTTTTCATGCCAAACCGTAGGGGTAGTCGTGGCCGAGTTGTTAGTGTGACTGACTAGTAATCCAGTGTGGTGTCCCTGCATAGGTTCGAATCCGGTCGGTGACGATTCTTTTAGATTTTACGTGCAGTAAACAGCAAGATCAACGTATACAAATAATAGGAATTTGAATACACATACCTTGGTTCTAATTCGCTACAATAAGATGTACAAGTGCAAGTCGGTGAAGATTTAATATAATTATTTTTATTTAGAAACTTTACAAGAGATACCTGACGTGAAAGAACTAATAGAAAGTTTTCATGCCAAACCGTAGGGGTAGTCGTGGCCGAGTTGTTAGTGTGACGGACTAGTAATCCAGTGTGGTGTCCCTTCATAGGTTCGAATCCAGTCGGTGACGATTCTTTTCGATTTCACGTGCAGTAACTAGCAAGATCAACGTATACAAATAATAGGAATTTGAATACGCATACCTTGGTTTTTATTCGCTACAATAAGATGTACAAGTGCGAGTCGGTGAAGATTTAATATAATTATTTTTATTTAGAAACTTTACAAGAGATACCTGACGTGAAAGAACTAATAGAAAGTTTTCATGCCAAACCGTAGGGGTAGTCGTGGCCGAGTTGTTAGTGTGACTGACTAGTAATCCAGTGTGGTGCCCCTGCATAGGTTCGAATCCAGTCGGTGACGATTCTTTTCGATTTCACGTGCAGTAAATAGCAAGATCAACGTATACAAATAATAGGAATTTGAATACACATACCTTGGTTCTAATTCGCTACAAGAAGATGTACAAGTGCAAGTCGGTGAAGATTTAATATAATTATTTTTATTTAGAAACTTTACAAGAGATACCTGACGTGAAAGAACTAATAGAAAGTTTTCATGCCAAACCGTAGGGGTAGTCGTGGCCGAGTTGTTAGTGTGACTGACTAGTAATCCAGTGTGGTGTCCCTGCATAGGTTCGAATCCAGTCGGTGACGATTCTTTTAGATTTTACGTGCAGTAAACAGCAAGATCAACGTATACAAATAATAGGAATTTGAATACACATACCTTGGTTCTAATTCGCTACAATAAGATGTACAAGTGCAAGTCGGTGAAGATTTAATATAATTATTTTTATTTAGAAACTTTACAAGAGATACCTGACGTGAAAGAACTAATAGAAAGTTTTCATGCCAAACCGTAGGGGTAGTCGTGGCCGAGTTGTTAGTGTGACTGACTAGTAATCCAGTGTGGTGTCCCTGCATAGGTTCGAATCCGGTCGGTGACGATTCTTTTAGATTTTACGTGCAGTAAACAGCAAGATCAACGTATACAAATAATAGGAATTTGAATACACATACCTTGGTTCTAATTCGCTACAATAAGATGTACAAGTGCAAGTCGGTGAAGATTTAATATAATTATTTTTATTTAGAAACTTTACAAGAGATACCTGACGTGAAAGAACTAATAGAAAGTTTTCATGCCAAACCGTAGGGGTAGTCGTGGCCGAGTTGTTAGTGTGACGGACTAGTAATCCAGTGTGGTGCCCCTGCATAGGTTCGAATCCAGTCGGTGACGATTCTTTTCGATTTCACGTGCAGTAACTAGCAAGATCAACGTATACAAATAATAGGAATTTGAATACGCATACCTTGGTTTTTATTCGCTACAATAAGATGTACAAGTGCGAGTCGGTGAAGATTTAATATAATTATTTTTATTTAGAAACTTTACAAGAGATACCTGACGTGAAAGAACTAATAGAAAGTTTTCATGCCAAACCGTAGGGGTAGTCGTGGCCGAGTTGTTAGTGTGACTGACTAGTAATCCAGTGTGGTGCCCCTGCATAGGTTCGAATCCAGTCGGTGACGATTCTTTTCGATTTCACGTGCAGTAAATAGCAAGATCAACGTATACAAATAATAGGAATTTGAATACACATACCTTGGTTCTAATTCGCTACAAGAAGATGTACAAGTGCAAGTCGGTGAAGATTTAATATAATTATTTTTATTTAGAAACTTTACAAGAGATACCTGACGTGAAAGAACTAATAGAAAGTCTTCATGCCAAACCGTAGGGGTAGTCGTGGCCGAGTTGTTAGTGTGACTGACTAGTAATCCAGTGTGGTGTCCCTGCATAGGTTCGAATCCAGTCGGTGACGATTCTTTTAGATTTTACGTGCAGTAAACAGCAAGATCAACGTATACAAATAATAGGAATTTGAATACACATACCTTGGTTCTAATTCGCTACAATAAGATGTACAAGTGCAAGTCGGTGAAGATTTAATATAATTATTTTTATTTAGAAACTTTACAAGAGATACCTGACGTGAAAGAACTAATAGAAAGTTTTCATGCCAAACCGTAGGGGTAGTCGTGGCCGAGTTGTTAGTGTGACTGACTAGTAATCCAGTGTGGTGTCCCTGCATAGGTTCGAATCCGGTCGGTGACGATTCTTTTAGATTTTACGTGCAGTAAACAGCAAGATCAACGTATACAAATAATAGGAATTTGAATACACATACCTTGGTTCTAATTCGCTACAATAAGATGTACAAGTGCAAGTCGGTGAAGATTTAATATAATTATTTTTATTTAGAAACTTTACAAGAGATACCTGACGTGAAAGAACTAATAGAAAGTTTTCATGCCAAACCGTAGGGGTAGTCGTGGCCGAGTTGTTAGTGTGACGGACTAGTAATCCAGTGTGGTGCCCCTGCATAGGTTCGAATCCAGTCGGTGACGATTCTTTTCGATTTCACGTGCAGTAACTAGCAAGATCAACGTATACAAATAATAGGAATTTGAATACGCATACCTTGGTTTTTATTCGCTACAATAAGATGTACAAGTGCGAGTCGGTGAAGATTTAATATAATTATTTTTATTTAGAAACTTTACAAGAGATACCTGACGTGAAAGAACTAATAGAAAGTTTTCATGCCAAACCGTAGGGGTAGTCGTGGCCGAGTTGTTAGTGTGACTGACTAGTAATCCAGTGTGGTGCCCCTGCATAGGTTCGAATCCAGTCGGTGACGATTCTTTTCGATTTCACGTGCAGTAAATAGCAAGATCAACGTATACAAATAATAGGAATTTGAATACACATACCTTGGTTCTAATTCGCTACAAGAAGATGTACAAGTGCAAGTCGGTGAAGATTTAATATAATTATTTTTATTTAGAAACTTTACAAGAGATACCTGACGTGAAAGAACTAATAGAAAGTTTTCATGCCAAACCGTAGGGGTAGTCGTGGCCGTGGCCGAGTTGTTAGTGTGACTGACTAGTAATCCAGTGTGGTGTCCCTGCATAGGTTCGAATCCAGTCGGTGACGATTCTTTTCGATTTTACGTGCAGTAAATAGCAAGATCAACGTATACAAATAATAGGAAATTGAATACACATACCTTGGTTCTAATTCGCTACAATAAGATGTACAAGTGCAAGTCGGTGAAGATTTAATATAATTATTTTTATTTAGAAACTTTACAAGAGATACCTGACGTGAAAGAACTAATAGAAAGTTTTCATGCCAAACCGTAGGGGTAGTCGTGGCCGAGTTGTTAGTGTGACTGACTAGTAATCCAGTGTGGTGTCCCTGCATAGGTTCGAATCCAGTCGGTGACGATTCTTTTCGATTTTACGTGCAGTAAATAGCAAGATCAACGTATACAAATAATAGGAATTTGAATACACATACCTTGGTTCTAATTCGCTACAATAAGATGTACAAGTGCAAGTCGGTGAAGATTTAATATAATTATTTTTATTTAGAAACTTTACAAGAGATACCTGACGTGAAAGAACTAATAGAAAGTTTTCATGCCAAACCGTAGGGGTAGTCGTGGCCGAGTTGTTAGTGTGACGGACTAGTAATCCAGTGTGGTGTTCCTGCATAGGTTCGAATCCAGTGGTTGACGATTATTTTCGATTTTACGTGCAGTAAATAGCAAGATCAACGTATACAAATAATAGGAATTTGAATACACATACCTTGGTTCTAATTCGCTACAAGAAGATGTACAAGTGCAAGTCGGTGAAGATTTAATATAATTATTTTTATTTAGAAACTTTACAAGAGATACCTGACGTAAAAGAACTAATAGAAAGTTTTCATGCCAAACCGTAGCGGTAGTCGTGGCCGAGTTGTTAGTGTGACGGACTAGTAATCCAGTGTGGTGCCCCTGCATAGGTTCGAATCCAGTCGGTGACGATTCTTTTCGATTTCACATGCAGTAAATAGCAAGATCAACGTATACAAATAATAGGAATTTGAATACACATACCTTGGTTCTAATTCGCTACAAGAAGATGTACAAGTGCAAGTCGGTGAAGATTTAATATAATTATTTTTATTTAGAAACTTTACAAGAGATACCTGACGTGAAAGAACTAATAGAAAGTTTTCATGCCAAACCGTAGGGGTAGTCGTGGCCGAGTTGTTAGTGTGACGGACTAGTAATCCAGTGTGGTGCCCCTGCATAGGTTCGAATCCAGTCGGTGACGATTCTTTTCGATTTCACGTGCAGTAAATAGCAAGATCAACGTATACAAATAATAGGAATTTGAATACGCATACCTTGGTTTTTATTCGCTACAATAAGATGTACAAGTGCAAGTCGGTGAAGATTTAATATAATTATTTTTATTTAGAAACTTTACAAGAGATACCTGACGTAAAAGAACTAATAGAAAGTTTTCATGCCAAACCGTAGCGGTAGTCGTGGCCGAGTTGTTAGTGTGACGGACTAGTAATCCAGTGTGGTGCCCCTGCATAGGTTCGAATCCAGTCGGTGACGATTCTTTTCGATTTCACATGCAGTAAATAGCAAGATCAACGTATACAAATAATAGGAATTTGAATACACATACCTTGGTTCTTATTCGCTACAATAAGATGTACAAGTGCAAGTCGGTGAAGATTTAATATAATTATTTTTATTTAGAAACTTTACAAGAGATACCTGACGTGAAAGAACTAATAGAAAGTTTTCATGCCAAACCGTATGGGTAGTCGTGGCCGAGTTGTTAGTGTGACGGACTAGTAATCCAGTGTGGTGCCCCTGCATAGGTTCGAATCCAGTCGGTGACGATTCTTTTCGATTTCACGTGCAGTAAATAGCAAGATCAACGTATACAAATAATAGGAATTTGAATACGCATACCTTGGTTTTTATTCGCTACAATAAGATGTACAAGTGCAAGTCGGTGAAGATTTAATATAATTATTTTTATTTAGAAACTTTACAAGAGATACCTGACGTGAAAGAACTAATAGAAAGTTTTCATGCCAAACCGTAGGGGTAGTCGTGGCCGAGTTGTTAGTGTGACTGACTAGTAATCCAGTGTGGTGTCCCTGCATAGGTTCGAATCTAGTCGGTAACGATTCTTTTCGATTTTACGTGCAGTAAATAGCAAGATCGACGTATACAAATAATAGGAATTTGAATACACATACCTTGGTTCTTATTCGCTACAATAAGATGTACAAGTGCAAGTCGGTGAAGATTTAATATAATTATTTTTATTTAGAAACTGTACAAGAGATACCTGACGTGAAAGAACTAATAGAAAGTTTTCATGCCAAACCGTAGGGGTAGTCGTGGCCGAGTTGTTAGTGTGACGGACTAGTAATCCAGTGTGGTGTTCCTGCATAGGTTCGAATCCAGTGGTTGACGATTATTTTCGATTTTACGTGCAGTAAATAGCAAGATCAACGTATACAAATAATAGGAATTTGAATACACATACCTTGGTTCTAATTCGCTACAAGAAGATGTACAAGTGCAAGTCGGTGAAGATTTAATATAATTATTTTTATTTAGAAACTTTACAAGAGATACCTGACGTGAAAGAACTAATAGAAAGTTTTCATGCCAAACCGTAGGGGTAGTCGTGGCCGAGTTGTTAGTGTGACGGACTAGTAATCCAGTGTGGTGCCCCTGCATAGGTTCGAATCCAGTCGGTGACGATTCTTTTCGATTTCACGTGCAGTAAATAGCAAGATCAACGTATACAAATAATAGGAATTTGAATACGCATACCTTGGTTTTTATTCGCTACAATAAGATGTACAAGTGCAAGTCGGTGAAGATTTAATATAATTATTTTTATTTAGAAACTTTACAAGAGATACCTGACGTAAAAGAACTAATAGAAAGTTTTCATGCCAAACCGTAGCGGTAGTCGTGGCCGAGTTGTTAGTGTGACGGACTAGTAATCCAGTGTGGTGCCCCTGCATAGGTTCGAATCCAGTCGGTGACGATTCTTTTCGATTTCACATGCAGTAAATAGCAAGATCAACGTATACAAATAATAGGAATTTGAATACACATACCTTGGTTCTTATTCGCTACAATAAGATGTACAAGTGCAAGTCGGTGAAGATTTAATATAATTATTGTTATTTAGAAACTTTACAAGAGATACCTGACGTGAAAGAACTAATAGAAAGTTTTCATGCCAAACCGTAGGGGTAGTCGTGGCCGAGTTGTTAGTGTGACTGACTAGTAATCCAGTGTGGTGTCCCTTCATAGGTTCGAATCCAGTCGGTGACGATTCTTTTCGATTTCACGTGCAGTAAATAGCAAGATCAACGTATACAAATAATAGGAATTTGAATACACATACCTTGGTTCTAATTCGCTACAATAAGATGTAGAAGTGCAAGTCGGTGATGATTTAATATAATTATTTTTATTTAGAAAGTTGACAAGAGATACCTGACGTGAAAGAACTAATAGAAAGTTTTCATGCCAAACCGTAGGGGTAGTCGTGGCCGAGTTGTTAGTGTGACTGACTAGTAATCCAGTGTGGTGTCCCTGCATAGGTTCGAATCCAGTCGGTGACGAATCTTTTCGATTTTACGTGCAGTAAATAGCAAGATCAACGTATACAAATAATAGGAATTTGAATACACATACCTTGGTTCTAATTCGCTACAATAAGATGTAGAAGTGCAAGTCGGTGATGATTTAATATAATTATTTTTATTTAGAAACTTGACAAGAGATACCTGACGTGAAAGAACTAATAGAAAGTTTTCATGCCAAACCGTAGGGGTAGTCGTGGCCGAGTTATTAGTGTGACTGACTAGTAATCCAGTGTTGTGTCCCTGCATAGGTTCGAATCTAGTCGGTAACGATTCTTTTCGATTTTACGTGCAGTAAACAGCAAGATCAACGTATACAAATAATAGGAATTTGAATACACATACCTTGGTTCTAATTCGCTACAATAAGATGTACAAGTGCAAGTCGGTGAAGATTTAATATAATTATTTTTATTTAGAAACTTTACAAGAGATACCTGACGTGAAAGAACTAATAGAAAGTTTTCATGCCAAACCGTAGGGGTAGTCGTGGCCGAGTTGTTAGTGTGACCGACTAGTAATCCAGTGTGGTGTCCCTGCATAGGTTCGAATCCAGTCGGTGACGATTCTTTTCGATTTTACGTGCAGTAAATAGCAAGATCAACGTATACAAATAATAGGAATTTGAATACACATATTTTGGTTCTAATTCGCTACAATAAGATGTACAAGTGCAAGTCGGTGAAGATTTAATAGAATTATTTTTATTTAGAAACTTTACAAGAGATACCTGACGTGAAAGAACTAATAGAAAGTTTTCATACCAAACCGTAGGGGTAGTCGTGGCCGAGTTGTTAGTGTGACGGACTAGTAATCCAGTGTAGTGTCCCTGCATAGGTTCGAATACAGTCGGTGACGATTATTTTCGATTTTACGTGCAGTAAATAGCAAGATCAACGTATACAAATAATAGGAATTTGAATGCACATACCTTGGTTCTAATTCGCTACAATAAGATGTACAAGTGCAAGTCGGTGAAGATTTAATAGAATTATTTTTATTTAGAAACTTTACAAGAGATACCTGACGTGAAAGAACTAATAGAAAGTTTTCATGCCAAACCGTAGGGGTAGTCGTGGCCAAGTTGTTAGTGTGACGGACTAGTAATCCATTGTGGTGTCCCTGCATAGGTTCGAATCTAGTCGGTAACGATTCTTTTCGATTTTACGTGCAGTAAACAGCAAGATCAACGTATACAAATAATAGGAATTTGAATACACATACCTTGGTTCTAATTCGCTACAATAAGATGTACAAGTGCGAGTCGGTGAAGATTTAATATAATTATTTTTATTTAGGAACTTGACAAGAGATACCTGACGTGAAAGAACTAATAGAAAGTTTTCATGCCAAACCGTAGGGGTAGTCGTGGCCGAGTTGTTAGTGTGACTGACTAGTAATCCAGTGTGGTGTCCCTGCATAGGTTCGAATCCAGTCGGTGACGAATCTTTTCGATTTTACGTGCAGTAAATCGCAAGATCGACGTATACAAATAATAGGAATTTGAATACACATACCTTGGTTCTAATTCGCTACAATAAGATGTACAAGTGCAAGTCGGTGAAGATTTAATATAATTATTGTTATTTAGAAACTTTACAAGAGATACCTGACGTGAAAGAACTAATAGAAAGTTTTCATGCCAAACCGTAGGGGTAGTCGTGGCCGAGTTGTTAGTGTGACGGACTAGTAATCCAGTGTGGTGCCCCTGCATAGGTTCGAATCCAGTCGGTGACGATTCTTTTCGATTTCACGTGCAGTAAATAGCAAGATCAACGTATACAAATAATAGGAATTTGAATACACATACCTTGGTTCTAATTCGCTACAATAAGATGTAGAAGTGCAAGTCGGTGATGATTTAATATAATTATTTTTATTTAGAAAGTTGACAAGAGATACCTGACGTGAAAGAACTAATAGAAAGTTTTCATGCCAAACCGTAGGGGTAGTCGTGGCCGAGTTGTTAGTGTGACTGACTAGTAATCCAGTGTGGTGTCCCTGCATAGGTTCGAATCCAGTCGGTGACGAATCTTTTCGATTTTACGTGCAGTAAATAGCAAGATCAACGTATACAAATAATAGGAATTTGAATACACATACCTTGGTTCTAATTCGCTACAATAAGATGTAGAAGTGCAAGTCGGTGATGATTTAATATAATTATTTTTATTTAGAAACTTGACAAGAGATACCTGACGTGAAAGAACTAATAGAAAGTTTTCATGCCAAACCGTAGGGGTAGTCGTGGCCGAGTTATTAGTGTGACTGACTAGTAATCCAGTGTTGTGTCCCTGCATAGGTTCGAATCTAGTCGGTAACGATTCTTTTCGATTTTACGTGCAGTAAACAGCAAGATCAACGTATACAAATAATAGGAATTTGAATACACATACCTTGGTTCTAATTCGCTACAATAAGATGTACAAGTGCAAGTCGGTGAAGATTTAATATAATTATTTTTATTTAGAAACTTTACAAGAGATACCTGACGTGAAAGAACTAATAGAAAGTTTTCATGCCAAACCGTAGGGGTAGTCGTGGCCGAGTTGTTAGTGTGACGGACTAGTAATCCAGTGTGGTGTCCCTGCATAGGTTCGAATCCAGCCGGTGACGATTCTTTTCGATTTTACGTGCAGTAAATAGCAAGATCAACGTATACAAATAATAGGAATTTGAATACACATATTTTGGTTCTAATTCGCTACAATAAGATGTACAAGTGCAAGTCGGTGAATATTTAATAGAATTATTTTTATTTAGAAACTTTACAAGAGATACCTGACGTGAAAGAACTAATAGAAAGTTTTCATACCAAACCGTAGGGGTAGTCGTGGCCGAGTTGTTAGTGTGACGGACTAGTAATCCAGTGTAGTGTCCCTGCATAGGTTCGAATACAGTCGGTGACGATTATTTTCGATTTTACGTGCAGTAAATAGCAAGATCAACGTATACAAATAATAGGAATTTGAATGCACATACCTTGGTTCTAATTCGCTACAATAAGATGTACAAGTGCAAGTCGGTGAAGATTTAATAGAATTATTTTTATTTAGAAACTTTACAAGAGATACCTGACGTGAAAGAACTAATAGAAAGTTTTCATGCCAAACCGTAGGGGTAGTCGTGGCCAAGTTGTTAGTGTGACGGACTAGTAATCCATTGTGGTGTCCCTGCATAGGTTCGAATCTAGTCGGTAACGATTCTTTTCGATTTTACGTGCAGTAAACAGCAAGATCAACGTATACAAATAATAGGAATTTGAATACACATACCTTGGTTCTAATTCGCTACAGTAAAATGTACAAGTGCAAGTCGGTGAAGATTTAATATAATTCTTTTTATTTAGAAACTTTACAAGAGATACCTGACGTGAAAGAACTAATAGAAAGTTTTCATGCCAAACCGTAGGGGTAGTCGTGGCCGAGTTGTTAGTGTGACGGACTAGTAATCCAGTGTGGTGTCCCTGCATAGGTTCGAATCCAGTCGGTGACGAATCTTTTCGATTTTACGTGCAGTAAATAGCAAGATCAACGTATACAAATAATAGGAATTTGAATACACATACCTTGGTTCTAATTCGCTACAATAAGATGTAGAAGTGCAAGTCGGTGATGATTTAATATAATTATTTTTATTTAGAAACTTGACAAGAGATACCTGACGTGAAAGAACTAATAGAAAGTTTTCATGCCAAACCGTAGGGGTAGTCGTGGCCGAGTTATTAGTGTGACTGACTAGTAATCCAGTGTTGTGTCCCTGCATAGGTTCGAATCTAGTCGGTAACGATTCTTTTCGATTTTACGTGCAGTAAACAGCAAGATCAACGTATACAAATAATAGGAATTTGAATACACATACCTTGGTTCTAATTCGCTACAATAAGATGTACAAGTGCAAGTCGGTGAAGATTTAATATAATTATTTTTATTTAGAAACTTTACAAGAGATACCTGACGTGAAAGAACTAATAGAAAGTTTTCATGCCAAACCGTAGGGGTAGTCGTGGCCGAGTTGTTAGTGTGACGGACTAGTAATCCAGTGTGGTGTCCCTGCATAGGTTCGAATCCAGCCGGTGACGATTCTTTTCGATTTTACGTGCAGTAAATAGCAAGATCAACGTATACAAATAATAGGAATTTGAATACACATATTTTGGTTCTAATTCGCTACAATAAGATGTACAAGTGCAAGTCGGTGAATATTTAATAGAATTATTTTTATTTAGAAACTTTACAAGAGATACCTGACGTGAAAGAACTAATAGAAAGTTTTCATACCAAACCGTAGGGGTAGTCGTGGCCGAGTTGTTAGTGTGACGGACTAGTAATCCAGTGTAGTGTCCCTGCATAGGTTCGAATACAGTCGGTGACGATTATTTTCGATTTTACGTGCAGTAAATAGCAAGATCAACGTATACAAATAATAGGAATTTGAATGCACATACCTTGGTTCTAATTCGCTACAATAAGATGTACAAGTGCAAGTCGGTGAAGATTTAATAGAATTATTTTTATTTAGAAACTTTACAAGAGATACCTGACGTGAAAGAACTAATAGAAAGTTTTCATGCCAAACCGTAGGGGTAGTCGTGGCCAAGTTGTTAGTGTGACGGACTAGTAATCCATTGTGGTGTCCCTGCATAGGTTCGAATCTAGTCGGTAACGATTCTTTTCGATTTTACGTGCAGTAAACAGCAAGATCAACGTATACAAATAATAGGAATTTGAATACACATACCTTGGTTCTAATTCGCTACAATAAGATGTACAAGTGCGAGTCGGTGAAGATTTAATATAATTATTTTTATTTAGGAACTTGACAAGAGATACCTGACGTGAAAGAACTAATAGAAAGTTTTCATGCCAAACCGTAGGGGTAGTCGTGGCCGAGTTATTAGTGTGACTGACTAGTAATCCAGTGTGGTGTCCCTGCATAGGTTCGAATCTAGTCGGTGACGATTCTTTTCGATTTTACGTGCAGTAAACAGCAAGATCAACGTATACAAATAATAGGAATTTGAATACACATACCTTGGTTCTTATTCGCTACAATAAGATGTACAAGTGCAAGTCGGTGAAGATTTAATATAATTATTTTTATTTGGAAACTTTACAAGAGATACCTGACGTGAAAGAACTAATAGAAAGTTTTCATGCCAAACCGTAGGGATAGTCGTGGCCGATTTGTTAGTGTGACGGACCAGTAATCCAGTGTGGTTTCCCTGCATAGGTTCGAATCCAGTCGGTGACGATTCTTTTAGATTTTACGTGCAGTAAATAGCAAGATCAACGTATACAAATAATAAAAATTTGAATACACATACCTTGCTTCTAATTCGCTACAATAAGATGTACAAGTGCAAGTCGGTGAAGATTTAATAGAATTATTTTTATTTAGAAACTTTACAAGAGATACCTGACGTGAAAGAACTAATAGAAAGTTTTCATGCCAAACCGTAGGGGTAGTCGTGGCCAAGTTGTTAGTGTGACGGACTAGTAATCCATTGTGGTGTCCCTGCATAGGTTCGAATCTAGTCGGTAACGATTCTTTTCGATTTTACGTGCAGTAAACAGCAAGATCAACGTATACAAATAATAGGAATTTGAATACACATACCTTGGTTCTAATTCGCTACAATAAGATGTACAAGTGCGAGTCGGTGAAGATTTAATATAATTATTTTTATTTAGGAACTTGACAAGAGATACCTGACGTGAAAGAACTAATAGAAAGTTTTCATGCCAAACCGTAGGGGTAGTCGTGGCCGAGTTATTAGTGTGACTGACTAGTAATCCAGTGTGGTGTCCCTGCATAGGTTCGAATCTAGTCGGTAACGATTCTTTTCGATTTTACGTGCAGTAAACAGCAAGATCAACGTATACAAATAATAGGAATTTGAATACACATACCTTGGTTCTTATTCGCTACAATAAGATGTACAAGTGCAAGTCGGTGAAGATTTAATAGAATTATTTTTATTTAGAAACTTTACAAGAGATACCTGACGTGAAAGAACTAATAGAAAGTTTTCATGCCAAACCGTAGGGGTTGTCGTGGCCAAGTTGTTAGTGTGACGGACTAGTAATCCATTGCGGTGTCCCTGCATAGGTTCGAATCTAGTCGGTAACTATTCTTTTCGATTTTACGTGCAGTAAACAGCAAGATCAACGTATACAAATAATAGGAATTTGAATACACATACCTTGGTTCTAATTCGCTACAATAAGATGTACAAGTGCGAGTCGGTGAAGATTTAATATAATTATTTTTATTTGGAAACTTTACAAGAGATACCTGACGTGAAAGAACTAATAGAAAGTTTTCATGCCAAACCGTAGGGATAGTCGTGGCCGATTTGTTAGTGTGACGGACCAGTAATCCAGTGTGGTTTCCCTGCATAGGTTCGAATCCAGTCGCTGACGATTCTTTTAGATTTTACGTGCAGTAAATAGCAAGATCAACGTATACAAATAATAGGAATTTGAATACACATACCTTGCTTCTAATTCGCTACAATAAGATGTACAAGTGCAAGTCGGTGAAGATTTAATAGAATTATTTTTATTTAGAAACTTTACAAGAGATACCTGACGTGAAAGAACTAATAGAAAGTTTTCATGCCAAACCGTAGGGGTAGTCGTGGCCGAGTTGTTAGTGTGACTGACTAGTAATCCAGTGTGGTGTCCCTGCATAGGTTCGAATCCAGTCGGTGATGATTCTTTTCGATTTTACGTGCAGTAAATAGCAAGATCAACGTATACAAATAATAAGAATTTGAATACACATACCTTGGTTCTAATTCGCTACAATAAGATGTACAAGTGCAAGTCGGTGAAGATTTAATAGAATTATTTTTATTTAGAAACTTTACAAGAGATACCTGACGTGAAAGAACTAATAGAAAGTTTTCATACCAAACCGTAGGGGTAGTCGTGGCCGAGTTGTTAGTGTGACGGACTAGTAATCCAGTGTAGTGTCCCTGCATAGGTTCGAATTCAGTCGGTGACGATTATTTTCGATTTTACGTGCAGTAAATAGCAAGATCAACGTATACAAATAATAGGAATTTGAATACACATACCTTGGTTCTAATTCGCTACAATAAGATGTACAAGTGCAAGTCGGTGAAGATTTAATAGAATTATTTTTATTTAGAAACTTTACAAGAGATACCTGACGTGAAAGAACTAATAGAAAGTTTTCATGCCAAACCGTAGGGGTAGTCGTGGCCGAGTTATTAGTGTGACTGACTAGTAATCCAGTGTTGTGTCCCTGCATAGGTTCGAATCTAGTCGGTAACGATTCTTTTCGATTTTACGTGCAGTAAACAGCAAGATCAACGTATACAAATAATAGGAATTTGAATACACATACCTTGGTTCTAATTCGCTACAATAAGATGTACAAGTGCGAGTCGGTGAAGATTTAAGATAATTTTTTTTATTTGGAAACTTTACAAGAGATACCTGACGTGAAAGAACTAATAGAAAGTTTTCATACTAAACCGTAGGGGTAGTCGTGGCCGAGTTGTTAGTGTGACGGACTAGTAATCCAGTGTGGTGTCCCTGCATAGGTTCGAATCCAGTCGGTGACGATTCTTTTCGATTTTACGTGCAGTAAATAGCAAGATCAACGTATACAAATAATAGGAATTTGAATACACATACCTTGGTTCTAATTCGCTACAATAAGATGTACAAGTGCAAGTCGGTGAAGATTTAATAGAATTATTTTTATTTAGAAACTTTACAAGAGATACCTGACGTGAAAGAACTAATAGAAAGTTTTCATGCCAAACCGTAGGGGTAGTCGTGGCCAAGTTGTTAGTGTGACGGACTAGTAATCCATTGTGGTGTCCCTGCATAGGTTCGAATCTAGTCGGTAACGATTCTTTTCGATTTTACGTGCAGTAAACAGCAAGATCAACGTATACAAATAATAGGAATTTGAATACACATACCTTGGTTCTAATTCGCTACAATAAGATGTACAAGTGCGAGTCGGTGAAGATTTAATATAATTATTTTTATTTAGGAACTTGACAAGAGATACCTGACGTGAAAGAACTAATAGAAAGTTTTCATGCCAAACCGTAGGGGTAGTCGTGGCCGAGTTATTGGTGTGACTGACTAGTAATCCAGTGTGGTGTCCCTGCATAGGTTCGAATCTAGTCGGTAACGATTCTTTTCGATTTTACGTGCAGTAAACAGCAAGATCAACGTATACAAATAATAGGAATTTGAATACACATACCTTGGTTCTTATTCGCTACAATAAGATGTACAAGTGCAAGTCGGTGAAGATTTAATAGAATTATTTTTATTTAGAAACTTTACAAGAGATACCTGACGTGAAAGAACTAATAGAAAGTTTTCATGCCAAACCGTAGGGGTTGTCGTGGCCAAGTTGTTAGTGTGACGGACTAGTAATCCATTGTGGTGTCCCTGCATAGGTTCGAATCTAGTCGGTAACTATTCTTTTCGATTTTACGTGCAGTAAACAGCAAGATCAACGTATACAAATAATAGGAATTTGAATACACATACCTTGGTTCTAATTCGCTACAATAAGATGTACAAGTGCGAGTCGGTGAAGATTTAATATAATTATTTTTATTTGGAAACTTTACAAGAGATACCTGACGTGAAAGAACTAATAGAAAGTTTTCATGCCAAACCGTAGGGGTAGTCGTGGCCGAGTTGTTAGTGCGACTGACTAGTAATCCAGTGTGGTGTCCCTGCATAGGTTCGAATCCAGTCGGTGACGATTCTTTTCGATTTTACGTGCAGTAAATAGCAAGATCAACGTATACAAATAATAAGAATTTGAATACACATACCTTGGTTCTAATTCGCTACAATAAGATGTACAAGTGCAAGTCGGTGAAGATTTAATAGAATTATTTTTATTTAGAAACTTTACAAGAGATACCTGACGTGAAAGATCTAATAGAAAGTTTTCATGCCAAACCGTAGGGATAGTCGTGGCCGAGTTGTTAGTGTGACGGACCAGTAATCCAGTGTGGTTTCCCTGCATAGGTTCGAATCCAGTCGGTGACGATTCTTTTAGATTTTACGTGCAGTAAATAGCAAGATCAACGTATACAAATAATAGGAATTTGAATACACATACCTTGGTTCTAATTCGCTACAATAAGATGTACAAGTGCAAGTCGGTGAAGATTTAATATAATTATTTTTATTTAGAAACTTTACAAGAGATACCTGACGTGAAAGAACTAATAGAAAGTTTTCATGCCAAACCGTAGGGGTAGTCGTGGCCGAGTTGTTAGTGTGACCGACTAGTAATCCAGTGTGGTGTCCCTGCATAGGTTCGAATCCAGTCGGTGACGATTCTTTTCGATTTTACGTGCAGTAAATAGCAAGATCAACGTATACAAATAATAGGAATTTGAATACACATATTTTGGTTCTAATTCGCTACAATAAGATGTACAAGTGCAAGTCGGTGAAGATTTAATAGAATTATTTTTATTTAGAAACTTTACAAGAGATACCTGACGTGAAAGAACTAATAGAAAGTTTTCATACCAAACCGTAGGGGTAGTCGTGGCCGAGTTGTTAGTGTGACGGACTAGTAATCCAGTGTAGTGTCCCTGCATAGGTTCGAATACAGTCGGTGACGATTATTTTCGATTTTACGTGCAGTAAATAGCAAGATCAACGTATACAAATAATAGGAATTTGAATGCACATACCTTGGTTCTAATTCGCTACAATAAGATGTACAAGTGCAAGTCGGTGAAGATTTAATAGAATTATTTTTATTTAGAAACTTTACAAGAGATACCTGACGTGAAAGAACTAATAGAAAGTTTTCATGCCAAACCGTAGGGGTAGTCGTGGCCAAGTTGTTAGTGTGACGGACTAGTAATCCATTGTGGTGTCCCTGCATAGGTTCGAATCTAGTCGGTAACGATTCATTTCGATTTTACGTGCAGTAAACAGCAAGATCAACGTATACAAATAATAGGAATTTGAATACACATACCTTGGTTCTAATTCGCTACAATAAGATGTACAAGTGCGAGTCGGTGAAGATTTAATATAATTATTTTTATTTAGGAACTTGACAAGAGATACCTGACGTGAAAGAACTAATAGAAAGTTTTCATGCCAAACCGTAGGGGTAGTCGTGGCCGAGTTGTTAGTGTGACTGACTAGTAATCCAGTGTGGTGTCCCTGCATAGGTTCGAATCCAGTCGGTGACGAATCTTTTCGATTTTACGTGCAGTAAATCGCAAGATCGACGTATACAAATAATAGGAATTTGAATACACATACCTTGGTTCTAATTCGCTACAATAAGATGTACAAGTGCAAGTCGGTGAAGATTTAATATAATTATTGTTATTTAGAAACTTTACAAGAGATACCTGACGTGAAAGAACTAATAGAAAGTTTTCATGCCAAACCGTAGGGGTAGTCGTGGCCGAGTTGTTAGTGTGACGGACTAGTAATCCAGTGTGGTGCCCCTGCATAGGTTCGAATCCAGTCGGTGACGATTCTTTTCGATTTCACGTGCAGTAAATAGCAAGATCAACGTATACAAATAATAGGAATTTGAATACACATACCTTGGTTCTAATTCGCTACAATAAGATGTAGAAGTGCAAGTCGGTGATGATTTAATATAATTATTTTTATTTAGAAAGTTGACAAGAGATACCTGACGTGAAAGAACTAATAGAAAGTTTTCATGCCAAACCGTAGGGGTAGTCGTGGCCGAGTTGTTAGTGTGACTGACTAGTAATCCAGTGTGGTGTCCCTGCATAGGTTCGAATCCAGTCGGTGACGAATCTTTTCGATTTTACGTGCAGTAAATAGCAAGATCAACGTATACAAATAATAGGAATTTGAATACACATACCTTGGTTCTAATTCGCTACAATAAGATGTACAAGTGCAAGTCGGTGAAGATTTAATATAATTATTTTTATTTAGAAACTTTACAAGAGATACCTGACGTGAAAGAACTAATAGAAAGTTTTCATGCCAAACCGTAGGGGTAGTCGTGGCCGAGTTGTTAGTGTGACCGACTAGTAATCCAGTGTGGTGTCCCTGCATAGGTTCGAATCCAGTCGGTGACGATTCTTTTCGATTTTACGTGCAGTAAATAGCAAGATCAACGTATACAAATAATAGGAATTTGAATACACATATTTTGGTTCTAATTCGCTACAATAAGATGTACAAGTGCAAGTCGGTGAAGATTTAATAGAATTATTTTTATTTAGAAACTTTACAAGAGATACCTGACGTGAAAGAACTAATAGAAAGTTTTCATACCAAACCGTAGGGGTAGTCGTGGCCGAGTTGTTAGTGTGACGGACTAGTAATCCAGTGTAGTGTCCCTGCATAGGTTCGAATACAGTCGGTGACGATTATTTTCGATTTTACGTGCAGTAAATAGCAAGATCAACGTATACAAATAATAGGAATTTGAATGCACATACCTTGGTTCTAATTCGCTACAATAAGATGTACAAGTGCAAGTCGGTGAAGATTTAATAGAATTATTTTTATTTAGAAACTTTACAAGAGATACCTGACGTGAAAGAACTAATAGAAAGTTTTCATGCCAAACCGTAGGGGTAGTCGTGGCCAAGTTGTTAGTGTGACGGACTAGTAATCCATTGTGGTGTCCCTGCATAGGTTCGAATCTAGTCGGTAACGATTCATTTCGATTTTACGTGCAGTAAACAGCAAGATCAACGTATACAAATAATAGGAATTTGAATACACATACCTTGGTTCTAATTCGCTACAATAAGATGTACAAGTGCGAGTCGGTGAAGATTTAATATAATTATTTTTATTTAGGAACTTGACAAGAGATACCTGACGTGAAAGAACTAATAGAAAGTTTTCATGCCAAACCGTAGGGGTAGTCGTGGCCGAGTTGTTAGTGTGACTGACTAGTAATCCAGTGTGGTGTCCCTGCATAGGTTCGAATCCAGTCGGTGACGAATCTTTTCGATTTTACGTGCAGTAAATCGCAAGATCGACGTATACAAATAATAGGAATTTGAATACACATACCTTGGTTCTAATTCGCTACAATAAGATGTACAAGTGCAAGTCGGTGAAGATTTAATATAATTATTGTTATTTAGAAACTTTACAAGAGATACCTGACGTGAAAGAACTAATAGAAAGTTTTCATGCCAAACCGTAGGGGTAGTCGTGGCCGAGTTGTTAGTGTGACGGACTAGTAATCCAGTGTGGTGCCCCTGCATAGGTTCGAATCCAGTCGGTGACGATTCTTTTCGATTTCACGTGCAGTAAATAGCAAGATCAACGTATACAAATAATAGGAATTTGAATACACATACCTTGGTTCTAATTCGCTACAATAAGATGTAGAAGTGCAAGTCGGTGATGATTTAATATAATTATTTTTATTTAGAAAGTTGACAAGAGATACCTGACGTGAAAGAACTAATAGAAAGTTTTCATGCCAAACCGTAGGGGTAGTCGTGGCCGAGTTGTTAGTGTGACTGACTAGTAATCCAGTGTGGTGTCCCTGCATAGGTTCGAATCCAGTCGGTGACGAATCTTTTCGATTTTACGTGCAGTAAATAGCAAGATCAACGTATACAAATAATAGGAATTTGAATACACATACCTTGGTTCTAATTCGCTACAATAAGATGTAGAAGTGCAAGTCGGTGATGATTTAATATAATTATTTTTATTTAGAAACTTGACAAGAGATACCTGACGTGAAAGAACTAATAGAAAGTTTTCATGCCAAACCGTAGGGGTAGTCGTGGCCGAGTTATTAGTGTGACTGACTAGTAATCCAGTGTTGTGTCCCTGCATAGGTTCGAATCTAGTCGGTAACGATTCTTTTCGATTTTACGTGCAGTAAACAGCAAGATCAACGTATACAAATAATAGGAATTTGAATACACATACCTTGGTTCTAATTCGCTACAATAAGATGTACAAGTGCAAGTCGGTGAAGATTTAATATAATTATTTTTATTTAGAAACTTTACAAGAGATACCTGACGTGAAAGAACTAATAGAAAGTTTTCATGCCAAACCGTAGGGGTAGTCGTGGCCGAGTTGTTAGTGTGACGGACTAGTAATCCAGTGTGGTGTCCCTGCATAGGTTCGAATCCAGCCGGTGACGATTCTTTTCGATTTTACGTGCAGTAAATAGCAAGATCAACGTATACAAATAATAGGAATTTGAATACACATATTTTGGTTCTAATTCGCTACAATAAGATGTACAAGTGCAAGTCGGTGAATATTTAATAGAATTATTTTTATTTAGAAACTTTACAAGAGATACCTGACGTGAAAGAACTAATAGAAAGTTTTCATACCAAACCGTAGGGGTAGTCGTGGCCGAGTTGTTAGTGTGACGGACTAGTAATCCAGTGTAGTGTCCCTGCATAGGTTCGAATACAGTCGGTGACGATTATTTTCGATTTTACGTGCAGTAAATAGCAAGATCAACGTATACAAATAATAGGAATTTGAATGCACATACCTTGGTTCTAATTCGCTACAATAAGATGTACAAGTGCAAGTCGGTGAAGATTTAATAGAATTATTTTTATTTAGAAACTTTACAAGAGATACCTGACGTGAAAGAACTAATAGAAAGTTTTCATGCCAAACCGTAGGGGTAGTCGTGGCCAAGTTGTTAGTGTGACGGACTAGTAATCCATTGTGGTGTCCCTGCATAGGTTCGAATCTAGTCGGTAACGATTCTTTTCGATTTTACGTGCAGTAAACAGCAAGATCAACGTATACAAATAATAGGAATTTGAATACACATACCTTGGTTCTAATTCGCTACAATAAGATGTACAAGTGCGAGTCGGTGAAGATTTAATATAATTATTTTTATTTAGGAACTTGACAAGAGATACCTGACGTGAAAGAACTAATAGAAAGTTTTCATGCCAAACCGTAGGGGTAGTCGTGGCCGAGTTATTAGTGTGACTGACTAGTAATCCAGTGTGGTGTCCCTGCATAGGTTCGAATCTAGTCGGTGACGATTCTTTTCGATTTTACGTGCAGTAAACAGCAAGATCAACGTATACAAATAATAGGAATTTGAATACACATACCTTGGTTCTTATTCGCTACAATAAGATGTACAAGTGCAAGTCGGTGAAGATTTAATATAATTATTTTTATTTGGAAACTTTACAAGAGATACCTGACGTGAAAGAACTAATAGAAAGTTTTCATGCCAAACCGTAGGGATAGTCGTGGCCGATTTGTTAGTGTGACGGACCAGTAATCCAGTGTGGTTTCCCTGCATAGGTTCGAATCCAGTCGGTGACGATTCTTTTAGATTTTACGTGCAGTAAATAGCAAGATCAACGTATACAAATAATAAAAATTTGAATACACATACCTTGCTTCTAATTCGCTACAATAAGATGTACAAGTGCAAGTCGGTGAAGATTTAATAGAATTATTTTTATTTAGAAACTTTACAAGAGATACCTGACGTGAAAGAACTAATAGAAAGTTTTCATGCCAAACCGTAGGGGTAGTCGTGGCCAAGTTGTTAGTGTGACGGACTAGTAATCCATTGTGGTGTCCCTGCATAGGTTCGAATCTAGTCGGTAACGATTCTTTTCGATTTTACGTGCAGTAAACAGCAAGATCAACGTATACAAATAATAGGAATTTGAATACACATACCTTGGTTCTAATTCGCTACAATAAGATGTACAAGTGCGAGTCGGTGAAGATTTAATATAATTATTTTTATTTAGGAACTTGACAAGAGATACCTGACGTGAAAGAACTAATAGAAAGTTTTCATGCCAAACCGTAGGGGTAGTCGTGGCCGAGTTATTAGTGTGACTGACTAGTAATCCAGTGTGGTGTCCCTGCATAGGTTCGAATCTAGTCGGTAACGATTCTTTTCGATTTTACGTGCAGTAAACAGCAAGATCAACGTATACAAATAATAGGAATTTGAATACACATACCTTGGTTCTTATTCGCTACAATAAGATGTACAAGTGCAAGTCGGTGAAGATTTAATAGAATTATTTTTATTTAGAAACTTTACAAGAGATACCTGACGTGAAAGAACTAATAGAAAGTTTTCATGCCAAACCGTAGGGGTTGTCGTGGCCAAGTTGTTAGTGTGACGGACTAGTAATCCATTGCGGTGTCCCTGCATAGGTTCGAATCTAGTCGGTAACTATTCTTTTCGATTTTACGTGCAGTAAACAGCAAGATCAACGTATACAAATAATAGGAATTTGAATACACATACCTTGGTTCTAATTCGCTACAATAAGATGTACAAGTGCGAGTCGGTGAAGATTTAATATAATTATTTTTATTTGGAAACTTTACAAGAGATACCTGACGTGAAAGAACTAATAGAAAGTTTTCATGCCAAACCGTAGGGATAGTCGTGGCCGATTTGTTAGTGTGACGGACCAGTAATCCAGTGTGGTTTCCCTGCATAGGTTCGAATCCAGTCGCTGACGATTCTTTTAGATTTTACGTGCAGTAAATAGCAAGATCAACGTATACAAATAATAGGAATTTGAATACACATACCTTGCTTCTAATTCGCTACAATAAGATGTACAAGTGCAAGTCGGTGAAGATTTAATAGAATTATTTTTATTTAGAAACTTTACAAGAGATACCTGACGTGAAAGAACTAATAGAAAGTTTTCATGCCAAACCGTAGGGGTAGTCGTGGCCGAGTTGTTAGTGTGACTGACTAGTAATCCAGTGTGGTGTCCCTGCATAGGTTCGAATCCAGTCGGTGATGATTCTTTTCGATTTTACGTGCAGTAAATAGCAAGATCAACGTATACAAATAATAAGAATTTGAATACACATACCTTGGTTCTAATTCGCTACAATAAGATGTACAAGTGCAAGTCGGTGAAGATTTAATAGAATTATTTTTATTTAGAAACTTTACAAGAGATACCTGACGTGAAAGAACTAATAGAAAGTTTTCATACCAAACCGTAGGGGTAGTCGTGGCCGAGTTGTTAGTGTGACGGACTAGTAATCCAGTGTAGTGTCCCTGCATAGGTTCGAATTCAGTCGGTGACGATTATTTTCGATTTTACGTGCAGTAAATAGCAAGATCAACGTATACAAATAATAGGAATTTGAATACACATACCTTGGTTCTAATTCGCTACAATAAGATGTACAAGTGCAAGTCGGTGAAGATTTAATAGAATTATTTTTATTTAGAAACTTTACAAGAGATACCTGACGTGAAAGAACTAATAGAAAGTTTTCATGCCAAACCGTAGGGGTAGTCGTGGCCGAGTTATTAGTGTGACTGACTAGTAATCCAGTGTTGTGTCCCTGCATAGGTTCGAATCTAGTCGGTAACGATTCTTTTCGATTTTACGTGCAGTAAACAGCAAGATCAACGTATACAAATAATAGGAATTTGAATACACATACCTTGGTTCTAATTCGCTACAATAAGATGTACAAGTGCGAGTCGGTGAAGATTTAAGATAATTTTTTTTATTTGGAAACTTTACAAGAGATACCTGACGTGAAAGAACTAATAGAAAGTTTTCATACTAAACCGTAGGGGTAGTCGTGGCCGAGTTGTTAGTGTGACGGACTAGTAATCCAGTGTGGTGTCCCTGCATAGGTTCGAATCCAGTCGGTGACGATTCTTTTCGATTTTACGTGCAGTAAATAGCAAGATCAACGTATACAAATAATAGGAATTTGAATACACATACCTTGGTTCTAATTCGCTACAATAAGATGTACAAGTGCAAGTCGGTGAAGATTTAATAGAATTATTTTTATTTAGAAACTTTACAAGAGATACCTGACGTGAAAGAACTAATAGAAAGTTTTCATGCCAAACCGTAGGGGTAGTCGTGGCCAAGTTGTAAGTGTGACGGACTAGTAATCCATTGTGGTGTCCCTGCATAGGTTCGAATCTAGTCGGTAACGATTCTTTTCGATTTTACGTGCAGTAAACAGCAAGATCAACGTATACAAATAATAGGAATTTGAATACACATACCTTGGTTCTAATTCGCTACAATAAGATGTACAAGTGCGAGTCGGTGAAGATTTAATATAATTATTTTTATTTAGGAACTTGACAAGAGATACCTGACGTGAAAGAACTAATAGAAAGTTTTCATGCCAAACCGTAGGGGTAGTCGTGGCCGAGTTATTAGTGTGACTGACTAGTAATCCAGTGTGGTGTCCCTGCATAGGTTCGAATCTAGTCGGTAACGATTCTTTTCGATTTTACGTGCAGTAAACAGCAAGATCAACGTATACAAATAATAGGAATTTGAATACACATACCTTGGTTCTTATTCGCTACAATAAGATGTACAAGTGCAAGTCGGTGAAGATTTAATAGAATTATTTTTATTTAGAAACTTTACAAGAGATACCTGACGTGAAAGAACTAATAGAAAGTTTTCATGCCAAACCGTAGGGGTTGTCGTGGCCAAGTTGTTAGTGTGACGGACTAGTAATCCATTGTGGTGTCCCTGCATAGGTTCGAATCTAGTCGGTAACTATTCTTTTCGATTTTACGTGCAGTAAACAGCAAGATCAACGTATACAAATAATAGGAATTTGAATACACATACCTTGGTTCTAATTCGCTACAATAAGATGTACAAGTGCGAGTCGGTGAAGATTTAATATAATTATTTTTATTTGGAAACTTTACAAGAGATACCTGACGTGAAAGAACTAATAGAAAGTTTTCATGCCAAACCGTAGGGGTAGTCGTGGCCGAGTTGTTAGTGCGACTGACTAGTAATCCAGTGTGGTGTCCCTGCATAGGTTCGAATCCAGTCGGTGACGATTCTTTTCGATTTTACGTGCAGTAAATAGCAAGATCAACGTATACAAATAATAAGAATTTGAATACACATACCTTGGTTCTAATTCGCTACAATAAGATGTACAAGTGCAAGTCGGTGAAGATTTAATAGAATTATTTTTATTTAGAAACTTTACAAGAGATACCTGACGTGAAAGATCTAATAGAAAGTTTTCATGCCAAACCGTAGGGATAGTCGTGGCCGAGTTGTTAGTGTGACGGACCAGTAATCCAGTGTGGTTTCCCTGCATAGGTTCGAATCCAGTCGGTGACGATTCTTTTAGATTTTACGTGCAGTAAATAGCAAGATCAACGTATACAAATAATAGGAATTTGAATACACATACCTTGCTTCTAATTCGCTACAATAAGATGTACAAGTGCAAGTCGGTGAAGATTTAATAGAATTATTTTTATTTAGAATCTTTACAAGAGATACCTGACGTGAAAGAACTAATAGAAAGTTTTCATGCCAAACCGTAGGGGTAGTCGTGGCCGAGTTGTTAGTGTGACTGACTAGTAATCCAGTGTGGTGTCCCTGCATAGGTTCGAATCCAGTCGGTGACGATTCTTTTCGATTTTACGTGCAGTAAATAGCAAGATCAACGTATACAAATAATAAGAATTTGAATACACATACCTTGGTTCTAATTCGCTACAATAAGATGTACAAGTGCAAGTCGGTGAAGATTTAATAGAATTATTTTTATTTAGAAACTTTACAAGAGATACCTGACGTGAAAGAACTAATAGAAAGTTTTCATACCAAACCGTAGGGGTAGTCGTGGCCGAGTTGTTAGTGTGACGGACTAGTAATCCAGTGTAGTGTCCCTGCATAGGTTCGAATTCAGTCGGTGACGATTATTTTCGATTTTACGTGCAGTAAATAGCAAGATCAACGTATACAAATAATAGGAATTTGAATACACATACCTTGGTTCTAATTCGCTACAATAAGATGTACAAGTGCGAGTCGGTGAAGATTTAATATAATTATTTTTATTTGGAAACTTTACAAGAGATACCTGACGTGAAAGAACTAATAGAAAGTTTTCATGCCAAACCGTAGGGGTAGTCGTGGCCGAGTTGTTAGTGCGACTGACTAGTAATCCAGTGTGGTGTCCCTGCATAGGTTCGAATCCAGTCGGTGACGATTCTTTTCGATTTTACGTGCAGTAAATAGCAAGATCAACGTATACAAATAATAAGAATTTGAATACACATACCTTGGTTCTAATTCGCTACAATAAGATGTACAAGTGCAAGTCGGTGAAGATTTAATATAATTATTTTTATTTAGAAACTTTACAAGAGATACCTGACGTGAAAGATCTAATAGAAAGTTTTCATGCCAAACCGTAGGGATAGTCGTGGCCGAGTTGTTAGTGTGACGGACCAGTAATCCAGTGTGGTTTCCCTGCATAGGTTCGAATCCAGTCGGTGACGATTCTTTTAGATTTTACGTGCAGTAAATAGCAAGATCAACGTATACAAATAATAGGAATTTGAATACACATACCTTGCTTCTAATTCGCTACAATAAGATGTACAAGTGCAAGTCGGTGAAGATTTAATAGAATTATTTTTATTTAGAAACTTTACAAGAGATACCTGACGTGAAAGAACTAATAGAAAGTTTTCATGCCAAACCGTAGGGGTAGTCGTGGCCGAGTTGTTAGTGTGACTGACTAGTAATCCAGTGTGGTGTCCCTGCATAGGTTCGAATCCAGTCGGTGACGATTCTTTTCGATTTTACGTGCAGTAAATAGCAAGATCAACGTATACAAATAATAAGAATTTGAATACACATACCTTGGTTCTAATTCGCTACAATAAGATGTACAAGTGCAAGTCGGTGAAGATTTAATAGAATTATTTTTATTTAGAAACTTTACAAGAGATACCTGACGTGAAAGAACTAATAGAAAGTTTTCATACCAAACCGTAGGGGTAGTCGTGGCCGAGTTGTTAGTGTGACGGACTAGTAATCCAGTGTAGTGTCCCTGCATAGGTTCGAATTCAGTCGGTGACGATTATTTTCGATTTTACGTGCAGTAAATAGCAAGATCAACGTATACAAATAATAGGAATTTGAATACACATACCTTGGTTCTAATTCGCTACAATTAGATGTACAAGTGCAAGTCGGTGAAGATTTAATAGAATTATTTTTATTTAGAAACTTTACAAGAGATACCTGACGTGAAAGAACTAATAGAAAGTTTTCATGCCAAACCGTAGGGGTAGTCGTGGCCGAGTTGTTAGTGTGACGGACTAGTAATCCAGTGTTGTGTCCCTGCATAGGTTCGAATCTAGTCGGTAACGATTCTTTTCGATTTTACGTGCAGTAAACAGCAAGATCAACGTATACAAATAATAGGAATTTGAATACACATACCTTGGTTCTAATTCGCTACAATAAGATGTACAAGTGCAAGTCGGTGAAGATTTAATAGAATTATTTTTATTTAGAAACTTTACAAGAGATACCTGACGTGAAAGAACTAATAGAAAGTTTTCATACCAAACCGTAGGGGTAGTCGTGGCCGAGTTGTTAGTGTGACGGACTAGTAATCCAGTGTAGTGTCCCTGCATAGGTTCGAATTCAGTCGGTGACGATTATTTTCGATTTTACGTGCAGTAAATAGCAAGATCAACGTATACAAATAATAGGAATTTGAATACACATACCTTGGTTCTAATTCGCTACAATAAGATGTACAAGTGCAAGTCGGTGAAGATTTAATATAACTATTTTTATTTAGAAACTTTACAAGAGATACCTGACGTGAAAGAACTAATAGAAAGTTTTCATGCCAAACCGTAGGGGTAGTCGTGGCCGAGTTATTAGTGTGACTGACTAGTAATCCAGTGTTGTGTCCCTGCATAGGTTCGAATCTAGTCGGTAACGATTCTTTTCGATTTTACGTGCAGTAAACAGCAAGATCAACGTATACAAATAATAGGAATTTGAATACACATACCTTGGTTCTAATTCGCTACAATAAGATGTACAAGTGCGAGTCGGTGAAGATTTAAGATAATTATTTTTATTTGGAAACTTTACAAGAGATACCTGACGTGAAAGAACTAATAGAAAGTTTTCATGCCAAACCGTAGGGGTAGTCGTGGACGAGTTGTTAGTGTGACGGACTAGTAATCCAGTGTGGTGTCCCTGCATAGGTTCGAATCCAGTCGGTGATGAATCTTTTCGATTTTACGTGCAGTAAATAGCAAGATCAACGTATACAAATAATAGGAATTTGAATACACATACCTTGGTTCTAATTCGCTACAATAAGATGTAGAAGTGCAAGTCGGTGATGATTTAATATAATTATTTTTATTTAGAAACTTGACAAGAGATACCTGACGTGAAAGAACTAATAGAAAGTTTTCATGCCAAACCGTAGGGGTAGTCGTGGCCGAGTTATTAGTGTGACTGACTAGTAATCCAGTGTTGTGTCCCTGCATAGGTTCGAATCTAGTCGGTAACGATTCTTTTCGATTTTACGTGCAGTAAACAGCAAGATCAACGTATACAAATAATAGGAATTTGAATACACATACCTTGGTTCTAATTCGCTACAATAAGATGTACAAGTGCGAGTCGGTGAAGATTTAAGATAATTATTTTTATTTGGAAACTTTACAAGAGATACCTGACGTGAAAGAACTAATAGAAAGTTTTCATGCCAAACCGTAGGGGTAGTCGTGGCCGAGTTGTTAGTGTGACGGACTAGTAATCCAGTGTGGTGTCCCTGCATAGGTTCGAATCCAGTCGGTGACGATTCTTTTCGATTTTACGTGCAGTAAATAGCAAGATCAACGTATACAAATAATAGGAATTTGAATACACATACCTTGGTTCTAATTCGCTACAATAAGATGTACAAGTGCAAGTCGGTGAAGATTTAATAGAATTATTTTTATTTAGAAACTTTACAAGAGATACCTGACGTGAAAGAACTAATAGAAAGTTTTCATACCAAACCGTAGGGGTAGTCGTGGCCGAGTTGTTAGTGTGACGGACTAGTAATCCAGTGTAGTGTCCCTGCATAGGTTCGAATCTAGTCGGTAACGATTCTTTTCGATTTTACGTGCAGTAAATAGCAAGATCAACGTATACAAATAATAGGAATTTGAATACGCATACCTTGGTTCTAATTCGCTACAATAAGATGTACAAGTGCAAGTCGGTGAAGATTTAATATAACTATTTTTATTTAGAAACTTTACAAGAGATACCTGACGTGAAAGAACTAATAGAAAGTTTTCATGCCAAACCGTAGGGGTAGTCGTGGCCGAGTTATTAGTGTGACTGACTAGTAATCCAGTGTTGTGTCCCTGCATAGGTTCGAATCTAGTCGGTAACGATTCTTTTCGATTTTACGTGCAGTAAACAGCAAGATCAACGTATACAAATAATAGGAATTTGAATACACATACCTTGGTTCTAATTCGCTACAATAAGATGTACAAGTGCGAGTCGGTGAAGATTTAAGATAATTATTTTTATTTGGAAACTTTACAAGAGATACCTGACGTGAAAGAACTAATAGAAAGTTTTCATGCCAAACCGTAGGGGTAGTCGTGGCCGAGTTGTTAGTGTGACGGACTAGTAATCCAGTGTGGTGTCCCTGCATAGGTTCGAATCCAGTCGGTGACGAATCTTTTCGA
Organism: Sepiola atlantica; assembly: GCA_963556195.1. NCBI lineage: Eukaryota > Metazoa > Mollusca > Cephalopoda > Sepiida > Sepiolidae > Sepiola > Sepiola atlantica. Next base: position 53,493,559 of record OY744542.1, read on the forward strand.
TTTTACGTGCAGTAAATAGCAAGATCAACGTATACAAATAATAGGAATTTGAATACACATACCTTGGTTCTAATTCGCTACAATAAGATGTAGAAGTGCAAGTCGGTGATGATTTAATATAATTATTTTTATTTAGAAACTTGGCAAGAGATACCTGACGTGAAAGAACTAATAGAAAGTTTTCATGCCAAACCGTAGGGGTAGTCGTGGCCGAGTTATTAGTGTGACTGACTAGTAATCACGTGTTGTGTCCCTGCATAGGTTCGAATCTAGTCGGTAACGATTCTTTTCGATTTTACGTGCAGTAAACAGCAAGATCAACGTATACAAATAATAGGAATTTGAATACACATACCTTGGTTCTAATTCGCTACAATAAGATGTACAAGTGCGAGTCGGTGAAGATTTAAGATAATTATTTTTATTTGGAAACTTTACAAGAGATACCTGACGTGAAAGAACTAATAGAAAGTTTTCATGCCAAACCGTAGGGGTAGTCGTGGACGAGTTGTTAGTGTGACGGACTAGTAATCCAGTGTGGTGTCCCTGCATAGGTTCGAATCCAGTCGGTGATGAATCTTTTCGATTTTACGTGCAGTAAATAGCAAGATCAACGTATACAAATAATAGGAATTTGAATACACATACCTTGGTTCTAATTCGCTACAATAAGATGTAGAAGTGCAAGTCGGTGATGATTTAATATAATTATTTTTATTTAGAAACTTGACAAGAGATACCTGACGTGAAAGAACTAATAGAAAGTTTTCATGCCAAACCGTAGGGGTAGTCGTGGCCGAGTTATTAGTGTGACTGACTAGTAATCCAGTGTTGTGTCCCTGCATAGGTTCGAATCTAGTCGGTAACGATTCTTTTCGATTTTACGTGCAGTAAACAGCAAGATCAACGTATACAAATAATAGGAATTTGAATACACATACCTTGGTTCTAATTCGCTACAATAAGATGTACAAGTGCGAGTCGGTGAAGATTTAAGATAATTATTTTTATTTGGAAACTTTACAAGAGATACCTGACGTGAAAGAACTAATAGAAAGTTTTCATGCCAAACCGTAGGGGTAGTCGTGGCCGAGTTGTTAGTGTGACGGACTAGTAATCCAGTGTGGTGTCCCTGCATAGGTTCGAATCCAGTCGGTGACGATTCTTTTCGATTTTACGTGCAGTAAATAGCAAGATCAACGTATACAAATAATAGGAATTTGAATACACATACCTTGGTTCTAATTCGCTACAATAAGATGTACAAGTGCAAGTCGGTGAAGATTTAATAGAATTATTTTTATTTAGAAACTTTACAAGAGATACCTGACGTGAAAGAACTAATAGAAAGTTTTCATACCAAACCGTAGGGGTAGTCGTGGCCGAGTTGTTAGTGTGACGGACTAGTAATCCAGTGTAGTGTCCCTGCATAGGTTCGAATCTAGTCGGTAACGATTCTTTTCGATTTTACGTGCAGTAAATAGCAAGATCAACGTATACAAATAATAGGAATTTGAATACGCATACCTTGGTTCTAATTCGCTACAATAAGATGTACAAGTGCAAGTCGGTGAAGATTTAATATAACTATTTTTATTTAGAAACTTTACAAGAGATACCTGACGTGAAAGAACTAATAGAAAGTTTTCATGCCAAACCGTAGGGGTAGTCGTGGCCGAGTTATTAGTGTGACTGACTAGTAATCACGTGTTGTGTCCCTGCATAGGTTCGAATCTAGTCGGTAACGATTCTTTTCGATTTTACGTGCAGTAAACAGCAAGATCAACGTATACAAATAATAGGAATTTGAATACACATACCTTGGTTCTAATTCGCTACAATAAGATGTACAAGTGCGAGTCGGTGAAGATTTAAGATAATTATTTTTATTTGGAAACTTTACAAGAGATACCTGACGTGAAAGAACTAATAGAAAGTTTTCATGCCAAACCGTAGGGGTAGTCGTGGACGAGTTGTTAGTGTGACGGACTAGTAATCCAGTGTGGTGTCCCTGCATAGGTTCGAATCCAGTCGGTGATGAATCTTTTCGATTTTACGTGCAGTAAATAGCAAGATCAACGTATACAAATAATAGGAATTTGAATACACATACCTTGGTTCTAATTCGCTACAATAAGATGTAGAAGTGCAAGTCGGTGATGATTTAATATAATTATTTTTATTTAGAAACTTGACAAGAGATACCTGACGTGAAAGAACTAATAGAAAGTTTTCATGCCAAACCGTAGGGGTAGTCGTGGCCGAGTTATTAGTGTGACTGACTAGTAATCCAGTGTTGTGTCCCTGCATAGGTTCGAATCTAGTCGGTAACGATTCTTTTCGATTTTACGTGCAGTAAACAGCAAGATCAACGTATACAAATAATAGGAATTTGAATACACATACCTTGGTTCTAATTCGCTACAATAAGATGTACAAGTGCGAGTCGGTGAAGATTTAAGATAATTATTTTTATTTGGAAACTTTACAAGAGATACCTGACGTGAAAGAACTAATAGAAAGTTTTCATGCCAAACCGTAGGGGTAGTCGTGGCCGAGTTGTTAGTGTGACGGACTAGTAATCCAGTGTGGTGTCCCTGCATAGGTTCGAATCCAGTCGGTGACGATTCTTTTCGATTTTACGTGCAGTAAATAGCAAGATCAACGTATACAAATAATAGGAATTTGAATACACATACCTTGGTTCTAATTCGCTACAATAAGATGTACAAGTGCAAGTCGGTGAAGATTTAATAGAATTATTTTTATTTAGAAACTTTACAAGAGATACCTGACGTGAAAGAACTAATAGAAAGTTTTCATGCCAAACCGTAGGGGTAGTCGTGGCCGAGTTATTAGTGTGACTGACTAGTAATCACGTGTTGTGTCCCTGCATAGGTTCGAATCTAGTCGGTAACGATTCTTTTCGATTTTACGTGCAGTAAACAGCAAGATCAACGTATACAAATAATAGGAATTTGAATACACATACCTTGGTTCTAATTCGCTACAATAAGATGTACAAGTGCGAGTCGGTGAAGATTTAAGATAATTATTTTTATTTGGAAACTTTACAAGAGATACCTGACGTGAAAGAACTAATAGAAAGTTTTCATGCCAAACCGTAGGGGTAGTCGTGGACGAGTTGTTAGTGTGACGGACTAGTAATCCAGTGTGGTGTCCCTGCATAGGTTCGAATCCAGTCGGTGATGAATCTTTTCGATTTTACGTGCAGTAAATAGCAAGATCAACGTATACAAATAATAGGAATTTGAATACACATACCTTGGTTCTAATTCGCTACAATAAGATGTAGAAGTGCAAGTCGGTGATGATTTAATATAATTATTTTTATTTAGAAACTTGACAAGAGATACCTGACGTGAAAGAACTAATAGAAAGTTTTCATGCCAAACCGTAGGGGTAGTCGTGGCCGAGTTATTAGTGTGACTGACTAGTAATCCAGTGTTGTGTCCCTGCATAGGTTCGAATCTAGTCGGTAACGATTCTTTTCGATTTTACGTGCAGTAAACAGCAAGATCAACGTATACAAATAATAGGAATTTGAATACACATACCTTGGTTCTAATTCGCTACAATAAGATGTACAAGTGCGAGTCGGTGAAGATTTAAGATAATTATTTTTATTTGGAAACTTTACAAGAGATACCTGACGTGAAAGAACTAATAGAAAGTTTTCATGCCAAACCGTAGGGGTAGTCGTGGCCGAGTTGTTAGTGTGACGGACTAGTAATCCAGTGTGGTGTCCCTGCATAGGTTCGAATCCAGTCGGTGACGATTCTTTTCGATTTTACGTGCAGTAAATAGCAAGATCAACGTATACAAATAATAGGAATTTGAATACACATACCTTGGTTCTAATTCGCTACAATAAGATGTACAAGTGCAAGTCGGTGAAGATTTAATAGAATTATTTTTATTTAGAAACTTTACAAGAGATACCTGACGTGAAAGAACTAATAGAAAGTTTTCATACCAAACCGTAGGGGTAGTCGTGGCCGAGTTGTTAGTGTGACGGACTAGTAATCCAGTGTAGTGTCCCTGCATAGGTTCGAATCTAGTCGGTAACGATTCTTTTCGATTTTACGTGCAGTAAATAGCAAGATCAACGTATACAAATAATAGGAATTTGAATACGCATACCTTGGTTCTAATTCGCTACAATAAGATGTACAAGTGCAAGTCGGTGAAGATTTAATATAACTATTTTTATTTAGAAACTTTACAAGAGATACCTGACGTGAAAGAACTAATAGAAAGTTTTCATGCCAAACCGTAGGGGTAGTCGTGGCCGAGTTATTAGTGTGACTGACTAGTAATCCAGTGTTGTGTCCCTGCATAGGTTCGAATCTAGTCGGTAACGATTCTTTTCGATTTTACGTGCAGTAAACAGCAAGATCAACGTATACAAATAATAGGAATTTGAATACACATACCTTGGTTCTAATTCGCTACAATAAGATGTACAAGTGCGAGTCGGTGAAGATTTAAGATAATTATTTTTATTTGGAAACTTTACAAGAGATACCTGACGTGAAAGAACTAATAGAAAGTTTTCATGCCAAACCGTAGGGGTAGTCGTGGCCGAGTTGTTAGTGTGACGGACTAGTAATCCAGTGTGGTGTCCCTGCATAGGTTCGAATCCAGTCGGTGACGAATCTTTTCGATTTTACGTGCAGTAAATAGCAAGATCAACGTATACAAATAATAGGAATTTGAATACACATACCTTGGTTCTAATTCGCTACAATAAGATGTAGAAGTGCAAGTCGGTGATGATTTAATATAATTATTTTTATTTAGAAACTTGACAAGAGATACCTGACGTGAAAGAACTAATAGAAAGTTTTCATGCCAAACCGTAGGGGTAGTCGTGGCCGAGTTATTAGTGTGACTGACTAGTAATCACGTGTTGTGTCCCTGCATAGGTTAAAATCTAGTCGGTAACGATTCTTTTCGATTTTACGTGCAGTAAACAGCAAGATCAACGTATACAAATAATAGGAATTTGAATACACATACCTTGGTTCTAATTCGCTACAATAAGATGTACAAGTGCGAGTCGGTGAAGATTTAAGATAATTATTTTTATTTGGAAACTTTACAAGAGATACCTGACGTGAAAGAACTAATAGAAAGTTTTCATGCCAAACCGTAGGGGTAGTCGTGGCCGAGTTGTTAGTGTGACGGACTAGTAATCCAGTGTGGTGTCCCTGCATAGGTTCGAATCCAGTCGGTGACGATTCTTTTCGATTTTACGTGCAGTAAATAGCAAGATCAACGTATACAAATAATAGGAATTTGAATACACATACCTTGGTTCTAATTCGCTACAATAAGATGTACAAGTGCAAGTCGGTGAAGATTTAATAGAATTATTTTTATTTAGAAACTTTACAAGAGATACCTGACGTGAAAGAACTAATAGAAAGTTTTCATACCAAACCGTAGGGGTAGTCGTGGCCGAGTTGTTAGTGTGACGGACTAGTAATCCAGTGTAGTGTCCCTGCATAGGTTCGAATCTAGTCGGTAACGATTCTTTTCGATTTTACGTGCAGTAAATAGCAAGATCAACGTATACAAATAATAGGAATTTGAATACGCATACCTTGGTTCTAATTCGCTACAATAAGATGTACAAGTGCAAGTCGGTGAAGATTTAATATAACTATTTTTATTTAGAAACTTTACAAGAGATACCTGACGTGAAAGAACTAATAGAAAGTTTTCATGCCAAACCGTAGGGGTAGTCGTGGCCGAGTTATTAGTGTGACTGACTAGTAATCCAGTGTTGTGTCCCTGCATAGGTTCGAATCTAGTCGGTAACGATTCTTTTCGATTTTACGTGCAGTAAACAGCAAGATCAACGTATACAAATAATAGGAATTTGAATACACATACCTTGGTTCTAATTCGCTACAATAAGATGTACAAGTGCGAGTCGGTGAAGATTTAAGATAATTATTTTTATTTGGAAACTTTACAAGAGATACCTGACGTGAAAGAACTAATAGAAAGTTTTCATGCCAAACCGTAGGGGTAGTCGTGGCCGAGTTGTTAGTGTGACGGACTAGTAATCCAGTGTGGTGTCCCTGCATAGGTTCGAATCCAGTCGGTGACGAATCTTTTCGATTTTACGTGCAGTAAATAGCAAGATCAACGTATACAAATAATAGGAATTTGAATACACATACCTTGGTTCTAATTCGCTACAATAAGATGTAGAAGTGCAAGTCGGTGATGATTTAATATAATTATTTTTATTTAGAAACTTGACAAGAGATACCTGACGTGAAAGAACTAATAGAAAGTGTTCATGCCAAACCATAGGGGTAGTCGTGGCCGAGTTATTAGTGTGACTGACTAGTAATCCAGTGTTGTGTCCCTGCATAGGTTCGAATCTAGTCGGTAACGATTCTTTTCGATTTTACGTGCAGTAAACAGCAAGATCAACGTATACAAATAATAGGAATTTGAATACACATACCTTGGTTCTAATTCGCTACAATAAGATGTACAAGTGCGAGTCGGTGAAGATTTAATATAATTATTTTTATTTGGAAACTTTACAAGAGATACCTGACGTGAAAGAACTAATAGAAAGTTTTCATGCCAAACCGTAGGGGTAGTCGTGGCCGAGTTGTTAGTGTGACGGACTAGTAATCCAGTGTGGTGTCCCTGCATAGGTTCGAATCCAGTCGGTGACGATTCTTTTCGATTTTACGTGCAGTAAATAGCAAGATCAACGTATACAAATAATAGGAATTTGAATACACATACCTTGGTTCTAATTCGCTACAATAAGATGTACAAGTGCAAGTCGGTGAAGATTTAATAGAATTATTTTTATTTAGAAACTTTACAAGAGATACCTGACGTGAAAGAACTAATAGAAAGTTTTCATACCAAACCGTAGGGGTAGTCGTGGCCGAGTTGTTAGTGTGACGGACTAGTAATCCAGTGTAGTGTCCCTGCATAGGTTCGAATCTAGTCGGTAACGATTCTTTTCGATTTTACGTGCAGTAAATAGCAAGATCAACGTATACAAATAATAGGAATTTGAATACGCATACCTTGGTTCTAATTCGCTACAATAAGATGTACAAGTGCAAGTCGGTGAAGATTTAATATAACTATTTTTATTTAGAAACTTTACAAGAGATACCTGACGTGAAAGAACTAATAGAAAGTTTTCATGCCAAACCGTAGGGGTAGTCGTGGCCGAGTTATTAGTGTGACTGACTAGTAATCCAGTGTTGTGTCCCTGCATAGGTTCGAATCTAGTCGGTAACGATTCTTTTCGATTTTACGTGCAGTAAACAGCAAGATCAACGTATACAAATAATAGGAATTTGAATACACATACCTTGGTTCTAATTCGCTACAATAAGATGTACAAGTGCGAGTCGGTGAAGATTTAAGATAATTATTTTTATTTGGAAACTTTACAAGAGATACCTGACGTGAAAGAACTAATAGAAAGTTTTCATGCCAAACCGTAGGGGTAGTCGTGGCCGAGTTGTTAGTGTGACGGACTAGTAATCCAGTGTGGTGTCCCTGCATAGGTTCGAATCCAGTCGGTGACGAATCTTTTCGATTTTACGTGCAGTAAATAGCAAGATCAACGTATACAAATAATAGGAATTTGAATACACATACCTTGGTTCTAATTCGCTACAATAAGATGTAGAAGTGCAAGTCGGTGATGATTTAATATAATTATTTTTATTTAGAAACTTGACAAGAGATACCTGACGTGAAAGAACTAATAGAAAGTTTTCATGCCAAACCGTAGGGGTAGTCGTGGCCGAGTTATTAGTGTGACTGACTAGTAATCACGTGTTGTGTCCCTGCATAGGTTCGAATCTAGTCGGTAACGATTCTTTTCGATTTTACGTGCAGTAAACAGCAAGATCAACGTATACAAATAATAGGAATTTGAATACACATACCTTGGTTCTAATTCGCTACAATAAGATGTACAAGTGCGAGTCGGTGAAGATTTAAGATAATTATTTTTATTTGGAAACTTTACAAGAGATACCTGACGTGAAAGAACTAATAGAAAGTTTTCATGCCAAACCGTAGGGGTAGTCGTGGCCGAGTTGTTAGTGTGACGGACTAGTAATCCAGTGTGGTGTCCCTGCATAGGTTCGAATCCAGTCGGTGACGATTCTTTTCGATTTTACGTGCAGTAAATAGCAAGATCAACGTATACAAATAATAGGAATTTGAATACACATACCTTGGTTCTAATTCGCTACAATAAGATGTACAAGTGCAAGTCGGTGAAGATTTAATAGAATTATTTTTATTTAGAAACTTTACAAGAGATACCTGACGTGAAAGAACTAATAGAAAGTTTTCATACCAAACCGTAGGGGTAGTCGTGGCCGAGTTGTTAGTGTGACGGACTAGTAATCCAGTGTTGTGTCCCTGCATAGGTTCGAATCTAGTCGGTAACGATTCTTTTCGATTTTACGTGCAGTAAACAGCAAGATCAACGTATACAAATAATAGGAATTTGAATACACATACCTTGGTTCTAATTCGCTACAATAAGATGTACAAGTGCGAGTCGGTGAAGATTTAAGATAATTATTTTTATTTGGAAACTTTACAAGAGATACCTGACGTGAAAGAACTAATAGAAAGTTTTCATGCCAAACCGTAGGGGTAGTCGTGGCCGAGTTGTTAGTGTGACGGACTAGTAATCCAGTGTGGTGTCCCTGCATAGGTTCGAATCCAGTCGGTGACGAATCTTTTCGATTTTACGTGCAGTAAATAGCAAGATCAACGTATACAAATAATAGGAATTTGAATACACATACCTTGGTTCTAATTCGCTACAATAAGATGTAGAAGTGCAAGTCGGTGATGATTTAATATAATTATTTTTATTTAGAAACTTGACAAGAGATACCTGACGTGAAAGAACTAATAGAAAGTTTTCATGCCAAACCATAGGGGTAGTCGTGGCCGAGTTATTAGTGTGACTGACTAGTAATCCAGTGTTGTGTCCCTGCATAGGTTCGAATCTAGTCGGTAACGATTCTTTTCGATTTTACGTGCAGTAAACAGCAAGATCAACGTATACAAATAATAGGAATTTGAATACACATACCTTGGTTCTAATTCGCTACAATAAGATGTACAAGTGCGAGTCGGTGAAGATTTAATATAATTATTTTTATTTGGAAACTTTACAAGAGATACCTGACGTGAAAGAACTAATAGAAAGTTTTCATGCCAAACCGTAGGGGTAGTCGTGGCCGAGTTGTTAGTGTGACGGACTAGTAATCCAGTGTGGTGTCCCTGCATAGGTTCGAATCCAGTCGGTGACGAATCTTTTCGATTTTACGTGCAGTAAATAGCAAGATCAACGTATACAAATAATAGGAATTTGAATACACATACCTTGGTTCTAATTCGCTACAATAAGATGTAGAAGTGCAAGTCGGTGATGATTTAATATAATTATTTTTATTTAGAAACTTGACAAGAGATACCTGACGTGAAAGAACTAATAGAAAGTTTTCATGCCAAACCATAGGGGTAGTCGTGGCCGAGTTATTAGTGTGACTGACTAGTAATCCAGTGTTGTGTCCCTGCATAGGTTCGAATCTAGTCGGTAACGATTCTTTTCGATTTTACGTGCAGTAAACAGCAAGATCAACGTATACAAATAATAGGAATTTGAATACACATACCTTGGTTCTAATTCGCTACAATAAGATGTACAAGTGCGAGTCGGTGAAGATTTAATATAATTATTTTTATTTGGAAACTTTACAAGAGATACCTGACGTGAAAGAACTAATAGAAAGTTTTCATGCCAAACCGTAGGGGTAGTCGTGGCCGAGTTGTTAGTGTGACGGACTAGTAATCCAGTGTGGTGTCCCTGCATAGGTTCGAATCCAGTCGGTGACGATTCTTTTAGATTTTACGTGCAGTAAACAGCAAGATCAACGTATACAAATAATAGGAATTTGAATACACATACCTTGGTTCTAATTCGCTACAATAAGATGTACAAGTGCAAGTCGGTGAAGATTTAATGTAATTATTTTTATTTAGAAACTTTACAAGAGATACCTGACGTGAAAGAACTAATAGAAAGTTTTCATGCCAAACCGTAGGGGTAGTCGTGGCCGAGTTGTTAGTGTGACGGACTAGTAATACAGTGTGGTGTCCCTGCATAGGTTCGAATCCAGTCGGTGACGATTCTTTTCGATTTTACGTGCAGTAAATAGCAAGATCAACGTATACAAATAATAAGAATTTGAATACACATACCTTGGTTCTAATTCGCTACAATAAGATGTAGAAGTGCAAGTCGGTGATGATTTAATATAATTATTTTTATTTAGAAACTTGACAAGAGATACCTGACGTGAAAGAACTAATAGAAAGTTTTCATGCCAAACCGTAAGGGTAGTCGTGGCCGAGTTATTAGTGTGACTGACTAGTAATCCAGTGTTGTGTCCCTGCATAGGTTCGAATCTAGTCGGTAACGATTCTTTTCGATTTTACGTGCAGTAAACAGCAAGATCAACGTATAAAAATAATAGGAATTTTAATACACATACCTTGGTTCTAATTCGCTACAATAAGATGTACAAGTGCGAGTCGGTGAAGATTTAAGATAATTATTTTTATTTGGAAACTTTACAAGAGATACCTGACGTGAAAGAACTAATAGAAAGTTTTCATACCAAACCGTAGGGGTAGTCGTGGCCGAGTTGTTAGTGTGACGGACTAGTAATCCAGTGTGGTGTCCCTGCATAAGTTCGAATCCAGTCGGTGACGATTCTTTTCGATTTTACGTGCAGTAAATAGCAAGATCAACGTATACAAATAATAGGAATTTGAATACACATACCTTGGTTCTAATTCGCTACAATAAGATGTACAAGTGCAAGTCGGTGAAGATTTAATAGAATTATTTTTATTTAGAAACTGTACAAGAGATACCTGACGTGAAAGAACTAATAGAAAGTTTTCATACCAAACCGTAGGGGTAGTCGTGGCCGAGTTGTTAGTGTGACGGACTAGTAATCCAGTGTAGTGTCCCTGCATAGGTTCGAATTCAGTCGGTGACGATTATTTTCGATTTTACGTGCAGTAAATAGCAAGATCAACGTATACAAATAATAGGAATTTTAATACACATACCTTGGTTCTAATTCGCTACAATAAGATGTACAAGTGCAAGTCGGTGAAGATTTAATAGAATTATTTTTATTTAGAAACTTTACAAGAGATACCTGACGTGAAAGAACTAATAGAAAGTTTTCATGCCAAACCGTAGGGGTAGTCGTGGCCGAGTTGTTAGTGTGACGGACTAGTAATCCAGTGTGGTGTCCCTGCATAGGTTCGAATCCAGTCGGTGACGAATCTTTTCGATTTTACGTGCAGTAAATAGCAAGATCAACGTATACAAATAATAGGAATTTGAATACACATACCTTGGTTCTAATTCGCTACAATAAGATGTAGAAGTGCAAGTCGGTGATGATTTAATATAATTATTTTTATTTAGGAACTTGACAAGAGATACCTGACGTGAAAGAACTAATAGAAAGTTTTCATGCCAAACCGTAGGGGTAGTCGTGGCCGAGTTATTAGTGTGACTGACTAGTAAACCAGTGTGGTGTCCCTGCATAGGTTCGAATCTAGTCGGTAACGATTCTTTTCGATTTTACGTGCAGTAAACAGCAAGATCAACGTATACAAATAATAGGAATTTGAATACACATACCTTGGTTCTTATTCGCTACAATAAGATGTACAAGTGCAAGTCGGTGAAGATTTAATACAATTATTTTTATTTAGAAACTTTACAAGAGATACCTGACGTGAAAGAACTAATAGAAAGTTTTCATGCCAAACCGTAGGGGTAGTCGTGGCCAAGTTGTTAGTGTGACGGACTAGTAATCTAGTGTGGTGTCCCTGCATAGGTTCGAATCCAGTCGGTGACGATTCTTTTCGATTTTACGTGCAGTAAATAGCAAGATCAACGTATACAAATAATAGGAATTTTAATACACATACCTTGGTTCTAATTCGCTACAATAAGATGTACAAGTGCGAGTCGGTGAAGATTTAAGATAATTATTTTTATTTGGAAACTTTACAAGAGATACCTGACGTGAAAGAACTAATAGAAAGTTTTCATGCCAAACCGTAGGGGTAGTCGTGGCCGAGTTGTTAGTGTTACGGACTAGTAATCCAGTGTGGTGTCCCTGCATAGGTTCGAATCCAGTCGGTGACGATTCTTTTCGATTTTACGTGCAGTAAATAGCAAGATCAACGTATACAAATAATAGGAATTTGAATACACATACCTTGGTTCTAATTCGCTACAATAAGATGTACAAGTGCAAGTCGGTGAAGATTTAATAGAATTATTTTTATTTAGAAACTTTACAAGAGATACCTGACGTGAAAGAACTAATAGAAAGTTTTCATACCAAACCGTAGGGGTAGTCGTGGCCGAGTTGTTAGTGTGACGGACTAGTAATCCAGTGTAGTGTCCCTGCATAGGTTCGAATTCAGTCGGTGACGATTATTTTCGATTTTACGTGCAGTAAATAGCAAGATCAACGTATACAAATAATAGGAATTTTAATACACATACCTTGGTTCTAATTCGCTACAATAAGATGTACAAGTGCAAGTCGGTGAAGATTTAATAGAATTATTTTTATTTAGAAACTTTACAAGAGATACCTGACGTGAAAGAACTAATAGAAAGTTTTCATGCCAAACCGTAGGGGTAGTCGTGGCCGAGTTGTTAGTGTGACGGACTAGTAATCCAGTGTGGTGTCCCTGCATAGGTTCGAATCCAGTTGGTGACGAATCTTTTCGATTTTACGTGCAGTAAATAGCAAGATCAACGTATACAAATAATAGGAATTTGAATACACATACCTTGGTTCTAATTCGCTACAATAAGATGTAGAAGTGCAAGTCGGTGATGATTTAATATAATTATTTTTATTTAGGAACTTGACAAGAGATACCTGACGTGAAAGAACTAATAGAAAGTTTTCATGCCAAACCGTAGGGGTAGTCGTGGCCGAGTTATTAGTGTGACTGACTAGTAAACCAGTGTGGTGTCCCTGCATAGGTTCGAATCTAGTCGGTAACGATTCTTTTCGATTTTACGTGCAGTAAACAGCAAGATCAACGTATACAAATAATAGGAATTTGAATACACATACCTTGGTTCTTATTCGCTACAATAAGATGTACAAGTGCAAGTCGGTGAAGATTTAATACAATTATTTTTATTTAGAAACTTTACAAGAGATACCTGACGTGAAAGAACTAATAGAAAGTTTTCATGCCAAACCGTAGGGGTAGTCGTGGCCAAGTTGTTAGTGTGACGGACTAGTAATACAGTGTGGTGTCCCTGCATAGGTTCGAATCCAGTCGGTGACGATTCTTTTCGATTTTACGTGCAGTAAATAGCAAGATCAACGTATACAAATAATAGGAATTTGAATACACATACCTTGGTTCTAATTCGCTACAATAAGATGTAGAAGTGCAAGTCGGTGATGATTTAATATAATTATTTTTATTTAGAAACTTGACAAGAGATACCTGACGTGAAAGAACTAATAGAAAGTTTTCATGCCAAACCGTAGGGGTAGTCGTGGCCGAGTTATTAGTGTGACTGACTAGTAATCCAGTGTTGTGTCCCTGCATAGGTTCGAATCTAGTCGGTAACGATTCTTTTCGATTTTACGTGCAGTAAACAGCAAGATCAACGTATAAAAATAATAGGAATTTTAATACACATACCTTGGTTCTAATTCGCTACAATAAGATGTACAAGTGCGAGTCGGTGAAGATTTAAGATAATTATTTTTATTTGGAAACTTTACAAGAGATACCTGACGTGAAAGAACTAATAGAAAGTTTTCATACCAAACCGTAGGGGTAGTCGTGGCCGAGTTGTTAGTGTGACGGACTAGTAATCCAGTGTGGTGTCCCTGCATAAGTTCGAATCCAGTCGGTGACGATTCTTTTCGATTTTACGTGCAGTAAATAGCAAGATCAACGTATACAAATAATAGGAATTTGAATACACATACCTTGGTTCTAATTCGCTACAATAAGATGTACAAGTGCAAGTCGGTGAAGATTTAATAGAATTATTTTTATTTAGAAACTTTACAAGAGATACCTGACGTGAAAGAACTAATAGAAAGTTTTCATACCAAACCGTAGGGGTAGTCGTGGCCGAGTTGTTAGTGTGACGGACTAGTAATCCAGGGTAGTGTCCCTGCATAGGTTCGAATTCAGTCGGTGACGATTATTTTCGATTTTACGTGCAGTAAATAGCAAGATCAACGTATACAAATAATAGGAATTTTAATACACATACCTTGGTTCTAATTCGCTACAATAAGATGTACAAGTGCAAGTCGGTGAAGATTTAATAGAATTATTTTTATTTAGAAACTTTACAAGAGATACCTGACGTGAAAGAACTAATAGAAAGTTTTCATGCCAAACCGTAGGGGTAGTCGTGGCCGAGTTGTTAGTGTGACGGACTAGTAATCCAGTGTGGTGTCCCTGCATAGGTTCGAATCCAGTCGGTGACGAATCTTTTCGATTTTACGTGCAGTAAATAGCAAGATCAACGTATACAAATAATAGGAATTTGAATACACATACCTTGGTTCTAATTCGCTACAATAAGATGTAGAAGTGCAAGTCGGTGATGATTTAATATAATTATTTTTATTTAGAAAGTTGACAAGAGATACCTGACGTGAAAGAACTAATAGAAAGTTTTCATGCCAAACCGTAGGGGTAGTCGTGGCCGAGTTGTTAGTGTGACTGACTAGTAATCCAGTGTGGTGTCCCTGCATAGGTTCGAATCCAGTCGGTGACGAATCTTTTCGATTTTACGTGCAGTAAATAGCAAGATCAACGTATACAAATAATAGGAATTTGAATACACATACCTTGGTTCTAATTCGCTACAATAAGATGTAGAAGTGCAAGTCGGTGATGATTTAATATAATTATTTTTATTTAGAAACTTGACAAGAGATACCTGACGTGAAAGAACTAATAGAAAGTTTTCATGCCAAACCGTAGGGGTAGTCGTGGCCGAGTTATTAGTGTGACTGACTAGTAATCCAGTGTTGTGTCCCTGCATAGGTTCGAATCTAGTCGGTAACGATTCTTTTCGATTTTACGTGCAGTAAACAGCAAGATCAACGTATACAAATAATAGGAATTTGAATACACATACCTTGGTTCTAATTCGCTACAATAAGATGTACAAGTGCAAGTCGGTGAAGATTTAATATAATTATTTTTATTTAGAAACTTTACAAGAGATACCTGACGTGAAAGAACTAATAGAAAGTTTTCATGCCAAACCGTAGGGGTAGTCGTGGCCGAGTTGTTAGTGTGACGGACTAGTAATCCAGTGTGGTGTCCCTGCATAGGTTCGAATCCAGTCGGTGACGATTCTTTTCGATTTTACGTGCAGTAAATAGCAAGATCAACGTATACAAATAATAGGAATTTGAATACACATATTTTGGTTCTAATTCGCTACAATAAGATGTACAAGTGCAAGTCGGTGAAGATTTAATAGAATTATTTTTATTTAGAAACTTTACAAGAGATACCTGACGTGAAAGAACTAATAGAAAGTTTTCATACCAAACCGTAGGGGTAGTCGTGGCCGAGTTGTTAGTGTGACGGACTAGTAATCCAGTGTAGTGTCCCTGCATAGGTTCGAATACAGTCGGTGACGATTATTTTCGATTTTACGTGCAGTAAATAGCAAGATCAACGTATACAAATAATAGGAATTTGAATGCACATACCTTGGTTCTAATTCGCTACAATAAGATGTACAAGTGCAAGTCGGTGAAGATTTAATAGAATTATTTTTATTTAGAAACTTTACAAGAGATACCTGACGTGAAAGAACTAATAGAAAGTTTTCATGCCAAACCGTAGGGGTAGTCGTGGCCAAGTTGTTAGTGTGACGGACTAGTAATCCATTGTGGTGTCCCTGCATAGGTTCGAATCTAGTCGGTAACGATTCTTTTCGATTTTACGTGCAGTAAACAGCAAGATCAACGTATACAAATAATAGGAATTTGAATACACATACCTTGGTTCTAATTCGCTACAATAAGATGTACAAGTGCGAGTCGGTGAAGATTTAATATAATTATTTTTATTTAGGAACTTGACAAGAGATACCTGACGTGAAAGAACTAATAGAAAGTTTTCATGCCAAACCGTAGGGGTAGTCGTGGCCGAGTTATTAGTGTGACTGACTAGTAATCCAGTGTGGTGTCCCTGCATAGGTCCGAATCTAGTCGGTAACGATTCTTTTCGATTTTACGTGCAGTAAACAGCAAGATCAACGTATACAAATAATAGGAATTTGAATACACATACCTTGGTTCTTATTCGCTACAATAAGATGTACAAGTGCAAGTCGGTGATGATTTAATAGAATTATTTTTATTTAGAAACTTTACAAGAGATACCTGACGTGAAAGAACTAATAGAAAGTTTTCATGCCAAACCGTAGGGGTTGTCGTGGCCAAGTTGTTAGTGTGACGGACTAGTAATCCATTGCGGTGTCCCTGCATAGGTTCGAATCTAGTCGGTAACTATTCTTTTCGATTTTACGTGCAGTAAACAGCAAGATCAACGTATACAAATAATAGGAATTTGAATACACATACCTTGGTTCTAATTCGCTACAATAAGATGTACAAGTGCGAGTCGGTGAAGATTTAATATAATTATTTTTATTTGGAAACTTTACAAGAGATACCTGACGTGAAAGAACTAATAGAAAGTTTTCATGCCAAACCGTAGGGATAGTCGTGGCCGATTTGTTAGTGTGACGGACCAGTAATCCAGTGTGGTTTCCCTGCATAGGTTCGAATCCAGTCGGTGACGATTCTTTTAGATTTTACGTGCAGTAAATAGCAAGATCAACGTATACAAATAATAAAAATTTGAATACACATACCTTGCTTCTAATTCGCTACAATAAGATGTACAAGTGCAAGTCGGTGAAGATTTAATAGAATTATTTTTATTTAGAAACTTTACAAGAGATACCTGACGTGAAAGAACTAATAGAAAGTTTTCATGCCAAACCGTAGGGGTAGTCGTGGCCAAGTTGTTAGTGTGACGGACTAGTAATCCATTGTGGTGTCCCTGCATAGGTTCGAATCTAGTCGGTAACGATTCTTTTCGATTTTACGTGCAGTAAACAGCAAGATCAACGTATACAAATAATAGGAATTTGAATACACATACCTTGGTTCTAATTCGCTACAATAAGATGTACAAGTGCGAGTCGGTGAAGATTTAATATAATTATTTTTATTTAGGAACTTGACAAGAGATACCTGACGTGAAAGAACTAATAGAAAGTTTTCATGCCAAACCGTAGGGGTAGTCGTGGCCGAGTTATTAGTGTGACTGACTAGTAAGCCAGTGTGGTGTCCCTGCATAGGTTCGAATCTAGTCGGTAACGATTCTTTTCGATTTTACGTGCAGTAAACAGCAAGATCAACGTATACAAATAATAGGAATTTGAATACACATACCTTGGTTCTTATTCGCTACAATAAGATGTACAAGTGCAAGTCGGTGAAGATTTAATAGAATTATTTTTATTTAGAAACTTTACAAGAGATACCTGACGTGAAAGAACTAATAGAAAGTTTTCATGCCAAACCGTAGGGGTTGTCGTGGCCAAGTTGTTAGTGTGACGGACTAGTAATCCATTGCGGTGTCCCTGCATAGGTTCGAATCTAGTCGGTAACTATTCTTTTCGATTTTACGTGCAGTAAACAGCAAGATCAACGTATACAAATAATAGGAATTTGAATACACATACCTTGGTTCTAATTCGCTACAATAAGATGTACAAGTGCGAGTCGGTGAAGATTTAATATAATTATTTTTATTTGGAAACTTTACAAGAGATACCTGACGTGAAAGAACTAATAGAAAGTTTTCGTGCCAAACCGTAGGGATAGTCGTGGCCGATTTGTTAGTGTGACGGACCAGTAATCCAGTGTGGTTTCCCTGCATAGGTTCGAATCCAGTCGGTGACGATTCTTTTAGATTTTACGTGCAGTAAATAGCAAGATCAACGTATACAAATAATAGGAATTTGAATACACATACCTTGCTTCTAATTCGCTACAATAAGATGTACAAGTGCAAGTCGGTGAAGATTTAATAGAATTATTTTTATTTAGAAACTTTACAAGAGATACCTGACGTGAAAGAACTAATAGAAAGTTTTCATGCCAAACCGTAGGGGTAGTCGTGGCCGAGTTGTTAGTGTGACTGACTAGTAATCCAGTGTGGTGTCCCTGCATAGGTTCGAAACCGGTCGGTGATGATTCTTTTCGATTTTACGTGCAGTAAATAGCAAGATCAACGTATACAAATAATAAGAATTTGAATACACATACCTTGGTTCTAATTCGCTACAATAAGATGTACAAGTGCAAGTCGGTGAAGATTTAATAGAATTATTTTTATTTAGAAACTTTACAAGAGATACCTGACGTGAAAGAACTAATAGAAAGTTTTCATACCAAACCGTAGGGGTAGTCGTGGCCGAGTTGTTAGTGTGACGGACTAGTAATCCAGTGTAGTGTCCCTGCATAGGTTCGAATTCAGTCGGTGACGATTATTTTCGATTTTACGTGCAGTAAATAGCAAGATCAACGTATACAAATAATAGGAATTTGAATACACATACCTTGGTTCTAATTCGCTACAATAAGATGTACAAGTGCAAGTCGGTGAAGATTTAATAGAATTATTTTTATTTAGAAACTTTACAAGAGATACCTGACGTGAAAGAACTAATAGAAAGTTTTCATGCCAAACCGTAGGGGTAGTCGTGGCCGAGTTATTAGTGTGACTGACTAGTAATCCAGTGTTGTGTCCCTGCATAGGTTCGAATCTAGTCGGTAACGATTCTTTTCGATTTTACGTGCAGTAAACAGCAAGATCAACGTATACAAATAATAGGAATTTGAATACACATACCTTGGTTCTAATTCGCTACAATAAGATGTACAAGTGCGAGTCGGTGAAGATTTAAGATAATTTTTTTTATTTGGAAACTTTACAAGAGATACCTGACGTGAAAGAACTAATAGAAAGTTTTCATACCAAACCGTAGGGGTAGTCGTGGCCGAGTTGTTAGTGTGACGGACTAGTAATCCAGTGTGGTGTCCCTGCATAGGTTCGAATCCAGTCGGTGACGATTCTTTTCGATTTTACGTGCAGTAAATAGCAAGATCAACGTATACAAATAATAGGAATTTGAATACACATACCTTGGTTCTAATTCGCTACAATAAGATGTACAAGTGCAAGTCGGTGAAGATTTAATAGAATTATTTTTATTTAGAAACTTTACAAGAGATACCTGACGTGAAAGAACTAATAGAAAGTTTTCATGCCAAACCGTAGGGGTAGTCGTGGCCAAGTTGTTAGTGTGACGGACTAGTAATCCATTGTGGTGTCCCTGCATAGGTTCGAATCTAGTCGGTAACGATTCTTTTCGATTTTACGTGCAGTAAACAGCAAGATCAACGTATACAAATAATAGGAATTTGAATACACATACCTTGGTTCTAATTCGCTACAATAAGATGTACAAGTGCGAGTCGGTGAAGATTTAATATAATTATTTTTATTTAGGAACTTGACAAGAGATACCTGACGTGAAAGAACTAATAGAAAGTTTTCATGCCAAACCGTAGGGGTAGTCGTGGCCGAGTTATTAGTGTGACTGACTAGTAATCCAGTGTGGTGTCCCTGCATAGGTTCGAATCTAGTCGGTAACGATTCTTTTCGATTTTACGTGCAGTAAACAGCAAGATCAACGTATACAAATAATAGGAATTTGAATACACATACCTTGGTTCTTATTCGCTACAATAAGATGTACAAGTGCAAGTCGGTGAAGATTTAATAGAATTATTTTTATTTAGAAACTTTACAAGAGATACCTGACGTGAAAGAACTAATAGAAAGTTTTCATGCCAAACCGTAGGGGTTGTCGTGGCCAAGTTGTTAGTGTGACGGACTAGTAATCCATTGTGGTGTCCCTGCATAGGTTCGAATCTAGTCGGTAACTATTCTTTTCGATTTTACGTGCAGTAAACAGCAAGATCAACGTATACAAATAATAGGAATTTGAATACACATACCTTGGTTCTAATTCGCTACAATAAGATGTACAAGTGCGAGTCGGTGAAGATTTAATATAATTATTTTTATTTGGAAACTTTACAAGAGATACCTGACGTGAAAGAACTAATAGAAAGTTTTCATGCCAAACCGTAGGGGTAGTCGTGGCCGAGTTGTTAGTGCGACTGACTAGTAATCCAGTGTGGTGTCCCTGCATAGGTTCGAATCCAGTCGGTGACGATTCTTTTCGATTTTACGTGCAGTAAATAGCAAGATCAACGTATACAAATAATAAGAATTTGAATACACATACCTTGGTTCTAATTCGCTACAATAAGATGTACAAGTGCAAGTCGGTGAAGATTTAATAGAATTATTTTTATTTAGAAACTTTACAAGAGATACCTGACGTGAAAGATCTAATAGAAAGTTTTCATGCCAAACCGTAGGGATAGTCGTGGCCGAGTTGTTAGTGTGACGGACCAGTAATCCAGTGTGGTTTCCCTGCATAGGTTCGAATCCAGTCGGTGACGATTCGTTTAGATTTTACGTGCAGTAAATAGCAAGATCAACGTATACAAATAATAGGAATTTGAATACACATACCTTGCTTCTAATTCGCTACAATAAGATGTACAAGTGCAAGTCGGTGAAGATTTAATAGAATTATTTTTATTTAGAAACTTTACAAGAGATACCTGACGTGCAAGAACTAATAGAAAGTTTTCATGCCAAACCGTAGGGGTAGTCGTGGCCGAGTTGTTAGTGTGACTGACTAGTAATCCAGTGTGGTGTCCCTGCATAGGTTCGAATCCAGTCGGTGACGATTCTTTTCGATTTTACGTGCAGTAAATAGCAAGATCAACGTATACAAATAATAAGAATTTGAATACACATACCTTGGTTCTAATTCGCTACAATAAGATGTACAAGTGCAAGTCGGTGAAGATTTAATAGAATTATTTTTATTTAGAAACTTTACAAGAGATACCTGACGTGAAAGAACTAATAGAAAGTTTTCATACCAAACCGTAGGGGTAGTCGTGGCCGAGTTGTTAGTGTGACGGACTAGTAATCCAGTGTAGTGTCCCTGCATAGGTTCGAATTCAGTCGGTGACGATTATTTTCGATTTTACGTGCAGTAAATAGCAAGATCAACGTATACAAATAATAGGAATTTGAATACACATACCTTGGTTCTAATTCGCTACAATAAGATGTACAAGTGCAAGTCGGTGAAGATTTAATAGAATTATTTTTATTTAGAAACTTTACAAGAGATACCTGACGTGAAAGAACTAATAGAAAGTTTTCATGCCAAACCGTAGGGGTAGTCGTGGTCGAGTTGTTAGTGTGACGGACTAGTAATCCAGTGTTGTGTCCCTGCATAGGTTCGAATCTAGTCGGTAACGATTCTTTTCGATTTTACGTGCAGTAAACAGCAAGATCAACGTATACAAATAATAGGAATTTGAATACACATACCTTGGTTCTAATTCGCTACAATAAGATGTACAAGTGCAAGTCGGTGAAGATTTAATAGAATTATTTTTATTTAGAAACTTTACAAGAGATACCTGACGTGAAAGAACTAATAGAAAGTTTTCATACCAAACCGTAGGGGTAGTCGTGGCCGAGTTGTTAGTGTGACGGACTAGTAATCCAGTGTAGTGTCCCTGCATAGGTTCGAATTCAGTCGGTGACGATTATTTTCGATTTTACGTGCAGTAAATAGCAAGATCAACGTATACAAATAATAGGAATTTGAATACACATACCTTGGTTCTAATTCGCTACAATAAGATGTACAAGTGCAAGTCGGTGAAGATTTAATATAACTATTTTTATTTAGAAACTTTACAAGAGATACCTGACGTGAAAGAACTAATAGAAAGTTTTCATGCCAAACAGTAGGGGTAGTCGTGGCCGAGTTATTAGTGTGACTGACTAGTAATCCAGTGTTGTGTCCCTGCATAGGTTCGAATCTAGTCGGTAACGATTCTTTTCGATTTTACGTGCAGTAAACAGCAAGATCAACGTATACAAATAATAGGAATTTGAATACACATACCTTGGTTCTAATTCGCTACAATAAGATGTACAAGTGCGAGTCGGTGAAGATTTAAGATAATTATTTTTATTTGGAAACTTTACAAGAGATACCTGACGTGAAAGAACTAATAGAAAGTTTTCATGCCAAACCGTAGGGGTAGTCGTGGACGAGTTGTTAGTGTGACGGACTAGTAATCCAGTGTGGTGTCCCTGCATAGGTTCGAATCCAGTCGGTGATGAATCTTTTCGATTTTACGTGCAGTAAATAGCAAGATCAACGTATACAAATAATAGGAATTTGAATACACATACCTTGGTTCTAATTCGCTACAATAAGATGTAGAAGTGCAAGTCGGTGATGATTTAATATAATTATTTTTATTTAGAAACTTGACAAGAGATACCTGACGTGAAAGAACTAATAGAAAGTTTTCATGCCAAACCGTAGGGGTAGTCGTGGCCGAGTTGTTAGTGTGACGGACTAGTAATCCAGTGTGGTGTCCCTGCATAGGTTCGAATCCAGTCGGTGACGATTCTTTTCGATTTTACGTGCAGTAAATAGCAAGATCAACGTATACAAATAATAGGAATTTGAATACACATACCTTGGTTCTAATTCGCTACAATAAGATGTACAAGTGCGAGTCGGTGAAGATTTAAGATAATTATTTTTATTTGGAAACTTTACAAGAGATACCTGACGTGAAAGAACTAATAGAAAGTTTTCATGCCAAACCGTAGGGGTAGTCGTGGACGAGTTATTAGTGTGACTGACTAGTAATCCAGTGTTGTGTCCCTGCATAGGTTCGAATCTAGTCGGTAACGATTCTTTTCGATTTTACGTGCAGTAAACAGCAAGATCAACGTATACAAATAATAGGAATTTGAATACACATACCTTGGTTCTAATTCGCTACAATAAGATGTACAAGTGCGAGTCGGTGAAGATTTAAGATAATTATTTTTATTTGGAAACTTTACAAGAGATACCTGACGTGAAAGAACTAATAGAAAGTTTTCATGCCAAACCGTAGGGGTAGTCGTGGCCGAGTTGTTAGTGTGACGGACTAGTAATCCAGTGTGGTGTCCCTGCATAGGTTCGAATCCAGTCGGTGACGATTCTTTTCGATTTTACGTGCAGTAAATAGCAAGATCAACGTATACAAATAATAGGAATTTGAATACACATACCTTGGTTCTAATTCGCTACAATAAGATGTACAAGTGCAAGTCGGTGAAGATTTAATAGAATTATTTTTATTTAGAAACTTTACAAGAGATACCTGACGTGAAAGAACTAATAGAAAGTTTTCATACCAAACCGTAGGGGTAGTCGTGGCCGAGTTGTTAGTGTGACGGACTAGTAATCCAGTGTAGTGTCCCTGCATAGGTTCGAATCTAGTCGGTAACGATTCTTTTCGATTTTACGTGCAGTAAATAGCAAGATCAACGTATACAAATAATAGGAATTTGAATACGCATACCTTGGTTCTAATTCGCTACAATAAGATGTACAAGTGCAAGTCGGTGAAGATTTAATATAACTATTTTTATTTAGAAACTTTACAAGAGATACCTGACGTGAAAGAACTAATAGAAAGTTTTCATGCCAAACCGTAGGGGTAGTCGTGGCCGAGTTATTAGTGTGACTGACTAGTAATCCAGTGTTGTGTCCCTGCATAGGTTCGAATCTAGTCGGTAACGATTCTTTTCGATTTTACGTGCAGTAAACAGCAAGATCAACGTATACAAATAATAGGAATTTGAATACACATACCTTGGTTCTAATTCGCTACAATAAGATGTACAAGTGCGAGTCGGTGAAGATTTAAGATAATTTTTTTTATTTGGAAACTTTACAAGAGATACCTGACGTGAAAGAACTAATAGAAAGTTTTCATACCAAACCGTAGGGGTAGTCGTGGCCGAGTTGTTAGTGTGACGGACTAGTAATCCAGTGTGGTGTCCCTGCATAGGTTCGAATCCAGTCGGTGACGATTCTTTTCGATTTTACGTGCAGTAAATAGCAAGATCAACGTATACAAATAATAGGAATTTGAATACACATACCTTGGTTCTAATTCGCTACAATAAGATGTACAAGTGCAAGTCGGTGAAGATTTAATAGAATTATTTTTATTTAGAAACTTTACAAGAGATACCTGACGTGAAAGAACTAATAGAAAGTTTTCATGCCAAACCGTAGGGGTAGTCGTGGCCAAGTTGTTAGTGTGACGGACTAGTAATCCATTGTGGTGTCCCTGCATAGGTTCGAATCTAGTCGGTAACGATTCTTTTCGATTTTACGTGCAGTAAACAGCAAGATCAACGTATACAAATAATAGGAATTTGAATACACATACCTTGGTTCTAATTCGCTACAATAAGATGTACAAGTGCGAGTCGGTGAAGATTTAATATAATTATTTTTATTTAGGAACTTGACAAGAGATACCTGACGTGAAAGAACTAATAGAAAGTTTTCATGCCAAACCGTAGGGGTAGTCGTGGCCGAGTTATTAGTGTGACTGACTAGTAATCCAGTGTGGTGTCCCTGCATAGGTTCGAATCTAGTCGGTAACGATTCTTTTCGATTTTACGTGCAGTAAACAGCAAGATCAACGTATACAAATAATAGGAATTTGAATACACATACCTTGGTTCTTATTCGCTACAATAAGATGTACAAGTGCAAGTCGGTGAAGATTTAATAGAATTATTTTTATTTAGAAACTTTACAAGAGATACCTGACGTGAAAGAACTAATAGAAAGTTTTCATGCCAAACCGTAGGGGTTGTCGTGGCCAAGTTGTTAGTGTGACGGACTAGTAATCCATTGTGGTGTCCCTGCATAGGTTCGAATCTAGTCGGTAACTATTCTTTTCGATTTTACGTGCAGTAAACAGCAAGATCAACGTATACAAATAATAGGAATTTGAATACACATACCTTGGTTCTAATTCGCTACAATAAGATGTACAAGTGCGAGTCGGTGAAGATTTAATATAATTATTTTTATTTGGAAACTTTACAAGAGATACCTGACGTGAAAGAACTAATAGAAAGTTTTCATGCCAAACCGTAGGGGTAGTCGTGGCCGAGTTGTTAGTGCGACTGACTAGTAATCCAGTGTGGTGTCCCTGCATAGGTTCGAATCCAGTCGGTGACGATTCTTTTCGATTTTACGTGCAGTAAATAGCAAGATCAACGTATACAAATAATAAGAATTTGAATACACATACCTTGGTTCTAATTCGCTACAATAAGATGTACAAGTGCAAGTCGGTGAAGATTTAATAGAATTATTTTTATTTAGAAACTTTACAAGAGATACCTGACGTGAAAGATCTAATAGAAAGTTTTCATGCCAAACCGTAGGGATAGTCGTGGCCGAGTTGTTAGTGTGACGGACCAGTAATCCAGTGTGGTTTCCCTGCATAGGTTCGAATCCAGTCGGTGACGATTCGTTTAGATTTTACGTGCAGTAAATAGCAAGATCAACGTATACAAATAATAGGAATTTGAATACACATACCTTGCTTCTAATTCGCTACAATAAGATGTACAAGTGCAAGTCGGTGAAGATTTAATAGAATTATTTTTATTTAGAAACTTTACAAGAGATACCTGACGTGAAAGAACTAATAGAAAGTTTTCATGCCAAACCGTAGGGGTAGTCGTGGCCGAGTTGTTAGTGTGACTGACTAGTAATCCAGTGTGGTGTCCCTGCATAGGTTCGAATCCAGTCGGTGACGATTCTTTTCGATTTTACGTGCAGTAAATAGCAAGATCAACGTATACAAATAATAAGAATTTGAATACACATACCTTGGTTCTAATTCGCTACAATAAGATGTACAAGTGCAAGTCGGTGAAGATTTAATAGAATTATTTTTATTTAGAAACTTTACAAGAGATACCTGACGTGAAAGAACTAATAGAAAGTTTTCATACCAAACCGTAGGGGTAGTCGTGGCCGAGTTGTTAGTGTGACGGACTAGTAATCCAGTGTAGTGTCCCTGCATAGGTTCGAATTCAGTCGGTGACGATTATTTTCGATTTTACGTGCAGTAAATAGCAAGATCAACGTATACAAATAATAGGAATTTGAATACACATACCTTGGTTCTAATTCGCTACAATAAGATGTACAAGTGCAAGTCGGTGAAGATTTAATAGAATTATTTTTATTTAGAAACTTTACAAGAGATACCTGACGTGAAAGAACTAATAGAAAGTTTTCATGCCAAACCGTAGGGGTAGTCGTGGTCGAGTTGTTAGTGTGACGGACTAGTAATCCAGTGTTGTGTCCCTGCATAGGTTCGAATCTAGTCGGTAACGATTCTTTTCGATTTTACGTGCAGTAAACAGCAAGATCAACGTATACAAATAATAGGAATTTGAATACACATACCTTGGTTCTAATTCGCTACAATAAGATGTACAAGTGCAAGTCGGTGAAGATTTAATAGAATTATTTTTATTTAGAAACTTTACAAGAGATACCTGACGTGAAAGAACTAATAGAAAGTTTTCATACCAAACCGTAGGGGTAGTCGTGGCCGAGTTGTTAGTGTGACGGACTAGTAATCCAGTGTAGTGTCCCTGCATAGGTTCGAATTCAGTCGGTGACGATTATTTTCGATTTTACGTGCAGTAAATAGCAAGATCAACGTATACAAATAATAGGAATTTGAATACACATACCTTGGTTCTAATTCGCTACAATAAGATGTACAAGTGCAAGTCGGTGAAGATTTAATATAACTATTTTTATTTAGAAACTTTACAAGAGATACCTGACGTGAAAGAACTAATAGAAAGTTTTCATGCCAAACAGTAGGGGTAGTCGTGGCCGAGTTATTAGTGTGACTGACTAGTAATCCAGTGTTGTGTCCCTGCATAGGTTCGAATCTAGTCGGTAACGATTCTTTTCGATTTTACGTGCAGTAAACAGCAAGATCAACGTATACAAATAATAGGAATTTGAATACACATACCTTGGTTCTAATTCGCTACAATAAGATGTACAAGTGCGAGTCGGTGAAGATTTAAGATAATTATTTTTATTTGGAAACTTTACAAGAGATACCTGACGTGAAAGAACTAATAGAAAGTTTTCATGCCAAACCGTAGGGGTAGTCGTGGACGAGTTGTTAGTGTGACGGACTAGTAATCCAGTGTGGTGTCCCTGCATAGGTTCGAATCCAGTCGGTGATGAATCTTTTCGATTTTACGTGCAGTAAATAGCAAGATCAACGTATACAAATAATAGGAATTTGAATACACATACCTTGGTTCTAATTCGCTACAATAAGATGTAGAAGTGCAAGTCGGTGATGATTTAATATAATTATTTTTATTTAGAAACTTGACAAGAGATACCTGACGTGAAAGAACTAATAGAAAGTTTTCATGCCAAACCGTAGGGGTAGTCGTGGCCGAGTTATTAGTGTGACTGACTAGTAATCCAGTGTTGTGTCCCTGCATAGGTTCGAATCTAGTCGGTAACGATTCTTTTCGATTTTACGTGCAGTAAACAGCAAGATCAACGTATACAAATAATAGGAATTTGAATACACATACCTTGGTTCTAATTCGCTACAATAAGATGTACAAGTGCGAGTCGGTGAAGATTTAAGATAATTATTTTTATTTGGAAACTTTACAAGAGATACCTGACGTGAAAGAACTAATAGAAAGTTTTCATGCCAAACCGTAGGGGTAGTCGTGGCCGAGTTGTTAGTGTGACGGACTAGTAATCCAGTGTGGTGTCCCTGCATAGGTTCGAATCCAGTCGGTGACGATTCTTTTCGATTTTACGTGCAGTAAATAGCAAGATCAACGTATACAAATAATAGGAATTTGAATACACATACCTTGGTTCTAATTCGCTACAATAAGATGTACAAGTGCAAGTCGGTGAAGATTTAATAGAATTATTTTTATTTAGAAACTTTACAAGAGATACCTGACGTGAAAGAACTAATAGAAAGTTTTCATACCAAACCGTAGGGGTAGTCGTGGCCGAGTTGTTAGTGTGACGGACTAGTAATCCAGTGTAGTGTCCCTGCATAGGTTCGAATCTAGTCGGTAACGATTCTTTTCGATTTTACGTGCAGTAAATAGCAAGATCAACGTATACAAATAATAGGAATTTGAATACGCATACCTTGGTTCTAATTCGCTACAATAAGATGTACAAGTGCAAGTCGGTGAAGATTTAATATAACTATTTTTATTTAGAAACTTTACAAGAGATACCTGACGTGAAAGAACTAATAGAAAGTTTTCATGCCAAACCGTAGGGGTAGTCGTGGCCGAGTTATTAGTGTGACTGACTAGTAATCCAGTGTTGTGTCCCTGCATAGGTTCGAATCTAGTCGGTAACGATTCTTTTCGATTTTACGTGCAGTAAACAGCAAGATCAACGTATACAAATAATAGGAATTTGAATACACATACCTTGGTTCTAATTCGCTACAATAAGATGTACAAGTGCGAGTCGGTGAAGATTTAAGATAATTATTTTTATTTGGAAACTTTACAAGAGATACCTGACGTGAAAGAACTAATAGAAAGTTTTCATGCCAAACCGTAGGGGTAGTCGTGGCCGAGTTGTTAGTGTGACGGACTAGTAATCCAGTGTGGTGTCCCTGCATAGGTTCGAATCCAGTCGGTGACGAATCTTTTCGATTTTACGTGCAGTAAATAGCAAGATCAACGTATACAAATAATAGGAATTTGAATACACATACCTTGGTTCTAATTCGCTACAATAAGATGTAGAAGTGCAAGTCGGTGATGATTTAATATAATTATTTTTATTTAGAAACTTGACAAGAGATACCTGACGTGAAAGAACTAATAGAAAGTTTTCATGCCAAACCGTAGGGGTAGTCGTGGCCGAGTTATTAGTGTGACTGACTAGTAATCCAGTGTTGTGTCCCTGCATAGGTTCGAATCTAGTCGGTAACGATTCTTTTCGATTTTACGTGCAGTAAACAGCAAGATCAACGTATACAAATAATAGGAATTTGAATACACATACCTTGGTTCTAATTCGCTACAATAAGATGTACAAGTGCGAGTCGGTGAAGATTTAAGATAATTATTTTTATTTGGAAACTTTACAAGAGATACCTGACGTGAAAGAACTAATAGAAAGTTTTCATGCCAAACCGTAGGGGTAGTCGTGGCCGAGTTGTTAGTGTGACGGACTAGTAATCCAGTGTGGTGTCCCTGCATAGGTTCGAATCCAGTCGGTGACGATTCTTTTCGATTTTACGTGCAGTAAATAGCAAGATCAACGTATACAAATAATAGGAATTTGAATACACATACCTTGGTTCTAATTCGCTACAATAAGATGTACAAGTGCAAGTCGGTGAAGATTTAATAGAATTATTTTTATTTAGAAACTTTACAAGAGATACCTGACGTGAAAGAACTAATAGAAAGTTTTCATACCAAACCGTAGGGGTAGTCGTGGCCGAGTTGTTAGTGTGACGGACTAGTAATCCAGTGTAGTGTCCCTGCATAGGTTCGAATCTAGTCGGTAACGATTCTTTTCGATTTTACGTGCAGTAAATAGCAAGATCAACGTATACAAATAATAGGAATTTGAATACGCATACCTTGGTTCTAATTCGCTACAATAAGATGTACAAGTGCAAGTCGGTGAAGATTTAATATAACTATTTTTATTTAGAAACTTTACAAGAGATACCTGACGTGAAAGAACTAATAGAAAGTTTTCATGCCAAACCGTAGGGGTAGTCGTGGCCGAGTTATTAGTGTGACTGACTAGTAATCCAGTGTTGTGTCCCTGAATAGGTTCGAATCTAGTCGGTAACGATTCTTTTCGATTTTACGTGCAGTAAACAGCAAGATCAACGTATACAAATAATAGGAATTTGAATACACATACCTTGGTTCTAATTCGCTACAATAAGATGTACAAGTGCGAGTCGGTGAAGATTTAAGATAATTATTTTTATTTGGAAAATTTACAAGAGATACCTGACGTGAAAGAACTAATAGAAAGTTTTCATGCCAAACCGTAGGGGTAGTCGTGGCCGAGTTGTTAGTGTGACGGACTAGTAATCCAGTGTGGTGTCCCTGCATAGGTTCGAATCCAGTCGGTGACGAATCTTTTCGATTTTACGTGCAGTAAATAGCAAGATCAACGTATACAAATAATAGGAATTTGAATACACATACCTTGGTTCTAACTCGCTACAATAAGATGTAGAAGTGCAAGTCGGTGATGATTTAATATAATTATTTTTATTTAGAAACTTGACAAGAGATACCTGACGTGAAAGAACTAATAGAAAGTTTTCATGCCAAACCATAGGGGTAGTCGTGGCCGAGTTATTAGTGTGACTGACTAGTAATCCAGTGTTGTGTCCCTGCATAGGTTCGAATCTAGTCGGTAACGATTCTTTTCGATTTTACGTGCAGTAAACAGCAAGATCAACGTATACAAATAATAGGAATTTGAATACACATACCTTGGTTCTAATTCGCTACAATAAGATGTACAAGTGCGAGTCGGTGAAGATTTAATATAATTATTTTTATTTGGAAACTTTACAAGAGATACCTGACGTGAAAGAACTAATAGAAAGTTTTCATGCCAAACCGTAGGGGTAGTCGTGGCCGAGTTGTTAGTGTGACGGACTAGTAATCCAGTGTGGTGTCCCTGCATAGGTTCGAATCCAGTCGGTGACGATTCTTTTAGATTTTACGTGCAGTAAACAGCAAGATCAACGTATACAAATAATAGGAATTTGAATACACATACCTTGGTTCTAATTCGCTACAATAAGATGTACAAGTGCAAGTCGGTGAAGATTTAATGTAATTATTTTTATTTAGAAACTTTACAAGAGATACCTGACGTGAAAGAACTAATAGAAAGTTTTCATGCCAAACCGTAGGGGTAGTCGTGGCCGAGTTGTTAGTGTGACGGACTAGTAATACAGTGTGGTGTCCCTGCATAGGTTCGAATCCAGTCGGTGACGAATCTTTTCGATTTTACGTGCAGTAAATAGCAAGATCAACGTATACAAATAATAGGAATTTGAATACACATACCTTGGTTCTAATTCGCTACAATAAGATGTAGAAGTGCAAGTCGGTGATGATTTAATATAATTATTTTTATTTAGAAACTTGACAAGAGATACCTGACGTGAAAGAACTAATAGAAAGTTTTCATGCCAAACCGTAGGGGTAGTCGTGGCCGAGTTATTAGTGTGACTGACTAGTAATCCAGTGTTGTGTCCCTGCATAGGTTCGAATCTAGTCGGTAACGATTCTTTTCGATTTTACGTGCAGTAAACAGCAAGATCAACGTATACAAATAATAGGAATTTGAATACACATACCTTGGTTCTAATTCGCTACAATAAGATGTACAAGTGCGAGTCGGTGAAGATTTAAGATAATTATTTTTATTTGGAAACTTTACAAGAGATACCTGACGTGAAAGAACTAATAGAAAGTTTTCATGCCAAACCGTAGGGGTAGTCGTGGCCGAGTTGTTAGTGTGACGGACTAGTAATCCAGTGTGGTGTCCCTGCATAGGTTCGAATCCAGTCGGTGACGATTCTTTTCGATTTTACGTGCAGTAAATAGCAAGATCAACGTATACAAATAATAGGAATTTGAATACACATACCTTGGTTCTAATTCGCTACAATAAGATGTACAAGTGCAAGTCGGTGAAGATTTAATAGAATTATTTTTATTTAGAAACTTTACAAGAGATACCTGACGTGAAAGAACTAATAGAAAGTTTTCATACCAAACCGTAGGGGTAGTCGTGGCCGAGTTGTTAGTGTGACGGACTAGTAATCCAGTGTAGTGTCCCTGCATAGGTTCGAATCTAGTCGGTAACGATTCTTTTCGATTTTACGTGCAGTAAATAGCAAGATCAACGTATACAAATAATAGGAATTTGAATACGCATACCTTGGTTCTAATTCGCTACAATAAGATGTACAAGTGCAAGTCGGTGAAGATTTAATATAACTATTTTTATTTAGAAACTTTACAAGAGATACCTGACGTGAAAGAACTAATAGAAAGTTTTCATGCCAAACCGTAGGGGTAGTCGTGGCCGAGTTGT
Source organism: Sepiola atlantica (assembly GCA_963556195.1). Lineage (NCBI taxonomy): Eukaryota > Metazoa > Mollusca > Cephalopoda > Sepiida > Sepiolidae > Sepiola > Sepiola atlantica. The sequence continues at coordinate 53,526,008 of OY744542.1, forward strand.
TAGTGTGACGGACTAGTAATCCAGTGTGGTGTCCCTGCATAGGTTCGAATCCAGTCGGTGACGATTCTTTTAGATTTTACGTGCAGTAAACAGCAAGATCAACGTATACAAATAATAGGAATTTGAATACACATACCTTGGTTCTAATTCGCTACAATAAGATGTACAAGTGCAAGTCGGTGAAGATTTAATGTAATTATTTTTATTTAGAAACTTTACAAGAGATACCTGACGTGAAAGAACTAATAGAAAGTTTTCATGCCAAACCGTAGGGGTAGTCGTGGCCGAGTTGTTAGTGTGACGGACTAGTAATACAGTGTGGTGTCCCTGCATAGGTTCGAATCCAGTCGGTGACGAATCTTTTCGATTTTACGTGCAGTAAATAGCAAGATCAACGTATACAAATAATAGGAATTTGAATACACATACCTTGGTTCTAATTCGCTACAATAAGATGTAGAAGTGCAAGTCGGTGATGATTTAATATAATTATTTTTATTTAGAAACTTGACAAGAGATACCTGACGTGAAAGAACTAATAGAAAGTTTTCATGCCAAACCGTAGGGGTAGTCGTGGCCGAGTTATTAGTGTGACTGACTAGTAATCCAGTGTTGTGTCCCTGCATAGGTTCGAATCTAGTCGGTAACGATTCTTTTCGATTTTACGTGCAGTAAACAGCAAGATCAACGTATACAAATAATAGGAATTTGAATACACATACCTTGGTTCTAATTCGCTACAATAAGATGTACAAGTGCGAGTCGGTGAAGATTTAAGATAATTATTTTTATTTGGAAACTTTACAAGAGATACCTGACGTGAAAGAACTAATAGAAAGTTTTCATGCCAAACCGTAGGGGTAGTCGTGGCCGAGTTGTTAGTGTGACGGACTAGTAATCCAGTGTGGTGTCCCTGCATAGGTTCGAATCCAGTCGGTGACGATTCTTTTCGATTTTACGTGCAGTAAATAGCAAGATCAACGTATACAAATAATAGGAATTTGAATACACATACCTTGGTTCTAATTCGCTACAATAAGATGTACAAGTGCAAGTCGGTGAAGATTTAATAGAATTATTTTTATTTAGAAACTTTACAAGAGATACCTGACGTGAAAGAACTAATAGAAAGTTTTCATACCAAACCGTAGGGGTAGTCGTGGCCGAGTTATTAGTGTGACTGACTAGTAATCCAGTGTTGTGTCCCTGCATAGGTTCGAATCTAGTCGGTAACGATTCTTTTCGATTTTACGTGCAGTAAACAGCAAGATCAACGTATACAAATAATAGGAATTTGAATACACATACCTTGGTTCTAATTCGCTACAATAAGATGTACAAGTGCGAGTCGGTGAAGATTTAAGATAATTATTTTTATTTGGAAACTTTACAAGAGATACCTGACGTGAAAGAACTAATAGAAAGTTTTCATGCCAAACCGTAGGGGTAGTCGTGGCCGAGTTGTTAGTGTGACGGACTAGTAATCCAGTGTGGTGTCCCTGCATAGGTTCGAATCCAGTCGGTGACGAATCTTTTCGATTTTACGTGCAGTAAATAGCAAGATCAACGTATACAAATAATAGGAATTTGAATACACATACCTTGGTTCTAACTCGCTACAATAAGATGTAGAAGTGCAAGTCGGTGATGATTTAATATAATTATTTTTATTTAGAAACTTGACAAGAGATACCTGACGTGAAAGAACTAATAGAAAGTTTTCATGCCAAACCATAGGGGTAGTCGTGGCCGAGTTATTAGTGTGACTGACTAGTAATCCAGTGTTGTGTCCCTGCATAGGTTCGAATCTAGTCGGTAACGATTCTTTTCGATTTTACGTGCAGTAAACAGCAAGATCAACGTATACAAATAATAGGAATTTGAATACACATACCTTGGTTCTAATTCGCTACAATAAGATGTACAAGTGCGAGTCGGTGAAGATTTAATATAATTATTTTTATTTGGAAACTTTACAAGAGATACCTGACGTGAAAGAACTAATAGAAAGTTTTCATGCCAAACCGTAGGGGTAGTCGTGGCCGAGTTGTTAGTGTGACGGACTAGTAATCCAGTGTGGTGTCCCTGCATAGGTTCGAATCCAGTCGGTGACGATTCTTTTAGATTTTACGTGCAGTAAACAGCAAGATCAACGTATACAAATAATAGGAATTTGAATACACATACCTTGGTTCTAATTCGCTACAATAAGATGTACAAGTGCAAGTCGGTGAAGATTTAATGTAATTATTTTTATTTAGAAACTTTACAAGAGATACCTGACGTGAAAGAACTAATAGAAAGTTTTCATGCCAAACCGTAGGGGTAGTCGTGGCCGAGTTGTTAGTGTGACGGACTAGTAATACAGTGTGGTGTCCCTGCATAGGTTCGAATCCAGTCGGTGACGATTCTTTTCGATTTTACGTGCAGTAAATAGCAAGATCAACGTATACAAATAATAGGAATTTGAATACACATACCTTGGTTCTAATTCGCTACAATAAGATGTAGAAGTGCAAGTCGGTGATGATTTAATATAATTATTTTTATTTAGAAACTTGACAAGAGATACCTGACGTGAAAGAACTAATAGAAAGTTTTCATGCCAAACCGTAGGGGTAGTCGTGGCCGAGTTATTAGTGTGACTGACTAGTAATCCAGTGTTGTGTCCCTGCATAGGTTCGAATCTAGTCGGTAACGATTCTTTTCGATTTTACGTGCAGTAAACAGCAAGATCAACGTATAAAAATAATAGGAATTTTAATACACATACCTTGGTTCTAATTCGCTACAATAAGATGTACAAGTGCGAGTCGGTGAAGATTTAAGATAATTATTTTTATTTGGAAACTTTACAAGAGATACCTGACGTGAAAGAACTAATAGAAAGTTTTCATACCAAACCGTAGGGGTAGTCGTGGCCGAGTTGTTAGTGTGACGGACTAGTAATCCAGTGTGGTGTCCCTGCATAAGTTCGAATCCAGTCGGTGACGATTCTTTTCGATTTTACGTGCAGTAAATAGCAAGATCAACGTATACAAATAATAGGAATTTGAATACACATACCTTGGTTCTAATTCGCTACAATAAGATGTACAAGTGCAAGTCGGTGAAGATTTAATAGAATTATTTTTATTTAGAAACTGTACAAGAGATACCTGACGTGAAAGAACTAATAGAAAGTTTTCATACCAAACCGTAGGGGTAGTCGTGGCCGAGTTGTTAGTGTGACGGACTAGTAATCCAGTGTAGTGTCCCTGCATACGTTCGAATTCAGTCGGTGACGATTATTTTCGATTTTACGTGCAGTAAATAGCAAGATCAACGTATACAAATAATAGGAATTTTAATACACATACCTTGGTTCTAATTCGCTACAATAAGATGTACAAGTGCAAGTCGGTGAAGATTTAATAGAATTATTTTTATTTAGAAACTTTACAAGAGATACCTGACGTGAAAGAACTAATAGAAAGTTTTCATGCCAAACCGTAGGGGTAGTCGTGGCCGAGTTGTTAGTGTGACGGACTAGTAATCCAGTGTGGTGTCCCTGCATAGGTTCGAATCCAGTCGGTGACGAATCTTTTCGATTTTACGTGCAGTAAATAGCAAGATCAACGTATACAAATAATAGGAATTTGAATACACATACCTTGGTTCTAATTCGCTACAATAAGATGTAGAAGTGCAAGTCGGTGATGATTTAATATAATTATTTTAATTTAGGAACTTGACAAGAGATACCTGACGTGAAAGAACTAATAGAAAGTTTTCATGCCAAACCGTAGGGGTAGTCGTGGCCGAGTTATTAGTGTGACTGACTAGTAAACCAGTGTGGTGTCCCTGCATAGGTTCGAATCTAGTCGGTAACGATTCTTTTCGATTTTACGTGCAGTAAACAGCAAGATCAACGTATACAAATAATAGGAATTTGAATACACATACCTTGGTTCTTATTCGCTACAATAAGATGTACAAGTGCAAGTCGGTGAAGATTTAATACAATTATTTTTATTTAGAAACTTTACAAGAGATACCTGACGTGAAAGAACTAATAGAAAGTTTTCATGCCAAACCGTAGGGGTAGTCGTGGCCAAGTTGTTAGTGTGACGGACTAGTAATCTAGTGTGGTGTCCCTGCATAGGTTCGAATCCAGTCGGTGACGATTCTTTTCGATTTTACGTGCAGTAAATAGCAAGATCAACGTATACAAATAATAGGAATTTTAATACACATACCTTGGTTCTAATTCGCTACAATAAGATGTACAAGTGCGAGTCGGTGAAGATTTAAGATAATTATTTTTATTTGGAAACTTTACAAGAGATACCTGACGTGAAAGAACTAATAGAAAGTTTTCATGCCAAACCGTAGGGGTAGTCGTGGCCGAGTTGTTAGTGTGACGGACTAGTAATCCAGTGTGGTGTCCCTGCATAGGTTCGAATCCAGTCGGTGACGATTCTTTTCGATTTTACGTGCAGTAAATAGCAAGATCAACGTATACAAATAATAGGAATTTGAATACACATACCTTGGTTCTAATTCGCTACAATAAGATGTACAAGTGCAAGTCGGTGAAGATTTAATAGAATTATTTTTATTTAGAAACTTTACAAGAGATACCTGACGTGAAAGAACTAATAGAAAGTTTTCATACCAAACCGTAGGGGTAGTCGTGGCCGAGTTGTTAGTGTGACGGACTAGTAATCCAGTGTAGTGTCCCTGCATAGGTTCGAATTCAGTCGGTGACGATTATTTTCGATTTTACGTGCAGTAAATAGCAAGATCAACGTATACAAATAATAGGAATTTTAATACACATACCTTGGTTCTAATTCGCTACAATAAGATGTACAAGTGCAAGTCGGTGAAGATTTAATAGAATTATTTTTATTTAGAAACTTTACAAGAGATACCTGACGTGAAAGAACTAATAGAAAGTTTTCATGCCAAACCGTAGGGGTAGTCGTGGCCGAGTTGTTAGTGTGACGGACTAGTAATCCAGTGTGGTGTCCCTGCATAGGTTCGAATCCAGTCGGTGACGAATCTTTTCGATTTTACGTGCAGTAAATAGCAAGATCAACGTATACAAATAATAGGAATTTGAATACACATACCTTGGTTCTAATTCGCTACAATAAGATGTAGAAGTGCAAGTCGGTGATGATTTAATATAATTATTTTTATTTAGGAACTTGACAAGAGATACCTGACGTGAAAGAACTAATAGAAAGTTTTCATGCCAAACCGTAGGGGTAGTCGTGGCCGAGTTATTAGTGTGACTGACTAGTAAACCAGTGTGGTGTCCCTGCATAGGTTCGAATCTAGTCGGTAACGATTCTTTTCGATTTTACGTGCAGTAAACAGCAAGATCAACGTATACAAATAATAGGAATTTGAATACACATACCTTGGTTCTTATTCGCTACAATAAGATGTACAAGTGCAAGTCGGTGAAGATTTAATACAATTATTTTTATTTAGAAACTTTACAAGAGATACCTGACGTGAAAGAACTAATAGAAAGTTTTCATGCCAAACCGTAGGGGTAGTCGTGGCCAAGTTGTTAGTGTGACGGACTAGTAATACAGTGTGGTGTCCCTGCATAGGTTCGAATCCAGTCGGTGACGATTCTTTTCGATTTTACGTGCAGTAAATAGCAAGATCAACGTATACAAATAATAGGAATTTGAATACACATACCTTGGTTCTAATTCGCTACAATAAGATGTAGAAGTGCAAGTCGGTGATGATTTAATATAATTATTTTTATTTAGAAACTTGACAAGAGATACCTGACGTGAAAGAACTAATAGAAAGTTTTCATGCCAAACCGTAGGGGTAGTCGTGGCCGAGTTATTAGTGTGACTGACTAGTAATCCAGTGTTGTGTCCCTGCATAGGTTCGAATCTAGTCGGTAACGATTCTTTTCGATTTTACGTGCAGTAAACAGCAAGATCAACGTATAAAAATAATAGGAATTTTAATACACATACCTTGGTTCTAATTCGCTACAATAAGATGTACAAGTGCGAGTCGGTGAAGATTTAAGATAATTATTTTTATTTGGAAACTTTACAAGAGATACCTGACGTGAAAGAACTAATAGAAAGTTTTCATACCAAACCGTAGGGGTAGTCGTGGCCGAGTTGTTAGTGTGACGGACTAGTAATCCAGTGTGGTGTCCCTGCATAAGTTCGAATCCAGTCGGTGACGATTCTTTTCGATTTTACGTGCAGTAAATAGCAAGATCAACGTATACAAATAATAGGAATTTGAATACACATACCTTGGTTCTAATTCGCTACAATAAGATGTACAAGTGCAAGTCGGTGAAGATTTAATAGAATTATTTTTATTTAGAAACTTTACAAGAGATACCTGACGTGAAAGAACTAATAGAAAGTTTTCATACCAAACCGTAGGGGTAGTCGTGGCCGAGTTGTTAGTGTGACGGACTAGTAATCCAGGGTAGTGTCCCTGCATAGGTTCGAATTCAGTCGGTGACGATTATTTTCGATTTTACGTGCAGTAAATAGCAAGATCAACGTATACAAATAATAGGAATTTTAATACACATACCTTGGTTCTAATTCGCTACAATAAGATGTACAAGTGCGAGTCGGTGAAGATTTAAGATAATTATTTTTATTTGGAAACTTTACAAGAGATACCTGACGTGAAAGAACTAATAGAAAGTTTTCATGCCAAACCGTAGGGGTAGTCGTGGCCGAGTTGTTAGTGTGACGGACTAGTAATCCAGTGTGGTGTCCCTGCATAGGTTCGAATCCAGTCGGTGACGATTCTTTTCGATTTTACGTGCAGTAAATAGCAAGATCAACGTATACAAATAATAGGAATTTGAATACACATACCTTGGTTCTAATTCGCTACAATAAGATGTACAAGTGCAAGTCGGTGAAGATTTAATAGAATTATTTTTATTTAGAAACTTTACAAGAGATACCTGACGTGAAAGAACTAATAGAAAGTTTTCATACCAAACCGTAGGGGTAGTCGTGGCCGAGTTGTTAGTGTGACGGACTAGTAATCCAGTGTAGTGTCCCTGCATAGGTTCGAATTCAGTCGGTGACGATTATTTTCGATTTTACGTGCAGTAAATAGCAAGATCAACGTATACAAATAATAGGAATTTTAATACACATACCTTGGTTCTAATTCGCTACAATAAGATGTACAAGTGCAAGTCGGTGAAGATTTAATAGAATTATTTTTATTTAGAAACTTTACAAGAGATACCTGACGTGAAAGAACTAATAGAAAGTTTTCATGCCAAACCGTAGGGGTAGTCGTGGCCGAGTTGTTAGTGTGACGGACTAGTAATCCAGTGTGGTGTCCCTGCATAGGTTCGAATCCAGTCGGTGACGAATCTTTTCGATTTTACGTGCAGTAAATAGCAAGATCAACGTATACAAATAATAGGAATTTGAATACACATACCTTGGTTCTAATTCGCTACAATAAGATGTAGAAGTGCAAGTCGGTGATGATTTAATATAATTATTTTTATTTAGGAACTTGACAAGAGATACCTGACGTGAAAGAACTAATAGAAAGTTTTCATGCCAAACCGTAGGGGTAGTCGTGGCCGAGTTATTAGTGTGACTGACTAGTAAACCAGTGTGGTGTCCCTGCATAGGTTCGAATCTAGTCGGTAACGATTCTTTTCGATTTTACGTGCAGTAAACAGCAAGATCAACGTATACAAATAATAGGAATTTGAATACACATACCTTGGTTCTTATTCGCTACAATAAGATGTACAAGTGCAAGTCGGTGAAGATTTAATACAATTATTTTTATTTAGAAACTTTACAAGAGATACCTGACGTGAAAGAACTAATAGAAAGTTTTCATGCCAAACCGTAGGGGTAGTCGTGGCCAAGTTGTTAGTGTGACGGACTAGTAATACAGTGTGGTGTCCCTGCATAGGTTCGAATCCAGTCGGTGACGATTCTTTTCGATTTTACGTGCAGTAAATAGCAAGATCAACGTATACAAATAATAGGAATTTGAATACACATACCTTGGTTCTAATTCGCTACAATAAGATGTAGAAGTGCAAGTCGGTGATGATTTAATATAATTATTTTTATTTAGAAACTTGACAAGAGATACCTGACGTGAAAGAACTAATAGAAAGTTTTCATGCCAAACCGTAGGGGTAGTCGTGGCCGAGTTATTAGTGTGACTGACTAGTAATCCAGTGTTGTGTCCCTGCATAGGTTCGAATCTAGTCGGTAACGATTCTTTTCGATTTTACGTGCAGTAAACAGCAAGATCAACGTATAAAAATAATAGGAATTTTAATACACATACCTTGGTTCTAATTCGCTACAATAAGATGTACAAGTGCGAGTCGGTGAAGATTTAAGATAATTATTTTTATTTGGAAACTTTACAAGAGATACCTGACGTGAAAGAACTAATAGAAAGTTTTCATACCAAACCGTAGGGGTAGTCGTGGCCGAGTTGTTAGTGTGACGGACTAGTAATCCAGTGTGGTGTCCCTGCATAAGTTCGAATCCAGTCGGTGACGATTCTTTTCGATTTTACGTGCAGTAAATAGCAAGATCAACGTATACAAATAATAGGAATTTGAATACACATACCTTGGTTCTAATTCGCTACAATAAGATGTACAAGTGCAAGTCGGTGAAGATTTAATAGAATTATTTTTATTTAGAAACTTTACAAGAGATACCTGACGTGAAAGAACTAATAGAAAGTTTTCATACCAAACCGTAGGGGTAGTCGTGGCCGAGTTGTTAGTGTGACGGACTAGTAATCCAGGGTAGTGTCCCTGCATAGGTTCGAATTCAGTCGGTGACGATTATTTTCGATTTTACGTGCAGTAAATAGCAAGATCAACGTATACAAATAATAGGAATTTTAATACACATACCTTGGTTCTAATTCGCTACAATAAGATGTACAAGTGCAAGTCGGTGAAGATTTAATAGAATTATTTTTATTTAGAAACTTTACAAGAGATACCTGACGTGAAAGAACTAATAGAAAGTTTTCATGCCAAACCGTAGGGGTAGTCGTGGCCGAGTTGTTAGTGTGACGGACTAGTAATCCAGTGTGGTGTCCCTGCATAGGTTCGAATCCAGTCGGTGACGAATCTTTTCGATTTTACGTGCAGTAAATAGCAAGATCAACGTATACAAATAATAGGAATTTGAATACACATACCTTGGTTCTAATTCGCTACAATAAGATGTAGAAGTGCAAGTCGGTGATGATTTAATATAATTATTTTTATTTAGGAACTTGACAAGAGATACCTGACGTGAAAGAACTAATAGAAAGTTTTCATGCCAAACCGTAGGGGTAGTCGTGGCCGAGTTATTAGTGTGACTGACTAGTAAACCAGTGTGGTGTCCCTGCATAGGTTCGAATCTAGTCGGTAACGATTCTTTTCGATTTTACGTGCAGTAAACAGCAAGATCAACGTATACAAATAATAGGAATTTGAATACACATACCTTGGTTCTTATTCGCTACAATAAGATGTACAAGTGCAAGTCGGTGAAGATTTAATACAATTATTTTTATTTAGAAACTTTACAAGAGATACCTGACGTGAAAGAACTAATAGAAAGTTTTCATGCCAAACCGTAGGGGTAGTCGTGGCCAAGTTGTTAGTGTGACGGACTAGTAATCTAGTGTGGTGTCCCTGCATAGGTTCGAATCCAGTCGGTGACGATTATTTTCGATTTTACGTGCAGTAAATAGCAAGATCAACGTATACAAATAATAGGAATTTTAATACACATACCTTGGTTCTAATTCGCTACAATAAGATGTACAAGTGCAAGTCGGTGAAGATTTAATAGAATTATTTTTATTTAGAAACTTTACAAGAGATACCTGACGTGAAAGAACTAATAGAAAGTTTTCATGCCAAACCGTAGGGGTAGTCGTGGCCGAGTTGTTAGTGTGACGGACTAGTAATCCAGTGTGGTGTCCCTGCATAGGTTCGAATCCAGTCGGTGACGAATCTTTTCGATTTTACGTGCAGTAAATAGCAAGATCAACGTATACAAATAATAGGAATTTGAATACACATACCTTGGTTCTAATTCGCTACAATAAGATGTAGAAGTGCAAGTCGGTGATGATTTAATATAATTATTTTTATTTAGGAACTTGACAAGAGATACCTGACGTGAAAGAACTAATAGAAAGTTTTCATGCCAAACCGTAGGGGTAGTCGTGGCCGAGTTATTAGTGTGACTGACTAGTAAACCAGTGTGGTGTCCCTGCATAGGTTCGAATCTAGTCGGTAACGATTCTTTTCGATTTTACGTGCAGTAAACAGCAAGATCAACGTATACAAATAATAGGAATTTGAATACACATACCTTGGTTCTTATTCGCTACAATAAGATGTACAAGTGCAAGTCGGTGAAGATTTAATACAATTATTTTTATTTAGAAACTTTACAAGAGATACCTGACGTGAAAGAACTAATAGAAAGTTTTCATGCCAAACCGTAGGGGTAGTCGTGGCCAAGTTGTTAGTGTGACGGACTAGTAATCTAGTGTGGTGTCCCTGCATAGGTTCGAATCCAGTCGGTGACGATTCTTTTCGATTTTACGTGCAGTAAATAGCAAGATCAACGTATACAAATAATAGGAATTTGAATACACATACCTTGGTTCTAATTCGCTACAATAAGATGTAGAAGTGCAAGTCGGTGATGATTTAATATAATTATTTTTATTTAGAAACTTGACAAGAGATACCTGACGTGAAAGAACTAATAGAAAGTTTTCATGCCAAACCGTAGGGGTAGTCGTGGCCGAGTTATTAGTGTGACTGACTAGTAATCCAGTGTTGTGTCCCTGCATAGGTTCGAATCTCGTCGGTAACGATTCTTTTCGATTTTACGTGCAGTAAACAGCAAGATCAACGTATACAAATAATAGGAATTTGAATACACATACCTTGGTTCTAATTCGCTACAATAAGATGTACAAGTGCGAGTCGGTGAAGATTTAAGATAATTATTTTTATTTGGAAACTTTACAAGAGATACCTGACGTGAAAGAACTAATAGAAAGTTTTCATGCCAAACCGTAGGGGTAGTCGTGGCCGAGTTGTTAGTGTGACGGACTAGTAATCCAGTGTGGTGTCCCTGCATAGGTTCGAATCCAGTCGGTGACGATTCTTTTCGATTTTACGTGCAGTAAATAGCAAGATCAACGTATACAAATAATAGGAATTTGAATACACATACCTTGGTTCTAATTCGCTACAATAAGATGTACAAGTGCAAGTCGGTGAAGATTTAATAGAATTATTTTTATTTAGAAACTTTACAAGAGATACCTGACGTGAAAGAACTAATAGAAAGTTTTCATGCCAAACCGTAGGGGTAGTCGTGGCCGAGTTGTTAGTGTGACGGACTAGTAATCCAGTGTAGTGTCCCTGCATAGGTTCGAATTCAGTCGGTGACGATTATTTTCGATTTTACGTGCAGTAAATAGCAAGATCAACGTATACAAATAATAGGAATTTGAATACACATACCTTTGTTCTAATTCGCTACAATAAGATGTACAAGTGCAAGTCGGTGAAGATTTAATAGAATTATTTTTATTTAGAAACTTTACAAGAGATACCTGACGTGAAAGAACTAATAGAAAGTTTTCATGCCAAACCGTAGGGGTAGTCGTGCCGAGTTGTTAGTGTGACGGACTAGTAATCCAGTGTGGTGTCCCTGCATAGGTTCGAATCCAGTCGGTGACGAATCTTTTCGATTTTACGTGCAGTAAATAGCAAGATCAACGTATACAAATAATAGGAATTTAAATACACATACCTTGGTTCTAATTCGCTACAATAAGATGTAGAAGTGCAAGTCGGTGATGATTTAATATAATTATTTTTATTTAGGAACTTGACAAGAGATACCTGACGTGAAAGAACTAATAGAAAGTTTTCATGCCAAACCGTAGGTGTAGTCGTGGCCGAGTTATTAGTGTGACTGACTAGTAAACCAGTGTGGTGTCCCTGCATAGGTTCGAATCTAGTCGGTAACGATTCTTTTCGATTTTACGTGCAGTAAACAGCAAGATCAACGTATACAAATAATAGGAATTTGAATACACATACCTTGGTTCTTATTCGCTACAATAAGATGTACAAGTGCAAGTCGGTGAAGATTTAATACAATTATTTTTATTTAGAAACTTTACAAGAGATACCTGACGTGAAAGAACTAATAGAAAGTTTTCATGCCAAACCGTAGGGGTAGTCGTGGCCGAGTTATTAGTGTGACTGACTAGTAATCCAGTGTTGTGTCCCTGCATAGGTTCGAATCTCGTCGGTAACGATTCTTTTCGATTTTACGTGCAGTAAACAGCAAGATCAACGTATACAAATAATAGGAATTTGAATACACATACCTTGGTTCTAATTCGCTACAATAAGATGTACAAGTGCGAGTCGGTGAAGATTTAAATAATTATTTTTATTTGGAAAATTTACAAGAGATACCTGACGTGAAAGAACTAATAGAAAGTTTTCATACCAAACCGTAGGGGTAGTCGTGGCCGAGTTGTTAGTGTGACGGACTAGTAATCCAGTGTAGTGTCCCTGCATAGGTTCGAATTCAGTCGGTGACGATTATTTTCGATTTTACGTGCAGTAAATAGCAAGATCAACGTATACAAATAATAGGAATTTGAATACACATACCTTTGTTCTAATTCGCTACAATAAGATGTACAAGTGCAAGTCGGTGAAGATTTAATAGAATTATTTTTATTTAGAAACTTTACAAGAGATACCTGACGTGAAAGAACTAATAGAAAGTTTTCATGCCAAACCGTAGGGGTAGTCGTGGCCGAGTTGTTAGTGTGACGGACTAGTAATCCAGTGTGGTGTCCCTGCATAGGTTCGAATCCAGTCGGTGACGAATCTTTTCGATTTTACGTGCAGTAAATAGCAAGATCAACGTATACAAATAATAGGAATTTGAATACACATACCTTGGTTCTAATTCGCTACAATAAGATGTAGAAGTGCAAGTCGGTGATGATTTAATATAATTATTTTTATTTAGGAACTTGACAAGAGATACCTGACGTGAAAGAACTAATAGAAAGTTTTCATGCCAAACCGTAGGGGTAGTCGTGGCCGAGTTATTAGTGTGACTGACTAGTAAACCAGTGTGGTGTCCCTGCATAGGTTCGAATCTAGTCGGTAACGATTCTTTTCGATTTTACGTGCAGTAAACAGCAAGATCAACGTATACAAATAATAGGAATTTGAATACACATACCTTGGTTCTTATTCGCTACAATAAGATGTACAAGTGCAAGTCGGTGAAGATTTAATACAATTATTTTTATTTAGAAACTTTACAAGAGATACCTGACGTGAAAGAACTAATAGAAAGTTTTCATGCCAAACCGTAGGGGTAGTCGTGGCCAAGTTGTTAGTGTGACGGACTAGTAATCCATTGTGGTGTCCCTGCATAGGTTCGAATCTAGTCGGTAACGATTCTTTTCGATTTTACGTGCAGTAAACAGCAAGATCAACGTATACAAATAATAGGAATTTGAATACACATACCTTGGTTCTAATTCGCTACAATAAGATGTACAAGTGCGAGTCGGTGAAGATTTAATATAATTATTTTTATTTGGAAACTTTACAAGAGATACCTGACGTGAAAGAACTAATAGAAAGTTTTCATGCCAAACCGTAGGGATAGTCGTGGCCGAGTTGTTAGTGTGACGGACCAGTAATCCAGTGTGGTGTCTCTGCATAGGTTCGAATCCAGTCGGTGACGATTCTTTTAGATTTTACGTGCAGTAAACAGCAAGATCAACGTATACAAATAATAGGAATTTGAATACACATACCTTGGTTCTAATTCGCTACAATAAGATGTACAAGTGCAAGTCGGTGAAGATTTAATGTAATTATTTTTATTTAGAAACTTTACAAGAGATACCTGACGTGAAAGAACTAATAGAAAGTTTTCATGCCAAACCGTAGGGGTAGTCGTGGCCGAGTTATTAGTGTGACTGACTAGTAATCCAGTGTGGTGTCCCTGCATAGGTTCGAATCTAGTCGGTAACGATTCTTTTCGATTTTACGTGCAGTAAACAGCAAGATCAACGTAACCAAATAATAGGAATTTGAATACACATACCTTGGTTCTAATTCGCTACAATAAGATGTACAAGTTCGAGTCGGTGAAGATTTAATATAATTATTTTTATTTGGAAACTTTACAAGAGATACCTGACGTGAAAGAACTAATAGAAAGTTTTCATGCCAAACCGTAGGGGTAGTCGTGACCGAGTTGTTAGTGTGACGGACTAGTAATCCAGTGTGGTGTCCCTGCATAGGTTCGAATCCAGTCGGTGATGATTCTTTTAGATTTTACGTGCAGTAAACAGCAAGATCAACGTATACAAATAATAGGAATTTGAATACACATACCTTGGTTCTTATTCGCTACAATAAGATGTACAAGTGCAAGTCGGTGAAGATTTAACAGAATTATTTTTATTTAGAAACTTTACAAGTGATACCTGATGTGGAAGAACTAATAGAAAGTTTTCATGCCAAACTGTAGGGGTAGTCGTGGCCGAGTTGTTAGTGTGACGGACTAGTAATCCATTGTGGTGTCCCTGCATAGGTTCGAATCCAGTCGGTGACGATTCTTTTAGATTTTACGTGCAGTAAACAGCAAGATCAACGTATACAAATAATAGGAATTTGAATACACATACCTTGGTTCTAATTCGCTACAATAAGATGTACAAGTGCAAGTCGGTAAAGATTTAATAGAATTATTTTTATTTAGAAACTTTACAAGAGATACCTGACGTGAAAGAACTAATAGAAAGTTTTCATGCCAAACCGTAGGGGTAGTCGTGGCCGAGTTGTTAGTGTGACGGACTAGTAATCCAGTGTGGTGTCCCTGCATAGGGTCGAATCCAGTCGGTAACGATTCTTTTCGATTTTACGTGCAGTAAACAGCAAGATCAACGTATACAAATAATAGGAATTTGAATACACATATCTTGGTTCTAATTCGCTACAATAAGATGTACAAGTGCAAGTCGGTGAAGATTTAATATAATTATTTTTATTTAGAAACTTTACAAAAGATACCTGACGTGAAAGAACTAACGGAAAGTTTTCATGCCAAACCGTAGGCGTAGTCGTGGCCGAGTTGTTAGTGTTACGGACTAGTAATCCAGTGTGGTGTCCCTGCATAGGTTCGAATCCAGTCGGTGACGAATCTTTTCGATTTTACGTGCAGTAAATAGCAAGATCAACGTATACAAATAATAGGAATTTGAATACACATACCTTGGTTCTAATTCGCTACAATAAGATGTAGAAGTGCAAGTCGGTGATGATTTAATATAATTATTTTTATTTAGGAACTTGACAAGAGATACCTGACGTGAAAGAACTAATAGAAAGTTTTCATGCCAAACCGTAGGGGTAGTCGTGGCCGAGTTATTAGTGTGACTGACTAGTAAACCAGTGTGGTGTCCCTGCATAGGTTCGAATCTAGTCGGTAACGATTCTTTTCGATTTTACGTGCAGTAAACAGCAAGATCAACGTATACAAATAATAGGAATTTGAATACACATACCTTGGTTCTTATTCGCTACAATAAGATGTACAAGTGCAAGTCGGTGAAGATTTAATACAATTATTTTTATTTAGAAACTTTACAAGAGA